>OU898278.1:60364519-60992852 GCA_918026665.1 Diabrotica balteata
ATTAATGATCCCAGATATAAGTATGAGCTCACAACCTCGAACCGGTCAATTGTGATTATGTGTGGATGATTGTTGTGTAGTCTATCCACTATCATGATCTTTGTCTTTGATATGTTTAATTGCAGACCAAATATTTGACTTTCGTTTTCGATCAGTCGTATAAGTTCCATCAGCTCTGCTTGACTATTTGCAAGAAGGGCTGTGTCATTCTGCGAAACGTAGGTTGTTTAGTTTATGACCATTTATTGAGATGCCCTTTTTCCATCCTTCAAGTGCTTTTCGCATAATATACTCTCCATATATGTTGAATAATTGTGGAGATAGTATACATCCTTGTCTGACACCCCGTTCTGGATGAAACTCGTTCGAAAGTATGTCAAGTACTTTAACTGATCCAGTAGTGTGTTCATATAGTTCAGTTATAAGTGTAATTAGATGTTGTGGTACGCCTACTTCTTTTAGTATTCGCCATAAGTGTCTCCGCTTATGGCGATATCCCCTATAGTGGGATGTTGAATTCCCTAGATTTCTCGATTATCTGTCTTATATTCAGCAGGTGTTCTCGAGTGCCTCTACCTTTGGTAAATCCAGTTTGCTCTTGTGGAATTTCTCTTTGAAGGAATGTTTGCAGTCTCTCATTGATTATATGTAGCATTATCTTGCTGGCATGGGATATAAGACAGATAGTTCTATAATTGTCGCATTTATGGAAGCTGCCTTTTTTATGTATGGCCGTTATTGTAGATTTTGTTCAGTCTTCAGGCCATTGTTTGGAATGCCATATTTGGTTACAGAGTAGATGAAGTAACTTTACGCCGGTTTCTTCTGTGGCTTTAAGCATTTCTGCTGTTATCATATCTGGACCTGGTGCTTTGTCATATTTGAGCTTGTTGATAGCTTGTCTTACTCCATTTTTATATAGGTCCCTGCAATACGATCTCCATGTCTCTGCTTTGTCTTCTCTGTTTGTTCTCAGGTTTCCAGTGTTATCTTCAATGGCCCAAGTTCTGGCTCTGAAGTCTCTTGTCAGGTAGCGTATTTTTCTAAATAGATCTCTCGGCTGATTATTCTGACCATGTCTCTCAATTTCTTTGCATATACTTTGATAGTACTGTTTTTTGTCGGCCTTACATCTTCGTTTTATTTCTTTATTGAGGTTTCTTAAACTAGCTTTTTCCCTTTCACTATGTATACCACTTTTATAAAGATTTCTTCTATTCTCAATTATTTTAAGAGTTTCATCTGTTATCCAGTGTTTCCGTTTCACCGGATTATTTTTCTTTGAGCGATCCACTGGTGTTGTTACGCAATGTTTAACAGTCTCCCATATTTCTTGTGATTTTCCGTTATGAATAGAGGGCATACTTTTCTGTACTTCCTGTAAAAGGTCGTCTTTCTTTCTTAGTTCTATCCTCTTTATCTCTCTTTGTTTGTTGGGTGCTTTAAGTTTAAGCATCACTTTAGCTACGAGGAGAGTATGATCGGATACGCATATCGCCGCTGGATATGATCTGACTGTTTGAATGGACGATCTCCAGCGAATATTGGTGAGGACGTAATCTATTTCATTTCTAAATCTATCTCCAGGACTTTTCCAAGGATAAAGTCGACGTACATGGTGTTTAAATCGAGTATTTATGATAGAGTAGTTGTTTGTGATAGCAAATTCAATTAAACGGTCTTATTCCTTTTCCTATTCCTTTGAATAACTTTACAGGAATCTGACATTCCTGTTAGTTTTGATGTTCTTTCCCTATTTACAAGAATTTCCTTAAAAGACGTTCTGAATTCAATTGAGGAACTAGTGTCCAAGGATATGGTGGAATTATACCGTATTTACCTCACTACTACCTACTTTTCATGGGAAGACCAGATTTATGAACAGTTGGTCAGATAGCTCAGCGGGCTGTGCGGCTGCCTCTCATTCGCTTCACTGTCGAATGGTTCAGTGGATGTGGGATCGAGCCCCAGCTCGGTGTACAGAAAACAAAAAGTCTAACGCAGCAGTTTAAAATTCTAGATGAATCTGCGGCTTAGACTAGAATATGCCGGGATCTGATCGGCCTATGGTGGAGCAGTACGGCAAGAGATAAGGGCTTGCGGCTCGGTGATACTCCGCCATAGATCCCTACCGGACGGGCGTAACGCCTAAAAAACCGGATGTATATATATATATATATATATATATATATATATATATATATATATATATATATATATAATATATATATTCCTGTCGCAGTTTCGGGTTTCCTGCCGAAACGTTGATTGATTGCAATGGAAAATAAAATCTAGTTCCACATGTAACATATCTTTATTGAACCTAAACCCAAGAAACATTAATTTTATATTATATATATATATATATATATATAGATATATATATAGATATATATATATATATATATATATATATATATATATATATATATATATAACTTTCGTGGAGAGGACGGAGAGAGCAAAGAGAATTTGTGAACCAGCATCTCCAAAGTGAACTTTTTCATACTGAAAAAGCGCTCACCTCTAATAATTATACTAAAAGAGAAATACATAAAGCGATGAACAACATCTCCAAAAGAAAGAACGAAGAAACAGAATGTAAAGGCAAAGCTTTCTTGGCCTATATATCAGGGGTAACGGACAGAATTGGGCGAATACTTAAGAAAGCCAACGTGAAGACCATTTTCAAGCCTACAAAGAAAATCAAGGACTGTTTAAGATCGGTGAAGGACAAACGCGACCCATTAGCAACGGCCGGAGTATACCGAATACCGTGCACATGTGGAATGGTATATGTGGGAACCACGAAAAGACACACAAATATAAGGATGAATGAACATAAAATCCATTGTCATTTAGGACATATCGACAAATCTGTCGTTGCCGAACACGCTTTGGAAAGCGAAGAACATCGAATACTGTTTGAAGAAATGCAGATGCTGGACAAAACTTCACAGTGCTACCCACAGTTGTATCGGGAAGCGGTGGAAATATATAAGCACCCAAATAATTTTAATCGGATAGAAGAAGGATTGAAAATTAACAAGACATGGATACCAATATTAAAATCCACAAACCTCCTTCCCGCCAAACACGAAGAAAGAAAAGCTAGGACAAACGACGACACGCACCCTCAATCCAAAACCAGTGAAGGGGTGGCGAGTAGGAAATATAAATATTTCCTCCCTAGTATAACGCGGCGTCAGTTTCAGGTTACAAGCGAAGCAGTAACATCTCCAGAAGATGCCAACCCCTAGTGTTGGCGACACGTCGAGAACTAATCTCAGAAGACAACGACCTAACAGCCCAAACAAACAGTTTAACAAGTTAGACGATGGCCGTGAAAGCTTAACGCAGTTTATCAAAGCAAAGTTAGTTTTGAGTACTTAAAAAAGTTTTTAAATTAAGAACACCAAAGGGGAGACAGAGGATGCGGGATCCCAAATAAGAATATAATACGTGAAATAAGAATAAATAAGGTTGTCGATGCATTAAATAGAATGAATAATGGTAAGGCAGTAGGAACTGATGAAATACCTGCGAAGATTTGAAAGGTTCTAGGTGAGGAAGGGGTTGATATTTTGTGGCAAATGATGAGAAGGATATATGAGGAGAAGAGGATGCCCAATGCATAAAGAGAGTGTGTGATGATATCATTGTATAAAGATGAAGGGGACATTCGGGACTGTTAAACTATAGAGGGATAAAGTTAATGTCGCATACAATGAAAATTTAGGAGGGAACTGTAGAGCGAAGATTAAGAAGACATACATCGATGGGAGAACAGTTTATGCCAGCAAGAATGACAACGAATGCCTTGTTTATTTTAAGACAGGTAATACAACAAGAAGAAAACAGAGCTACATTTATTTACATATGTTTATAGATCTTGAGAAAGCGTACAGCATAATTTCCAAACAAGTACATAAGGCTAGTGAATGAATGTATGAATGAGCGTACAGCAAAGTAAGGACTTTTATCGGATTGACTGAAAGTTTTTTAGTAGCGATTGCTTTACATCAAGGCTCTTTACTGAGGTCCTACCTATCTTATCTTGTTATGGTTGCACTGTAGAAGAAAGTAAGGGAGAGAGCTCCTTCGCTTTCGAAATTCGAAACGATTATAAAACCAAACTACCTACCAAAACCGACTGACCAGAAAATAAAATCACACTATAAAACACATGAAAACTAAGATAGCTGACGTTTAAAATAACCCTAATTTTTAGTATTAAATTTTAATGAGATATTGCTGGATTTGATTCCGGTTTTTAATGTTAGCCGAAGCAACGTATTTTAAGCTATGAAAGGGTGTATACCTAAAACATATTTTTACCAAAATTATATATTGCTGGTATTGATTCTAGACTATAAATCACCTATCTCAGACAACTCATATATTATTTAGGCTAGTTCTTAAATATTAGTATGTGTTTATGGTTTGTCTACTATCTTTTTCTATTCACTCAGATCCTGAATATTTTCTTTCCGGTTTGGTTTGCAATTTTTATCTTTGGTATATCCCCTAGTAGTTGATCTTTCTTTATTATTGTTTTTTAGTTTATTACCTTCCTAATTAGTGCATCTTCTCTTCTTTGTGTGTGTCGAAACCATCTCAGTTTTTGTTGTTGGCGTAGGTTAAACCATTCTTGTTTTCTTGAATGATTCTGTTCGCCCTTGTAACTGGTGCGCTGGTTTAACTTCGCTAGTAGACTGTATCTCTAGTAAAATTAAAGGATATGTGCACAGATACCAAATGTATTATCCAAACTCTTATAACAAAATAATATCGACATGCCATCTATTAACCTATTTTTTCGACCGACTGTCACTCTCGGCTGGCGGGTGGCGACTTTTCTCTTTTTTGGCAAGACATGAAGTGTCAACCGCCAATACAGCTAAGGCCCCGTCTACAAATGCGCGGCAAATTTAAATAATTCTCATTATTTTACATTTCTGAACATGCCCCCAGCCTTGAAAGACAATCTTTCAACAAATATGAACTATGCAAAAATAAAATATATATATATATATATATATATATATATATATATATATATATATATATATATAACATTATAAATCAAATAAACATTGAAATACAATCATGTTACAAAAAAAACATTGTCCGTCTCGATTGGCAATAGACAAATTTTTGCCACGGCCCGTTTGTAAATTCCATTAACAGTTTTAATCGATACCACTCGCACTATATTGTCCTCTCCAGGGTGTAACTTGACGATCCGTCTTAGATTCCATTTGTACGAAGGCGAGTTGTCATCTTTGATTATGGCCAGCTCCCTCCTTGAAACTAGCTGCATTAGTTTTCCACTTAGTGCGTTGTTGTAGCTCATTGATGTACTCTCTTAAACAACGAGTCCAAAAGTGTTGTTTACACTGTTCAAGTTGCTCAAAATGGGACAGCATCGTCTTTGAAACAGCTTCAACATTTGGGTATGGTATGGAATTTATCGGACGATCAATAAGGAAATGTGCGGGCGTAAGTACATTGAAATCATTTGGATCCGAGGAAAGAGGTGTGAGTGGTCGAGCATTCAAAATTCCCTCAATTTGCGTTACAATTGTATAAAAACTTTCGAAAGTAAGCAAACGATTGGACATAATTCGAATTAGATGATGCTTAACACTTTTAACCCCGGCCTCCCACAGTCCACCTTTATGCGGAGAGTAAGCTGGTATAAAATGCCAATTGATTCCCTGATTAACACCCAATTCCGTTTGTAAAGTAGATTGGTTGCATTCAAGAAAAGAACTAAGATCTTTCAATTTATTGTTCGCTCCAACGAAGTTACTGCCATTATGACTGTAGATGGCAGATGGTTTGCCTCGGCGAGCAATAAAGCGCTGTAATACTTCTAAAAATGCGGATGTGGTCAGTTCAGTGGCTACCTCTAAATGAACTGCCTTTGTTGCCATACAAACAAAAAGACAAAGATAGCTTTTGAAAACCTTGCAACCACGACCCTTACGATCCTTTATTATGAATGGACCTGCATAGTCAACTCCTGTATGATTAAAAGGAAAAGTTTGAGAAACTCGTGATGATGATAATTGACCCATTAATGGTGTACAAATTGCCGGTTTACATCGAAAACATGTAACACATTCTCTGACAATTTTTCTTACTAAATTTCTACCTGATATGGGCCAGTATTTTTCGCGAATGACTGATAACATTAGCTGCAATCCTGCGTGACCTAATTGTTGATGAAATTTGTGACAAATGAGGTAAGTTAATTTGTGATTTGAAGAAGGAATTATTGGATGACACTTATCGAATGGAAAAGAAGAATTTTGTAGTCTTCCATCTACAAGAATGATGCCCTTTTGAAGAAATGGTGTCAAACTTAGAAGTCGACTCTTCCTGTCTACCCTACCTAGTTTAAACAGATCATCGATTTCAGTCGAAAAGACTTCGAATTAGCTGAAGTCATACCTCGTGTAAGAATATCAGCTGCATTTGTTGCTGTGGGTACATATCTCCATTTATCTACATTTGTGAGAGATTGAATTTGAGCTATACGATTCCCCACAAAAATTTGTAACATATAACGAGAAGTTTTAATCCATACTAGTGTAACTGTAGAGTCGCTCCACAGATAGTAATCATCAATTGAGATTGTTAACGATTTAACAACTTTCTGAAATAATTCTGCTAACAAGAGAGCAGCACATAATTCCAACCTTGGAATGCTGATGGTTTTTAATGGTGCGACCCTTGTTTTGGACGTAAGTAAACTAGTTTGAATAGTGTTATTTGAATCAGTGGAGCGTACATAGATACATGCACCATAGGCAGATAGAGACGCATCAGCAAACCCATGAATTTCAACATGTACTCGATCTATACAAACAACATGTCTAGGAATTTGAAGTCAGTTCAGTTCTTTGAAATCTGTTCTTATAGAAATCCATTTATTGCGAATGTCCAGTGGAACCTCTTGATCCCAAGATAAATGTAAAGACCAAAGCGACTGAAGCAATATTATTGCTTTAACAATTAAAGGACTAATTAAACCTAATGGATCAAAGATCTTTGCTATTTCGGATAAGATAAGTCGTTTAGTGAATTTTGTAACTTGGGGTAACGCTACCTTCATATAAAAGACATCCTTGTTTGCTGACCAATAAAGCCCTAACACCTTTGACGCTTCTGAAGAGCCAAAATAAAATTCATCAAATTCTTGTGTATGCTGAATATTTGTGAATACCTCCAAATTGTTTGATTTCCATTTTCTGAGATGAAATCCTCCTGATTTTAATATGCCATCTATTTGTTGGCACAATTTGATTCCTTGATTGACTGAATCTGCAACTGTAATTAAAACATCTACAAAGAAATCATTCTTTATGACTCAAACTGCTTCTGGATTGGATTTTTCATTTTCGATACCTAACTGGACCAGACATCTCGTGGCCAAATATGGACCACTTGCAGTGCCATACACTAGTCTATTGAGCGCATATGTCTGCAGTTCTTCGTTAGGATTGTTTCTCCAAACAATTAATTGCAACGGATGGAACCTTTTGTGTACCATCACTTGTCTGTACATTTTACAAATGTCTGCACAAATTACTATGTTATGTTGTCTAAACCTTAACATAATTGAATACAAATCATCTTGAACTACTGGACCTACCATTTGAATGGAATTATATGAATGTCCTGAAGATGACAATGCGGAACTATTGAAAACAACACGAAGCTTGGTAGTGTCACTTTCTTCCTTTAAAACACCATGGTGTGGTGAATAATAGGTAATTTGAGTATCACTAGGAGTAAACCATATCATGTGGTTTAATTCTTCATATTCTTTCATAAAGTCTGAATAGAACTTCTTTAGTTGGGGGTTGACTGCTAGCTTTCTCTCTAAACTGTAAAACTGTTTCATTGCTATGTCCTTTAAGTTCCCTAACCTTGATATTGGTTCCTTTAACGGAACTGATACAATGAATCGACCTGATGTATCACGTTGAACTATGTTTATGAAATGTTCTTCCACTTGCTGTTGCTCATGTGCAAAACCTTGCGACCTGTGATTCTAAATCGGTGACTTTCGTAAAATGACATTTGCTATTATTTGATGTTAATTTAGATAATCCAAGTGGACCTAAAATTATCCACCCTAAAACTGTTTTTTGTAGCACTGGTAGATGTTTTCCTAAGTGAATCGTACCTGTACATATGAGATTCCAAGAATTTGCACCAATGAGGATATCTATATTTTTGGGTTCATTGAATCTATCATCTGCTAGTGTAATATTGTTGGGAATCGGTAATGAAGATTTAGAAAAATACCTATTAGGCAAATCATCTGTTATTTGTTGAATAACTAAACACTGAAGAGAACATGAAAACTGATTACTGAGAGACTTAACTGTTACATTACAAGAGGATTGAATCACAGACTGATTCTGTGCAAGTCCTGATACTGACAACTGGACCCTTTGTTGAGTAATCCCTAGGCGATCTGCTAAACCCTTTGATATGAAATTAGACATTGAAGAATTATCTAAAAGTGCTGTACAAATATGCTGATTTTCATGCTTGTCAAATACTTGTACCAAAACTGTGGCTAATAAGACCTGACCACTTGTTGAAAGATTACAAAAATTCTTGAATATTGTATCTAGTTTAGCTTCCTGATTTGATTCTGAAGCTTGATTTAAAACTTGCAATCCATTACTGACTGTACTCCTTAGCTGAGTATCTACTGGTACAGTAATGTTAGTATGTCTGTATGTCTGTTTTGGTAATATGAGGTTGTATCTGCTTCAAGTCGACAGATTTGACTTGAATCCAAATTTATACTCTGAGGATTGTGATCTGAAGAACAATATATACTACCATAAGCTGTAGTTGACTCTTTGTTTTGAGAACCTTGACCAGAAGTATAAAACTGACCTGCTTGTGAACCTATGCTCTGAAAACTTTGAGCTGAAGTATTGACTTGATCTGAATGCGAATCTGTGTTATGAAAATCTTGAGCTGGACCATAAACTTGATCTAAATACGACCCTGTGTGAACTACATGGGTATATGTTCTTGGAATCATGCAACAAAGAATTATGTTTCTCTGGACAGTGCCTACAATGTATATAAATACATTGTGATTCGTGACTATATCGACATGCCATCTGTTAACCTATTTTTTCGACCGACTGTCACTCTCGGCTGGCGGGTGGCGACTCTTCTCTTTTCGGCAAGACATGAAGTATCAACCGCCAATACAGCTAAAGCCCCGTCTACAAATGCGCGGCAAATTTAAATAAATCTCATTATTTTACATTTCTGAACATTTGTGCTTTAGTAAATTTTATTATGTCTGCCTCATTCTTTATATTTCTTATTTTATGGTTCGTTAATCTTCTATATTCTCCTTATTCTGTCTTTATTGGGCCGTGTATTCTTCTCATAATTTTTCGTTGAATTATTCTTATTTTTTTATTTATCTTTTTTCGTAAGACACAATTACTTCCGCTCCGTATACTATCACCGGTCTTTTTACCCGAGATTCACGTCCGTAGGAAAGTAAAGTTCAAAATATATAAAACCATCATACTACCAAAAGTAACATATGGCGTAGAAACATGGATCATGACATAAAAAAAAAACAATAAATAAGATTAATACTTTTTAAAGAAAGTTGTTGAAAAGAATATTAAGGCCTATCTACAACAAGAGTATGTGAAGAATAAGGTTCAAACACGAGTCATATCAATATACCAAAGGATCCTTTACAGCAAATTATGTAAAAACAGATTGTACTGGGTAGGCCACCTTATAAGAACGGATAATAATAGAACACCTAGTAGAAGCTTAGAATACTTAAAGGAACTATGATGGGACGAAAATCAGTGGAAAAAACAAGGATGCGGTGGATAGACAAAGTAAGAATCGATGCTGAAGAACTAATGAGAGTGGATAACTGGAGAAGAGTAGCCAAGAAAAGGGATTCTTGGAGATGGATGCTGGAAAAAGACAGGGCCTGACCTGGACTGCGTTATAGGAGATAGATTATATTATATAAAGAGTTTTTTTTTGGTGTAGGCATTTGCCATTCAGTCAGTCACAACTTTTTTAAGTTCTTCCCAAAGGAGAGAAAAGAAAATAATTATCACAATACATCTATTATTAGTTATTTGGTTATCCATGGAACAAACATGGTTACTCGCTTCTCGTCTAGGGACCCATCAAGACATTAAATTAAAACACAAACTAGACCGGGTCACGTATTATATAGAGAGTTATATTATATTACAGTAAACTAAATGATAACTATATTTAAAATATTAATTTAGAAATATTACACTAAACAATAAGTATAGTAAGCGTATTATAAATCGGATAATTTCGGAGAAGACGAAGATACAGAATAAGGTTTCTTGATAACATCGATAAAGACATAAGAAATATGTGAGTACGTACTCGGTAGAAGAAGGTGATGAATAGGGACTACTAAAGAGAAATAGGGACTTGAGGAGGCTAGGACCCATGCAGAGTTGCAAAGCTAGAATGATGATTATATAGTAGTGTTCACACTTAAGCTCAATAGGTTCTTTACCACACGCATATCAAGTGTTACAACACGCATATCAAAATGTTTACAATCTAAATATATATTGCAAACATTCTTTATGATTTACTTGGGAGAACATAATTAATCAAATTATAATTTTGAAGCTCTGAATATATCTGCTGATTTGTTTATATATACAAAAACAACACATGGACCATTATAGCGAAGAACAAGCCGGATTCCGAAAAGCCAGATCATGTTTAGATAATATATTTATTATGAGACAGGTGATTGAAAAGAACAAAGAAAAAAACATTTAAACACATATGACCTTTATCGACTTATGAGAAGCAATGAGAAGAATGCACGTTAGAGAAGAATGGGTAAATATAACACAAAGACTGTATAAAGAAACACAAGTGCAAATAAAGTTAGGTAATGAAATAACAAAAACAATCACCGCAACAAAAGGCCTCAAACGAAGATGTGGTCTCTCACCTACACTTTTTACATATATATATATATATATATATATATATATATATATATATATATATATATATATATATATATATATATATATATATAGATCAGGCTTTGAAAAGATGGTATAGAAAATGCGGAACAATGGGTATAACAGTACAAGAGAATATATTACATTCACTACTTTTCGCAGATGATCAAGTCATTTTTGCACAAGACAGGGAGGATATGGAATATATGATAAGGAAATTAAAGGAAAAATATAAACTTTGGGGACTCAAGATAAATATGTGCAAGACCGAATACTTATGTATTGGACCCGAGGTTGCAGATTTGAACTTAGGTTTAGAAGAAGAGACTATTAAGATTTGTAAGACTTTTAAGTATTTAGGGTCAATGATTAGCCGAGATGCTACTTTTATGAAAAATATAGAAATGAAAATAGCACGGGGGAAATAAGCCACAAGAGCACTTTATGGAGTGATATGAAACAACACTTTAACCAAAGAAAACAAAAAGAGGATTTTTCAAAGCATAGTGATGAATATTACCCTATATGGAGCGGAAGTATGGCCAATGACAACAACAATACGAAATAAAATAAGAACAGTTGAACTGGACCTTATGAGAATATATCTACAAATCACAAGAGCGGATAGAATAAGAACGGAGGAAATATGGAACAGAATAGAAGTACAATGCTGAATAACAAAAAAGTTGGAAAACAGAGCCCTGCAGTGGTATGGGCATGTACAAAGAATGCCAGAGCATAGGTGGCCAAAAAGAATATTAAACTGGGACCCGCCGGGAAGAAGACGGAGAGGAAGACCTGCTACGAGATGGAAAACATAATGCTATGATAGATAGAGACCTCAGAGAAGGAGACTGGGAGAATAGAGTGCTGTGGAGGACGAAAACGGCGAACTCATAATGGGAAAAGCCGAAGAAGAAGAAGAGAAGAAGATTTGTTTATATTACCAGAAAGCAATATAGGTCAAATTGATTTTATCATTTAGTAAGTATAAACAAAAAAAATCATCAAATCCTTCCTCACTATTTATTACTTGTGCAATTTATATCTATAGAATATACACTACCTATAGAAATTTTACTGACTGTACAATAAAAACAACTAAATATAAGACTCTACCTTTCCCAAAGTCCTCAGTTATGTTTCTAGTTTATTGGTAATTTGTTATTTATGTTTATTTGAAAGTTATTTAAATATTTTCTAACAATATATTTAGTTTAAATCAATTTTGATCATTTATATTAATTGTAAGAATTCTAAGTATCAGTTGTAACCATCTTACAATATATTTACAGATTTGCGAATTCTATTCTGGATCCGACTCAACTTACTACTGGGATGACGAACAGAAAGTTCCTCACAGGGTATGGGAAGATCAATGGGCTGGATACGACGATCAGAGATCGATACAATATAAAGTGGACTTTGCTGTGAGTCATAACCTCGCTGGTGTTTTAATCTGGTCTTTGGATACAGACGATTTCCGAGGAGAATGTGGTAGAAAATATCCTCTCTCGTATGCCGCTAAAGAAAGACTAATGTATCATGAAGCAAAAAAGAAGAATAACAAATAATTTAATATTTTGTATATGGTTGAATGTAAAATAGCTTTTTCATTATATTACTTTTTTTTAAACCTACAGAAATAAAGAAATTTTTAATTCTATGAAATTTTTATTTTGAGAATACAAGATATATTGTTCTATATTATTCTAAAACTACTTTCTTTTGACATGTTTGGTACTAAAAATGATTTGTTCTTTAGGAATAAACCATAATTACTGTAGTTCAAACTACATAACTTTTGCTTCTGACGTTTCGACATTATTAAAAGGTATACTACCTTTTTAGGTTTTAAGACCTACAGAATAGGTATGAGTATGTAGATTGTGTTCTTTATATGATCTTATGAAATCTAATTATTTGACAAATTTTTAATAGGAATCACCTATAATAAATAACCTCTCAGATTTACCGAGTAAAAGAAAAGTAACAACATAGTAGTATTTCTTGTTTCACAGTAGTTTCTATTGATTTCGAAAATGCCTTTGACAAAGTACAACATGAACCACTATGACAAATTCTAATAAAGAAAAATATAGACAGCCGAGATATTCGAATTTTATGCAATCTATATTGGAATCAAACAGCAAATGCCAAGGTTGAGGGCAGACTAACAGAAGACATTCAAATCCGTCGAGGAGTCCAGCAGGGATGTATCTTATCGCCACTTTTATTTAATCTGTATAGTGAAGCTATCTGTGAACAAGCACTCTAGGAAGAAGATCTTGGACTGATAATAAATGGTGAGACGATCAACAATATAAGGAATGCTGACGATACAGTTTTCCTAACGGGAACGCTAGTAGAACTAGAACATCTCGTTCAAAGTCTCAATATATACTGTAACAGTTACGGCTTGAAAATTAATTTGAAAAAAACTAAATTTATGGTAATTACGAAATCAAAGAACATCAGAGCTAATCTTGTAATAGACAATACAACGATTGAGCGTGTGCCCTGTTATAAATATCTAGGTGCTTGGATCACAGACGATACTGATCAAACAAAAGAGATTAGATGTAGAGATTAGATTAGATGTAGTATAAAGTTACGAATACGAATGCTGCGGTGTTATGTCTTTTCTACCCTGTTATATGGAGTTGAGGCTTGGACACTAAAACGGTTGACCATAAAAAACATCGAAGCTTTCGAGATGTGGTGCTATAGGCGCATTCTCAGAATATCATGGATGGACCGCGTCACTAACACACAAGTACTCCAAACTTTAGAAAAAAGATGCGAAATTCTAAATGAGATAAAAACTAGAAAGATGGAATACTTGGGGCACATTGTGAGAGGTGAAAAGTACGAACTTTTAATAAACATCATGCAGGGCAAAATTAAGGGCAAAAGAAGTGTGGGAAGAAGAAAAATATCGTGGCTTCGTAATCTATGTGAATGGTTCGGGTGTAGTTCGATTGAACTTTTTAGGCGCGCTGCTAACAAAGTCGCAGTGGCCATGATGATTTCCAACCTCCGCTAGGAGTGGCACGAAAAGAAGAAGAAGTATTTCTGGATTTGTAAATTCCAAAGAAGGGTACAGGATATATATATATATATATATATATATATATATATATATATATATATATATATATCGTGGCTTCGTAATCTATGTGAATGGTTCGGGTGTAGTTCGATTGAACTTTTTAGGCGCGCTGCTAACAAAGTCGCAGTGGCCATGATGATTTCCAACCTCCGCTAGGAGTGGCACGAAAAGAAGAAGAAGTATTTCTGGATTTGTAAATTCCAAAGAAGGGTACAGGATATATATATATATATATATATATATATATATATATATATATATATATATATATATATATATATATATATATATATATATATATATATATATATATATATTTATATATATATATATATTATATATATATATATATATATAAGTGGCTTCATATCAAAGATGGACATGTGTCAAAAAAATAAAAATTTAGTTAGTAGTGGTTTCTTATAGAATGTTGTTTGTTCTTTTTCTTTTTAACGGTGATAATAGTTTCCTTCAAACACAGACGCAAGTACGTTATTTTCAGCATCATATTTAAATGTTTATTTTAAAAACGGACAAGTGTTATAAAGGTGTATTTCAAAAACTAACATCTCCCCAACAGCCAATGAGAATGCTCTATTGTGATTACATGACTACGTTTTATTTGTGTTTATCACTAGGTTAAACTGTTTTTTGTGTATATATTTAGTTTAAAAAGTAGATTCTTGGAGTCAAATATATCTGTGAGTCAAGGCCCGATGCGTAAGAGGAAAAGCGATCCCGACTAATGGGAAAAAAATACAGAAATGGCAAAGGTAAGTCTAATCATTAAATTCAATCATGTACTTAACATTTGATTGCTGTAAAAAATGTTAATACTTGGGTGGAAGTTTGATATGTTAGGAGTTACTGTATATGTTCATCCGAGTTATGAATAGTTTTTGAGTGATATGATCTGATTTTAAAATATGAAGTTTTAGAGTTAGCTGTAAAAACATAACTAGCTTTGTACCACTTAAAGTCTTTCATACAATTTCTAATGAAAAGTAATGTTCAATTATGGTAAAAAAGAAACTGAGAAGGTTACTTAGGGATTTTTCAGAAAAATATTTTGCTCAAATTTCAACATTGGATTCTCTTACTGTAGCATGGATGAATTTAGTTAGTACTTGTCTAGAATTACAAAACCTCATCCAATTGGAAAAAAGAGAAAAAGAAAAAAGGTGTCTAAAAATGAAAATGAAGTTACCATGTGCTGCAAGTTTCTGGATAGCTGTGCTCCAGCAAACATACGCAAAATTGAAAGTCTTTCCTGCCGATTCATTTTTTCCTGACAGAGTATTTGGGATAATAGAAACAACATAAAAAAATCCCAATTGTAAGAAAAGAAGAATATCATGAATTTTTTTAAAAATATGGGACAATTAAGTTGTGTGGAAGAGATTGGGTACTCCTATACTGGAAACAAGAAGCGAAAAGTTTTATGAAAACAGCGGCTTAACTTCATTTTAACATTTTTACCTGTCCAATAATAGTTCTTCGGAAAATTAAATTGGACAACATAGTTATGAAAGGAGAGATGGCTTACAATCTTGACACTGGTGCTTGAATGTTACCAAGTTTAAATATTTTATAAGTTCGAATATTTTACTTTATATATTTCTTAGTTCAATTGTTTTGTACATAGGTATTAATGCAACTTGAATAAAACATTTTAAAATTGAAATTTTCATACATGATTCTCTATATAAATGTTAGAAGCATTAAATTTTAGGTTAGGGCCAAACCAAGGATTCAATCTTTTAAATACATGCGGCTCTTTTCTCAAGGGGCTTATGATCAGTAATAACTAAAAACTTTCGTCTCATTAGCCAGTGTTGCCAAAACTTGATTGCTTTTTTAATTGAAAGGCATTCTAAAATATGGCTTTTTTATTCTTTTGATATTTGTTTAATTTTTTTTTTTTAGTAAGCAACTTATTTTATTGCTCCATCTCTTTGTTTTTGTTTCAGAATTACAGCAATTCCTAAAATACTAGCATCTGTATATATAGTTAGATGAACATCTACATGAGTGACTCTACATGAGTCACTCATGTAGAGTCATACGCCGCCATGTAACCTATCCAACGGTAACTTAACCATCACAAATTATAAATACTAATAATGTAAAACAACTTCAAATTTAAAACATTTAAAGGGTTTTTACCCATATATTTTGGTGGCTACTAGCATGTACAACCGTTTGCATTGATGATGGATTGTTTAATCCGAAAACGTTTTGCAATGTGTTTGTGATAGCCCGTTTGAGGCATTTTTATATACCTTTTATAAAGGATTTTAAACAAAATTTTTTTTATCGTTAAATTTCTATTTCTATTCTGATATGTATGGTGGGTAAAATTCAGAAATGATTTCTCATTGTGTAAATATAATAATGATTTGTAGAAGTACAACAGGTTTAAATCCATGAAATGACTGTCAGTGAATAATTGGTCCACTGAAGATCTTATACCCCTTCTATATATTATTCTCCAATTCGACTACTTGGGAGTGACACTAACAAATAGGAACGAAGAGAACCAAGAAATCATAAAAAGAATGGCCAAAGGTAGTAAGAGTGCTGGGAGCCTGACTAAGATACTGAGGTCGAAGATAATATCCAGAACAGCAAAAAAACGAATATATACAACAGTTATCCGACCTACAGTACTCTATGCTAGCGAGACCTGGACACTAAATAAAGATATGGAAGTAAAATTAGATAGATGGGAAAGAAAAATTCTTAGAAGGATATACGGAGGTGTAAAAGAGGGGAACATCTGGCGAAGAAGAACGAATGAAGAAATAATGCAAATATATGGACAACCAAAAATAACAAGACTCGCGAAAATTCAAAGATTAAGATGGCTCGGGCATATAGCAAGAATAAAGGAAGGAAGAGTTCCCAATGAATTAATAAACACTGAGGCTAATACAAAAAGAAAAAGAGGCCGCCCCCGAAGAAAATGGCTGGAGTCGGCAAAAGAAGATCTGAAGTCGCTAAGGGTACAAGATTGGAAAAACTTAGCACAAGATAGAAAGAAATGGAAGAAAACCGTTGAAGCCTTGGGCCTTTGAGGCCTGTTGAGCTGAACTATATATATATATATATATATATATATATATATATATATATATATATATATATATATATATATATATATATCCTGTACCCTTCTTTGGAATTTACAAATCCAGAAATACTTCTTCTTCTTTTCGTGCCACTCCTAGCGGAGGTTGGAAATCATCATGGCCACTGCGACTTTGTTAGCAGCGCGCCTAAAAAGTTCAATCGAACTACACCCGAACCATTCACATAGATTACGAAGCCACGATATTTTTCTTCTTCCCACACTTCTTTTGCCCTTAATTTTGCCCTGCATGATGTTTCTTAAAAGTTCGTACTTTTCACCTCTCACAATGTGCCCCAAGTATTCCATCTTTCTAGTTTTTATCTCATTTAGAATTTCGCATCTTTTCGCAAAGAAATGGAAGAAAACCGTTGAAGCCTTGGGCCTTTGAGGCCTGTTGAGCTGAACTATATATATATATATATATATATATATATATATATATATATATATATATATATATATATATATATATTATTCTAATTATCCAATTTTGTATAACGTTTGAATTTTTAAGGTGAGCATTGTAGGCTCCACCCCATGCAATAATCCCATAGGTTAATTGTGATTGTACCAGATAATAGTATAAAATCTTCAAATGGTGAACATCCAAGAAGTCACGAAGATATTTGAATTTTGAGAGTAAACCTCTTATTTTTTGGACTACATATTTAATATGATGATCCCATTTTAGGTGCCTAGTTTTTTCAATATTTAATGTTAATTGGTTATGTTGAAACCATTTTTTTATTTTTACAAAGTCCATTTCGACATTTTCCTTTAACTTTTTCCAATTATTGTTGCTATAAAAAATCGCTGTATCGTCAGCGAAACTTATTATCTGGCTTGAAGTCTGTAATGTAAGTAATGTGTTTATATAAATAGTAAATAACAGCGGCCCTAACACCGTTCCTTGTGGGACTCCGTAAGTCACAGTTCTGGTCATGCTGATTTTACCACCTATAGTTACCTTGTGCTGTCTGTCACTTAAGTAGCTCTCTAACAATTTGAGGGCCACACCTCTGATTCCGTAAAAGTAAAAGTCTTCTATCAGTTTTTCCATTTTCCAAACTATCTATAATATTAATTTTCTCTACCTCAAAAATATTATCTAAGCCTAATGTTATTATATTTGGTCCAAACTATTCCTTTGCTGTGCTATCAATAAACAAACATAGAAGTCTTCATCAACCTCTACCTTATATCGCAAACATTCTGATTCGAAGGTCTTGAGCCATAAAGTTATTGGAACGTTTTTTCCATTAAAATTTCGAAGTACAAAATGATCTTTTATTTTTTTATAGTTCTTCTTTTTAACTTCAAGAATATTTATATTAGTCAATTTCTGGATTAACTCAAATAACTACTGTCATTATTTAATTGTTTCTGTTTTTTCATACGCTGCGATTAAAGTCTGTTGTAAGTACTTATTTTGATAAATCACATCACCATCTACATCAAAATAGTCCTGTCAGTCATGTATTGAAGGAGCCTCTGGTTTTTATAGATGTTAATATCTTTTGCAGATGAAATTGTTCAGAATGATCATTTTGAAGTTGCTTTTCAGCGTGCATTTTATAATAAAAAGAAAACGCTGGTGACTGCAACCACTTCAACGATGAACTGAAGGCTTTGACAATGAACAAAGTCGGACAGAAACGGCCCCTGCTCCTGTGGTAAGAGAAACGGTAAGTGGAATCCTCCCTGAGAAATCAGGGAGTAAACAACCGCGAGGTAGCCGGGACGACACCCAGGAAAACCGTCTGGTAGCCGCCGGGCGGAAAGTCCAAAACAGAGTCTTCTGATTAGCAAATTCTTAATATTTTTCGAACATTTATTGTTCACGGCCGTAAGGCAACGATAGTGAAGATGAGATAGTGATAGTACGGAGATAGATTTAGACTAAACAGAAGAACTGAGATAGCCAAACAGCGAGTTTAGACAGTGAGCACCAAAAAAAAAGGAGTAATTGCTGCAACAGTCAAGAGATGGTTGAAGTTTGGATGGTTGTAGCAATTCAGTCATAGTCTAGCGAGACTAAAACGATAGTATATAAGAACAATATATACCGGGGTGTGTGAGGGCAATATACACCTGGTAACACCTGGGACACACCCCACCACAGTTACACATAGTAATAGTTTAGTATGAGATAAAAAACAAAAACCCAAAAAACATATACACGGTGTGTGTGAGAGCAGTATATACTTGGGAATTCACACCCCATAGTTAAGTTAGATTTAGTAGTAGATGTAAGAAAAAAAAACAAAAAAATCCGCTCACTGTCTGAATAAAACCAAAGCCTTATCTAACTGTGAACATCAAGCGAATACTGTTTCCTATAACAAACCTAGCATAATAAATAAAAATAAAAGACCTTTTATAACAGCTGCATAGGCTTAGGTCCCTCAGACAGATTGTATGTAGATCCTAGCGCGAATTCCGAACACCGAGGTCATGTGCGACATACATGGGCTCGGTAGCCGGACTCCACTCGAATACCCAGCCGGCGAGGTGAACAAAATTTATTTTGCCTAATCGGCGGCTGATTGGACGAGGACACACATTTTTTTCGGACAGAGAGTCATCAGCCCAGGCTAGTGGCTCTCTGTTCGGAACACACACTTTTTCTTTTTCTTTTTAGGGACACCAGTCCCGATGTCAAGTTAGGGTAACTTCTATAGAGTCAGTAAAGTAAATAGAGACAAAAGCTGATATGTGTGCTATCCCTACAGTTAGGTGGCTTAACCACAGTCAATAAAAACAGAGGGTGTTCATTACCCAGGGCACCCAAAGTAACTTTCAGATCATAAGCCTCCTCACGTAAGTCACACTCTGAGAAGTGTGACAACATTTGGTGAATTTGATGCTAGTGAGATTAGGAGTCTTCCAACAAAAAGCCAAAGACACTGTAAAAATGCTATATTAAAAACTTTTTAATCTTTTTACTTTAACTTTTTAGACTTCACAGTTTTGTACAAACTGTGAAGATAGTAGTTAATGATGTTAATTTTAAACGTTTTTTTATCTATGTTTTGACATATTAATTTGAGTATTTGGTAGTATGTTTATTTTCGCTCTTTGACCCTAGGATGCATAACATGAGTCTAAGAGACTCGGGCGTACATTCACATCCTCGTAAAATGTGATTGAATCTATACCAATCATTGCCGATTTAGGAATTCATTTTTGACATGTATGACTGTATGTTAGTGTATAAAAATTTACATAGTATGCACAAAAAAACTAGAGTCACACACTTTACAATGGTATAAACATGTTCCTAGGGACAGGTTTGATCACTGTGTGTGTGCGTGTGTGATTGCATGTGTGTGCATTAACCTCACATTTGAACAAACAGAAACATATGTAGTTTCTAGAGTGTATGCGAAATGGATCTCGAAACTCTAAAAAACCTCGAAATAGAGGATCTCGAAACTCTAATACAGATAGCAAGATGTCCTCTATACGGCTCGAATGCCGAGCTAGAACTATAACTTCAGAACAGCTGTTTTTAAAATTATTTAGACCAATATAATCCAATATAATTTCCTCTGTATCAAGTAGTTGTAGAATCTCAGGTGGTAATTGATCTGGAGTTGTGTTTTATTTTCTAACTTTTACTGTCCTTGGAGTATATAAATATTTCATTTTCTTATAAAGTAATACTTTCAATGTATCATTAATATTCTTTTATCTTTCCACATTACTTTTTTTATATTGTTATGCTCTATGAATAGGCCATTTTAGAGTTATTGCGTAATTCGTTTAAATATTTAACTAGTAATTCTTTGACCTTTTTATACATTTATAAAACAAATTTGTTTTACAGTGCAATTTTGATTTTATTTAATGTTCTCTTTTTTTGTCCTGTCGTGATAATACTTACCTTTAAAAGTTCTTATTTTATTTATACTATCATTTTTTATTTTGATTTTATTATTTAAGCCACGTTTATCTATATTTTTGTGCACTTTATTTAAATTTATTTTTTTTAATGTTTGTTCAGTATTTTTTTATGTACTCTAAACTTTTATATATTTTCTTCAGTTACGATAAGTAAATTCAAATAATAATTTGACATGATGTATATGTGGTTAAACTTAAACCAATTTGAGAAAACTTCTCTCTCTAATCACAACCGTCCATTCTGTAATAAAAATGTCTCGACGAAGCTTCCCTTTACTTCTTTTTCGAAGGGTGCCTCTTCTAATCTTTGAGGTGACCATAAGGACGCCTAAAGGCGCCGTCACGGGCCTTATCTGTGATTAGTCGTAGCCATGACCAACTATCCTACCCTCTTCTTAATGAAATTCTCCATGACGGAAAAGGGAACGTTTCAACTTTAACCTAATTGATTGGTGGGCACTGAATTGGTTTTTCCTTTTCTGGAAGCTTTTGGGGATGGAAACAGTAACGGACTCAATATCTAGAGCAAATTGAAATAGTTACAATGTCAGTAATATAATAAAATATAAATTAGATATATATATATATATAAATATATATATATATATATATATATATATATATATATATATATATATATATATATATATATATATATATATATGTGTATATATATCATTATATACAATATGCAATACGCAAGTTGTCTGTAACCGGCTAATAAAGTAAAATTTTCAAAAATTTGTGAGGTTTCAGTCAAAAGTGATTTCAGTCTAGTGATTAAAACACTAGTATATGTAGACTCTATTATTCCCAAGACAACTAAGATATATTATAATTATTTTAAGACATTCTATTCGTAAAAAGCACTTACTAAATGCTGAGATTGTAATAGTTCGCAAGTCATATTAACACGAGAAACAATATAATACAATACATCATTACTGACCTGGAAGTTAACCAGTATAATAGGAAATCATCGGCTTTCAAGTTAAGTGAATTTTAAGTTAAATATACCCGTTGAAAAATTACAAGAGTGAGTTGGTGAAGTTCCTGAGCAGGCGTAACATCAGAGACTCTGTAAGTCAGCTTATTTTCCATCAAATATTAATAATATACAAAAATATCTATTTGACAACATAAGAAGAACCATCGAATATTTTAAATACAAACAAGAATTTCTTATCGTTTTTGTTTTTGCACCGGCTTAATTGTCTTGTTATAGTTTGGATACAGGACCGCATTAAGATCTAATGACTAGTTTCTAACTTTATTTAAATATATGATATTAATTCCAAATTAGCTCAGGAAATGGGTTGTATTTTACCACCAACACTTAAAAAATCGTACTTATCAGTAACCAGTACTCTTAATTTTCCATCCAGGAAGCAAGCTATTGTATTTAGTTCATTAGAAAATGTAAAATTAGAAAATTACCTTGTATCACTAGGATCAGTTATTTCTTTAAAAGATATATTGTCCTTTTTTTATATAGCTAACAACAGGATTTGTATTTATTTACCTAAAGAAGAATTAGTTGATAAATTTATAAATGTCCATCAAGGAAAAATCGTAGTAAACAATCAAATAATACAAGGAAGAAGATTAATTACTCCTATTTAACGACTAATATTATCCAATGTATGTCCAACAATTCCACATAGTACCTATTCTAGAATCAGAACTACAGAAACTAGGCTTTAAACTTATGTCTCCCTTATTATTCCTTAGAATTCGCACATCTCGTCTCGAATTTCAAAAAGTACTAATTTTTCGTAAACAGGTATATATTTGACATTTAGTGGACCTAATACTTTCTGAATCCTTGTTAATTTTTCATGACAAGACAAACTATAGAATTTTTATGTCTGTAGACCAACACTTCTGTTATATTTGTGAAAAGATTGACCATATCGCCGCAAACCGTCCTCAAAAAACAATAACTCCAGTTCAATAATAAATAACAGAGTGACTACGGCAGACACTATAACCGACCTAACACAAAACCCAGTACAAATCCATTCAGAACCAAATTATTTGGTACAAGACACTCAATCTAAACAATAAAAAAATAAAGATATACATATATATATATATATATATATATATATATATATATATATATATATTTATAATATATAAAAATATATATATATATTTATAATATATAAAAATATATATATATATATATATATTTTTATATATTATAAATATATATATATATATATAAAAATATATATATATATATATATATATAGATATATATATATATATATATATATAGATATATATATATATATATATAATATATATATATATATATATATATATATATAGTTAGCTTTTTCGTTATCGACCATCAAAATAATTAAAATAAATGTATATTATCAGGCTTTTTGGTCAGAAAATAAAAATCGATCTTTTTCTCGTAAACTCAATATTTCGCCATTTGGTTTATGGCTTTTTCAAGAGCGCACTAAAAAATTATTTATTGATAGAATAAAAAAATAACATAACATAAAAGAACTTACAGATGTAATCGTTCAAACAGCGTAGCACAAACACATATTCATGAGTGACAAACTAAAATTCAACTAAAATATTTTAATAACTGATTTTGTTTAATTGTCCTGCAATTTAATCAGTGACGTGCAGAAACTAATATATTTTATAAATTAAAAAGATATTAAGATGTTACAATAAATGGAACTAAGTCCGTTAGCGTCTGTTTTGTTGTTAATAACATTATCTGTCCTGCTTATATTGCACATTTCGAGAAACAGCCTATTTTTGTAATTTGAGACTGATTGTATTATTTTTCATGACCTGTCTTGATGGAATGTTCGACAACAGCGCATGTATTTTCCCCTTCTGCAATCACTTCTGTGTTGAGTGACCCGTTGTTTCAACCATTGTCCAGTTTGACCAATGTAGCATCCCTGGCATCCTAAACATTGCAATTTGTAAATAACGTTACTATTGTACATGGTTGGTGTATGATTTTTGGTTTTAGAAAATAAGTTGTTGCTTTTAAAATTGCTGTATTTACTAATTGTTGTATTGGTGTAGCTCTTAAATATTGATGTTAGTTGATTTGTTAGATCAGGGATATATGGTAGTTTTTTAAATCTGGTTTCTTCGGGGGGTTTGTCTATTTGTCCGTCATTTGCAGTAGTATTGAATATTAGTTATCTTAATATAGACTTAGGACAACCGTTGTTAAGAAATAAATCACAGAATTTGGTCTTATTTTTATGTAAGAATTGCTCATCGCTGATGTGTTCTATCCTGTTTTTAATTGAAATCCCAGTATTATACTTTTGACTTTTTTAAAGGTTGGAAGAGAAATTAAGAAATCTTCCAGATGCTGTAGGTTTTTGATACCAGTCTAGTATGATATGATTGTCAGATTGACGGATGACTTTAGTGTCTAGAAATGGTACACTATTTTCCTTCTCCATTTCAACAGTGAATTGTATGTTTTTATTGAAGGAGTTAAAAACATGTAATGTTTGCTGTATTTGATCTTGTGGAACAGCGCAAATTATGTCATCTACGTATTTGTACAATATATTAAGTACGAAATATTGAGTTACGGGAAAAAGATCGTTTTATTTTCTGACCAAAAAGCTTGATAATACACATTTATATATATATATATATATATATATATATATATATATATATATATATATATATATATATATATATATATATAATAAGCGAGTCCTACAGCTAGCGCCGCTTCTCGCATCCTAATTTCCAGCTTTCTGTCGAAGCAATCTTCAGTTGTTAGATCTTGCATCGTCGACATCGTCTCTTCAGGATCGTCTTGGTCTACCTCGTTTTCTTTTAGTGAGCGGAGTCCATTCTTCTATTTTTTTTTTTTTTTTGACCATCTATTTTTAGGTATTCTCTGAAGGTGTCCATATCAGTTAAGTCTTTTGGCTTCGATTGTATCTATTATGTCTAGATCGATTTCCATTTCTCTCCAAATATCTTCGTTTCTCACCCTATCAAGTCTAGTGAGCTGACAACATCGTCTCCAGTAGTTCATTTTCATGGCCTTAATTTTTTATTGGTTTCTTTGGTTTATTTCCCAGAGTTCGGCGCCATACTTTCTATTAACAATATTTCTAACAACAATACTTTCTATTATTGTTTTATAAATTCTTCTTTTATTTTCTTTTGTTATTTTTTTATTCCATAATACTCCTTGTAGCTGTCTGGTGGCTGATCTTGCTTGGCCAATCCTGGAATGTATTTCTTCGCTACTTCCTGCTTTTTATGTTATTTGGACACCCAAGTATTTAAAATTGTCTGTTGGCCATTTCCCATTTCTATTTTTATAGTTTCTGGTTTTTCTCCTTCAAATAAGTACTCAGTTTTTTGTATATTAATTGCGAGGCCCCATTTGGTGTACTCATCTTCAAGTTTTCTAAGCATGTAGCCTACATTACTCTCGTCTTTAGCTAGAATGGCTTGGTCGTCATCGAAGTGTATCGTGTACAATCTATCGTCTCCGATTGGGATGCCCATATTGCAGCACTTTCTTCTCCACAGTGAGAGTGCCTTATTTAGATATATTTTGAAGAGTATAGGTGCTATGCAGCAGCCTTACTTTAGGCCCTTACTAATAGGAATTTCTCCAGTTAATCTATTTCCAGTTTTAATGTTTGCCGTCATATTTTTTTAGAGCTGTTGTACTACTTGTATATTTTTTTTGCCTATTCCTTGTTTTTCCATTGCTACCCAAAGCATATATGAGTTGAAAGGTTGTGAGCTAATCTTTTCTCGATAACTTGCTTTAGAGCCAATATACTGCCCATACAGGATCTGCCTGCACGAAAGCCATTCTGTTCTTCTACATCTGTCATCTCTTTTCAATTTAATTTTTTATTATTTTGCCATACAGTCTTGAGAGTGAATTTATGACACTTGGCTCCCTGTAGTTTGAATAATTCTTTCTATCTCCTTTTTTGTAGATGTTGTTAATATGTGCTTTTGTCCACTCCGGTGGTAAGTCGTGTCCATTATAGAATAAGGTGAAGACATACGCCAGTAATTCCCGTAATACTTGTATGGTATGTTTTAATAATTCATTTGGTATACCTTGTGTTCCGCATGACTTCCGATTGTTTAGAGTTCGTATTGCATTTTCGAATTCCTGTAATGTTATTGCATAGTCTTCACTGAATTCCAGTTCATGTGTTGTTGTACTAATGTTCGTAAATTGAGGTCTTGTTTCAGTCAAAAGTTGTGAGTAGTATTTGATCCAAAATCTTTCTTCTATTAAATCTATTCTACTCGTTTCTTTTCTGTTTCAGATTTTTTTACCGTTTTCCATGCTTTTCTTGATCTTGTTGACCCTATATATTTATTGATTTCTTCGCATTTACTTTCCCAGGCAATATTTTTGCTTTAGTTACTAAATTTTTTCTTTTCTGTGTGATCTTGCATATGTTCGTCTATCATCTGGATCGTTTGTTTGCAGCCACTTTTGATATGATTGTTTTTTGTTGTGTACTGCATTGGCGATGTCATTTGTCCACCACAATGGAGTATTCTTTTTGTTCTTTTGGATTGTGCCGAGCGCTTCGTAAGCTGCTTTATTGATTTTATTGATTATCTCTTTATATGTATTCTGGGCTGAGGAGTAGATCAGGTTTCCCAATTTTTGGCTAAGTCGCAGCTTATAGTGGTCAGTTCCGCACTCCGGTCCTCTTAATACTCTTATGTCTTCAACTTGTATGTGTGTTTCTTGTTTTGTAATGATATAATCTATAATTGACTTTGTGTTTCTCGTTGGTTGAACCCAGGTGTACTTATGTATGTTTTTATGTTGGTAGAATCCGTTTAGAGTAGAATTCCGATTTTCATTGAATAGAAAAATAGAGATGTAGATGTAAATAAACCAAGGCCAAAAAACGATAACCCGGTTACAAATGAAGATATAAACGTTAATGAAATAGGATTAGAAACTAATGAATCATTGATCACTTCACAAATTAGCACAAAACCTACACTGCAAATACAGAGAAAAAGAGCTTTCTCCGAAACAGTTACACCACCTGAAACTCCTGAATGCTTTATACGGCTTACGGATAAGGATATCCGTTCAAAAAAGAAAAGAACTATCCCAACAATACATAGATCCTATTGATATGCAGAAATTGATGCAGTCAACAAAATTATTTTTTGAAGACGACACAGACGAAATTGTTCTTAATTACCAAGAAACGGTTCACTTTTTTAAAAACGCGTATAGTTCACCCGCCCCACTGAGTTTTGCTCAAACTTTTACAAAAGATATTTAGGGGTTACTAAAATTGTTATACAACATCTATTAGTTCAAGTAAAAAATAATGAAAACACGTTGCACAAAGACTAAGCGCAAAATATCCAAATTACTGGATACAAATTCCTCCTCTGAATTAGAGAGCGATCAAGTACAAGAATAAAAATTAACATATAGAACAAAAATGTCAATTCTTCAACGAAACATAACTAGAAATGTTTAAATTATTAATTTCTAAACACACACCTTCATTAATATGTCTCCAAGAAACGAATTTTATTGACCAAAAATTAAAGGCATTTACAGGTTATCATAAAAACAGACGTGATTTTAAAAAAGCCATTGGAGGGGTTTCTATTTATGTTAATAACTCATTGGAATCTAGACAAATACCTTTAAAGACCAACGTTGAAGCAGTAGCAGTAACCATGCCTACAGGACTGTGTCAGCTCCCGCTCTGTGTGTTATCACCGGCTGTGTTCCTTTACATGTGCTGGCAGGTGAAAGGGCAAGGATTTACAGTCGTAGGGAGCGGAACATTGGAGAGCGAGAAATGAATGAGATAAGACTGGCCGAGAGATTAGTTTCAATCGGACAGTGGCAACAAGAGTGGGAGGCAACACGTGATGTGTCGGAGTGGACGAAGTCACTAATCCCGAGCCTTCGAAGCTGGGTGGACTGTGGGCATAGGCAGCTGGATTACTATCTAACGCAAATGCTCACAGGCCATGGCTGCTTCCGCAGCTACCTTTTCAGGTTTAGGAGGGCTCAGTCCGATCAGTGCCTTTACTGTGGTTTCTCGGACACTGTGACACACACGATGTTGGAGTGTCAGCGTTGGGCGGATGAAAGAGAGAAGTTTGTAAGAGAGTGTAACTGCAGAATGTTTGATTCCGTGAGAGAAATGGTGGAGAAAATGATGAGGAATAAGTGGTGGTGGACACGGATCCACAAATTTGTCAGGGAGCTGCTCTCCTCAAAAGAACGAGAAGAGAGGGAACTCGCAACAGAAGTTTAAGACAAGCGAGTAGCACCTTGGTAGGGTTCGGACTGTCGCAGGCCGAATTAAGAGTGAATAAGAGACAGACGACGCGAGAGAGATGGCAGCCTCGCTAAGGCAGAGGGTTGAAAGTCCTTGGTGGTTCGTGTGGGTGTGGTTTCCTGGATGAATGTGTCGGAGAAAGAATGGGAATCGGGTGATAGCAGGGCATCGGGAGAGATGTATGCCTTAACTGGCCCTTCCATCCTGATGTCTGGTGTGACAGAGGAGAGGTTTTTAGTTGGACGCCGACCGTCTCGGAGTGGTGACGGGGCGAGGTGTCAAGGGTTTAAATTCCTTGGGCATCTCGCCCCTGCACAACTTCGCTAGGGTATTAGGAACCCAACACTACCTGTGTGAGTCACAGGTGTCTGTATGCAGATTTTCCTTCTTCTCTTTAAAGATGTAAAAAAAAAGTAGCAGTAACCATAAAAACTAAATTATTAACATGTAATTTATTTTCCACCGAATTCTGATATAAGTATAAAAGAGATTACTCATATTATAGAACAAATTCCATTGCCTAAGATTATAGTAGATCTAATTAGACACAATATACTTTGGGGATCTAATAGATATAACAAAATAGGACATAGATTAGAAACGGTCATTATTAACACCAATATTACCATACTTAACGATGGATCTCCAGCAAGATTTAATTCTTTTACTAGAAACACTAGTTGTATTAACTTATCTCTTTTAGACCCTTCTTTAGTACAAAACATAGCTTGGGAAGCTAGTACACAATTGTATGGAATCGATCATTTTATCATAGTGATACATTTCGAAAACAAACAAAAAATTCAACCATACAATAGATGGAATACAGAAACAGAAGATTGGTCACCGTTTACACAATTTGGGGAGAATCAATTGAATTCTTTTTCAGATCCATCCCCGCATATTAATATAAACGATTTAGTAAATAAATTTTCATTCGTCATACTTTTCGCAGCAGATCATATCATTGGAAAAAAGAAAATAGTAAGAAATCGTATTGGAGTACCATAGTGGAACAATCACTGTCAGGATGCTATAAAGAAGACTCACAGAGTATTCAATAAATACAAA
Organism: Diabrotica balteata; assembly: GCA_918026665.1. Taxonomy (NCBI): domain Eukaryota; kingdom Metazoa; phylum Arthropoda; class Insecta; order Coleoptera; family Chrysomelidae; genus Diabrotica; species Diabrotica balteata. The sequence continues at coordinate 60,394,139 of OU898278.1, forward strand.
AAAAAGACACAAGAAAATATTCTTCAATATAAGAAGTTAAAGGCAATTAGTAGAAAAGTGGTAAAAGAAACAAAAAAGAAATGGTGAAAAAAATTTTTATCAACAATAAAGAGTTTTACCTCAGCAGCAATAAGATTTTTAGAATATAATAACCAAATCTATACATCTAGATTTGGAATAGCCAATGTATTAACTTCATCCTACGAGTCATATTCAAGTAACGAAAACTGTTCTCAAAAGTTTTTACAATTTAAAACCAAAGAACAATTACAAGAATTTAATTATGATAAAAGCGATAACTACCAATAGATGCACCAGAAGAAGAGTTAACTGAATCTATAAATTCTATTAAAAACTCTAGTCCTGGTCCAATGATATTAATATTATTTTCCTTAAAAATTTACCTAAAAACGGATTTGCCTATTTAGTTTCCACATACTTGGAATAAAGTTTACACAATACCTATCCTTAAATCCTGGTAAACCACGTTCAGACCCAAACTCCTACCGTCCAGTATCTTTAGGGTGTGCAATGAGCAAAGTACTCGAAAAATTAATTAACCAACGTCTTATTTGGATACCTGCGCAAATATCTGTTTTATCTAACAAACAAAGTGGATTTCGTAAAAATAGATCAACTCTGGACAACTGAGTTGACCTCAAGCTGGAAATACATGAAGCGCTAGCAAATAATCAAAGCTGCATAGCGGTATTTTTTATATAACCAGAGCATTTGATACAGTTTGGCACCATGGAATAATTAAAACTTTACAGAAATTAGGTATACAAGGAAATATGCTAAACTGCATCACTAACTTTTTAAAAAACCGAAGCTTCCAAGTAAAAGTAGATGATTTCATTTCTAAAACAAGAATACTGGAAAATGGAACCCCTCAAGGATCATCGATTAGTGTTACTCTTTTTCTTATTGCTATTAATAGTGTTTTGGAAAACGATTCTCCACCAGTAAAGAGTAAGCTATACGCAGATGATCTCATAATTTATTGTAAAGGAAGAAACATAGAACTAATTAAACAAACCTTACAAGATACTATTTCTGCATTAGAAAAATGGTCAATGAAATCTGGAATAAAATTTTGTTCCAAAGAAAGTAAATGTATCCATTTCACCAGAAAACGCAATGTTAGTAGTCCAGAACTTACAATATTTAATAAAAAGTAGAATATGTTAATTGTATGAAATTCCTTGAAATTAATTTTAACAAACATTTAAATTTTAATATCTACTAAAAATTGGAGATGTGATCAATATATCTTATTGACAGTACATAAAAGCCTTATTAGATCTAATCTAAGTCAATTACGGTTCAATAGTGTATGGGTCTACCAGTCAATCACTAAGAGTTGCAAACAATCTAAAATTCTGCTGTAAGAATGAAGTTAGGAGCTTTTGGTACCACACCTACAGATAGTTTACTATGTTTAGTAGGAGAAATGCCTCTGGAGTTAAGAAGACAATGTTTAAGCCTAGCATATGCTGCAAACGTTTCAGCAAATGGTGAAAATCCCGTTAGAAACAACGTCTTTGCTTCTCGTTTCCACACAACATATCTTAACAAAAAAGATCTAAACCTCCTTTTTATGAAAGACTTAATAGATACATGACCAGGAATAATATTGTCTTCCCTAAAATATACCAAACCACCCCTTTAACCGCTCCTTTTTTGGATGGTCAGAAAACCCTTCCTAGACTTGAGTTTAACAAAGACTAGTAATCAACTTAATGCGTCCTCTATGGTTAAACGATTTTACAGTAAGATTGATGAGTACCAGAATTACCAACATATTTATACTGATGCTCAGAAATAGAAGTGGGATGTGCCCTCATGCACAACGACTACACTGCTTCATATAAAATCTCAAATTTTAGAGTATACACAGGAGAACTATTCGCAATCTACAAAGCACTTAGAATATGCACTGAACGCCAACTTAGACAGGTGGCTAATAATAACAGATTCCTTAAGTTCCATGAGTAGCTTAGGTACCATTTACCCAACTCATCCATTGTTGCTATTGATAAAGAACCATTTATACCAACTTCAGCAAAAGAATTCGATTGTAAAATTTATGTGGATTCCGTCACATATAGGTATACATGGTAATGAAAGAGTAGATACTGCCGCCAAATCTTCAGTTAATAGCCAAGACTTGATAGAATCTACCTATACGACAGATTTTCATCACTGGATTAACTCGACATTGAAAAAACGGTGGCTTCGAGAATGGAATCAATTTCAACAAAAACTACGAGAATAAAAACAAGTGTTACAAGATGGAAGAATATGTGTAGCAACAGGAAAGACCAAACTATAGTAAACAAACTAAGACTGTGAGGCCAATCCTGGCAACAGTGTGATAAACACATGTGTTATTCAGCTCCAATAAAAGTTTCAATATTTTGTGAATAAAGACCAAATTTATTGAATCAAAGTTGGTAAAAAGTGTTAGTGAAAAGTGATAAATCACATCACGAAAAAGTAAGAATAAAAAACTCTTGTATATAATTTTATTCTATAATTTGATAAATAAAATAATCGTAAACAAGGTAAATTTAACCTTTAATAGATTAGCAAAACTACCTAATTAGTCGAACCTGTAGAAAAAGCAGGTCCGGCTTTAAAAAATTTTAAATGAAACATTTTCCGAATCAACAATATTATAAATGATGACTTCAACCAACAACGATAACATTAATAAACCTTACACCTATTCAACTGCCGTCACTCAACAACAACCCACCGCTTTTCCATCAAAAGAACAAGCTATTGTTTTTAATTCCTTAAATGGTGTTAAACTAGAAGAATATCTCTTAGCCATTGGAAATAATGTTAATCCGAAGAACATCTTATTCTGTTCAAGAATATCCAACAACCGAATATGTATGTACTTATCAAGCAAAACTATCGTAGATGAATTCATGAAACAACATCGAGGAATAATCGCAGTAAATGGAGAAGAAGTTCAAACCCGTCCATTAATAATACCCAGTCAACGATTACTATTATCAAATGTCTGCCCCTCTATTCCACACGAAATCCTCGAACATGAATTAAAACAACTTGGCTATACACTAACATCATCTCTGAGTTTCTTACGAATAGGTTCCTCTAATCCAGCATACAAACATATCTTAAGTTTTCGTCGTCAAGTGTATATACCTCCACCCTGCACCATCGTTCCTGATTCTGTAGTTGTGACACACGATAACACAAGTTATCGTATCTTTATGTCACATGAAAGTCAAGAATGCACTTCTTGTAATCTAAAGGGCCATTTCGCTAATAACTGCCCAAATCCTCCCAATACGACCTTACCTCAGAATATCACTACAACTCCTGAAACACCTTCTGCAACAACTATTTTATCAAAAGAAACGACAAAACTACCTGAAAATCTAAACAAAAATGACGCAAATAAAGAAAACCAGGAGAAAACTTTCCAAAAACCAATGGAAACCGATATCACAAGTGCTAAACGAAACTTTTCCGATGCAAATACACCCCCCGCCACTGAAATATTCGCAGAGCCTTTCATCGCTTCAAAGGCAAAACCCTTCAAAAGACCAAAAACTTATAATGAAGTAGAACAGTTATTAGAGCCAGCAAAAACTGTATTTAAAGAAGAAACTCTCAAATTAAGCTTTGATCAGATCGTAGACTTTTTTGAAAACTCATATGAGCACAAAGACCTTCTCAGTCTAGTGAAAACATACACCGAAGATATTCACGACTTCTTAAAAACATTGTCAAAAATGCACCCGTACTATAAGAATCGAGTCATAAAAAACCGAAGTACCAGAATACGAAAAAAGATGATGAAACAACTTGACATGAATCCAACTGCCATAAAACTGATTCTAGAGGACTCTGATAGCTCTATAGAGTCCTCACAAGAATAAAAATATATAACAATTATAAAAATGGATTGTATACTACAGTGGAATATAAACGGGTTTTATACTCACTACGAAATGTTTAAACACTGATGTTCAGAAATCTTACCATCCATTATATGTATACAAGAGACTAATTTTAAAGGACAGCATACTTACCATATGAAGAATTATACATGTTACTATAAAAATCGGGGCGATGCAACTATAGCTAGTGGAGGAGTCGCTATGTATATAAACCAAAATTACGAATCAAAAATTGTGGAAATTAAGAGTGATCTAGAAGTAGTAGCAGCAACGGTTCTATTTCCCCAAAAAATATGTATTTGCAATATATATATTCCTCCAAACCAATCAATAACAGAAACAGATCTTACAGATTTATTGGATCAAATTCCAACTCCGAGAATAATTATAGGTGATTTCAATAGCCATAATCCAATGTGGGGATCTCTAGGAACAAATTCCAAAGGAAAAATCTTGGAAAACTTGATAATTTCTAAAAAATTAAACCTGTTAAACGACGGTCAACCAACCCGATATAATATACACATGGGTTCCTCATCAGCCATTGATTTATCAATTTGCGATCCTGCATTATCACCAAAGCTTTCATGGGATGTAATACCATTTTTGTATGGTAGCGATCATTATCCCATTAAAATTTCTATGACAATTAATGACAACAAGATCAATAAATCCCCGATTCCAAAATGGAACCTGAAAAAAACAGATTGGTTTTCATTTAAAACCTATATCCAATGCAATTACCAAACATTAGAAGAAACTACAAAAGATCAATCTATCGATGAAATATTAAGTTCATTTACATCACTATTATATACCGCTGCTAACATTTATGTAGGAAAAACAAAAATTTTGAAAAGAACTTCCCTTCCATGGTGGAATACAGATTGTAGCCAAGTTATTAAACAATATAAAAATTCTTTTAACAAAATGAAGCGTTGCAAAACTGTAGAAAACATCATCGAATATAAGAAATTACGGGCCCAAGCTAGATATGTTACAAAAACAAGTAGAAAAAAATCTTGGCAAGAATTTCTGTCTAGTATTAATAATTCTATGCCTATAGGTACTGTATGGGAAAAGGTTAGAAAAATATCTGGATGCAACAGTTATAAAAAAATTCCGTTCTTGTATGGAAACAAGAAAATATTATCATCTGACGTTGAAATAGCAGAGTTATTTGCTAAGCAATTCGAAATTAACACTAGTAACAACAACTATTCCAAAGACTTTTTAAACATTAAGATACCTACAGAACAACAACTAATTGATTTTATTGGCATGGAAGATAACCCCCTTAACAAACCATTTACAATAGAAGAACTAAATCATTCCTTAAGTACCACCAAAAAGTCGGCACCAGGACCAGATGACATTCCGGTAAGTTTTCTTCAAAATCTACCTGACAATGCAAAGCTATTCCTTCTTGACCTTTACAAAAATATTTGGCATAGTCATGAATTTCCATCGAAATGGGCGGAGGCAATAGTAATACCTTTATTGAAAGCAAACAAAACACGAACTGATCCTACGTCATATAGACCAATTTCCCTTACTAACACAATATGCAAAGTATTAGAAAAAATGGTAAATAAAAGGTTATTGTGGTTTCTAGAGGAAAATAACTTAATAATTAACGAACAAAGTGGATTTAGAAGAAACAGGTCAACTCTGGATAATTTAATAGATTTAGAGTCAGAAATACACGAAAGTTTTGCTATCAAACAGGAATGTCTTGCAGTATTTGTTGATATAAATAAAGCTTTCGATATGGCTTGGAGGTATGATATTTTAAACACATTAAGTCACTGGGGAGTCAAAGGTCACATGCTCTGTTTTATTCGTAATTTCCTAAACAATCGGAAATTTAAAGTACGTGTAAATGGTGTTACATCAAGTATGAAAAATCAAGAAAATGGAACTCCACAAGGATCTGTTATAAGTTCAACACTTTTTTTGATTTCAATAAATAAAATATTAGATAATTTACCAAAACTTGTTAAAGCTAGATTATATGCTGATGATTTGGTGTTATACGCAAAAGGAAAAAATATTCGCTCGATACAAAAAAATCTACAATGTACATTAAATCATCTTGAGAACTGGTCAAAAGCTGTGGGAGTACAATTTTCTACTACCAAAACAAAATGTATATTGTTCTCAAAAAATCGAAATTCTACAAAGCCAAATCTGCACATATATGGAAACAGCTTAGAATATGTTGACCATATAAAATTTTTAGGTATGTTTTTTGATAACAAACTCTCTTGGAAAATGCACATTATGTACGTCAAGAAAACTTGCCAAACTGGTCTGAATTTATTGCGAACTCTGTGTAATAACAATTGGGGTTCAGATTTTAAAAGCCTTATTAACATTTACAAATCATTTATACGATCAAAGATTGATTACGGATCAATAGTTTACGCTTCTGCCAAGAAAACATTACTTGCTCAGCTCGAAACTATACAGAATACAGGATTAAGAATAGCCACAGGAGCTTTTGCAATTGGAGACCGTTTTAAAGATATTTATATTAAAAAAACTCGAACAGATCCTCCAATTCTACGAGAGAATTCGAAGGTTTTTATCCTCTTATAACATTCAATTTCCAAACTTCTTTAGTAAGCCGACTACGGCTGCATTTCCACCATGGACAATACCCCCTTTACAATGCGATCTAACTCTTAAAAAATACAACAAATTTAAAACTCCTCACAAATTAATAAACCAAGAATCACTTAACAAACTCTCCTGTTTTTCTGATTATTATCACATCTATACAGATGCATCCAAATCCACTGATGGTGTAGGATCAGCAATTGTCACTCCAAATACCACATTGCAATTCAAACTATCACCTACTAGCAGTACTCTCTCTGGAGAACTGTACTCGATTCTACAAGCATTAATTCACATAAACAACCACAATATCTCAAAAACCCTGATAATTACTGACTCTCTTAGTGCATTACATTCAATTCAACAGCTCTATACCAGTAATCCTATCGTTCACCTAATACAACATCAATTACACCTTATAAACCAGGCAAAACAGCAAATTCGTTTTTTCTGGGTTCCATCACACACTGGCTTGGAAGGCAATGAAAAAGCGGATCATTACGCTCGTGAAGCAATAAAAAGTGCATCATCAATAACAGTGAATACAGTGTCTGTGTCGGATTTTAAATCACTCGTAAAAAAGAAAGTGCTAAGTGAATGGGGAAATAAATGGCAACAATCAAAATCATTTCTAAACACTATTAAGCCTACAACACATTCATGGTGTGAAATAAACGTTGACCGCCGGGTATTCGTTAAAATGACTCGACTGCGTATAGGACACAGCAGACTAACTCATGGTTATATTATCGCCAAATCAAATCGCCCTATATGTGATCTTTGTAACTCTAATATATCCATACCACATATTTTGGTAGATTGTCCCAAGTTTATTAACGAAAGAAATAAACATTCAATACCTGGAAATATCAAAGATGTTTTAGGAGATAATTGTAATCAGAATAACCTGTTTAATTATCTAAAAGATAGTAATATTTTAAACAAATTGTAAATAACTTTAATTTATATTAATATATAAACAGGTTTTACTTTACTTACTAATAACACCATATTGTGAAATTAATCTTAACTTAAATATTGAACTACAAACCTACTCACTTAATTGTAATCTTGACTGTTTGTAATTTAATTAATTGTAAATTGTATATTATGTCCTCCCGCTAATAACTCTAAGTAGTTGATGCGGTTAATAAAGAAAAAAAAACTAAGACTGTTCATCCAATATGCGGTAAGTGTTTTAACAGTTTAAGTGTCCAACCTTGCTTAATCAAATGACCTGCATATTCAAATGAGGGGAAAAAGTATAACCTACCGACAACGTTACGTGAGTGTCTAGAAGAAAACTGTATCTATTCGTCTATTTTAGGTTTTCTGAAATCAATAGAAATATACAACCAAATGTAAACATCAGTGCATGTGCAAATAAATGTGTAATCTTCTATTAACCAATGTACTTAGTTTACCTCAGATATATGTATGTAAAAATCTATGTATGTCAAAATATGTATATTATGTATGAAAAAATGTAAAAAAATTGTAATACCAAGCGGCGCTAATATCCACTTAGGTTGATGTGCCTTAATTGTAAATAAAAAAAATATATAATACATAATTATAAACTACAAAAATTCGAAAACACAATATAACATAATTTAACTTAAGTCAAAAAATCGGTTCAGTAAATTTTAAAATATATGTACATATATACACACAACGCAAAAGTCCAGGGATATGTTTATAAAAAGACGTATTTTGTTTATCTGTAATCAACTTATAAAAAATAATACAATATGTGTAGTATAAATTGTTGTTTAATATGTCAAAAACCATAAATTGCAAAAAAAAAAACAGAAAATTGGAGCAAAAAAATATATTGCAAATCACCCATGTTTCACATCTTCTTCTTCTTTCAGTGCCCTGTCCGAGTATCGAACGTTGGCGATCATATTGGCAATAATAAACTTATTCACGGCGGCTCTAAATAAATTAAAGGTGGTTTCTTGATACCATTCTCAGAGATTTCGTAGCCAGGATGTCGGCCTGGGCCTTTCCTTCCGTCGATCTTACCCTGTATTATGAGGTGTAGAAGGTTATACCTCTCTGGATGTCTTATTACATGACCGAAATATTGTTACTTCCGAATTTTTATCGTTTTTCTTATTTCGGTGCTCTTTTTCATTCGATGTAAAACTATTTCATTTCTTATTCGATCAACCCAACTTATCCGCAATACTCGTCGATAAATCCACATCTCAAAGGACTCTAATTTTTTCATTAATGTCTCTGTAAGGGTCCAGTCCATACCATACAGCAATTTGGAGAATATATAGCAGCGTATTAATCTGATTTTAAGATTTAACGTAATATCTCTATTAATAAGAATTTTCTTTAATTTATAGAAGGCGGCTCTGGCTTTTTCAATGCGTATTCTTATTTCTTTATTTATATCCCAGTTATCGTTAACGTTTGCACCCAAGTAGGTAATATTGTGGACTCTTTCTAACTCTATTTCATACGCTCTAATGTTCGTTGGTTGTAACTCCGTTTTGCTGACAACCATAAATTTTGTCTTAGAAGTATTAAGTTTTAGCCCATATTCATCACATGCTTCGGTTACCCTATTTATAAGTCGTTGCAGATCTTCTTCATTGGAGGCAATAAGTACCGTTGTTGACATTAATTCCGTTGTTTCACATACCACCATTATATGTCAAAAATCGAAATATAAACTTAAAATAAAATAAAGCCACCACGTTGGTTTATCACAGCTCTATATCTACTGTTTATACTCCAAATTATATTGATAATGTCTGCTTGAGGTAGTTGTGTTCATTGTTCTCTCAGAAGCTTCTTAAATTGAAACGCATTGTAAATATTGCTCATATGTGGAGTAATTCTTCATTGGAGCATGTTCCATGCAAGCTCAATGGGATTCAAGTCTGGTGATTGTGCTGGCCACGGCAATACATCAATACACTCTTATTCAACCAGTTTGTTACAATATGCGCAACATGTGGTCGAGCGTTATCATGCATAAAGTAAAAAATTGTCTCCAACAGCAGCAGCAAACGGGCGCACAACAAGTTCAAGAATAGTGTCCAAATATTGCTGACTTTTGAGAAAGCTACTTGGGAAAATGAGGTCAGTTTTTGCGTCAATCATGATTCCGCTCCATACCATTAATGTACCACCTGCCATAATTTGCCTTTAGCTTATTTTTCTATGTGGTTTTTTGTAACTTAACTAATACTTAACATTTTTTCGCTCTTCCATTAGTATTCAGTTTTCCAAGGTCATCCAGTTCTGTTTTTCATACATTTTCTCTGATTTAATATTTCTGTGCCTGTCTCAAATAATTATTTTTGTATGTGAGACCACTTTTTTTTTCATTACTATTATCTGATATTAAGATTTCTTCTTTTACTATATACATTTTTGTATTAATTTTTCTTTCAGTTATTAATGTGACGCTATATTTTTTATTTTTGTAATATCCACTGTTAGCTTGGCTTGTGTCTTTTTGATTTTTTTTTTTAATTTTACTTACAGTACTGCTAGACGAGTTATGGTCTATGTTACTGTCTGCTCCCGGATATGTCTTTATGGTTTTAGTCGAGTTTGTATCTCTATTTGGCATGAATTTATAGTTAATATGGTTTCAGACTGTATGATATGTCTTATATGCTGGTGAGATTCAGGTAGACAATCTTCTGCCAGGTAATTAAAACATTGTATTCATAATTACCAAATTTTCAGTCTAACAGAAATTGACGTTAAGAAATTGAAGTGTATTCCCTCTTTCGTTTCTCCCATCCAAACCAAATTTTCCAACTCATCCGTCAACTTTTTTTTTCCAACCTTAGCATAATAGTTGCCCATTACTATCGTAATATCTTATTTTTTATCGATTGAAGGAATGTGTCTAATTGTATATAAAAATGTTTATTCTCAGTTTCATCTTTATCCGCTGTTGGTTCGTATTAGATTAATTTTTCATATATTCGTCTTTAAACCATGACTTTTAACCAGTAATATTATTCTCCCTGAGTATAATAAAATCTAACATTAATATTTAATCGGGGTGAATATCTGTCTAATCACTGATCTATCTGTTTTTGTATCCAACAAAATTGCGATTCTATATCATGGAATGGTACATCATTTTTGTTTTGCTCATTTTTATTGAAACTACTAAATATTATTGAAAATATTAATCACTTTTTTTGAAATAGTAAACAATATTACAATTCTTTATAACAACTTTTAACTGTATGATAGAACTCTTCAAAAATTCAATCACTACTCAATCATACTTGAACTGTCAACTCGTTTATATACATTCTCTAATGTTCCATATTTACGGGACACTTCGGAATATTTTGATTCTAGATTTACTTAGAACATTCTAGATTTTTAATATCTTTTCTTTTTCTTTAAAGGATTTTTTCTATGTGGAATAAATTTTATGAAACTATTATAACACTGCTTCTTCCTTTTTATGTTATTTGCCTTTAATAACTGGTCTATCATCCATACTCTATAATCATGGTATCGAGCTAATTTCTCGATAATTTTCTTGGGTTTACTTCTAGCCGAAAAGTGGATGCGATAGACTATATAGATAATTTATTTTCTATTGAACGGTGTACGAGCTCTCCCAGTTTCATTTTTCCAAAGGACAAAGTCCTTTCTTACATTTGGGATTGTATAAAATACTGGGTCACTTCTTTTGAAAGTTGTCGGGGTAGCTTTCATGTCGAGTTTGACCTTGGCTTTTTTACTTTTAAGCTTTAAACTTTTACCAGAAAATTCAAAGATTTTTTTTTTTTAATTTTTGATGTTCATCACGGATGAACGATCTTCTTCGCATGCAGGTAATTTTCCAAAAATAAGATCTTTATGAAACTTTATGTTTCTTCCAGTGATCATCATCGATGAAGAATAATAGGTTGTCTTATGTTCAGAACTTCTATAAGCTAATAGGGTTAGAGGAATTAAAGTTTTCCAATGTTTTATTTATTTATTATTATTAGTGACAAACACTGAAAGGTATTGGCAAACAGTTCTATTGTGTCTTTAGAACATTCGGTTTGGTTGCGTATGGAGAAGGATGATGCAAGTTTTCTTAATAAGTACCCAAGATTTTCAATAATTCTTGCCATAAGTCAGATTCAAAATTTTATCCTTGATGAGAATGGAAATCTAAGGTAAGTCCATGTCTTGATATGACATGCGTTATGAATACTTCTGTTATTGTAGTTCCTTCTTAATTAGGAAGGAGTGTAATTTCAGGATATTTTGAAAAATAAATCAATGCGACCATTAAGTACTTGTTTTCTCTTTCTGTCATCGGAAGTGGACCGAGAATATCCACTGCAAGTCATTTAAAACGCAATCCGTGAAGATATTGTACTATTTTACCACGACTTCTTTTTCTGGAAACTTTTTTATATTTCTAACATTAATCTTTTATATCTCCGCAAAAATTGATCCAGTTAAACCTATCTCGAATTTTGGCAAATGTTCTTTTAATACCAAACTCTCTTGCAGTAAGGCTGCTACGAAGTTCTTGCGAAACACTTCAATGTGTTATTTTGGCAGTACTAATTTTTGAACTGTACTTACTCCATCGGGACTTTCCTACTTTTGATTTAATAGACCCTTGGAATAATACAGAGACTCTGATTGAGGCCAATACGCCTTTATTGTTTGACTGTATTTAGTTATTTTGTGCCAAATAGGTCTTAATTAGGTCATACAAGAATGGTAAAAATATTACCATTCTTGTATGGCTTTTAAGTTATTACATATATTTTTCTTTAGACTCCTTTTAAGGTGGTTTTTTAGAGAAGTCTGATCATTGTCTTCTTTCTCATTAACTTTGGTCTTTTGAAGACACCTCTTTGATTACATTCTCTTCTTTTATAGTCTTTTTCAGTACTGGTATTATCGTTCCAAACAGGGATGCCTAGAAAGAATATCGGCATTATTATTAAAACAGGTTTTTCGATGAACTACTTCTGAGTTAAACTGTTGGAGTATCTCTATTTACCAACTAAAGTATCCTTCTAGCTTTTTAAAATTCATTAGCCACTGCAAAGCTCTATGGTCAGTTCTAGTTATAAAATTTTTAATTTAAAATAACGTATGAAAATATTATAGGGCTTTTAAAATGGCTCATAAATTGTCCTGTGCATTTCTATATTGGTATCTTAATTTGTTGTATTATATCTGGTACGTATGTATGGTGTTCTTTTTTAATGTAAGCGTTTTGGTATCTTAAGGCATTACTGGCAATACACATTTATCATCGTTTTTAAGTTTATCGGTATCTTGCTTTTAGAGATACCTCCCAACCGTGCATATGCGGTCCGTTTGATTGTCTACATTTTTTCTAATTTGCTGTCTTGTATACTAACCCAGTTTAGTTGATTTCTTTGATAAATTCATTCGCTACTAGAGATATATTTCCCCGGAATACCAAGTTAGTCAAAAATTGTGTTTTTTGTGATTTATATACAGGCCAACTATTTTTGCCGGCTCAAGATATTTTTTCTTGAATCGACTTGTTATTTTATGAATTCTTGAATGATTTATTATTAGTTTATTTCATTCGTAAAGCAAAGATTTTTTAATTCTTTTGTTTTTAATTTTCTTATTTATGCTAGTACCTTTAGTATCACGCTCTATTTATAAAAACCAAATACTAAAATAAAATATCAAAACTCTCAAACCGAATCATTTCAGATCGTTTAACTTATCAACCATAAGCGAGACGAAAAATCACTCCAACCCTCTGCTAAAACATAACATCAATTTATCAAACTAAAAAAGGCAAAACCTGACGATGAATCCAAAGAGAAGAATGATTCTATTTAAAATAACAAAAAATTGAGAGCGCAATTCTCAGTTCGGACCGAAAGTGTGAAAACATTCTATATTTCACAGGAATTGATTCATTTGTTTTCGATTTAAAGCTATACCGATCTACTGCGCGTATTAAATCGAGATCTGTGCACACTGGGAGAAATTCTGATAGTGTAACAATACGATCTTTTTATTAAAAAAGCTCTTTGAGGTGAACTAAAAGACAACAAAACCTTTTTGCCAAAAAAAAATAAAAAATAAAGTTATACGAAAATATAGAGGATTACATAAAATTCGAACAAATAAAATTTATCATATATAAAAACATGGAATCGTAGATAACATAATGACCTCGATCTGAGTAATCATCATCATCATCATACAGCCTTCTGCGTCAAATGTTGATCATATGCCTCCCCTAATTGGTTCAAGTAATGATAGACAAGTAATGATAGAAAAATTTTTATGATACCACATACTAGAAAAATCGGCTCAAAACGAATTACGTGTATTGGCAGAAAATTTAGAAATTTTATTATTAAGATCTTTTTTTTTCTTCAATCCCGACCCCCAGACGAAGTCTAGTGGTCATAGTGGTATCATGTATTTTCCGCATCCAAAGATCTCTGTCTTTGGTTATTTCTTTTAACTTATGCATACGTCTTTTTCATATGCTTATAATTTGATTGATCCATCTTGTTGGAGATCTTCCTTGTCATTTTCGGCCTTCTACCTTTCGTTGGACAATAAGTATTTCCATGTTTTCTGTGTCTGCTCGCATAAGATGTCCAAAGCATTTTAATTGTTGAGATGGACTTTGCTGGGTAGCCGTTTGCTGACTTTTAGCTCATTTCACATTGAAATATTTGACCTGTGGTCTTCTACAAGATTCACATCCGTATATCAGTATATATGTGGAGGTCACCACGGGATAATGAACAAAATTGCATTAGAAATCAGATCGACTTTATTCTAATCAATCTAAAATTTAGAAATTCCATTGTAAGCGTTAAGATTTTTTCTGAAGCAGATGTCCCCTCAGACTATAATCTTCTAGTCTCAAAAATTAAACTGATGGTAAATAAGATAATAAAATCCAAAAGTTTTAAGGTGAATACTCAGTTCAAGATAAAGAAATCCGTGCTGAGGCTTCAACTTGTATCAATCAAGAAATGAAGAAATTTACATTAGAAATAAAAAAACACTGACAATATAAACACTGTATGGAGCAAAATCGAAGATTCTATTATAAAAAGACAGAAATAAGCTCTACAAAAGAAAACAGAAAGCCGCAAACCTTGGATGACTCAAGAAATAATGGAAATCATGGAAAAAAGAAGAAAATATAGAAACAAAAACCCAAATAAGTACAGAGAAAAACATAAATTAATAAGCAACAAAATAAAAAAAGCTAAGGAAAAGGGGATGATGGAAACATACATCCATGAAGCGGAAAAATTGCAGAAAAAGCATGATCACAAGTAAAAGCGTACCCTGGAAGATATCGAATCCGATCACAATCCTGTAGTAGGAAAATTGAAAATTAAACTTAAGAAAATTAAAAGAAAATTGATATAAACAGCTTAAAACAATCTAACCTTAAACTAAAAGTCACAGCAAAATTAAGTGAGGCAATAGCGGATATCACGGCAAAATCTAAACAACCGGCCAGTATATAAGACAAATGAAATTGTATTAAAAAAGCTATCGTAACCACCACCAAGTCTCTGATCGCTTCCAAAAGTACAAAAAGAAGAATTGGATGACTGACAAAATATTATCAATGATGGACGACCGCAGATCATTTAAAAACAAAGACCGAACCAAACATCAGCAGATTAACCGACAAATACGAAAGAGTGTTGCAAAGCTAAAGAACCGTGGCTGCTAGACATGTGTGCAGAAATTGAGGAAATGAAAGAAAATCGTGACTACTTCAACATACATAAACTCGTTAAAAAAGTGACAGATCATACAAAACCTTGCAGTTTTAACAGTATTGTGAAGGACAATAAATTAATTACTGATCCAAAGGATCTACTTCAAGATTGCAGAAACTACAATCAGCAACTATACTCAGACAACACTAGAAGAGACTCTGAAAGTAAATATAAAAGTATACCCTACCCCAAAATTATGAAGTCAGAAGTTGTAAGGGCAATCAAACAGAGCAAATGAAGAAAAGCACCAGGCCCAGATGGCATACAGATAGAGGTTCTAACAATGTTGAGTGAAGACTTGGTAGATCTTTTTAATGACATTTATGGGTCCGGTCAAATACCACAGGATTGGCTTCAATCAACCTTTATACCAATCCCAAAAAAGCTAAACGCTAATAGTTGCGATCAATTCCGAATGATCAGATTATTGAGTCAGGTTTTAAAACTTTTCTTAAAGATAATTCACACAAGAATATACAACAAATGTGAAAAAGATATTAACCCCACTAAGTTCAGTTTATACAAGTATTTGGCACAAAAAAAGCACTTTATACCTACACTGTCCTACTTCAGAAATGCAGAGATCAGCAAAAAGATGTCTTCCTATGCTTTATATATTACCAGAAAGCGTTCGATTGTGTTAATCATTCAGAATTAGTAAGATTAGATGAATCATGATAATCATTATATGAATCAAGTGGCATCTATGAAAGTAGGACTGAAATCATATTTCTCAATCAAAAAAGATGTACGACAGGTTTGTGTTCTGTCACCTCTCCTTTTTAAACTTTACTCTGAAACGTTTTCAATAGAGCCGAAGTTACACTAAAGATGGAATCAAAATCAACGGACAGATTATTATATAGATAGATAGCTAAGAAGCGTTACAACAACTAATAGGTAGAATAAACACCGAAGGAAAACGGCTGGGCATAAAGAATAATATAGACAAGAGGAAGGTAGTGGTAGTTAGTAGAACACGAAATATGCAATTAAATATAAGAGTAAACAATAAGAACATCCAAAAGGTCCCCAAGCTCAAATATCTCGGTATTTGGATAACTGAAAATCTAGATCCAGATATAGAGATACGTAGCAGGATTGAGCAGGCCAGAACGGCATTTACTAATATGAGAACCTTGCTAAGCAACAGCAGTCTTAACTTAACGCTTCGATATCGCTTTGTAAAATGTTATATATACTCCATACAGTTATATGGTGTAGAAACCTGGACCATAAAGGCCAATGTGATAAACCGATTGGAGGCCTTTGAAATGTGGGTATATAGAAGACTACTTAAAATTCCTTGGACAGATCACACAACAAATGTGGAAGTATTAAATCGAATTGGCAGAGAACGAGAATCGACGGCATCATTTAAATAAAATTAATTCATTAATTAATTAGCTAATTAATTGCTTGGCGCACCTCAGACCTTTAATATCACATTAACTGACTTCCAAAACGTGGGACTTGAAAATATCGCAAGCTTCACCTTTAATGATAGGGAAGGAGAGCCGGAATAATTACAGGTGGTCCGGAGATTTTGAACGAATTTTGAATTTTAAATTATTTTGACAATTTTCCATTTGACAAAAATTTGATTTATTGTGTGATCGTAGTTAGTTGCAACCGTGAAGTTAGTAAAGGCAACCGTATATACGTATTTCTGACTATTGGTCGTCTTCAGTACGGTGCAGCCAAGTTAGAAAATTAGCATATTAACTTGGGAAAGGATTACTACAGAAGCAATGCCACAAATTGGTTGCATTGGTTGGTATTGTATATACCAAAAAAATTCGTCAAAGTCCAGTCCTAAATCCAGTACAGTAGAGCAAACGCTGTAAAAACTATCTATGGATCAAGAGAGACATCAACAGCAAGGTTTCAGGTTGGAGATTATTAGAATGTCTTGAAACCCCTAATTTTCCCAAAAGATACTTTTTCCTATTTTTTGATTCTATTATTCATATGTTTATTGAATTTTCAAATATGAACGCGAATTTTCATAACTTTAAAGATAATATACCACAAACGAAATTAATATTTTATTGGAATTTTATTACATAGTGATATATTACCTCTGTCATATTGGATACACAAAACAAATTTTCACAGATTCTACCTCTAAATAATAAATTGAATCAAAGACTTTTAGAATTATCATAACAAAAAGAACGCTATAACTTAGATAAGTCGATGCAGTTTATCGTAGCTTATTAAATTAATTAGATGAGCATACAAGTTTTGGATGATGGGAGTTACTAGGCTAGGTTATGTCGAGAGGTTTGATCCATATATGGAATCTTTTACCACTATTTAACGTAAATATAATCTTCTTTTCTTGAGAACTAGTATTGCCTTATAATTTTTTCATACCCTAGAAGACAAAGTTGCCATCTCGTCCTGTGATAAATATTTTGATAACTATTTTACCAAGCTACTGCTTTTGGAAGAACTAGCATTAATTTAATATAAAGTAACAGGTAAGTACAATAAGGGAAAATCACCTAGATAAAGATTGTAATATTATAGGTTGAAACACATTCGTCGGACATTTGTCGGACGCTCTATTCATAGAAAAATTATTTCTGCTTACTGCAGGATTACCTGAACGACTAGGTAGAACTCCATATTTTCGCATATAAATCTGTGCTATTT
Source organism: Diabrotica balteata (assembly GCA_918026665.1). Classification (NCBI taxonomy): domain Eukaryota; kingdom Metazoa; phylum Arthropoda; class Insecta; order Coleoptera; family Chrysomelidae; genus Diabrotica; species Diabrotica balteata. Next base: position 60,412,131 of record OU898278.1, read on the forward strand.
CTCTTTTTTTTTCTTTGAGGACTTCTTTTAAAGTACCCATGCGTTTGGTAGACATACGTCTACAAGCCAAGTAAATCAAAGGTCTTTGTACTTGACTAATTTTCTTTTATTGCTTAAAGTATCTCTTGACTAAACTTAGACGATTAATGCCGTAGCAAGTTCATGTAGCCGTAACTACAGCATTATCCATCCACTTGACCAAAATAAATCCAACATTTTTAGATATAACATAATTAACAATACTCAGGTATAAAAGATTCATTCACGTTTTTCAATTTTTTATTATGTGTCAAATCTTCCTGTACCCATTGCTTAATATCAGTTTTTTTTTTTTTAAATTCTACTTTTTTTAATTTTGTCTTTTATTTATTTACCGCTCCTGTTCATTAGGTTCTTTGTCTATATTTTGTTCACAGAGGTTTTCTCTCCTTGTTTCATATTTTCATTACGATTTGTTTGAATTTTAACTGACGCTAATAATTGTATATGAGACAAATTGTCAACTAAAACACCACCGTCTTCGTCACCGGAATCTTCATCCGTGTCCTCATGAACATCTGGAGGACAAATTAACAGCAATCTTCTATCATTTTCTATAACTTCCTCGTTATATAACATAGTAAGTGCTTCTTCTAACGTAAAACAAGGTCTAAAAGGAAAAACAGAAAACCTATTATTTATCACATATTATCCCTATGTCACAAACGAATATTAGCAGCTCTGCCACACTTGATACAATATTTTTATGATAAATTGTATAAATATTTCTTAAACAAATTCCTCTATATGCTATTTTTTCATCAATATTTTTGATATCTTTAAAAATAAAATTAATAAATATTACTTACTCAAAGGGAACATCCATTTTGATCCTTTCTCATTGTCACACCATCAAGTAATAACTATAAAATGACCTTCCCAAAGAATAGATCAGGTACTTAGTATGCCATTCGTTAAGTAGGTGTCTTTAGTCTGCGTTGTCGTATTACTAGTTGCATATATCGCTGTATGTGTTAAATGTTGTATATTTAAGATCGGCCGTTTAGTGTGACCAGATGGTTACACTAACAGAAAACGGGTTAAATTAAAAGGAACAAGAAACAAATATGGATAATATAGATTATAAGTCGTGCCACCCTTAATGGAGTCATATCTAAAATGGGTTTTAAGTATCGTAAGATAGATAAAAAAGCAGAAGTAATTCAATCACACAGACTGCGCATTTGGAGAACTGACTATCTCTCTGAAATAATATTTAAAGGATGGGCGATTCTAATAGAAACTGCTAGACGAAAGCACCTTTCAATAAACAAAAACGCATAACAATACGGGTGGTTTTCAAACTGTTCCCTATTCTTGCAAAGACTACTAAAGACTACTTGCAAAGAATACTAAAGACTCTAGCTTAGATTTTCGTACAGATACCAGTGCAGAACTTTTTGAAAATTGGTTTGTTAAAAAATTCTCGTGGATAGCGCAAGCTATAAAATCGTCAGCTATAAAAAATTTGTTTTTGCTCGATGAAAAAGCGCCAAACAAATTAAGTACTAAAACTGAAATTCGTGAGTATTTCTTTAAAACATGATATTTACTTTGAAACTAGTTATAACGAAGAATAACTACTAGAAGTGGTTTGTAGGGGAAGGAGGGGGAAGATGACGCAGCGTCTAAGATGACGCACCTCTGTATTTTATCAAGTACTTCACTAAATTCAGTTTTTATACCCGTGGCGCCCTCCTTTAGAAATTACTATTACTTTAATCTGTGAAGCAGAGTTAAGGTCGATTCAGACACATCAGTCCCGTCATAGTCTCGGCGCCGAACCGGTCCTGTTTGGTCACAGAACTATCAACTATCTGACAGCTGGGAAACTGTTTGTCAACTGATGAGTGTGAATGCCGGCAACATATTTGTATTAAAAAATATTTTGTATGGCGTATAAAAAATATGACGGATTGTTTGGTTCGGCGCAATCACTGTGACGAAACGTGACTGATGTGTCTGAATCGACCTTAACGCGATACACGTTGATTTCTTGTTATTTTTGACACGGCGAATATTAATGGTAAGTTGTTTAAAAATGGTTCCATTGGATTTTCTTCATATTCATGGGAGTAGGTGATATTTATTTTCAATTAGCGAGGATTTATCTGTTAAATATTTGATGATGGATAATTTTGATAACCATTTTTTGTAGGTTATGCTGAACAGGCTAAGTTGACGCAGACTGCGTCATCTTTGCTGTTATAGTGCGTCATCTTTGCCTTTTCAGTCCATTACCTTAAATAACAATGGAGTATAGAATATTTATTATTTAGTGTCTATTTTGCATTTTGAGGCATCTTTTTTCTTTTTTAGAAATGGGAAAATATATACGAAAAACACAGAGAGGATCATTTTCTGCAGCAGCTCTTAATGCATCATTGAATGCAATTTGTAGAGATGGTCGTAAAATTCGGGAAGTGGCAAGGGCATTTTCAATACCCGAAGCTACATTGAGGAGAAAACTTAACGTTAAAAATTTATTAAAGGAAGTCAAATCAGAGTTTCTTGGTAGAGCCCCATTGTTTTCGGCACATCATGAAAAGGAGATACTAGATCATGTTCTCAAGCTGGCCAATTTATTTTTTGGTATCACTTGCATAGAGCTGAGAACCATGGCATTCGCTTATGCAGAACGCAATGAAATTAAACACAATTTTAATAAGAATAAACAAATGGCTGGAAAAGACTGGTATTTAGGATTTATAAAATGAAATCCTCAAATTTCCTTGAGAAAGCCAGAAGCTACAAGCATTAATAGAATAACAGCCTTCAATAAAATAGAAGTAGACCGCTTTTTTAAAAATTTGGAAACAGTGCAAGAAAAATATAAATTTCTGCCAGATCGCATTTACAATGTTGATGAAACCGGTATATCTACGATTCCTAAAGAATCATGTAAAAGACTTGGACCCAAAGGAGTAAAGCAGTTTGGAATCATTTCTTCGTGGGAACGAGGGAAGAATATCACGGTAATAATGGCGTTCAGTGCCTCCGGTAACTACATACCTCCATTATTTATATTTCCCAGGAAGAGGATGAGCCCACAGCTTCAGAAAAATGGACCAAGCGGTGCGATTTACAACTGCACGGTAAATGGATGGAGTAATATGTCTATGTTTTTATTATTGCTAAAGCATTTCCAAAAAAAAGTCCTGTCTAGTCCAGATAATCCCGTGCTGTTAGTACTAGATAATCACTCGAGCCATATTTCACTGGATATTTATAATTACTGCAAAGAGAATGGGATTATAATGCATTTTTTTCTGCATTAAAATATGTGTATGGTCGCCATTGCAATTCCTTTCTAAAATCTAAGATCAGCAACTCAAAGTTTGAAGATAAAATTACTCCATATGATGTCGCCGAGATTTTTAAGTTAGCATATGATCAGGTGGCAAATATTGATAAGGCCGTTTCTGGTTTCGGAACGTGCGGAATTTTTCCGTTAAACTCTGATAAGTTCACAGAAGATGACTTTTTTCCTGCTGATAATTTAAACAATGATAGCTTGGATAGAGATGTTTCTCCTGAACCTGCACCTCAGGGAACACCTCCACTAATAACAACACCATCTATAAGAGAACCAGAATTACCACGTCCATCAACCAGCCAATAGTCTCCTGAAAGTCGTCACACAACCCCTACAAAACAAAATGAAATAACCAAACGTCCACATATTTCTCTTTCACTTATTACACCTAGAATAAAAAAAAAAAGAAAAACTGGCGAAGTCAGAAGAAGGAAAGAAAAAAGTAACCAGACAAGTATTGGTTAATGATGCAGGATTAAAACTAAATAAAAATAAAGGGAAAGCCAAAGTACAAAAAATAATCAAACAAAAAATAAACAAAAAAATCTTGGAGGATAGCGATACTGAAGAAAGCGATTTTGATGAAGAAGGTCTTTGCAATGACGATGAGTTGGATGACATAATCAACGAGGGAGGTGAAACTGATATCTGCATATTATGTGAAGACTTCGGCAAAAAGACGGAAACATGGTTCAGATACGCAAGTTGTGGACAATGGGTGCATAAAAAATGCAGTGGAGCCAAAAGTCCCGAAAACTACATTTGTGACTTTTGTTAATATGTTAAAAAAGCTTTGTTTACATTTTCTTACTTCAGTATTAAAAAATAAATTTTCTTTTCATATCACTTGCGCTTTTAATATAGATACCTACATGCGCCATCTTCACCATCACTGTGCGTCATCTTTCCCTCGGTGGAAGGTAAGATGGAGCAAAAGCGTTTTTTAAAAAAGCCGCATAAAAAATACTTATTGAATTTAAAAATAATCCTAGAAATTGATTAGAGAAATGTCCAAATTACAGGCTCGTAGCATTCAAAGTTAGCTTAAATATTTTTTACCCTTAAATAAAATGTATTTTACTTAGGTGCGTCATCTTCGACGTCCTTCCCCTACATTTAATATTAAAAAGCAATATGTGTGTGATAACTTCGCAAAGCAAATGGGGTATAGATTTTTACGGCTTCCTCCGTACCATTGTGTCTTCTTCTTAGAGTGCCGTCTCCCTACGGAGGTTGGCAATCATAATGGCTATTTTTATTTTAGAACTTGCTGCTCTAAACGAATCAATCGATCTGCATTGGTACCAATCACGTAGATTCTTTAACCATGAGTTCTGCCATTATTACATTTATTATGGTTACATACACCATTGTGTATGTAACCCTATTGAGCATAAATGTGGCATCAAGTCAAAGTAAAGATGAGGGAGGAAAATAGTTCTTCTACCCTGAGTGCCACTGTGATAGAGTTAATTAAAACTGTTACAAAGAATATGTCGGTAGAAAGCTCAAAAAATTCAGAACATATCTAGTTTGTAGATATATTGTAGAATAACATATTGTAAAAGTTGAACAGTCCCATTTGTCTATGCAAAGTTATAATATACAACCCATTGTGTAATTAATCCAAATAAGGACTTTGGTAATGAAACAGAATTACACATGGAATAATATTTATTAATTATGTTTGTATTATTAGTATGTATATGATTCCTATAGCGATATCAATTTAAGCAATAAAATGTAGGTTTTGAAATAAAATCGCTGTATTATTATTTTTACCTGGAGTCCGCCTCTGATTTTTTTTGTCACTAAAAGCCAATAGCTTTGGATATTTTATTGATGCCAATGCCATTAATAACAACAATCATTTAAGAAGAGGAAATCCGTGACGATGTCCAATGGGATATTGATGTTAATATAATATTATAGTTTTAACGTTGTTTTATAATTTATTTTAGAAACTCTAGCCATATCCCATATGTCCATAAAATAAATCTAAACATATTCTTTTGCACGATAATTTTTTGTACAACTCGTATACATGCCGTAACTAACAAAACATTTTTCAAACAATCTCTCTCTGGCCAAATTTCCTTTCTAACTCGATTTCAGTAGCTAGTAGATCATTTCAGAATATGTTGTAATAATCGTTTGTTAAAAAAATCCATCGTAATATTTTTGAAACCGAGACGCGTATTCCAAATAGAAAATAATTACGTTAGAAGTCGTAGTTATTTATGAGGGGGTATTAGCGATTTCACGCTGCCATTTTTTGGCGATAAGGAAGAATACTACCATATCCAGAGCTTTATGTAACCGTTGGGACTATTTGGGATATTTTATGAATGTTTTGTTAAAGTGGCTCCCAGGGAATATACGGGCGATTGGCAGGGGAGCGCTGTGCATTTCATATTTTGTCTAAAATAAAATATGGTATCTGCTCTCAATAAAAATCCAAATTTGCTGTTTTGGTTTTAAAATTTATCGATGATTTATTAGTTATTTTGACATTTATTTTTATGCGTAATATATATTTGCATTTATTTGTTATTTGCAAAACTGAAAAAGTGGCTGTATTTGCAAAATATTTTATGTAATATACTTAAAATAGTACATTTCTAGCTAAAACGTGTAGATTATTAGAGAAGTATGAAGCTATGATACGAACTAGTTATAATTAGAGCAAATCCCATAAATTTAAAAAACTTTTATAAATGTTTTGTATAGTGGATTCATTTTATGTGGTATTATAAATAACTATATTACATTTGCATAACGTTTCATAAATTCATATGATATAATTGATATAACTCTTCTATTAAAAAGAAATAGAAATATAAGAGTGGAATGGAACGATCATAATATAAGCCGAATGACAACCAATAGAGCAATAAAGACGGCAAGAGTTGGTACCCCAATAGAAAAACGATCCGTAAGAAGACCAGGAAAACGATGAAACCTCAAGTTACTGCAGGAATATTGAAAAGCATGAGTCATGTCTACATAAAATTTAGAAGAAGAAGAAAAAATGTATATACCAACATGTTATGGTATATTTGATAAAATATCAGACTAGTATTACCAGAATAATGTCACTCGACACTTTGACACAATACGGTATTCATACACATTCATGAAGATTATGTAGGTTATGTAGATTACTTTTTTTATAACGTCATACAAATTGGGTGTAACAGGGATGAAAAATATAGGGTATAACCCTCTATTTTGTAAGTAGTAAGGGGGGTGATTTGAACCAATATAAAACTCACGGATTTAAATTTTATTGCATAAAATAATAACATTTTTTGTATCAAAGTTTTTGTATGGCAATAATATATTTTGTTAATATTAACTTGGATTATCAACAAAAACAAAATACCATACAAAAAAAATGGTTCTTAATGGCTTTAAAAGTATCCAGATTTTCCTATCTGGTTCACACTCACCCTGACAAAATTCACGCATCCTGATACCTACGCTTTCAAAAGGATTGAGATCTGGTGTAGTTGAGTATCTCCTAAAAGGTTCTTGCGCATGTAAGATATAGTTATAGATAAGTACATTGAGACCTAGCTGTTTTGTGTTCTCAAAAAGTCTCTTCGGAATAACTTCAGCGTTACAGATAATAAATAGGTATCATCTGAGTACTTTCCATTCTATATTGTCTTCTTATTTGTATTACCAGATCTCTGTACTTGGCGATTTTTTCGTTGAATTTAACACGCAGATTTAATATTATATGGGAATAGGTAATCTTCCAGCTAAACTATATAAATAAGGTGGCCATGATACCATAATAGCATAATAGCAGCTCATAAAAGAAATATGGATACAGAAATCCCTCCCCAATGATTTAAATGTTAGAATGCTTGCACCATACACAAAAAAAGGAGATATCTTTCAATGCTCTAACCAAAGAGGAATTACGCTTCTAAATGCAGCGTATAAAATATTTTCCACAGTATTATGTTACCGTATGGCACCATATGCAGAACGGATAGTAGGAAAATGCCAGGCTGGTTTGAGAGGTTTTAAATTAAAAATTCATCAAATTGCGACACTGAGACAAATTTTATAAAAAACACTCTAATATGGCATAGATACTCATCATATATTTATCAAATTTTGAGAAATTTTGAAAATTGAGAAATTTTCAAAGCAATGACAGAGCTAGTAATTCCAAATCAGTTGGTAAATTTAATAAAACTATCTCTTGAAAAAGTTGAATGTAGAGTACGAAGTCAGTGGGAACTGACAAAGCTCAAGAAATATAAAAATAAAACTCTATAAAACAATAATATGCCCATTCCTAACATATGGTTCAGAGACCTGGAATCTAACAAAAAGTAATGAAAACATATTAGGATATTTCGAAAGAATATTTGTAAGAAGATTCTATGAGGCAGTGAATGACAATGGAGTGTGGAGAAGACGATACAACTTCTAACTTTACAGAATATACCAGGGACTAAATATCGTAAAACATATTAAGTTGTGTTAAATGTTGAAGTAATTATCCAGTAATAAACTAATCCTACAAATTTAGGTATTAGTAGGGGAGCCAGGAGCAAAATTTATGTATTAAATTTAATTTTTATAACATAGAATTTAGTTCCATTGGAAAGAAATGTTCGACACCGAGCCACAACAATAGCCTGGAAATATTCAAAATGCGCCCAGCATGCTTCAACCAACGCAGTTCTCAACTATATTGTTACCACAACAAAATATACAGCCAGCGCCATGTTTATTTCAACAGATTGCGAACACGTTAACGCTACATGTCTAGATTTATAACCAGATTTACAATCAATAATTTATCAACATTATTACCCTCACAACCATCTAAGCCAAACTATACAATAAACATCATCGCAAAGTTCTCAGATGCAGCATTAAATTGATTTCAACAATAAAAAGAGAGGGAAAATAACCGATGATGAAACATAATAGCACACAGCCCATACCTGGAAGAAAAAATGAAGTCCAGAACATCCAATAACAAACTTAAGTCAACAAAACATTATCTGATTTGGTTCAGAAAACAAATCTTTATAACTTATTCCAAGGACTTAACAAAGAGAACTTGGAAACCGAACAGACCAGCAACAAAAGTAATGACACAGACAATAAACCACCACCAATATTTGTTCCCAATGTACTAGATGTAAATGAGTTTGCAATCGTAATTAACTCTGTTGCTAAAGATGGCTATAGTTGTAAAATAATTGGAAATAATCAAATTAAAATTTTACCGAACAAAAAAAAGCGTCTATTCAAACATAAATAAAATGTTAACAGAGAAAAAGGTTGAATTCCATACTTATTAATGCAAGCAAGAGCTTAGTTATAGAGTGGTCCTGAAAAATGTGCATCTATTGATATACCTACGCTAACAGCTGAAATCGAAGGACATGGTCACAAAATTAGAAACATTTCAAACATCAGACATAGAATTTCAAAAAAGCCATTATGAATGTTCTACATTGATCTTAAACTTAATTTAAACATTAAAAAATATTTATAAAAATTAATGCGAAAATCCCATTAATTGGCTGTATACCATCGTTTAAAAAACTTATACAGAAGTAAAACACTTCACATTTGGACTTAGGTATAAAACATTTAATTTAAATGTTTTTTAAAAAGTATCATCAAAATCTATACAGATGCATAACGTGACGTTTTCAATCTAGTTCAGATCATTCTCAGCGCTTTCTTTTGTAATTGAAGCCACTGCTGTGTCCAGTTGGTCTGTGTCGTGTTAACTGACAAGAACTACGTGTTCAAGTCGAGCAAAGAAACATGTTACTCTTGAAATATAAAATCTTTATCCAATGCCATCGGCATAGGGTCATATTAGAATTTAAATTTGGAAACATGTAAAACCATATATTGATGTCACAGCTACTATTTTAGTGATAGCATCAATTACAAAAGAAGGCACTTAGGATGATCTGAACTAGATCGAAAACGTCACGTTATGCACCTGTATAAATTTGGACGACACTGTTTTAAAAAAGTTTTAAATTAAATGTTTTATACCTAAATACAAATGTGAAGTTTTCTACTTCTGTTTAAGTTTTCTAAGAATATTTATAACATTAAAGTTTTGTAAAACATGATAGTCCAGTTTGAAGATCCATACTTCAAACGTAACCTATCAAAATGTATAAGATGACAACTATTGGTTGGCATAACTTATGGCTACACAAAATCCTTTTGTAACAGACTTCCTCGATGTGTCAGATGTGGTCAGGGTCATACTTCTAAAGATTGTATGAAAGATAAACAAACCCCAGCAACTTGCGCAATATGTAAAGAAAGTTATCCCGCAAATTACAAGGGGTGAAATGTCTACAAAAAGCTCAAAAAGTTAACATATTTACTTAGAAAATATTTTAAAAAAATAGGTGGATAGGGCATGTTACGGATGAAACAAAATGACCCAGCTATAAAAACGCTCCTTGATATACCCATTGGTCAGAGAAGAAGAGGAAGGCCCAGCACAAGATTCCTTGATAACATCGATGAAGACATGAAAAATATAGGAATACGTACTTGGCAGAAGAAGCGATGGATAGTGACGACTGGAGAAAAATTCTTGTGGATCCTAGGACTAATTCTAGGCGATTGTATATTAAGAATGATGATTTTGATGATGAATATTATTTTTAGGTATCGCCACATCTACTACAACTGTTATCTGTTCCGACAAACGCCTGGCAGTCCACCTTAAGATGTTTCTTGAGCTTGACATAAATCTCACCATTTGTCTTTTTGTACCTGAGGGTCTTTAATAATATATTTCAGGTAATTTTTAGTTGAATTACTTGATCCTGAATGGCACGTAGGAAAGGCTTTGTTTCGAAAAACATCTTTCTTGATGTCAATCAATAGTTCGACGCTGTATTGTCGACATATTCTTGGCTGATCCCATTGAGACGTTGCCCATGCAGAGGTTTACTCATTCAGGTTCTTCCTTTGTCATTTTATGCTCATTTCTTGTTTCCTCAGTTTGAGCGGTGTTGTGTCATCGACTGCGCAAATTGCTTGATATAAAGTAGATGTGTCAGCCTACGTCTGAAAATAGATTCTTTAACCTGTTTATCCAGTTGCTTACCTATGTTCATAAGCCCTCTTCCCCTTTGATACCGCGATATTGTTGTTCCTACACTGCGTGAATGGTATTTTGGTACCTTTGTGAGAAGTGTTTTTACTTTCGCTGAAGATTTTCTATATTCGTTTTACTGTCTTACTTTTCGCACAAGCTCAGAAGTTAATTAGGTTTTTATTTCTTTATGATCAATTTTCCACGCTTATTTTACTCCGAGATATTTGAATATATCATTTTCATTAATTACCTTGATGTTTTCGCCATCTTGCATATCGAAAACTCAAGGCTAAACCTTTCCTCTGACTATATTTAGAATACGACACTTGTCCAAAGTGCATACTGATATTATTTGAGAATATTTATTTTCACAGTTTTTAGCATCTGATCTAGGTGGTTTTGACTGGAAGCCATTAATTTTAAATCATCCATATACAGTAGATGATTAAGCTTTGTCGCCACAGTATTGTTATTTTTAATGCTAAAACCTGAGTCAGTAAAGTTCACGAGCTAAGATAGTAGGTTAATAGCGAAACAGAATCAAAGTGGACTTAACGAGTTCTCCTGGAGAAGGTCACAGTTAATTGGGATATAATAAAGGTTGTCGAGATCTTTATGTATGCTTTATAGACTACAACAAGGCATTCGGTAAAGTAAACCATGACCGACTTATAAACGTACTCAAAAACAAGAATTAACATTGATATCAAATTTATACTATAGCCAACGATAAAATGTGAAAATTGGAAGAGAAGTGTCAGAAGAAGTAGAGATAAGGAGAGGGGTCAGGCAAGGTTGCATACTGTCGTCTTCTTCTTCTTCTTCCTTCTAAATTCTAGTATGTTGGCTTTAAAGCCTCTTTCTTCTTCAATATTAGTCTTCTAAATTGTCGCACCATCTTTTTCTTGGTCTGCCAATACTTCTTCGTCCATTTGGTGACTTATCTCGTGCTATTCGTACTATTCTATTCTCTGCCATTCTACTGATTTGTTCGTTCCACTCCTTCTCTCCCTATCCAATAGACTTCTCCCTGATATTCCTCGGAGTATTTTCATCTCTGCTGTTTCTAGTATTCGTCTCGTTTTAGATGTGTCAGGTATTGTCTCCGCCGTGTATTTTGTTATAGGTATAATTGCTGCTTTATAGATTCTTGTTTTTGTGTCTTGTCTTAGGTGTTTGTTCTTTTAAATTGTGTCATTAAGAGAACCCGCCACTTTACTTGCTTTTAAGCTTTGTTGTCGTACTTTTTCTTCAACATCTCCGTAACTAGTTATATCTATTCCTAGATATTTAAACTTTGCCTCCTGCTTTATTATTTTTCCATCAATTTTGATTTTACACCGTAGTGGGTATTTAGATGTTGTCACACATTTGGTTTTGTCTGCTGATATTATCATATTGTATTTCTTAGCTGTTGTATTGAAGATATGTGTTAATCTTTGGAGCTCGTCTTCTGTCTCGGCGATTAATGAGGCGTCATCTGCATAACATAATATTTGGATTTCTTTTTGTATTATTTCGTCCATTATTATATTAAAGAGAAGTGACTTAACGAGTCACCCTGTCTGACTCCGTTTTGTACTGGTATACACTGTGTTAGTTTTCCATTTATCTTTGCCTGTATTCGATTTTGGAGGCAACTGTTTTCGATGGTTTGTATAATATTGATCGGTATGTTTCTTTTATACAGTAGGTGTAAGACGTCTTCAACTTGAATGCGATCGAAAGCTTTTGTCAGGTCTATAAAACATAGGTATGCTAGTTTATTGTACTCGATGGATAATGTCGTCGTTATTGTTTAATGCATATTCTGAAGAAATCATACTAGAAGCTTTGGTAAACGAGACAGTCGGCATAAAAGTGAACGGAAGTTTAATTAACAACATTAGGTATGCCGACGATACAGTCATAATAGCTGAAAACTTGGAAAATGTAGAAAGAAAATGAACAGAATATTAAGATATACTGGAGAATACGGATTCTCTCTTAACATCAAAAAAACCAAATTCATGAAAATTAGTAAGAACAACAATACAAATGAAATATTAACGGTAGGTGGCCAGCCGATTGAGAGAGTAAAAAGGTATACTTACTTAGGAAAGATAATCACAGAAAATGACGATTATACTGCAGAGATAAGAGTCAGAATTAAAAAGGCACGTTCCAACTTTGTGAAAATAAAAAAGATTTTATGCAGCAAAGATCTGACATTGGCCCTCAGAATAAGGCTAATTAAATGCTATGTACACAGTGCACTCTACTATGGAGCTGAATCATGGACATTAAACCAGAATACAATAAATAGACTTAACGCGTTTGCAATGGGGACATTTAGAAGATTGCTAAGGATTCCATGGGTAGATAGAGTCACGAATGTAGAAGTATTAAGGAGAATATGCAGAGAGAAATGGAAATGGAAAATACAATAAAAGAAAGGAATTTGTAATATCTCGGACATGTAATAAGAGGCGAAAAATTCAACATCTTGAGACTCATAATTCAAGGAAAAATAGAGGGTAGGAGAAGCGTAGGAAGAAGACTCGTTTTCTGGTTGAAGAACCTGAGAGAGTAGTTTGGTTGCAGCTCGAGGCAATTGTTCAGAGCAGCTGCCTTGAAGGTCAGAATAACCGTGATGATTGCCAACCTCCGTCGCGGAGATGGCACTTAAAGAAGAAGAAGAAGAAAGGTTATATATTATTATCGACTGTAGATATTTTAATATAACTGTAAGCCTTTTATGCGGTACAGAATCAAAAGGCTTCTTGTAGTCAATGAAGGCAGTAAAAAGGTTCCTTTTTTTGGTGTACGCTGTATGGTGTATACTTTTCTGCTGAGGCTCTCTGATATTGTTTAGAGAACAATGTTGGTAGAAAAATTTTTACATAGACGGAAGACAAGTAATTGGGCAGTACTTGTCTCGATCTTGAATATTATTTTGATCCTTCGGTATAAGATAAGTGGTTACCCGATTAAGAAATGATCATATATCATACAGATTAGAAATAACATAATTATTGAATACTGTTATGTATGTTATTAATGAAGCTTATGAACACTCCAAAACTTATTTAGCTAAAAGTTTTGAACTCCGTCGGTTTCAGGCGACTTGCAGTTATGACCTGAGTCAGATGCTAGAATATGTGGAAATATTTTTAAATGATATTAGTATGCATTTTGGACTAGACAAGCAATGGATGAAAATGATATATAGAAATATCTCGGAGTAAAGCAAGCGTGAAAAATTTATCATAAGCAAATAAAAACCTAACTAACTTCTAAGCTTGTGTGAAGAGTAAGATAGTTAAATCGGTCATATCTTAATAGTAAAAATCTGTTTAAGGCATTAAATACGTAGGCCTGTTCTGCGCTTAGTTACTCATTTGGTATTATATAGTGGTCAAAAACAGATATAGAAAGTAAATAAGAACACTTTTCACAAAGGTTCCAAAAACCCAATCAACGCAATATAGTAGAAAGAACAACATTATTACGGTATCAAAGAAGCAGAGGGCTTATGGACATAGGCGATAAACTGGATAAACAGGTTGCTAATTAAAGGACCAATTTTCAGATGTAGACTGGGACATCTAGTTTACATCGAGCAATTTACGCAGTAGATGACACAACACGGCTCAAACTGAGGAATGATATGAGAAAAATTAAGCATAATATGACTTAGCAAGAACCTAGATAATTAAATCTCTGCGTAGGCGACAGCTCAATGAGATCAGCTAAGCATATGTCGACTATATAGGTGCATATAGACGAAACACATAAAACATATGAAAGAAAATTGGAACCACCAACGATTCTTTAAGTTAAAGACTCAGTTAAAAACTATCCAAAAACAAATTACCCGAATTAGATCATTCCTCCCAGCCAAATTATATATAGATAATGGCCAAGCTACAATAATGGAGCTGCAACAACTTATCCAAATCGCTCCCTAGTGATTGGAATATTAAAATATCTTACACAATACATAGAAAATTGATAACCGTGATTGGTTAATTACGCTTCTAAATAGAGAGCAAATTATTCTCCAATATAATATAAAAATATGGTACCATATATGCAGAAAAAATTATTATTTTTTTAGCACATTATCATAATAGTATGCTGATGTATACCAATTTAAATATAAAGTCTGACAAATCGTGCTTCTACAACATATTATGTAGGTATATTGTCTTAAATGCATCCTTCCTCCCTAATCGATTTAAAAGTTATTTATTTATTTTTCAACAGCACCTCCTATTTTTATTTTTGATTGCCGGTTCTCGAGAAATTAATTCTTAATATGTGGAATCCAGAAAAATTAACTGATAAAAAATTTAACCATTGTCAAAAAATGGTTCTAAAATGGCTGATAAATTTAAGAAATAAATAGTTTAGTGTTAGTAATTTATTTCAACAAACGCATCATTTATTACCAAAATGGTATAACTTAACACTTAACTTAACTTAACTTAACACTTAACTTAACAAGATCACTGAAAAGCAATTTGAAACACCAATGAGTATAGATGGAATACTAGGAAGAATTACAGGAATGTCATTCTTCACTAAAATCGATTTACAGCATAGTTTTTGGTTAATACCTTGAAAAAGAAAAAGTAGACAGTATACAGGAGTTCAGATAGATCGAGTAGTATATCAATTCAAAGTAGTACCATTTAGACTTCAATCATCTTGCAGTGCTCTATGTAGATGTCTTTATGATATTTTGGATCAATATGAACAATTTGTAATTCACTACATTGATGATATATTAATTTTTTCTAAACCGGCTGAAGAGCATGAGAAATACCTAAAAATAATAATCAACAGATTAGACAAAGTTGGACTAAAAATAAATAAAAAAAATGTACATTTTCCCAAAAAGAAGTAATATATGTAGGTTATAAACTTAATAATAAGGGAATTGAAATGGATCCAGAATGAACACAGGTTATTCAGGAATATAAAACACCACACAATTTAAGAACTTTAAGAGGATTTATTGGAATAATTAATTATTATAAAAATGATGATACCAGATCTAAGTATAAAAGAAATTCCATTACTTGAACTGTTGAGGAAAGGTGTAAAATGGAAATGGGATCAACGAAGAGAACTAGCATTCCAAGAAATCAAAAACATTTTTCTGTCAAATTTAAAAATATACCCTCCTGACTACACAAAGCCATTCATATTAAGAACAGATGCATCAATAGAGAGATTATCAGGGGTATTACTACAAATACATGATGGGGTCGAATACCCGATACAATTCATCTCAATAATTACTAAGTCACATCAGAAAGGTTATTCAGTGTCAGAACTAGAACTAGCAAGTATCATACACTGTGTCACAAAATTAAGATTTTATTTGTTGGGTAATGAATTTACTAAAGAAACAGATCACCAAGCTTTAACATGTATATATTAAATAACAAATATGGAAACAGTCGAGTACACCGTTGGAGCCTAATACTGAGTGAATACAGTTTTGAAATCAAATACATTTATGGAAAATCCAACATAGCGGCAGATGCTTTGTCAAGGTTAGAAAATACATCACAAAAAGGGCAGCGAACAATAAAAATTGGAATAAATTAGTTAGTAGAAAACACTGGATTATATTCTAAAGAAGAAATCATAAGAGATCAGATCAATTTGAATGAAAAACAAAAAGTTCTTAAGAAAGATGGGGTGTACTATAAGATAATTAATGGCTTAGCAGTATATGTAATAAGTAGAACTTTGGCAATGAAGATATTGAAAGACTTACATAAAAGTTACATGCATATTGGTTCAAGAAAACTCTGGATGTTATTTAGAGATAATTATTTTGCAAAGAATGACATAAGTATAGCAAAAGAAATTACTACCCAATGCCAAATATGTCAAATAAACAAAGAAAAGAATTTCAAAAACCAGAACACATATAAATCCAATGTTGCATATGAAAAACTAAATAGAGTTGCCATGGATTTCATCTCAAATTTAGTTCCCAGTCCAACAGGAAACAATCATATACTAGTGATTTATACACGTATATTTATATACATATACTAGTGATAGTTGCTTTATACACAAAATTTATTAAACTATCTCAAGAAAAAATGTTAAAACATTGAAATTATATATTAATCAGTTTTTCGAAGAAATAGGACCATTTAAAAATTGCATAATAGATAACGCTACATATTTTAACAACCAAAAGTTTCAGACATTTTGTGAGAAAAAGGGGATCAACGTTCATTTTATAAGTATCAGACATCCTCAAGCGAATCCTGCAGAAAGATATATTAAAGAAGTTATAAAATATCTAAGGATACCAGGATCAGCATTTAAGATGGCAAGGACATATCAAACAAGTGGAATATTATTCATAAGTACCAGAATATTTAATGTTTGGACATATATGAAACAGAAAATGGATCAGTGAATATAACCAAGAAATGTTGGAACAAGTAATGCAGAAAGTAAACAGAAAAATTTAAAGGAAAGCTGAAAAATATATCAGAAGATAAAATCAAACAATTAAAAAACCAAACACATTTCAAAAAGGAGAAAAAGTTTTAATTCGTTCACTTAGACAAGGTAATTTGAGAGAAAACCGTTGTAAAAAAATACAACCAATTCCATACAGAATCGAAAATCAGAATGGACAAAACAGTTATGTGTTGATAGATGCAGACAATAGAATTAGAGGGATATTTCATATTAATGACATTTTCAAATATCATCAAGAGATTGAATAATGTTTTCAACATTTTTAACACTGATTACAGTAAATAATAACATCACAAACAGTTTTCTATACTTTTAACACTGATAACTACAAACAGTTCACTAAACACTGATAGCACTACAAAGAGTTAACTGATTTTTTGAGACAGACAGACTTGATTTGTTGAACAATACAGATGGTAAATCTCATTGTTGTGGGATAAAGTATCAATTATCAATTTAACATCATATTTTTTTGGTAGTTCTCTGAGCAGGTGTTGAATTTGTCCTTTTGTTTGGGTCCTAAAAATCATAATTTTAATTAAAGTCAAGTATAAAATAACTTATCATATAATTTATAATATAATTTTAATTAAGGTTATGCATAAGGTTAATTGCGTAAATAATTTTCTATAAACAATATTAAAAATGTAGAACTCACCATTTAAATGTAGAAACTTATTATATATCCTCTTTGTAAACACAATATTTCCCAATTGACATGAAATTTGACAATTTGACAATTGACAGGGAACATAGGCGCAGTATGAGGTAATTTTAAATATAAAATTAAATTATTTAATTATATTAATATATTTACAAATGTGTGTGGATAAGAAAATTAATATTAAAAAAAATAATAAAGGAATTATTTATTTTAAAATTAATTTTGGGGTATTGGAATAATAATAGATTTACAAGAAATTAGCATAGTAATATTATGATGTTTAATTAATAAACTTACTTAAATAGTGGTTAGAGAAATAATTTATAAGTTATATACTAGCGAATATTTTTTAAAAAATAATTATAGGGTATTTTTAAGAAGTATTTTTAAGAATTTAGCATAATCATAAATGTTAAAAGTTTTTTTTAATTATAAATATATTTAAGTGAGCCATGTGCATAGGCAACCGAATATACACTGTGTTATTTGACATTTTTGGATGGTTGCGGATGTGAAGTCGGGTTATTTATTAGTTTGAGATGTTTAATTTAAATATAATTACGGATGTAAAATAGTGATAATGTATTAGTTTAAGATATTTAGTTTATATATAATAGTGTATTCTGATCTGAAAAGCCTAAATGTCCATAAGTTTCTCACTAGAATTTTCTGGAAAACGTCAATATACAAGGCAGTTAGTCCTATTTGCATAGTCGATTATTCCGGAACTTTCATATATGGATGAGATGAAGAGTTTCGAACCTGGTTTATTACTAGAACAGTCTGAAACGATAAAATGATATAAATACGAGGTAATTTGGAGCAGGCACGCATAAAGTTACAGTTACTAAGTCAGTTACAGTCAATTATTAAGTTAGATGAAGTCAGTTACTCAGTTACAATTAAGTGAGATGAAGTCAGTCAGTCAGTTACAATTAAGTCATTAAAATAGATACATCAAGGAAGTTATTTCAAGAAAGTTATAATTAAATTAATTTAGAAGAAAGGGTTAACTCAGAAGAATTCATTAAGTCAGATACAGTTGAAGAGTATGAGAGTAAATTAATTCAATATAGTTAGTTCAATACAGTGATAGTTAATTATTAGTACAGTAATACAGTGACAGTATGGAGTTAATTCATTAAGCAGTCAATAGTACAAGAACATAGTATACAGTATATGTGAGTATATATTTATATGGAGATTACAAGAATTTTAAATTATAATATCTATATGCAATTTCACAAATACAAGGAAAACTGAGGCTGATTAAGAAGATATTTAGTGGTGATTATAACTTTGATTTTGGAAAACTTTAGGCATTCAGTGATAGAAAGATACCAAATTTTGTTAGTATAATTTAATAATTGTAAGAATTGCAAATTTTAGATAGGTTGTTTTAAATTTATATTGTTTGTACTAGATATATGTTTGTACTGTTATAATAAAGATAATTTAAAAAAGTACTTACAAACTAATTCTTTGAGAACCGCGATAAAAACCCCATATATATATATATATATATATATATATATATATATATATATATATATAAATATAAATTTATTATATTTATATATATATTATATATATTATATTTATATATATATATATATATATATATATATATTTATATATATATATATATATATATATATATATATATATATATATATATATATATATATATATATATGTATATTGTTACGATAAATTCTGACCCAAAATCGTAAATATATTTTACTAATATGTTTTTATTCATTCATGAATGTTCTAGGTATAACTACCTGACGAAAATCAGCCGAGCCGCTATAAAAACAAACCAGTTCCAGTTCATTCGAGACAATGCGGATCAACATCCATGGGGTCTCCCCTCGGCTATAATACCAATATGACGTCACATTCCAGTATTTTCTACAAGAGTCAGGTCAGGTCTAGGCGGTCTTACGGTGCTTTATATAAAGACGAAATTTTATTGAAGAAGTCAGTTATAAGAAGCTCGCGAACCGCGATATTTAAATGTAACGAAACGTTAATAAATTATTTGTAATTAGGATTAATAAAGACTTTAATAAATTCGTAATTAGTTATCGTGAGTTTTAATAAATTAGAATATAGACAATAAATTAGAATAAAGACAAATAAATTAGAACAATATAAATAAACTTAACAGTGGTGCAGAAGTGGGACTGTAGATAAATCTAATTTGAATTTTTGAAAAGAAGTGAAATTGGTGAACGATGGCTACGATTTACGAGCTCACAGTTACGAATCTAAGAAGGCATCTTGAAGACAGAGAATTAGCTTCTACCGGAAAAAAGACTGAGTTAATCCAACGACTAAAGAAGGCTTTGGAGGAAGAAGGTTTGAATCCGGAAACTTATATATTTGAAGACAAGCATGCTGCTGTCATCTCGTCGATTTCGAAAGTTTCTTCCGACGTAGTCAAAATCTCTGGTGATGTAGCCAAAGTTTGCGGTGACATCGCCTCTTTAGAAGACAAAATTTCTAACGAGATTTCTTCTCTAGAAAGCAAAGTTTCTGCCAACATCTCCTTGGAAATCTCTAAAGTCACTGCTGAGATGTCTGCCCTCGACGACAGAATGTCTTCGTTAAAAAACCAAGTTGCTGCCGATATGTTGGCCTTCGAAGAAAAGGTGAAAGAGATGGAAAGGAAGATGGAGGGAACAGGAATGGTAGAGAGAGGAAATAATCCAATTACCGTTGAGACAAAAGAAGACGAGACGAAATGTAAGTTGGAAACGCTGCCGAAATTTGAAGGATGTGGAGTTTCTGTTCATGTTAAAGTTCCAACTTTCGACGGAAAATCATCATGGAACAACTACATGAAACAGTTCGAATCAGCTGCAAGAGCGAATGGATGGTCTGAAAAAGAAAAGGCTGTAAACCTGACTATAGCTCTTCGAGGAGATGCCTTAGATGTCCTCCAGACCATAGCCGTAGAGGAGACGGATGATTTCGAACAACTGAAGAAGAGGTTAAATATGCGATATGGCCACGAACACTTGGAACATGTATATCAGTCGCAGCTCAAAAATCGAAGACAAAAGAAAGATGAGGCTCTTCAGGAATATGAAGTAGATATCGCCAGATTAGTGCGATATGCTTATCCAACAGCTCCCGAAGACATGATGGAAAAGTTGGCCGTTCAAACGTTTATTGATGGTCTTCGTGATCATGAGATGCAAAGAACACTACGATTAGCTCGTCACAAGACGCTGGTTGATGTCTTATCCGCCGCCCTCGAATACGAGTCAGCTACGCAGGCCTCTGGCGGTTACAGTAAAGTTAGGACTGTAAAAGAGGAAGAAGATGAAGGTAAACTTGACCAGCTCGTTAATATGATGAAAAGCATGACATACAAGAAACCGAAGACCATAAGATGCTGGAATTGTGGCGAAATAGGACACGTACGAAGTTCTTGTAAGCATCCTAGGTACGACGCAAATCAAGAAACTCACCATCAGGAAAACTAGAACGGGTCGGCCTTAGGGGGGCAGCTTCGACCCAGAACTTTTCCAAAGACCCTCTCATACTGATAGCTTCTTTGAAATGTCGTGAAAATAGTGTATATGTAGATGGAGAAATAAATGGTAAAAAGCATACGTTATTGGTGGATACTGGAGCGACAAGAACCATTATTCGCCCGACAGTTATAAACAGCCGTAAGAAACTGTTACCAACGAGGTTGCGACTGCGGACCGCTACAGGTGAAAATGCCAACATTCATGGAGAAATCCAGGTACAATTAGGAATTGGAGCA
Source organism: Diabrotica balteata (assembly GCA_918026665.1). Lineage (NCBI taxonomy): Eukaryota > Metazoa > Arthropoda > Insecta > Coleoptera > Chrysomelidae > Diabrotica > Diabrotica balteata. Next base: position 60,433,555 of record OU898278.1, read on the forward strand.
GAAAAGTTCGTCCATACTGTTATAGTTGCTGACATCGAAGAGGATGTTATATTAGGAATGGACGTAATGAATACGCATGGATTCCAATTGGATTTTAAGAATAAGGTAATCAAAGTTGGTAACGAGGAGGTATTCCTCCATCCACATGATGACAACACTATGCAAGCAGCCGTTAAAGAAGATACAGTCGTGCCTGCGAGAAGTGAAACGATAATAGTAGCGCGGCTACAGGGAATTGTGGACGAAGGAACACCTGTTATGATGGAGCCCTGGAATCATGACGACGAAGTTGGCCGTGGAATCATAATTGGAAAAGAATTAGTGACTTCGGCTAAAGAAATTCCTGTAAGACTTATTAATGTCAATGACTACCCAGTGACCATCAAGAAAGAGACAAAAGTAGGAACTTGTGTACCTGTTACATCCATAATCCGTCAGACGACAACGTCTGATAATTCCAACGACAAATTTGATCAAATGGTTGCAGTTGCTGGACAGTCTCTGAATCAGATTGAGAAAAGGAAATTAAGGGAATTTCTTCGGCAGTATCGTGATATTTTCGTACCGAAAGGAGGAAAGACGGGAAGAACTACCGTTGTTAAGCATAGAATTGATACTGGTAATGCTAAGCCAATTCGTCAAACAGCTCGACGATTACCACAGGCGAAAAGAGAGGAAGCTGAAACGATTGTTCAGGAAATGAAGAAAGACGGGGTGATAGAACCTTCTACGAGCCCATGGGTCTCTCCGGTAGTCCTGGTTAAGAAGAAAGACGGAACAACGAGGTTCTGTGTGGATTACCGTTTGCTGAACAACGTTACCAAGAAAGATAGTTATCCTCTGCCTCGGATTGATGACACATTAGACACATTGGCTGGAAGTAAATTATTTTCTACTTTGGATTTGAAGTCTGGATACTGGCAGGTAGAAATGGACCCGGTAGATAAAGAAAAGACAGCCTTCACCACAGGATCTGGATTATGGCAATTCAACGTTATGCCATTTGGACTTTGTAACGCTCCTGCGACATTTGAGAGACTTATGGAAAATGTGTTGAGAGGGTTATCTTGGAAAACGTGCCTAGTTTATCTAGACGACATAATCGTCTTGGGGAGACATTTGAGGACCATCTGAAGAATTTAGAAAACGTTTTTAATCGACTTAAAGCTGCCCAATTGATGTTAAACCCCAAGAAGTGCCAGCTATTTCAAGGTAAAGTCAATTATCTGGGTCATATAGTCAGTAAAGAAGGAGTGGCCGTGGATAAGGGAAAAATCGATTCCATTAAGGAATGGCCAAAACCAACTGACAAACATCAAGTGAGAAGTTTTCTTGGACTATGTACTTATTACCGGAGGTTTATTAAGAAGTTTGCAGATATCGCTAAACCATTAACGCGACTTACTGAGGAAGCAAGAGAATACCGCTGGGATGTAGACTGCCAAAATGCCTTTGAGACCTTAAAAAAGCATTTAATCACAGCACCGATTTTAGGGTATCCACTGCCAGAAGGAGAGTTCATCTTAGATACAGATGCAAGTAATGTGGGAATTGGAGGAGTGCTGTCCCAGATTCAGGGAGGACAGGAAAGAGTCCTTGGATATTTCAGTAAAGTTCTCTCAAAACCTGAGCGGAATTATTGCGTCACGAGAAGAGAACTTCTGGCAGTAGTGAAATCAGTAGAGCACTTCTATCAATACCTCTATGGAAGGAAGTTTTTAATCCGAACCGACCATGCCGCCCTTAAGTGGTTGATGCAGTTTAAGAATCCAGAGGGTCAGATAGCCAGGTGGATCGAACGACTCCAAGAATATGATTTTAAGATTGAGCACCGGCCGGAGTTAGCCACCGAAACGCTGATTCTCTTTCCAGAAGGCCATGCCCAGCAGAGTGTTCTCACTGCAACAAAACGGAATCCAAGGAAGCAGCAGTGCTAAGAACGACGGTGGTCCACGACGACTGGACGCCTACCAAGATCAGGGAAGAACAAGAGAGAGATCCAGTTATACAGAAAATCCGAAAATGGAAAGAAGAAAACCGTCGACCACCTTGGCGAGAAATATCGAACCTAGGCTCAATAGTTAAGACGTATTGGGCCCAGTGGGACTCATTTATCATGGAAGATGGCTTGCTCAAACGAGTCCTGGAAAATGATGACGGTTCAGAGAAGAGAAGACAGTTGGTGATTCCAAAGAGCAGAATAGCCGAAGTACTTCGTCAGTTACACGACAGTCCATCAGGAGGGCATTTTGGTGTGAAAAAGACCCTTCAGCGAATTCGGGAACGGTTTTATTGGATGAACAGTTCCGACGATGTAAAAGACTGGTGTAAGAAATGTACTATTTGTGCTACGAGTAACGGGCCTTATCGAAAAAGGAGAGCTCCTATGAGACAATATAATGTTGGAAGCCCGTTTGAAAGAATAGCTTTGGACATTGCTGGGCCATTTCCAGAAAGTGATAATGGAGGCAAGTACATGTTGGTAGTAATGGATTACTTCACTAAGTGGGTCGAGATTTACGCACTTCCAGACCAGAAGGCCGCCACCGTTGCAGATAAGTTGATCCAAGAATATATCAGCCGATTTGGAGTGCCTTTGGAGATCCATAGTGACCAAGGCAGGAACTTCGAAAGCGATTTATTCCAAGGAATATGTGATAGACTAGGTATGAAGAAAACAAGAACTACGGCTTATCATCCGCAATCGGATGGTATGGTAGAACGAATGAATAGAACAGTTGGCAAGTATTTGACAAAGATGGTATCCGATCATCAGCGAGACTGGGACCAATATCTTCCGTTCTTCACAATGGCCTACAGATCTGCTGTTAATGAATCAACAGGCCAGACACCAGCCAGAGTCCTATTCGGACGCGAGATGCGACTACCTTGTGATCTAGAGTTTGGGTGTCGACCTGGAGAAGATGTAGCAGGTGAAGATTATGTGATCGAATTACGAAGAAGAATGGACGATGTACACGAGTTGGTCCGTTCCCATCTCCAAATCGCTAGTGACCGAATGAAGAAACGGTACGATACACAAGCCGAAAAGGGGTGTTTTAAGAAGAACGATAAAGTCTGGCTTTATAACCCCAAAAAGCGAAAAGGTTGTTCTCCCAAATTGCAGCAGTTTTGGGAAGGTCCATACCTCATTATGGAGAAGATCAATGATGTTATTTACCGAATAAGCAAGATCCCGAGAGGAAAGCCGATGATAGTACACCATAACCGGTTGGCGTCTTTCGAGGGTGACCACGACGTAGATGAAGAAGTGGAAGTAAACCAAGTCCAAGATGTGTCTGACCTCACGTTTGAGGAATTCATGGGTGCCTATGGAGGTACCGGTAAAGCAAGACATGGTGTTACCACTGAAGAAAGGCAAGATCTACTCGCGCTTCCCGATGACTATTCACTGGCCCTTACCATCCCGGCCAGTATCAAAGATGCACCAGGGTTGGCATCCGTCTTTCGAAGGAAGTTTGGTCGAGTTGCAGAACTTCAATGCCAAGTGCCAGCTCCTGGTAAAACCTTGAAACTTCAAGATGCATCACGTTACCTTTTCTACCTGGTAACAAAAGACACTGGCCGTGACCAACCTACCTACCGAGATGTATGGGAAGCCTTACTTCAGTTGAGAGAGCACGTACTAGAGTCCGACGTGCAAAAGTTAGCCATGCCAAAGTTAGAGTGCCACCAATTAGATTGGAGGGTTATACGAAACATGGTGGAGGAAATCTTTAAAGACACCGAAGTCCAGGTGTTAGTCTGTTGCAATCCGCATAGTTACTGGTGCGGAGAGAAAACCGTCCCTTGTCATTTCTATACAACTGGAAGGTGTAAAAGAGGGTCCAGTTGCCGATATCAGCATGCCGCTCCAGTTCCAGTCCCGACAAGGTTCCAGGAGGAACCATCTTTTAAGAGGGGGGCAATGTTACGATAAATTCTGACCCAAAATCGTAAATATATTTTACTAATATGTTTTTATTCATTCATGAATGTTCTAGGTATAACTACCTGACGAAAATCAGCCGAGCCGCTATAAAAACAAACCAGTTCCAGTTCATTCGAGACAATGCGGATCAACATCCATGGGGTCTCCCCTCGGCTATAATACCAATATGACGTCACATTCCAGTATTTTCTACAAGAGTCAGGTCAGGTCTAGGCGGTCTTACGGTGCTTTATATAAAGACGAAATTTTATTGAAGAAGTCAGTTATAAGAAGCTCGCGAACCGCGATATTTAAATGTAACGAAACGTTAATAAATTATTTGTAATTAGGATTAATAAAGACTTTAATAAATTCGTAATTAGTTATCGTGAGTTTTAATAAATTAGAATATAGACAATAAATTAGAATAAAGACAAATAAATTAGAACAATATAAATAAACTTAACAATATATTATATATTATTCAAAATTACTCATATCTCATACACAACTAAAATATCATAACAATATATATATATATATATATATATATATATATATATATATATATATATATATATATTTATATATATATATATATACATAAATATATATATATATATATATATATATATATATATATATATACGTATATATAAATATATTGATAAAGTTGTATTTTATTAATTTTATTTTTTATTTGTAATAAAGGTTGTAATTTTTATAATATGTGGTTCGTTGTTTAATTTAATATACCTCAGCTAGCTCAATTATGTATTCTAAGCAATCTGTCACTGTGTGACGTCGACTCTGTAGTCTCCTGGTAGAGTTCAAAAAGAAATTAAACCAAAATTTACTTTAGACCTTTGATAAATTAACCCAAATGAAGCACGTTATTTATTAATATTGAACAAATTTAATATAAACAATAAAATTCGTCTGCAACTTCGGTTGCCTTTAAAAATTTACAAAAATAGGAATCGTTTAAGTCTTAACGTGGTTTAGTGACGTGACAATAAAATGTATTACAAAATGTGGAGACTCTCTACAAGTACCTAAAAACTAAATAAATATTGCAGCTTTATAAAGTGTTTAAATGAACTATAAAGAAAAAGAAAATGAACACTTTATTCCGCTGATACTCAAATATAATCAAAATTTCAAATGATCCCCAAAATTATTGTCCAACCTCACTTTAAAACAGTTCTGATTTCTTTGAAGGAAACTAACTACTCAAAAATAATCGGTGAAACTGGAATATCAATCCTCTCTTCGGAAGTTAAGGTACGTACTATTCTATTTTTAATTTAATGATCATTAATAATTTCAATTTTTAAGGCCTATCGCAATTATGTTAATTCATGAATTTTAATTTTCTCAATTTAAATGACATTTCTATACTCCAATATAATTTATAAGTGAAATTGTTTCTCTTACTCTCTGGAACAAATTTCTGGATATCTCTGCTGTGGAAACTGTGGAAAAACTAAATTCTAATTCGACGAGTTAAAAAACACTCCCGACCTATTCCACAGTTTCAGGGCTCTCCTTCGTCCCAAAAAACCTCGTCGGCGTCCTCTCCAAAAACCAATTCCTCCTATTATCCGTTGCTAACAGCAACCAACGTTCTTTTTTTTTTCTGTCTTCTATTTAAATATTTTAAACCATAAAACTGTCCTGTTTGACATATTTGTTAAGCCACATTACTTTCTCATAATCACTTTAATCACATATAATTTGGGAATTTACAAAAAAAATGTTTAGATATAAAACTTATTCTATTACAATACTAATTTATTCTTTTCATTTCCACATCATTGTAATTTCTTATTTAACAAAACTCCTATTAATTTAGCTCCCACAGACTGTCAAATAAACTGTCAAGCAGTTTATTTTCTGACGTTTATTAAAATTTCTATGTTTAAATATTTTTTTTAAATTCTTCTTTTTTTTTGTTCTTTTTAAGGTTTAGACGATTCACCTATACACTAGGCAACTATACTATTCAGAAATTATTAACACTATACCAGGTAAGTCAAAATTAATTTATTTAACAATTTACTAATCTTTTTCTCTCTTTTATTTCAGAGTCGAACCCACATTGTGATGGCTTCATGAAATTCATAAACAACAAACTCATATAAAAATCCATTAAAGTTGTATATATTTTAACATATTGAAATCATTTCAACTTCCCCCCAATTTGGATTTTGTTCAGTGCTAACTATCAGCACTTACTAAATCTAAACTCTTACCGGCAAACTTAAATATTTTATTAATATTAACATAACAATAAACTGACTTTTATTAATAAGCATATATATCTCTTGAATATTTTTTTTTTATAATTTACTCTATGACAAATACAGAATTCAGAATTCTCCAAACAAAATCTATAAATCTTTCACTAATTATATCAACTTTAGAATCAAATTTCCAAGTACTTTCCCAATTTCTTTACTTCTTTTCCTGTACTATTTATTTCTTGTACTATTTTTGTAGAAATTCTTATAATTGTTCCCCTCTTTATTTTATATTTTTATTTATTTATTTATTTCCGCATATACTATTTCAGTATCTTTATTCAACGCCGCATTATTATTTATTTTTTTTATATCCGCATATAATATTCATTTCACCATCTCTACATATAACTCTCTATATTTCATATTTTAATATTTCATATAATTCTATTTTTCAGCTTATTTCCGCATATACTATTTCAGTATCTTTATTCATTGCCGCATTATTATTTATTCTTTTTATATCCCCATATAATATTCATTTCATCATCTCTACATATAACTCTCTATATTTCATATTTCAATATTTCATATAATTCTATTTTTCATCTTATTTCCGCATATACTATTTATCATTATAATATTCCCTATTTCCCAATTTCTACAAAATATCGATTTGTCCATAGTACTTTGCTTATTTATTTATACTTGTAACTCCTATAAATCTACTTGAAAATAAATCAACCTTTTTTGTTTATATAAATTCATCATTATTCTGTACATCTGTTCCTAATAAATTATTTAATTATCAAATTTATCTCAAGATATGCTTATTTATTAATTATCCTTCTATTTACAAAACTTATATCTTATAATACCAAATTCGTGTCATAATATTGCATTATTTAAATTATTTACAATGTTTTTGTTGATTAGAGTTACTTCTGAACCTGTATCTCATAATAACTTGTATACTGAATCTTGTATGTACCCTTCAATAAACTTTAAAGTATTAGTGTTATTATTTTTATTTAATTCCCCAGTATCTCTAAGAAACTCCCTTGGATGTTCATACTTTGATAAGTAGACAATATTATGCACATAGGAGCGGTCTAAGCAAAATTTCTCCCTTCTGCATCAACACTTGCTTCCCCCCTATTCTCTTCTGTTCTAACTACATTCACCTGTCTTCTCTCCTTATTTTCCCCTCTATTATATCTTGGATTCCCTTCTCTGTAAACTTCCCTATTTCTCGTCTCCTGTGGATAATTTCTCTGGTTCTGTCTCCAATTATTGCCTCTGTCATTTCCTTGTCTCCAGTTATTCCCTCTATCATTGTTTGTATTCCCTTGTCTACGTTCCCAGTTATATCTTCCGATATCTCTCCTGACATTGTTCATATTCTCTCCCCTATTTGTAAAATCCCTGCTTCTATTTTGTCTCTCAAATTCTTTTTCCCTATAATTATTCCCTCGATTCACATATCCCTGTCTATTTGCTGTGTTATTCCTATATGTCCCTTGCTCTTGTCCATTTCGATTTTGCGTCCCTATACTCCTCTCAATCCTCTGAAGATATCCTGTCAAACTTTCCATCGTCTTTATATTGTGGAGAGCTATTGTTTCCGCCATGTTATGGTTATATTGCCTGGCGATGTATAGGACAATCTCCTCTTCTCGCATAGCCGGTTCTAAGTATTGTGCTGTCTGGAATAACTGCATTGCGTACAGATTGTAGTTGGTCCTTTGTTCATAATTGAATTTCCCAAAATACAACCGCTCCCTAAAACTAGCCTGTTGGTTTTCTCCCCAAAAATAGTTAATAAACTTGGCCTCAAATTCCTGCACATTATTTATGGAATTTTCATTATTGCAAAACCATAATAATGGCATGCCCACTAACATGTTTCGAATATTCAATTTCATTTCTATCGGATCCCTTACATTCTTTACCTTATTTTTGATGATATCTACAAATATTCTAGGATGTAAGTGATTCAGGTTTCCGTCAAACTTAATTCCCCCATCGTTATAACTCGGCATCACAGTACTCACTCCCCTTGTTTGTTCTAGATTTGATTCCAAACGCTGAATCTCCTCACTTGCATTTTTAAATTTCTCTCTCAATTCCTCAACTTGTCCCTGTAATACTCTATCTCCCTTTTCCGCCTGATTTGCATGCATACCCATTTCCAGTTCCAAATTCTGCAATCCCATCTTTATATTGTTTTTGATAATGGTAAGTTTTTCCTCATGATCCTGAGTTTGCTTTTTAACACTTTCTACCTCCCTAACAATCTCTTTATTCTGCTTATTAACTTCTTTGTTTATTTCCGTTGGTAAATTTTCTTGAATGGATCTTCCCAACTCTACAAATCTGCTCCCAATTTCCTGTCCTATTTCCGCTCTAATTATGGCCTTTTCTCTGGATATCTCCTCCTGTACATTCCTCTTAAAATTCTCACTTTCTCCTCTGACCTGTTCTACTTTCTCTTCTAAACCTTGGGTAATGTGTAACATCTCTTCCCTGACTATCTTCACTTCTTCTTTGATTTCTTCCCTCATTTTAAGTAACTCTCCCCTAAGTTCTCCTTTAATATTATTTTCCATTTTGTTCATATCCCCCCTAATATTGTTAATATTACTATCCATTTTGTGCATATCCCCCCTAATATTATGATCCATCTGTTGTAGCATCCGCATTATTTGCTTCATATCCATCTGTGCCATCCCTGACTCTCCAACATCTCCTTCCCTGCGTCTCTCCTCCTGCACTCTACTTTCATCCTCACTTACATCACATCTATCTCTCACTATCTCATCCAACTCCTCTCTCAAATTATCTGTTAGACTTCCCTCTCTATCACCTTGTTCTGCTTCTTGTATGCCTTGCTCTAAATATACTACAACTTCTCCTGATCCTCCTCTGCTTTCTTCATCTACCTGTATATCCTGTTCCTGTTCTAACACCTGTTCTCCTTTACTCTCTTTCGGTACGACTTCTTTTCCATTTCTTAAAGTCATTCGGTCTGCCATTTTATCCTAATATCTATTTATTCTCAAATTTAACTTTAACTGCCCCAGAATCTCTGCAATTCTAATCACACCAATTTATTTTTACTCTAATCTGTGTAATATTAATAAATCTGCTTAAAAAACACCCTTATTTCTGTTTTCCTAGAGGCCCCACGTTGTTAGCGTCAATTGATAAAGTTGTATTTTATTAATTTTATTTTTTATTTGTAATAAAGGTTGTAATTTTTATAATATGTGGTTCGTTGTTTAATTTAATATACCTCAGCTAGCTCAATTATGTATTCTAAGTAAGTAAGTTACTATACGATGCGAAAGGAGAGACACCTCGAGCATGCATTGTATATGGTAACGAAGTAAACTGTACACTGATTCCGGATCTTTGCTCCGGAGACTTTGCTACAGGTATTTTAACCGCTTCCACCGAGGAAGGTAGTAAAAGATGGTTGGTCTGTTCTGCCTACTTCGCTGGAGAGAAGGTCTTCCGCCCAGGCATAGTAGAGGACGTTATAACCTACAGCCGAAGGGAGAACCTTCATCTAATACTGGGATGTGATGCCAATGCCCACCGTCTGGCATGGGGGAGTACGAACATCAACAGTCGAGGTGAGTCTTTACTACAGTTCATTTTAAGCATGGGTTTAGAAATAGCCAATATAGGAAATAAACCTACCTTCGTTACGGCCACGCGCAAAGAAGTCTTAGATGTAACACTTTGCAGTGAAAAAACGTACGATACTATAAAGAATTGGCATGTGTCAGAGGAACCTTCATGTTCCGACCATAGGCACATTCGATTCGATTTAATTACTTCGACTCGAATGGTGGCAAGGTTCAGGAACCCGAGAGAGACGGATTGGGAAGGCTATAGAGGCTCACTCGAGAAGTCTCTTGAGGGAGGAATCGGCACCATAAAAGATACGGAAGATCTCGAACTGACAGTCGAAACGGTGAGGGGAGCTGTTCTGGCCGCTTACCAGGAGAATTGTCCAGAGAGAGAAAAGAAAGGAAAGAAAAACACACCCTGGTGGAATGAACACTTACAAAAGCTTAGGGCAGATGTAAGAAGGCTATTCAATAAAGCCAAATTCAACCAGGACTGGGCCATTTATAGAGAAAAACTGACGCAATATAATATGGAGATCCGAAAAGCCAAAAGAGACTCGTGGCGAAAGTTCTGCGAGGAAGTCAAACAGGCTCCCGCATGTTCCAGAATCCACAAGGTCCTGGCTAAGGATGGTATTGCGAATCAGGTCGGCCTCTTGAAGAAAGAGGACGAAACGTATGTAGAAACCCTGGAGGAAAGCTTAATAAGGCTCACCAAGGTACATTTTCCCAGCTCATCCATTGACAGTAATCCTTCGGTAGAGGTGGCTCATCCCAGAAGGCCTACTAAGGCGGACTGGAAATTAGCTACCGACATCACGAGACCGGAAAAAGTCAGGTGGGCCATCAATAAATTCCAGCCATACAAATCACCTGGAATGGACGGGATTTATCCAGTCTTGCTACAGAAGGGACAGGATGTGATCATCCCGCATCTAACAAAGATCTTCAAAGCTAGTTTGGCATGGAGATATATTCCAACCGCATGGCGAAGAGTGAAAGTCACATATATCCCCAAGGTTGGTAGGGTAATGGACCAGACCCCCAAGTCATACAGACCAATAAGTCTATCCTCTTTCCTAGCAAAAACGTTGGAAAGATTGATAGACAGGTATATTAGGGACGAAGTGCTGATGGAGAATCCACTTAGCGATCGCCAATATGCATACCAGCCAGGAAAGTCAACTGACTTGGCGCTGGATGATCTTAACAGACTGCTCTCAAAGTCGCTAGATGACAAGGAGATAGCGGTGGCGACATTTCTGGACGTGGAGGGAGCGTTTAATAACGTCTCCTTCGAGTCTGTAACGAACGCGCTTAAAAGGAGAGGAGTTCCTGCCTTCATATGCGAGTGGACAAAGGCGACCTTAACAAACAGGATCATTGTGTCTTCGTTAGGTGAAGCCACTATTGAAGCGAAGGCAGGAAGCGGCTGCCCACAAGGAGGAGTTTTATCCCCATTACTGTGGGCTACGCTTATGGACGACCTACTTAATACACTGTCCAGGGAGGGTTTTTACTGCCTGGGTTATGCCGACGATTTGGTAATTGTAGTCCGAGGACGCTTTACCAAAATAATTTCGGAGAGACTTTAAGTCGCTCTGAGGATGGTGGACAGCTGGTGTGAGGAAGAAGGCCTGAAGGTTAACCCTAAAAAAACATCTGTTGTTCCCTTCACCAGGAAAAGAGCACTGCAAGGCTTACAACCACTAGCGCTCAAGGGAGTAGAAATCCCATTCACAAGTCAGGCCAAGTACTTAGGTGTAATATTCGACCAGAGGCTGACATGGAATGCACACATTCAGAAAGTCACACAGAAGGCCACTATGGCCCTGAACACATGTAGACGAATGTGTGGTAAGAATTGGGGGTTAAATCCTAAAATGAACCTCTGGTTATACACAAGGGTTATAAGGCCCATGATAACTTATGGTTCAGTGGCGTGGTGGAACAAAACGCAACAGTCCGGGGCGATTCGATTGCTCAGTAGCACACAAAGGCTTGCATGCTTGAGTGTTACAGGAGCCATGAGAACAGCCCCAACGGACGCGCTAGAAGTTCTGCTAAACCTACCACCTCTACATATATACATACAGAGTGAAGCCAGATCAACAGTACATCGGTTGATCCAAGGCCAAGCTCCAATAAGTATGATGCAGGGAGCTGATAACTTAAGGCTATACCAGGACATAAAGGCAGACCCCGTTCTAGGAATGCCTGTAGACCGAATGGTTACGAGGTATAGTTTTAATAAAAATTTTCAAATTACAATACCAAAAAGAGAGGTTTGGGAAACTGGTCCGCCGCTAACAGCAAACTCAATATGGTATACGGACGGCTCCAAAACAGATACAGGTACGGGGGCTGGAATATATGGCATAAAACCAAGGACGGAAGTCCGGGTATGTCTAGGAACATACGCGACCATATTTCAAGCCGAATTAGCTGCTATACACAGGTGCGCTATGGAACTAATCGGCCGAAATGTAGTATTCGGATAGTCAAGCGGCTCTAAAGGCTCTCAGTTCGGTACAGGTCGATTCATGGCTGGTATGGAACTGTTTGGATGTCCTCTCTCAGGTAGGAAGTCGAAACAGGTTGACACTTGCCTGGGTGCCGGGACATAAGGGCCATCGTGGCAACGAGAAGGCCGACGAATTGGCCCGAGAAGGCGCATCTACACCACTGGTTGGTCCGGAACCCTTCTTTGGAATCCCAAATACGATAAAAAGGGCAGCCATACACAAATGGGTGCAACAGAAGTCTCTTGAGTGGTGGAACAACTCACCAGGACAGAGGCAGGCCAAACAGTTCATCAAAGAACATTCGGCTAAATTTACAGCAGACTTACTTTCGCACAGACGCAGGACTGTCAGAATGATAGTGGGTCTGCTCACTGGGCACTGTAGACTCAATAGACACCTGAGTCTCATAGGCCTGACAGAAGAGGACACCTGTCGTTTCTGTCTGGAAGAAGAGGAAACCGCTGTACACGTTCTGTGCCATTGCGAAGGTCTCGCACGAATGCGGTTTCTAGAACTCGGAGAGGAAAAACCGGAAGCACCAGGCTACATGAAAAGGCCACTATCAAGGCTGTTGAGTCTCATTAAGAGGACCAAGCTAGATGAAGTGCTTTAAAATAAGGGGGGAACACAATAGATCTGCAAAGGTCGCAGTGTATCAGGCTCTATTGGCCGCCCCATTTTCTACATTCTACATTCTACATTCATATATATATATATATATATATATATATATATATATATATATATATATATATATATATATTTGATATATTTTATTACATGTTAATTTATAGGTATAATGAAAAACTTTTCACGAAGTACCCAGACTATCCCAGATATACAAATTCTATTCATCTTGAACTATTCTGGGACCATTCAAACGAAATTAACCTAAAATTATGTTTATGACCTCTAATTTTTCTCGGCGTATTTCGAGGATGAACCCTTGTATTATTAATATAACAATCCCAGCCTATCTGCAAAACTCACTCTTACTCGACAATTTCCATTTTGAAGACAGTTTTCCGGTCCAAATACTCAGTGCCCAATTAAATTATTTTGCTACAAGTTAGAATTACAACAACTCTCAGCGCAGAAAATTAAATTATTTTCTAATTACAACTTTGGAAAGATTCGAGTTTTGCAAATTTATGCCCGTCATATCACAACGCTATTTTCATCTTCAGATACACAAAGAAAACGATTTGCTAATTAGATATCTTCGAACAATAAACTGTTTGGTTGTTAATAAGAATATTTTTTTATAATTAGGAATTAACTATATATATCTAAATGTTTTTAAATTAAAGATACGTATGTAAACAATTTAAAAGTAGATTTCTTTAAAGAATACAGGAATAGTACAGCATCTGTAAGTTCGTTTGTTCGTTCATTGTTATGAATAGGCACATTTTTATGATACCTCTTTTCCATACTTTCTCGTTAATTGCTTGACTAATATTATTCTTTTTCTCTAGTCTTTGGGTCTCTTATTTAAATTCTCAAAATGACTTTGTCTCTGGAAAGATACTTCTCCTAACTATATTTCCCTATTTATTTTAAAAATTATTTAAAAGTCCTTCATTTTGTTATTTTTCTGTTATTTTTCTGGCTCTTCTTACATGCTTCTACCAATTTAATCTTTACTATATTACGTTAATATTTCCTTTTTCTAGTGATGTTGCCGGTTTTATTTTCTCAGTTTTGTCCATTTTTGTAACTCACCAGCATTTTATCTCTGCTCTTTATGTATAGCTCTATATTTTATATTATCTACTATTCTACTATTATCAAGTATTATATATATATATATATATATATATATATATATATATATATATATATATATATATATATATATATATATATATATATGTATAGGTATATATATATATATATATATATATATATATATATATATATGTATATATATATATATATATATATATATATATATATATATATATATATATATATATATATATATATATATTCAATTTAAGCTTCTTGAACCATATTATAATTAATTAGTATTTCTTGGGTTTCAGTTCAATAAGTAATATTAAATTTGAAACTAGATTTTATTATTCCATTGAAATTTACCAAAACTTAAAACGAGACACTGACATTAATGAATTGACTGACGTAAAAATTGATATCTGATATCTCGTGATTAACTGTCTGACGAGAAAAAACTATGGGGGTTGACACACTTTTTATTAAGTATGTTACGATTACAATGGTTAAAAAGCAGACTACACAAATATCGACCGACTTGGTCGAGTATTGATGGCGAAGTGAAGTTGTTCGCGCCAAAAGCTGGCTTTTACCTCAACGGGCAAAAACACAAAGCGCTCCAGTAGTGGCGCGTATGTTTAAACAGAGACAAAATATGAATATATTTTCACTGTGACAAATAACTTTAAAATAAGTATAGATGCGAAACGGAATACTGTCATTAATATTATTAGTTTTACATGGGCGTATCGCCTGTGTATTTGAAAAAGGTAAAGTGGAGATATATTATAACTTTAAGAGTTTTTTATAATGTTATATTTATTATTATTTAAATCAGATTGAAATAATTTTTAGTTAGATTTTGTGTATCTTCTTTGTCATTGATTGCGTTAGTATTTCTTTTTATTTCTGTTGATTCGTATATCCCCTTCTTATTTTTTTTGTTTTACTTGGTTTTTAAAATTTAAAACTTCTTCTCATGCTCATACTTTGTGAGCGCAGTGATGTTGGTCTTGTCATATTATGTGTGAGAACGAATTCTGAATTGAAGCAGTTGACTGGTTTACCAAATATAAATGTGGTTTATATTGGGTAAAAAATCACATGTTGTTTATGAGATACCATGTACTAACTGTGAAGGTGTCTATATTATAGTTTATTTTTATGAACGAGAGAGTAATTAGCATAATTTTAACTCTTACCTCCGACCACTCCATGGGCGTGCTCAAGATAAATTGAAAAATTACTTTGAATAATTGTAAAAAATAAATGAATTATTTCAGTGTTATAAAGTGTTATGTGTATGTAAACAAAAGTGACCTCTTTTATCACACATTATATTAGAACTGACTGGCCTACATTAAAAAGGGTTTTAAAAAATTCACATTTTTTTTAATTTTTAAAAATTACAAAAGAGAAAAAGAGTTTTTAAAACAGTCTAAGGTATGTTAAATAGATGAAAAAAATATTAATATAAAACTTACAGCTACTTGTTACAAATCCAAATCAGATTCAGAAGATGAACTTTCAGAACCAAGATTTATAATAATTGGCTCGATCATTTTATCAGTAATATTGTCCAGCTTCCACATTTTTTCCTCTTCTTTAATAGTGTGATTTACTGCCTTTTCCCAGTTTTCAGGTTTTACATTATTTACGGCCTCCAAAAACAACTGTTTAACATCATGAATTTTAAAAGTGGTATTTTTTCTTGAAACTTCACTCTTTATCTGTGCCCATACCAGTTCAATCGGGTTTAATTCATAATGATATGGTGGGGATCTAAGTACTATCATTCCACGATTTTTGGCAATTTCATCAATTTCGTATTTTTTAAATTTTTCTTTATGAAGGGCACACAACGAATAAAGTTCCTTTCTTATAGATCCGGGATGGTACGTAATATTTTTTGAACTCAGCCAATTCTGCAAGTCTTTTTTTAACCACTTGGTTGTGGGCAGTCCTTCTATAAGTCTGGAGTGATAACTTGCATTATCCATTACTATTACACAGTTCTTAGGAAGAAGATCTATCATTTGTTCGAACCATTCTTGAAAGACATCAGCGTTCATGTCTTCATGATAGTCACCGGTACGAGTTGATTCAAAAGTTAATAAACCACCTTCAACAAAACCGTCTGAACTGCCAATGTGTACTATTATCAGCCTGCGTCCCTTTCCTGATGGTGGGTTTAAACCAGTAGATAAGTTATTTACAAAAGCGTGCCTTTGACTTGTAACAGTTTCATCCTGCCAAAATTTATTTGGTGTATGACCCTCGTTGATCCATGTTTCATCAAGATAAAATATTTTTCTTTTTTGGTTTCTCATTTCCTTTATGGTTCTTAGCAAATGTCTTCTCCATATGACAATATCGCTTCTTTCTAATAAAATAGACTTTCTGGGATTCTTTTTCCAGCGGAAGCCTATTTCTTTTAAAAGTTTCCATAACGTACTTCGACTCATTTCTGGGTAATCCTTATCATCTCGAACTGAGACAAGAACTTTATCCAATGTTGGAAATTCTTGTCTAAAGAAGAATTCATGCACTTTCCGTCGAAGTCCTTCTTTAAAATGATATTCTATTTGAAATTTTGGTTTCCCTGGAGCATTACGTGGCATTTGAAAACTACCACATTTCTCTTCTTTAATAACTCTGTAAATCGTAGATTTCCCAACACCAAGTGTACTGCTAACTAACTCAACGGTCTCATCAACACTTTCACATAAACGTTTGTCTGTAAATGATTTAAAACAATTAAATATTAATGTTTTTTTATTAACTGTTAAAGGACCAATTTTTCGGCGTTTACACGGCACTTCCAAATTTTCCATAACACTAGTATACACAATAAACTGCACCTTGCAACTGAAGTACCTACTTTTAGTGAACTGTTACGAATTTTGAATACGCCACTTGGACCTTCCTACAAAATGGAAAAACCCACTATCACATTTTATGTGGATTAAGTTGAGAAGGTAATTATCTAGTCAATTACTGTCGTAGATTCCTGGAGTTGAAGAATTAAATGTTTGATTGTTGAAACCCTTACTTCGTGGAATGCACTCATTTCAGATAAAATAAAACGTTTTATTTTATCTAAAGAATTAAATTTTATTTTTCAAATAGGTAGGTACTTATTAAACTTTTATTGGTTATATATAACCAATAAAATAAACAAAGCAAATTCATTAGTACCTGTTAACCTCCATCACTCCGACACTGGCAACCTTATTTAGGGATTAGTAACCCTCACAACTATTGTATTCTATTCTGCTCCAACTTTTATATCTGGTGGTCATACTCAATTTAAAATTGTTTTCCTATATACTTCTGTAAACTTGTTGACAAATATCTGTTTTTCATTGAGTCACCCGTATCAACAGTTTAGGGATTTGCATACATAATTTATGGTTTTATTACTATCTCATACATAAAAATTCACTATAGTAAAGTAAAGTTCGTGTTAACTTCTGGCTAAGGTCTAGTGTTAGGGTTTTCAGGTCGCACAAGCACCCCTAACATGACTTAACGACTAATTTCGTAGCCGGGACCGACGGCTTAACGTGCCCTCCGAAGCACGGTGGCAGCTCAGTTAAATTAGAAATTTTTAAATTTTTGTCGGTGCCGGGATTTGAACCCGGCCCCTCCAGCTTGTTAAGCCAGTAACATAGCCACTACGCTACGACTGCCACTCTATATTAGTTATATAGTCTATGTATATAGTTTATAATACACGAAAATTAAGTTTTTATTTTTTAATTGTTATAATTAATTATGCTAAATTGTTCATTGATAAAGTCTAAAAGTATGAATAAGCATTCCCGTGCTTATGCGTCCACACCCACGAGTATCGATGTGTGTAGCGTGTGTTCATAACGAGGCGCCCAGCCTCGGTTGGATCATAGGATGGTATCATATTTTCGATTTTAGGTAAAATAAATGCATTATTTTAAATGCGGGGGTTCACTGTCAGTGCTTTGCTCTATTATAGGCGAGGATACGATGCTATGGTCTCCGTTATGAACGCACCCGTTCTCTACGTACGTGTTTGAAAAGTCAAACACGTAAATATTTAAAATCAGTGTCTCTGGACTGTTACTTAATGCGTCTTATGCGAGTTTTGATTGAAAATTGTGCAATTAAAACTTAACTATGCAAAGTTGAATGCAAATATATGGTTTTGAATATATATTTAATACTTTCTGGTATTCCTAAAATAAAAATTTAAGTATTAAGTAACTTATTTTATTAAAATAATATTTATTATAAAACACTGCAAATTGTGATCTTGGTTGTGATTATTGTGTTGAGTAAAAGTGAAATTTCATTGAGGACCATTTTCTTCTTTGTTTTATTACGTAGTCTTTAAAGTGAGTTCCTAAAAACACTTAAGTGCAAGTAAAAAAAAAAGTAGATCGAGACAAAGTGGCAAAAGAAATGAAAAGATCGTTGGACAAATTTTTAACTGAGGATCATCATTTCACAAAGTTCATCTGCTAAAAATACAAAAACATCATTTGTGTCTGAAACTAGTGGGCAAAAAGACCAGCAGGAAAACACAGCAATTACGACTATAAAAATAAAACAAAAGGAATAAATATAAATTCAAAATCTTTTCAAATTAATAATGAAACGAAGCCTTTTTATTAGACAAAGACGGCATTGTGGTGTGGCAGCGAGAATTGGTTTTTTCCAAATGTCCACTGTGCATTTGAGTCGAATAAGTCTGGTGATTACCATGGAGAAATGGCCAGATACAATTACAGGTTCATCTTTTGAAAATTGGTGAATATTTCAAATGTCTTATCATTATTAGAAGACAAATCTATCATTGTTATTGAAAAATTATCGTACGATTCTCGTCAAATAGATAAAATACCAACAAGTGCATCTAAAAAAAGCAATACTCAGAATTGGCCCTGTTGCAAAAATATAAAATTTAATGAACATATGCTTAAAGTACAGCTTCTTTTAATCGTACATAACAATTTGTATGAAAAATACATAATTGAGGAGGCAAAAAACTCACAATAAACTGGTATTGAGACTTCCTCCATATCTTCTTCTTCTTCTTCTTCTACTTTTGTAGATCTTTCAATCTGTTTAATTCTGAAGCTGCCTCTGGTTAATTTCTTGGGAAGTAGATTGCCAACTATCCCTCCATCTTTTAGGTGGTCTTCCGGGGGGTCTTAAACCGGGCGGATTGTTTTCTAGGGCAGTTTTTGGGAGTCTATTCTCATCCATTCGTTTTACATGATTGTACCACATCCTCTTGCGCTGCCTTCCCCATTATCTTAAATTTTGCACTGCTCTCTAATGTTTGTATTTCTCGCTCTGTATCTTCTTGTTTTCCCCATTATTGTTCTTAGGGTTTTCATTTCGGCAACCCTTAGCATCTGTTTCGTTTTGTTAGTATATTCGCGCACTTCTATGCTATATGTCATGATCGGTCGTATGCAAGTCTTATAGATTCTAATTTTACTATCTGTGCGCATATACGGATTTGACCAGACTATCTCCCGCAGACATCCTGACAGTGCAAATCCTTTGTTGATCTGACTCCTCAGGTCCTTTACTGGGTCGTGGGTGCTTGATATATCTATGCCCAGATATCTGAATTGCATCACCTGTTCTATGGGGTTGTCCTCCATATCAATGTGAGTAAATCCCCATAGAGCACATCTGGGCAAATTTTAAAAATGATAGTGCAGGAAAAAAACACAACCTTCAAATTTTTAGATGTCATTAATCTAGTTTATAATTCAATTACATCAATTGTACCAGAAATCCAGAAATGTGAAAGAAGTGGATTTTATATGTCTAAGAAAAAGTAGAAAAAGAAATGTGGCGGCTGGACAATACAATTGAAACACATGTTGAACCACCTGTTATAACCGTTGATAATAGTGACCTTATTATCCAGTTCATCAGAAAAATGTTTAAAAGTAATCGAGATCTCGATCTCTGCCATATATTTACACCGAACTCAAACAAATGATGAATCACTTTATATTTTTATTCCAAAAAACTAACTGTTTTGCAATATTTACACTTTTTGGGATCGTACAAACAACTACAACAAAAATTATAAATAAAACTTATATTTTTTGGAAACACCCTGTGTGTAAAATTTGTTGGCCGAATAATCTTTTTTTCGCTCTATATAAACAGTTTTTAAACCTTTTTTCGCATGTTTGCAAAATTAAAATATAAATATCGTATTTTACAATATACTTTTTCTGACAAAACGAAAAAATAATTATAAATACGGCCCTGTTAGAGGCCTATGGCTGCTAATGTTTACATCTCCTGTACGTGATACTATCACAGAATAATAAACAATCAGAAGGGCCACTCTCAGATGCCGCCTTTGAAGTTTTTCAGCACGCGCGCCATGTTTTAGGAGGACATAAACATATGATTTGTGAGGTTATGCAATTGTTTACATTTATGTTTAATTATATTATATTTATGTTATTATATTTAAAACTGTTAATATAATTGTATAGTATGTCTATGATTGCCGTAAGTCAAATAAACCTGGTTTTTTTTCCACGCACACCACATAAACAACACTGGTTCCCTTTAAAATCCTCGTAAAACATGGCGGAACGTCTGCGCGAAGGAGATGCGCGTACTTAATTTTCCGTGGAGAGTGGGCATTCTGTTTGTTTATTATTCTGTGATACTATGAACTAAAGATAAACCCACGCGCACGCGATCAGTCTATCTCTTTTGCACGTGTAACATCACTTGGCGACAAATATCACCAGAAATGTTCTGTTTGCATGGGGTTTTGTCAGATTTAGTATTGTTTTATCGTTTATCCAGTACGTTGACAAATAAAGGTGTGCATTTTTGATAAAATATATTTTAGAATAATAAATTAAAGAAAAACGTTTATCACCAATTGACGTCATGCGCATCGACGTACAAAATTCTTGGAAGTTTTTATCTTGGAAGTCATAGTATCATGTCTCCTGTATAGGTTATTGAATTTTAGTAGAATTTACAAGTTTAGTTTCTTAACATTTCAATACTTTCCGAATAACATCATTGTCTAGTAATTCTTTTGTGTAAGCAATATGTTTGTGTTATTTTCTTCGTTATGTAAAATTAATGACAGAAAGTGCTCTCGTCAAATTATTAATCAAATAATTAAAATTATTTTACATACTTTAAAATTTTAAATTTTAAATTTTAAACAAACTTGATCTAACTATCCTAGATTTTAAATTCATTGTGGAATTATACAAAAGAAGTTATATGTAATAGAAATAGGATATGATATGAAAATAAAAAAGTAGCATAATTAATAAACTTTTAATAATACAATAACCAGCTGATTGTTATATCATTATCTTATCCGATTTGTATCAATGTATGTAAAATAAAAATTGAAATTTACAAAATACGGATCTGCTGATCTGTTGGTCGAAGCATAACCAAGAGTAATCTACAGATTGAAAACAAATTAATAATAGAATCCGGATATCCTTCTGTGAAAATAACACGAAAATACATACATCTAGTTGAAATATGATTGCTAGCTGAATCTTTGTGATTTATGAACATCTTTTGTTGGATATATTAGGAGATAAAGTTCTGTATATAGTTAGAAAATACCTGTGAGGTGCTTTCTAATCCAAAAACATAATGTCTAGTCTAATTCAATATGAATTAAGCTAAAATGTTTTTATTTAAAAGTTTTCCAAATGTTGTTTTTCAAGAGGACCGTAGACCATGTTAGTATTATGTTCAGTATACAGTGCGCGTCTAAAGCATGCATATTTTCTGAACGATAAAACTTCATCAGCCTTTTCGGCCCATCCTCGAAAATCCTATCTCTATTTTAAAAATTTATTTCTGTACGAAAACAAAACCTTTCATGAAGTAATATTCTCAGCGTCGTTCAGATATCTCTCTCAAGCCTGGGACAAAAATGGACATCTTTTACTGCAGCCGATTAAAATTAAAATTTATAAAACGAAACTATATAAATATAAAATTATGTGTAAAGTTTCTTTAGAATGTGCTTTAAATAAAAATTTTAACAAAAATCTTACAATTTTGGGCATATTGCCCTACAGTTTTATATCTGTATCAATTTTTTCGAATAAAATACCCTTTGGGGTCCATACCGCAAACTAAAAGTATTCTCTATTTGATGTAAATAACTCGTCGCTTGGATGCAGAAGTAGCCTAAGTCACAAAATGTTAATTTTACAGGAGAGTATTTTTTTGTTTTTTTCTCAAAATAATATAAAAGTCTTTTATCAGAAAATTGTATAACAATGTATAAGAAGCTACTTTCCCTACAGTTCATTGCTTTCATGATAAAAGCCACGTTCTAAAAAAAAGATGGACATAGAATAGTAAAGTCTCAACTGATATAGTCTATGTCCAAAATTGGACATAGAATATAATTACATGGAAGTACTTAGACTAGTTATGATTAATCCATAATATTAATAATCTAATCATGTCGTAGGTATAGGTATAAATTATTTTAACAATAACAGTGTACTTATTCATAAATCGTATATTGTCTGCTTTAATGTTTAACAAATCAGTTTCTGAAATTATTAACAACTGGGCAGTGTTTAAAAAAAAAAGACAGAAAATAATATAACTACTTAAACAGATGGAACAAAAAAGAAAATAAAACAAATAAATTTAAGTTAAAATTAGGAACTGAAATTAAACAATTATGAATATTTAAACATGATTTTCTGAATCTTCCCCTGTTCTCTTTTCGTCATAAGGTAGGTTTTTAAAAAAGTCATGATATTGACATGAAATAACTGTTTTCTGGCAAAGAAATTGCAAATGGTCGTATTTCTTCTCGTTAATGGAATTTGCCTCGTATAGTTTGGCTTCAGTTCAATATCTTCTATATTAATTTGAATATGACTTTCTACCCTTTTTGACCAGATTATTTTTTTTAATTCAATGTCTTTAAAATTGTATTTAAAAAACACATATTTGGATAGTCTGGCCGGGTTTGTAGATTTCTTAATTTGTTCCAGTGAACTTTCTCATTAGATTCATCCTTGTCCCAATTAATGGATGTTTGTCCTAGAAGTTCTTTTAAATCAAATATATTTTCTTGGTCTAATTCAACGACAAAATAGACAGTAAGCGAGGGCCAGGCAGGAGAAGACACTCGTGGCTCCAAAATCTGCGGAAGTGGTTCGGGCTCACATCCGTCGAACTATTCAGAAGCGCCGCAAACAAGATTAAAATTGCCATGTTAATAGCCAACGTTCGCAACGGACAGGGCACTTGAAGAAGAAGAAGAATTCAACGACGTCATACGGGTTGTTCCTCTTTGCAGTTCTGACAATTGTGTACCATTGATGAGGAGAATAGACTGGAATATTACGTGATGCTCTTTCAATCACACTATTATCCCTTAATTTGTGTGTGCCCTCGTTCCAGAATGCTATGGCAAATTTTTACCTTATATAATTGAGAAATGTAATAATATAATGAAAATAAGTATTTATTTCTATTTTATCCGTCACAATTGTCAGAAAAAAGTAAAAACTCATTCGTATCTTGTACAATATTACTCTTTATAAAATTCAAAAGGCAACTACCTATTTTACAAGAGCCTCTCTTGCCTTTGGTTTTCTTACCACATATAACAATTGCATTTCTTATTACCCAGATTGAAAATAGTAAAGTCATAAGTTGATAATTTTAGCTTATAATACGTTAATGCAACTTCCCACTTTTATACCTGAAGTAGTTGTTGTAAATCTAAAACTGCACAACAAATCTGTTGATTCTCCTCAGCTCTTTTTTTCTGCATCCTTAAATTTCCTGGCTAAATTCTTGTTTTTCAGGTGAAGTTGATACATTTCTTCAGCTGCTAATTTCTCTTCAATAGACGATTGTTCGAATCCATGACAAATATCGCACAAGTCTTTCCTTTGGCTGAAAAAATGACATATTAAAATCTGAATTAAATACAGCCCTGTATGTACTTCCCGTTGCTACTTCAGTAATGTTCCTATCGGAAAAGTATTCCTTGTATAAATAATACGTTCTGGAAATGTTAAGAGATGCAGGTAAATACAAACGTGTTGTGTTTTTTCTGCAATAGTGACTTTTAATTGTCTGAAAGGAATTTAAATGTTCTCGGACGGATTCTTTGACAGATTCGTTGAGTAAGGAGTTTTTGCAGGCTTTTCCTCTTCTGTCTTCGGAAATCGTACCAGTGGAACAAGTTTTATTAGTACACTTTTAACAACCTAAGTACTTATACAAAAAGTATCTAAAAAGAAAATCTTACACACAGATACTTTGATGTTGCCCTTTATAAGAGAATAATCAAACGTGAATGTTCTTCTTCTCTGTGTTGGTTTGGAGAAGGCGATTCTTTATTTTTGTCTAGAGCAATATTTATATTCCTTCGGTTAATTTTTGTTCTTTCTGTTGTCTGTTGATGTCTTAGATTGCCTTTCTTCTTCAGAAATCTTCTCGCTACATTTCATTTTACAATTACATGGATCTTTCATTTTCCGGGATGGTTGAAGTTTATTTTTCCAAGAGTTGTATTCCTTTTCGCTATTTCGAGATGTCTTTATTGTATTTCTTCTCCAGGAAATCGGGTTTCTTTTTCTTTTGCGTGACTGTCTTATTGAGACTTCTTGATCAGGTTCCTGATCCAACAAAACAACTTTGGGGTAATTTTCCTCGTTATCGGGGCTATTTTAAATCGCGAATAAGCCTATGTCCTCAATATCTATACGTAAATTTATGCAGAACTAGTCTATCGTCACGGTAAACTCATGCAGAACTAGTCTATGTCCAGCTAAGCGACGGAGATACGATCGGTTCACTGCGGTACTCTTACATAGACTGATTCTGCATGAAAACTAACAACGGTACTGAACATAGGCTAGTTCGAGGTTTGATAGATATGAGCACTAGTTGTAAAGATGGACATACAATACTTCTGTATCCAATGTAATGATGTTTTTACTTTTAAATGGACCTAAAATATCAAATTAGGCAAAAATGGACATAGGCTACTTCTGCATCCAAGCGACGAACTATCCTTGCACTTGATAAAAATAGGAATCAGTTATCTTCAAATGCAATTGACCGTCCATTAAGGTCGATTCAGACACATCAGTCAAGTCTCGTCACAGTCCTGGCACCGAACCGAACAATCCGTCATACAAAATATTCTTTAATAGAAATATGGCGCCGGCATTCACATTCATCAGGCGACGAAAAGTTTGCCAGCTGTCAGATAGTTGATAGTTCTGCGACCAAACAGGACCGGTTCGGCGTCGGGACTGTGACGGGACTGATGTGTCTGAATCGACCTTAAGTTGGCAAAATTTATTTATTTTTTTTTTTTGTTCAAGAGCTACTTTAGGCGTAAGTTCTCTTGCAATATATTGACATTTAATTTCGGCTATTCCTTAGTCACCTAATAAACCATTAGGACTAGCAGAAATAAGGGGATAATATTTATCATATCCGAAAATCCCTGATAGTTCAATATTAATATTTAAAATTGTTTTTAACTAAAAATTAAAAATAATATTTTTTTGCTTTAGGTTCGTTCACAATTCCAGATTCTGTAGATATATTTCCACAAAATGTTGGATTCAATATTATTTCCTCAGTTTTAGTTCTGCCTGGTTTTTCTCGTAATTTACATATTTTACCGAAATTGCTGGACGTTGACTGTTGTTGATGTTCTATATACCAAGCAGCAATGTTATTTTGAGCCATTGTATCATTAAAAATCTGTTCTTTCTAAGATATTTTTTGTGGATTTTTTAAAAATTCCTGTTTTTTGTTTCGAAGTCTTCATCCCACAACTGAACTAACTCTTCTGCATTTGGGTCATAGTCTTGGTTTATTATTATTTGTTTTGTTTTGAATATATTTGTTTTGTCTTCTTGTTTCTTGTACCCATTTTTTACATTTTTTTGAGCAAATCAATTTTGGTAATAACTAGTTGCAATGTAATAGTGTGATTTACATGTTCACCTTCAACAAATTTTGCAATAACAGAATTAAAGCTTTCGGCGTTTTATTGGTGGCGCTTTTTGTTAAACTTGTTGCATGATATTAAGGCATATTGCTGAATAATGTAACATCGAACAACAAACCACACTCCTGCATTTCAGGAATATAATTAATGTGCTGCTCCAAATTTTGTTTTTTACCAAAATAAGCGATGCTTGTGATCGCCGAACACGTGCTACGTATTATTTTCAATATTTTATTTTAAACCAAGTATTTTATATTCTTACTGGAACTGTTTTCGCGGCGATATTTGACAGCAAAGGATTTGACATCTTAATTGCAAAGGTTTTCCGGCAGAACTGTACTTTTTTTGAGGATTGCTCTCTTTGTCGATTAACATAAATGCGTTACAAATGGTTTTTGCACTCGATTTTCTCAATAAAAAAGTTATTATTGTACGGTTTGGCTTCACATGAACGTGCAGCTGTCGCTATCCGTAATAAAATGTAAATTGTGCATTTGTGTACTTTGTTTAAAGCCTTCTACAATAATTGCACTTTCCATTGAAGTCGAAGTACCGTTATAATTTTTGTAACATACGTGTTGAGTAATAGAATGTTTACGCACACGCATAACCATACTTGTTTTTTACGCCTAAGTACGCCGAAATATACCAAGGTGTCTTGTTCCGTGACGTGAGGTACAAAAAAGATTTCCCCCACCGTTGCCTGTCAAAATTCAATGGATACCTTCTTAGGTTCTTACTGGAATCTGGCAGTACAACAATTAAAAAAAAGTATGCCAGCTTACCGGTTCTTTTTCCTATTATACAAGCCACACCCGAATTGGCCGAAAACTCTACACCATTCTCATGCTAGACATTCTGTTCCAGCTGCTCAGATTAATTTCATACATGTATTATAAAAAATGTTTATGAGCTTTTTTTCTATTTACTGCAGAATATTTAAGTGTTACACTGAGCTCACGTAAAGAAAAAATGAGAAGAACTCTGATTCAAATACAAAAAAATGTACTGCCTGATGGGACGAAATTCTACACTGTTTCTACATAATAAAGTATAAGCAAATAGTGAAACAATAGTATGGTTGTATACAGATCTACAAAGAATTTTAAATAAGGTTGTTACGGAGTGAATAATTTGGTCTGTCACTAAACATAAAGAAAACAAAATTCATGGTTGTATCAAAGGAAAATATTAGATACATCAATCTACACATAAATAATAAGATGATAGAACGCGTTCAGAATTATAACTATTTAGGGACAAACATTAATGAAACAAACGATTATACCAAAGAAATTAGAGTTAGAATAGGAAAGGCTAGAAGTACATTCAATAATATGAAACAAATAATATGTTGTAGAGACCTCAACCTAAATTTTAGAAAACGAGTACTAGAGTGTTATGTATTTTCTTACATTTTGTATAGTGTGGAGATATGGACTTTACATAAAAATGTCTTAATAAGTTGGAAACATTTGAAATGTGGACATATCGAATAGTGCTGAGAATGTCCTGGACAGACAGAATAACCAATGAAGAAGTACTAAGAAGAATAGACAACAACAGGGAGATACTAGATTCCATCAAAATAAGAAAACTATAATATCTGGGTCATACAACACGAGGTGAAAGATTGAAGGAAAGCTCAGCATAGATAGAAGAAGAATAACCTTGCTGAAAAACCTCAGAGAATGGTTTGAATGCAGCATAACTTAATTCTTTCGGGCTGTAGTGTCAAAAGTTAGAATAGCATAAACAAGTATATTTATAAAAACAGTAATAAAAATTTAGGAGGAAAATACCACAAATCAACAGAAAATATTTATATTTAAACAAAAAATTAAATTAAATACTAGGTACTTACCACTGATCTACATGCAATTTCGCCAATTGTCATCGACATTTTCGTGGGCATATAAAGGTCTTCTTAAAATACTCATTGTAAAAACTATGAACACTCTGGTTTTTCAATAGTCTGAATATGAATAAACTAAACAAAGAGAGTGTGGAGTATGTATATATACTTTATCTAATTTACTTACCGTTGCACGTCATTCGCGTCATAGCCCGTGAGGTCACATGATACCTACACGAAATATTTAGGTGGTAGGTGTATTCTTTTTTAGAATCACTTTGCCGAGTACACTGGCATTACAGCCACTAGACATATTTTATTATATACGCATAGAAATATTATTTAAAGCTTTTTATTAATGTTAACTCAAAGAAATACACAATAATATGTTTCATTTAATTTGTATAAATGAAGCGTTTTTATGAAGAACATTTGTTCGGAACATACTGTAATCGAACGAAGGTATCACCTTTTGGCATAAATTGGTAACACTTATTTGATAGTAGCGGTGTTAACACTTCAGATTTGTATTTACTATTAACTGTTAATTAAATTCTGTTCTTTTTAGAACAACATAAGTGTGATTTAATTCTTCTTTGATCCATTATTATGAACAGGAACGGGTTTAATAACGCTTCAATTCTACCGTTGACTACTGTTAGGGAAGTACAAAATGTATTTTTTATATGTTTATGTAGATCCTTAAAATATAATTTCTTATTTCAGCGTGTAACTGCAGCTTAAAATTTACATTATTTCAACTGTGAGTTCTATCTCTCAGGCCATAAAAACTAATAGACCTCCAACATAAATACCCAAAAAACGTTCTAGGTCTAAGAAAGTTACTAATATTAAAATAATAAATACAAGCGAAGTTCGTAACAGTTTGAATGAAAATGAAATCGAATAATCGATCTCTATCTAATCACTATCTATCAGAAAACCGAAATTTAAATAAATCTAAAGAAAAAAGAAAAAATATTTGAAAATTTAGTTGTAACAAAACATTTCAAAGTAAATAAGTAATGAAAAAAGTGTTGTATTTGTTTAAGTATTCCATTTTACATCGTTATACGACGCATACAAGCGGCTCAAATTGTTGTTAACAAGATTATTTTTTAACTCTTGTTTTGTTTATATTTATTTGCATTAAATATTAATTTGTTTTGTTGTATAATCCACTTGTACAATAATTGTGTGGCCTATTTGATTTAAAATGGATTCAGGATTTTTTTTATACTTTGGCAACTATGTCAACTAGCCCAGGGAAATAAGCATTTTTTCATGACACTCCTCCGGCCAGGCAAACGACAGTTGTTTTGAGTAGTACGGATCTCTGTTACAAAAACCTATATGTTTCCTGCAGTGGATTTTTTGGACTTAATTAGTTATTAACAAATTAAGGTCAAAAAACGCAAAATTTTTGCTTTTTTCGTCTATCAGCAAAAAGTGAAGCAATCTAAACAAATTTTAAAAGAAAGGAAACTTAAAAGTTATATAAAAACCTTCAAAATGGCGTTTTCTAATTGGTTCTATTCTTATTTGATGTTTAGAAAGTTGCAAAATAACTCAAAAATTTCGATTTTTTATAAATGTTAATTACTTTTTTGATAATAAACTTATAATATTTATATTTCATGGAATGATGTGTCTTGCAGTGCTTAAAATAGGGTTAAAATTTCAAAGTGCTCGGTCCAATAGTTTAAAAGTTATTTTATTTGTTTATCCCAAATTACCATTTTTTGCAACAATATAAGTCAGAAATTTATACAGTTTTAGTAATTCAAGGGTAGTTTCTGGTAGAAGAAGATTTGTTTTATTATTTACATTAAAAAAAAATTTAGAAAATTAATTTTAAATATTGCAAAATAATTTTGCAAAAACATGTCGATTTTTTGCTTATAAACAATTAGAATAACTTTTTAACCATTAACCGTAAAGATATTATTTTTATATATTTAAAAAGCCTGAATTTTTTCACAAATTTAAATAAACAAAAGTTTGTCCTAAAATAATTTGGTACAAAGTTAGCCTCTTTTCTTATTTAATTCATAGCACCTTTGTTTATAACACTTAAGAAATCTAATTAGCGCCATTTGAAAGAATATAATTTATAGTTTTAAAGTACTAAATTTTAAAAATATTGCCCTTTAATGGAATCGTCCACAAAGCTTCAAAATGTATGTAAAATCGGTCGGCTTTGAAACTCTCGGGAGCTGAAGGGACGGGGAAGGCGCTGTTAACTGTATCTCTGCTCCTTTTTTTTATGTATTTCAACGTTTCCTTTTGAACTTGTATGTACTTTTTGCGTACATTACGAATATGCATTATTTCAATAAATAAATTGTCAAATAAACCACCTAATTTGTTTAAAAACAATTTTTTTCTGTGTCCTTATCTCGTTACTGAATTAAAAAAGAATAATGTCAAACTGTCAGTTTATGGCAAATTAATTATGGCCAACTCCCAATAATCATTGGTAAATGTTAAAATATCTACCAAATTAATACTTATCTAGAAAATTAATAACTTTAGGTATAAGGAGTATTTCATAAAATGTGAAGTACGATATTAGTACTTTTCGATAGTGACTTAAAATACAGGGTGTTCTATTTAAAATTATCAAGAAAATAATGTACTTGCATTTTGACCTACCGTGTATTTGATTTAACGAATATTATGAAAAAGAATATGTTTTATAATTTTTAACAATTATTAAAAAACTATGGTTGCAATAGTTCAATGGTCCTATACTCCTTTTTAATTATACAGCGAGTTAAACTTGATACGATTTTCAGGTAATATTGGTTATAACTTTTTAAATACCCGGTATAACATAATAAAACTTTACATTGTTGTGATGTGGAAGTGAAGCAGATTTCAAATTTAAAATAAAATACAGGGTGTTTCATTTAAAAAACATAAGTTTGGTCTGCCACCATCTTATAGAACACCCTGTGAGATTGTAACTAATTTTAAAATGTGGAGTTTAAAGCTGTCTACAATTTTTGTCAAAAACTATTTTTTGTTGTAATTTTTACTATATAAATCTACTGAGCTTCCTCACCCTAATCAATCACCCAGAAGAGTTATCAGAAAAATTTTCCAACCAAATTTTCTACCAAGTAACTACAAACAAAATTTGATTAATTTATTAATGTTCTGTATTCAGAGAAAGATTGCCGAAGTAGAAATCGAAACGTCAAAAATAAACTTATTATAAACTTAAATTATGGCTTATTTCCCAAAATATAGGAAATGACAAATACTTCTGTTTGACATTCAAATTTAACTTAAATACTATTAAAAAAAATTAAAAAAATTGTTTTTAAACAAATTAGGTGGTTTATTTGACAATTTATTTGTTAAAATAATGCATATTCGTAATATACGCAAAAAGTACATACAAGTTCAAAAAGAAACTTTGAAATACATAAAACAGGAACAGAGATACAGTTAACAGCGTCTTCCCCCTCCCTTCAGCTCCAGAGAGTTTCAAAGCCGACCGATTTTACCTACATTTTGAAGCTTTGTGGAGGATTCCAATAAAGGGCAATAATTTTAAAATTTAGTACTTTAAAACTATAATGTACATTCTTTCAAATAGCGCTAATAAGATTTCCTAATTGTTATAAACAAAGGTATTATGAATTAAATAAAAAAAGAGGCTAACTTTGTACCAAATTATTTTAGGAGTTTTTTAAAGTTTTTATGTAAACATTATATTTTTACAGGCAATGGCTAAAAAGTTATTCTAATTGTTTATAAGCAAAAAATCGACATGTTTCTTGCAAAATTATTTTGCAATATTTAAAATTAATTTTTTTAATTTTTTTTAATGTAAATAATAAAAGTCTTCTTCTACCAGAAACAACCCTTACAATTACTAAAACTGTATAAATTTCTGACTTATATTGTTGCAAAAATGTTCATTTGGGATAAACAAATACAATAACTTTTAAACTATTAGACTGATCACTTTAAAATTTTGACCCTATTTTAAGCACTACAAGGCACATCATTCTATGAAATATAATTATAAGTTTATTTTCAAAAAAGTTATTAACATTTATAAAAAAAAACGAAATTTTTGACTTATTTTGCAACTTTCTAAGCAATAAATAAGGATAGAAACATTTTGAAAACGCCATTTTGAAGGTTTGTATATAACTTATCAGTTTCCTCTCTTCTACAATTTATTTAAATTGCTTCACTTTTTGCTGATACGCGAAAAAAGCAAAAATTTTCCGTTTTTTGACCTTAATTTGTTAATAACTAATTAAGTCCAAAAAATCGACTGCAGGAAACATACAGGTTTGTGTTACAGAGGTCCATACTACTCAAAACAACTGTCGTTTGCCTGGCCGGACGAGTGTCAAAAACAGGGTACTTTTTTTGCTTATTTCCCTGGCCTAAACTTCGATCTCTGTCAATGATAATGACGTACAACGACAAGTAAATTAGATGGACTCTACCTGGTAGCTAGATATCGACAAAACGGACAGCCTGTGTTAACCGGGAGAGATAACTATTAGCAGAGCTTCGGCCTTTTCTTAAAAAAGTTTAAACAAAATAGCTGCTTTGTATTACACTTTATCGTAAAAGTAAAAACAAATTCGAAAAGTAGGAAAAATTCTATAGTGACTTAACTTTTTAATTTTTTTAACGTTAATTTTAAATAAAAAAAAATAAGATAAAGAATTGTTTAAAAAAATTTATTAATTTATAAAGAGTTAAGACTAAAAAAGACCTAATATTTCTTAAGACATATCGTATAAAAAATAGAATTATACCAATATCTGCCACAGTTTGTGCGTTATTTTATTTAAACTGTTACATTGGAATTCAGCTATGCCCAGAATAGCGAGGAACGGCTTAAATTAATAATATTTTTGGTAACTAAACTAAGGCTCTCATTCATATTTTTTAGGAACTTTTAGAAAGTAATTATTTAAAATGGACGACGGAAACTTTTTTAAATTGTTTTAGAAAATATCATATGGCAAGTAGTACCTCATTTGAAAGCCCGTTTTAAGTGCCTTTAATGATACTTACACAATAAGTTTTGGCCAAAAAAAATATATATTTCAATTATTATCCCACTTCATCTTTATCTGCATTATCTTTATCTAATTACGTTTATTAGACATTGCATTTAGTAGAGTTATGAGTCTTAAGCTTCGTAACTCTCTTGTAACTTTTATCTTTGTAGCAGTTCCCCATTGTAAACAGGTAGGACACGTGTAAGTTTTTCTCTGTATTTTTGTAATTTGTGACTATTAATATAGTGTTTTATATTGTCTATTTTGTGTAACTGTTTGTGGTAAGACACAATAAATGTTAAATTTTTTTCTTAACATTTTGTTTGTTTTTTGGCTAACACCTTTTTTGAGTTTTATTTGAAAAAGATATATTTTTTATGTTTAATAATTATTTCGATAGTTACAATTAGTTGTTGTAATAGTTATAATTAGGCACCTCGAACTGGCGTCCTATTTAAATTACTAGAGGTATTTCCTGTTTCATTTCTGTGTTTTGTTTTGTTTGTCCCAAGAGATTCATGACCCTTTGTTTCATTTTTCTGTAGTTGCGCCAATCCAACCCCTTTGCCATTTACTTATCCATGACCCCAGCTCTCCTAACAAACACTGAGTGCCGTTCGCATATGTTTGGATTATTTTGCTTGCCCTATCTTCACCTGCTCCCTACTATAGGCTATAATAGTTTCTGCCCCCAACTTTCAGCCCCCATAGTAATACTCCTAAGGTAGGCAAAAATAATTCGTTACACCTTTAACCGAAGTCAGCAACCCCTCTGGGCAACTTCATTTTTAACCGAAATTTAGTTGTTGCATTCAGCATGCATAATTTGAAGTTGCGCATATTTTGGTGCAGGCAGTGGGCAAATCCATCGAATCTTTATTAAGTTAGCAAAGGATATAGCAAATATTAGGCAAGTCTAGAAGTTACCTGATTGTAGCACCGAAAGGGTCGAGTGTAATGGGAGAAGTTGGAATACCAACAGTGCTTAATGGCCCGATGGTAGAGTAGTACTGGTGTTTAGGTGTTTCGTTTACAGTTTTGAGATTCTTTTTGTTAATAGAAATACGTTGTAATTTTGTGTTTAGTAAAATACGTTTTTTAATGTCGTCGGATACGAAACACGAGGGCAATCCTTTTCAAGATTCGGGTAGTGAATATGTTCCAAGTGATTTGGATCAAACTAGTTGCACGATATGCATGACTTGTACTTGGATAAAGTACAATTCGTGCTTCGAATAGGAGGAAAAATGAAAACAAAATAAAACGTTTGCTGACATTTGGATCAGACAACAGTAATATAGAAAAGAGGTAAAAAATAAGTAAGAAACAAAAGTGGATGGCAAAGAAATATAAGGAAACCGTTAAAAGCCTGTAGAGAGGAGCATCTTAATTCATTTAATAAAGTTGTACCGAAAAGAACAATGAGAACACGATGCACTGAAACACAAGGAATGTCTATTTTTTCCTCTTTTAAAGAATTAGGAAATAAAGAGATTTGATTTCTTTAAAGCCAGTTCAAAGAAAGCGGCTAACATTAGGCCAAAAAAATCCAAAATAAGTTTCATTTTCATAGAGGATATGAAAAAGCTTCCCAAAGCTTTAAACAGCTTCCAAGGTGGAATTCCCACTAAGGCCGGGAAAAAATGATATTAAGATTTTTCTGCCTGTAAAGTTAAACATTTCGAAAGATACATAAGTTGTATTTAGAGAAATATAAAAATGAAGAGTCCCAGGCATTAAAAAGTTGGAAAGAAATTACTTACGACTTCTACAATCGCAGTTTTGTATTAAATTAAAATTTTATTTTCGGAATTCTGAGGTCTGAGACATGACTGACTGAGGTCAAACTTGCGACAGATCACAAAATCTGTTACTTGCTCAGATAGATCCTAAAGAAAAAAAAGCATGTTTGACAAAAAACAATTTTATATTGTAAATCTGAGATGTTTTACAAAAAATTAAAAGGCCATTCTTTTGCGGACGCTACAGTACTCCTAGCTTCTAGTCAAGAAGATCTGCAAACACTACTTGATAGTGTCGTCGAGAGTTGTAGAGACTATCTATATATATATATATATATATATATATATATATATATATATATATATATATATATATATATATATAAAATATATAAATATATATATATATATATATATATATATAATATATATATATATATATATATATATATATATATATATATATATATATATATTACCAAACTTGAGCAAGTTGATAAAATCGTTTACCTTGGACAGCAATTAAATTGTAACGCAGAAAGTCACGGCGAAATTAGATCTAGGATCGAGCAGGATAGAGCTGCTTTTAGAAGGATGTCCAAGGTGTTTTGTAACAGAGACCTAAAATTGGCATTGAGGATCCGCCTACTTAGCTGCTACGTTTTCTCGGTCTTACTTTATGGTGCCGAGTCCTGCACTTAATCGCCTTGAGGCTTTCGAAGTGTGGTGCTATAGAAGAATTTCAAAAGTTTCCTGGGTGGAAAAGATTCGAAACCACAATACTAGAACGTCTCAGCAAGACTACTCAGCAAGAGAGCAGAACGTCTCAGCAAGAGATCATAAAAAGCATCAAACAGAGAAAGCTGGAATATTTCGGACATGTAATGAAAGGTCCCAGCTACAAAATATCATGCAAGGAAAAATAGCTGGCAAACGCAGTCCAGGACGAAGAAGAACCTCATGGTTAAAGAACTTACAATATTGGTATGGTGTTAATACAAGCATGCTATTTAGGGTGGCAGTGAATAAAATTAAGATAGCTATGATAGTAACCAACGTTCTGAAAGGACATGGTATATAAAGAAGAAGATTCTCAATAAAAAAGACGAATCCATTGAAGTGTTATGTGTTGACTTCGAGCAGAATTTGCATTTACCCCATGTTCCAACAGAAAAGGTGTTTTAGAAAAGGCAACGTTAAGAATGTAATTTTTGTACTCATTCAGGAAAAATGGGCACGTCAACTTTTTACATATATGATGAGCAGACCTCTAAGAAAGAAAATAACGAAGTCATAGCTTATCTTGATCATTATATACTTACCTACATATTTGCCTGGTTCAGTAAGTAAGCTATACATGTTTTCGTATAATGCATTTGTACAGAACAAAAAGTAAATGTTAGTGATCTCTAAAGATATCTGCTTACTTCGGTAAATAAAAACGAAAAAATTAGTGAAATAAATCACCAGTATCCCGAACCAGGACACAGTTTTCTACCATGTGATAGGTCATTTAGACTCATAAAAAAAGTAAAAGTAAGAAGGAAAGAATATATCTACCATCAGAGTTAATAAAGTTAGTTGAACAAACTTCTAAAAAATTTAAGGTTGTTCCTATAGAACAGGAGATGATCCTAAACTTTTCGAAACATCTTAAACAACTTTTTAAATCAACCCCCAAAGGACCAAAAGACAAGTTTGCTATATCAACCTATAGATTAATGAGGTATACAAAAAATTATCAGTTTATTGCATGCTCTGTAAGTTCGGGATTTGACAATTTTTTTTATGAACCACAAAGAGTCTACAGCAATATCAATGCCTAATAATAAAGCATACTCAAAGCCTTTGGATATAAACCCTAAAAAAAATTAGGAATTTAAGAGACTTAGTACAAAAATATGTACCTTTAAATGACCAAGGTTATTACAACCGCATGTTTAAAAACACTACTGATAATGCGCAATGACCCAAATTCAAACGTAGATACAAACGATTACAATGAAGGTAGTGATAGTGACTCTTCGTATGTTTAAAATAATAATTTGATTATTATATTTTAACCCACATATTTTATTTGCAAAAAAAATCCAAAAACAGTACAAAATTTTATTTTTATTGCATGTGTAATTTTTGGAACAAAAAAGAGGCAACTCCATTTTGTCAAAACAAAATTTTGCGTCTACATTAGAAATGGAAAGCAATGATTAAATAAATAAGACTTGTCTAATGTTGCTCTAGAAGGATTAATTTTATTGAGCCTAATTTATTCACATTTTCTAAAAATATATTTTTTTTATTTTCCAACACTTCAGAAAAGTGGAGTTGCTCGGTTCTTGCACCAAGGCCTTCAATTGTTCTTAACGCCATATATATCTGTAAATAATTGCTATGACTTGTGTTGATAAACCTTTTATACAGAACTTGTCATTTAAAATATTATTTCTTCGCTAAATTTATTAATAAATTAATACAAAAGTATCCTAAGAGTGTCTGTCGTTTTTTTTTTTTTTTTTCAAAAATGTGAACAGCTGTTTTGAGATATATTCTTATAGAAGTCATTACAATTTCCTGAATCTTTAAATCAGCCGTTTTTTATTGAAAGCGATTTTTTCTTAAGAAACGGACATCTTAAAAAATATTATTGACTTCGTCCTCTTTCTATCGTTCCTTTATTTCTTTAAACCTAACTCCGAGTAATCCAGTGACATCCACTGCATGAAGCTGTCAAAAGAAAATAAATATCACAAGTTTTATTTTATTCAGAAGGAAAATATAGGAGGGACATTTGGGCACTTCATTCAGAAATATCCAATTTCAGTTCTGCTTGACGCTTTAGAAAGTGTGCATGTTGGCTGATAGCGTATTCAGAATATCGACATGTGTGCTTGACATCGCTATGTCCTTGCTTCATGTCCCTTAACAGAGGCGGAGAATGTCTTAAAGATATTTGTTGACTTAAACAAATTTAAGATTCACCTTCTAGCTATCAAGTAACATTGACAATGTTAATTATATAACAATTTTTTCCTAAATTTTGTTATATAATTAACTCAAAAAACAATAAATAGAAAACAATAATAGAATAATAGGGTGGTCCTTAAGTAAT
Organism: Diabrotica balteata; assembly: GCA_918026665.1. Classification (NCBI taxonomy): domain Eukaryota; kingdom Metazoa; phylum Arthropoda; class Insecta; order Coleoptera; family Chrysomelidae; genus Diabrotica; species Diabrotica balteata. Next base: position 60,471,402 of record OU898278.1, read on the forward strand.
TGTACAAAAATAAATCATAGATTCTGCACTTTAAAATATTACGATTAAGCTAACTTGCTTTAATAAAATGTTGATATTAACAAAGGGTGTTAAAGTGGAAGTTTAAAATTTTATTTTTCGCTACAACTTTCACGTTTATAAACATTTATGAATAAAAATTTACAATTGGATGCTTAGAGAAAATTTGAGAAATTAAAATTGTATACACACTTTGATGTAGCTGATAGAGGTCGCCACATATGCTACATATGTGGCATAAATTTGCGCTTAACTTTTTTGCTCTTTAAGTTAGAGCTATTTGTAATCAAAAATACTAAAAACACACTATTTTTACAAAGAAAAGGTATACTTGTTAATAACTTCAAAATTTAACCGTTTTCGAGATAATCGCATTTTATAAGTAAGCTGCATAATAATTCTTAGTTGTGATATTTGTGCGGTAAAACACTGAATACCTGTGGATAAGCATAATTAATAGCTTGTTCTTATTAAAACAATTCAAAGATGTTAATGTAATATTACAAAATGTTTTATTATGTCTGCAAAATGTTTTATTTGAGAGAAGCTTCCAGAAGCTTCTAACTTCTTCTTAAGGTGCCGTGTCCGTATTCAGAAGTTAGCCGCCATCATGTTTACAATTTCCCTTCTCTATAGTTTCTATACTGGCGTTGTATTACTTTTTCTTTATTGTAAAATGCTGAGGCGAGCGTCACGGAAGAAGCGCTACGAGATGGCTTCAAGAGTAGCTTCACGAAATAATGTTATATTATTATATTATTATAAATAATTCTAGTCATCATATACTTTTTAACGTTGTTTTATTAATTTAAAGTTGTTAATAAATTCCTTTCAATTTATAATCAATTTTTTTTAAATATCCTATTTGTTTTGTAATTTTGTATATTAATTAAATTTACTATCAAATTAATGATCAAATATAAAATTTATGTTATTTTTATTATAATATAATTTGTTTAAAATATAAAAATTACTTTATTAAATGTTAAAAATAATATCTAAACAATATAGAAAACATAGTATAATGTTTCGCGCTAGTCTACATTGGCTACTACACTAGCTATTGTACCTACCATCTTTTTTGAAGTCAGTTTTGATGCCAGTAGACAACCCCAATGTATTATGGAAAATTTTTACATAGTAGGCTGGTGTCACAAATGCTTGTGATAACAATAAATTAGTCTTGTTTCAATTAATCAGTGATTTGTTTGTTGTTGTTTTTGTAATATGTAGTTTATTTTGGTTTTTTAAAGAAAACAGAAAATGGCGAGGCATAATAATTTGTCTAATATGGATATGAGAAGAAATTTTATATGCTGCCGCTGTGTATTTGGTTGCAAGAGAGCGACGAGTTCAGTAAATTTTTCTGGGCTTATTCTATAGGGTAAACTGTGCAAATACCGGTCAGTGGGTAATGGCGGTCATCCCGATTGTGCGAAATCTATTCAATCTGGCAACCTCCTATAACTGCCAACGTGTCGCTACACTACTCTGTATTCAGATTGCTGACGAGCATTGAGTTGGCGCAAAACATTGTCATAGAAATATTATTAACCTGTTTTCAGTGTTTTCGATCTTATTTTTATGCTGAGTAATAGAAGGTCTTAATTCATTTTTATTCACTTGTAGATCTTAAAATTGGTTACAATTGATTATAATGACGTTAGCTGCCTATTCCTTTTTTAAAGATCAATATTTTAATAAATGTTTACGAGTAAAAAATTCTAAGAAAAAAAATGCCAACAGGAGGCAATGCCGGTCAGTTGACCGGTATTACCCCCATGCTATAATTTATACCCTATACTATTAATCCTTAGGGATTAGTCCATCCATTTTTCGACATTGCAAGAAAGAATAAAAATAAAAATCTTCAAGGTGTCTCATTAGGTAGAAAATCAGTATTTTCTGCCGAACAAGAAGCTAAAATTGCCACACAAAAAAAATATTTAGCTTAATTTTTTATGGCGTAACAGCAATAGAACTGAGAAAATTAGCATTTGGGTTTACAAGATAATTTTTCTTGTAATAACACACCTTTTTCTTGTAATTGGCATTACAAGAAAAACGTGTTAGATTCTAGTTGGAATCGGATATTGATATATCATGTGATAACAGTGACGATGCATACGAAGATAGATGCCTGGTTTACAGCGAGTTTGGCAAAAACAATGAATTGTGGTATATATTTACCGTTTGCTCACGATGAGCTTATTCAGAGTGCAGTGGATGGGATTCTGCAGAGAGTTATACCTGCGATGACTGTCAACTATTTTTACATTAAAACACATATTTTTGTTATTTTTTGTTTGTTTTGTAATAAAAAATATTTTTTCACCTTTCTTACTGATTTACTTGAATTATGACCCATTAAGCCACATTCGTTATATATAAAATATATCGTTTTATAACAAAAAAATGTTAAATAGATATTGATTTTTATTTTAATAATAACACAAACAAATTGACTGGCATTACCCACACTCATGACCGGTATTGTCCATGTATGGTGACAATACCGGTCAAAGATACTTTTTTATGTTTTGTCTCTGTCAAAGACAAAAATTTTATATTTTTGAAATTAAATGTATCTTGCAATAAGTTAAAACCCCAAATTACGGATTGACGGCTTAAATTTGATTCACAGAGTTTTACTTTTTTTTATATTAAATTTTCTTCTTAGGTGACCGCGATTTGCACACTTTACCCTAATACTGAAAAGAATTCTCCGTAAATTTCCCTTTTTAAATTAATCTTATGATAAAGGTTTTCTTTTACGATTTATATTCTGTTCTTCTTCAGTTACTGCACATGCAATATCGAAGTGTTCTTCTGAAGTGTTACTCGATATCATTACTTTAAAAACTATTGTACAACACGTGTCTACACACCTACTTCAACGCCAAAATACATCTGCGTTCGATTCCAAACCGAACAACAACGTACTGTACCTCCTCGTATATAAGCGAAAAACCGTGCAGATATTGACGCTCAACTAGGATACAGTCTGTATTGTGGTATCGTATAATATTTATATATTTTCTTTATTATAATATAGATTGTACACTAATTATGATTTTTTGTCCACAGGTCACCTACAAAAAAAAAATTACAAAAAACACAAAAAACCGGCTTCGGCCACCAAAAAAATTAACAAAAACCCCAAAACCCGGGCACGTAGGGCCCAACCCCCTTGAGCACCAAGTCGCCAAACTGAGCCGGGACTCAGAGCGGAGACTTGAGTCCCAAGTAAGCAATTTTAGTTCGCGGACAAGCCACATTAAGATAAACAGGAATATAGCGGAGATGCGCTGTCCTGAGTTTTTGCATTCGGTTAGGAAACCATGTTGGGGTTCTATTACCCAGGACCTTCACATGAAGAGCACTTGGCTGATTGTTGTGCCTCTATAGCGAATCAGATTGTTATAGGGGGGAAAGGGATGGTCTAGAGCATTGGAGCACGGTGGGGTGACTCCTGTTTTTACTCGAGTTAACACACCTTGCTCCAATGAATTGTTACACCCGATCGTACTACCTGGGTGAACATTTCTCATAGGCTGGGTTCAATCAAATTGCTTGCTTGCATAGTGTTGCTTGTTACTAGCACAATGGCATGCCAGTACCTAGCAAGCACCAGCTACTGTCCCCAAACTGGCATGTGTGTACGTTAACTGGCATGCTACTTCCTTGCGTGCCAGCTAATCACAAAGAATTTGATTTTTCTTGCTATTAGCATGCTGTGAGATGCAAGGCGCATGCGTGGGGCGTGTCACTGGCATGTATGAACGCGCGCTACCGCTACGAGCATGCCAGTAGCTAGCAGAGAATTGTCAGATTTGTTGTATTGATAAATATTAATTTATCAATTAATAAATTTATTATTTTATAAATTATTTATTATAAATTTATTTTTAAATTTGTTGTTTTAAAAAATGTTTCGTTGGGTTGATGAAAAACCATAAAATTTATTGCTACATAATATAGAGAATTGGAGAGTCCTTTGAATTCTAAATCATGTTTACATAAAAATACAATAGCCCGTGACAATGCTTACAAAAATTTTAAGAGGAAATGGGTGAAGATATTACTATAAAGGAGATAAAGTCCAAAATAAAAAATGGCTCCAAGATTTTCGCGCCTACCAATTCAATTTCTAACCCTATTTTTTTAAGTTCTGCTTCGAACTCATTATTAAATTTCTAGTAATATCTGTGGTCATCAGCAATATTTGCTTTTTGAATTAATTTCGAATAACTTCCATAAATCCCCTTTTTTGTTAGAAATTCAAAATCTTTTAATTACCAAACAAGTACTTTAGTTTTAGATCAACACCACTCGATTGTTTAGTAGCACTGGCATGTGTAAAAATCTACCCTGCTTTTTCGCCCAATATCGGAAAGCGAGCTACTGGCATGCCAATTACTAGCAAACGTATTTTGTGCTTGCCAGTTACTGGCCTATGCCAGTAACTAGCATGCCCCAGCTACTTTCCCAATTTACTGGCATGTGTGTACCCGACTTAAGTGAGCGACAATCTTTACTGTCAGTTGTGCTTCGGTCGACATGAAAACTAGTCATCTTTGTTTCGTTATAATCTCAATTGTAGTTTGGACGCGGTTGAGGTAATTGTATTTCTGTGTGACAAAACTAAATTGTTCCGTGCGGCAATCTTTTGATTTTTAGGTAAAAACTGTAATATTTTATCTAGTTTTCATTTAGTTCAGGTTTCAGGTTTTATCTAGTAGCATTATTCGAAATGTTTATATTTACTGAATTACTGTTATGTATTTTCTTTTCGATACTTGTTATGTCTTTTGTGAATTTGGCATAAAATACATAATATGGACGTTTGGGTACAATAAAACATAACTCGACGGGGCACTTGGAAACGTTTCAAGATGCTTCATTAATATTTAATCAAAATAATATTTTTGTTTTTGTTCCAGTACTGTTCGAAATCGTCAAAGACAAACCAATAATGGTTTGTTTCTCAAGACTGTCATGAAAGATGCAGTAGAGCTTGTTTGTCAAGGCCTCTCCATCAGGCGAGCAGCAAAATTAAAAAATGTAAACTACGTAACATTATCTAGATATGTAAAAAAACAGACAATGAGTGTGATACAAATTTAAAGTATATTCCGCACTATACTTCCCGACAAGTGTTTAATGTAGAACAAGAAAATAAACCAAGAGAGTATTTGCTAATGTGTTCCAAAATGTTTTATGGTCTTCCAGTAGCGGAATGCAAGAAAGTTGCCTATGACATGGCAGTAATAAATAAAATAAATTATCCAATTTCATGGGACACTAACAAATCGGCTGGACAAGATTCGAACCGTGGTTTTGAAAAGAAATCCATCACTCAGTTAAAGAACGCCTGAGGGATGTAGTTTGTCGCGAACTACTTTTTTACAAGGGTAGAACTCTATTTTGACAATTTAAAAGCAGTGTACAAAAATCCTGACTTTGCAGATGAAACACGAGTAATCTGGACGAAACAGGTACATGCACAGTTCAAAAGCCGGTTAGTAAGTGCACTAGTTCTAAGAAGGGTACTAATGTGACAACCTGTTGTTTCATCTCAGCAAGCGACAACTGTACCCCCCCCCCTCCTTTGTCTCATGATATTTCACGTGTACACTTTAATCCTCACAATCCTCACATGGTGCAAGAAGTCTCCATTGGTACTCTTGGTTTGGCAAATCCATCAGGCTGGGGATAACTTTTGTAATACTGGTTGACGTTATTAAACATTTCATCCACCACTCAAAAGCAGCATGCAATCGCCCACTCTCATATTATGTGACAATCGCGAAAGTAATTAGGCATTGGAGGCACTTAATTTGTGCAAAGAAAATGAAGTGACGTTGTTAACTTTCCCACCACATTTCACCAATAAATTGTAAACGTTAGACGTTGGAGTGTTTAAACGATTTAAAATGTATGACAATGCTGCAATAGATATTTGGATGATGCAGCATCCTGGACAAACAGTAAATATTTACAATGTTGCTGGTTTTGTAAAGATTGCTCACGAGAGGATTGACTCCATCAAACATTACTGCTGCTTTTAAAAAAATGTTGATTTATCGATATGACAGACATACTATTACCAATGCTGATTATTTATGTAATTACGTTACCGATCGACCAGTGACGGACAGGCCAGCTACTGGTCCGGTAAAAGAGGATCCACCGGCAGGTGATATTCCTGCTAAAAAAAATTAACAACTCAACAATGGAAATCGATGCAGATGTCAATTCCTCAAGTTTCAATAACAACTCTCAAGACCCCGTTACTTCTACTACCATTAGAACTGTAAATATTTTTTTATGCGGACCTGAAGATTTTAAAGGATTTCTCAAGGAATGGAGTAGGAAAAACAATAGAAACGGTTTAGCAAGAGAAAAAAGTATGATAGCAACCAGTACTCGAGAAATAACTGCAATTGCCAATTAAATTGCGCTATCAATAGCAAAACGAGAAATCGTCAAACGGACAATTATACATTTTAAAAAGGACACTAGGAAGAAGTCCAAAAAAATTAAATAGGTTTCATCTGAAGAAGAAGATGTAGTCAATTATATTGAGCCCGATGACTTTAACGTCATTGAAGTCATTTTCATTCTTAATGAAGACACATTCATAAATCTGGATAGACCCATTAAAAATTATTATGTACTGTTGGAAAATATATTAAACAGTCATAATAGTAAGTTCTACGTTGGACTTGGATGAAAGAAAAGAGTACGAGATTTTGAAGTGTTTTTAGAAAATAAGGACATAACACCTTTGTGTAGCCACCAGTTCCAGATGTATCAATAGTCTCTGAGAATAGCATTAAGATGATTTTCAAGAACCCGGTCTTTGCGGGATCAACCCAACGCCAAAAACAATTTATTTCTTTTGGAATCGACTTTACTAATTTAAATATTGGCAAACTACAATATAAAACGTTTGAATTATTTTTCCTTTGATTTTATATTTGTTTTTTTATTATTGGAATAAAACTATAGCACAGTACTTTTATTGGGCATACTCCTTAAGCAATCTCATTGGTTTATTGTACAACTTGGTCGTTTTTATATATGTTACATTGTACCCCTATATATTTTACATTGTGTCCAAGTTTGTTACTTTGATCCAAATCGCTGATTGCAGATTATCAGGGTAAAATGAATGATACAATATTTAATGTAATAAAGAAGTACACAATTACTTCCTAATTTAAAACACCCATCTTTGTTTTCTCAGAGTAGAGAATATTTTAAAAAAATATTTATATGAGAGAATTATTAACAAATTAGCAAATAATTTAATACACAAACAATGACAAGATTAACTTACAGGTAAAATGTGTTCTAATTCTACACAAAAGGGGTTTTTCGATAACTTTGTTGGACACGGACAAAGTCGTTTGTCTTATCACTACAGAAGTGATAGCGTAGTGATCAGTGAACAGTGTAGTAGTGTCTGGGGGCTCGGAAGACTAAGACCTCGGAAGCCCTGAGGAAGGCATCAGAGAGGATGTCGAAAGCTCGGCAAAATGGATATCGACGCGGTTCAACCCGGAAGACTGGTGAGTTTAATATTAATTTTAGTAATAATATTAATCTTAGCTCTAGGATTTATTGTACTAACCGCGGAAATCTTTCCGAACATATATATATATATATATATATATATATATATATATATATATATATATATTTACTATCTCTAAATTGCCTCTTAATTTTTTGTTGATTTTTGTTCCTTAGTTCTAATTCCGTCTTTTCCGTCCATGTTCCTAGACTGTTAATTCTTGTAGTTTTGTATCGAGATGTTTTAATGGGGTAGTGATACGTCCCAAATATCCTCTTCTACTCAAAAGTTAACCTCACGTTGATAAACCCTATTATCATAAACGAGGCTCTAACTACCAAATATCAGCGGAATAGCTGGAATAACACCTGGAATTAAGAGAATGTAATTTCATTAAGACCCCCGTGTAAGGTACAGACCAAAAAAGGAAAATATACCCACAGATTCTTCTACTTGTTGCAAAAGGCGACTGAATGGAGCAGCACTTCTGCTGTCCTAAATCCTAATTCCTATTCTTCAACTCCTGATCGAACATGGGCGGTATAACCCTAACCTAATACATAACATAATACCATTGGCCTGGAGAAAATGCCTAGCTACTATAACCGGAGAAAACCGAGGCTGGTTCAGAAGCTATAATCAGCAGCCGTGGTATTGGACTGGGTGCAATAGGCTGATAACCTGTTCACCTTAAACTCAGCTATCACTAATGCTGTGAACAACGTACAAACTGGACGGGCTAATGGAGAACAACCAAAGACCAAAGCTAAAGAATAAGGACTTAATGATGGCATCCTCGAATGTCGATTATTGCCCAGGAACTGCAGAAATACAAAAAATACGTGAGATCCAAGAAATCAGATTGAAAGGATTTGGATGCATGAATAAAAAAGATTACAGTTTATACTACGGTGGAGCAGAAAGACGAGGAGACTTTGGAGTGGGTTTTATGGTAAACCATAAATGCAGCAGATTAATTTTTGATTTTACTCCAGTTTATGCAAGAATTCTATAAAATACGCCTAAATGGTAAATTTCATAATATTACAATTATTAATATCCATGCTCCGACAGAAACAGCAAATTAACTAATATCCGATCAATTCTACGATTAACTACAAGTAAAATGTAAAAACGTACAAAAGGGAGATGAAGTTGTAGTGCCGAATGATATGAACGCCAAGTTGAGAAAATAGTCAATATATAAAAATCCTTTGGTAAGCATAGTTTACATGGTATTACCAGCAACAACAGTATAAGAGTGGCACAGTTGGCAATGGCAAATAAACTCGCTAGAGTAGCTAGTACGTGTTTTACCCGCAAAAATATTAAATTAGTATCTAAGCGGAAGCGGATTTTCGGAAGCAATAATTGGTGAATACCAAGGTGTATATTGATTTCAAACAGGTGTTTCATGGAGCAAATGAACAAAAAATATTAAAACAACTATCTATGATAGGAATACCAAAAAATTTAGTCAAACTTATACAAATGATTTTGGATGATTCCAAGGCTCTTGTGAAAATAGATGGAGATCTAACAGAGGCATTTGATATTGAAAATGAAGTTGGACAAGGTAATGCCTCATCAACAACACTTTCTAACCTAACGTTGGAATCTATTATTATAAAACTAAATATGAATGGCTGTAATAATACCAGGTCTACTCAAATATGCGCATAAGCGGATGATGTTGCCATAATGGGCCGCAATAGAAGGGTATTAAGCGAAAAAGCTATAGATTTGAAACGGGAACCCCACTGCATTTAGTCTAAATATATAAAAGAAAAGGAAACAAAATGTATGGAGTACACAAAGTCGAGTCGACATGAGAATATGAAGTTGACAATCATACCTACGAATATGCCTCCAACGTTCCCTACCTATTCTTAATAATAAATGACAGCAACAATGTCAGTCAAAAAATACAAACACGGATTCTTAGCGATAATAAGTGTTTTTATGCATAAAAAGAATAAAGCTTAGAATCTACAAAACTGTAATTATAGCAGTAGTCTCATATGTATGTGAAACGTGGAGCCTTTTAAACACTGACGATAGTAAATTGAGAATATTTGAGCGCAAAACATTAAGAAATATATTTGGACCATCACATTCTAGCAATGGTTCGTGGAAAATAAAAATAAACTATGGGCTGAATGAATTAATGTAGAGTGCAGATATCGTCAGATTTGTAAATTCACAAAGACTAAACTGACTTGGATACATAGAAAAAATGCCAGATAAACAAGATGTAAAACTAATCCAGAGGTACCTTTTACATATCGATTATCTGAAATAGAAGAACGTTGTTACGTAGGCCAAGACTCTCTTCTCTTCTTATGGTGCCTATCCGTTACGGATGTTGGACACTAACATGGCTATTCTGACTTTGTTGACTGCTGCCCTGAAAAGTCCGGTAGTGGTTAAGTTAAACCACTTTCGCAGGTTACGCAGCCAGGATATTCTTCTCCGTCCTGGACCTCTCTTCCCATGCACTTTACCTTGAAGTATGGTCCGAAGTAGGTCATATCGTTGTTCATTGCGCATTATATGGCCCAGGTATTCTAGTTTGAGACGTTTTATGGTTACAACTAGTTCGCGCTCTTTACCCATTCTATGTAGTACTTCTTCGTTGGTAATTCTGTCTATCCAGGAAATCCTCAACATGCGTCTATAGCACCACCTTTCAAATGCTTCGAGTCTCTTCAGTGATGCTTCATTTAAGGTCCATGACTCTATGCCATATAAAAGAACGGAAAATAAGCATTTTAGTAAACGAACTTTTATTTCCAATTTTATGTCGTGGCTGTTAAAGATTTTTTTCATTTTGACTAAAGCTGATCTTGCCTTCTCGATCCTTATCTTAATTTCCGTCGATTGGTCTCACTGTTCATTTAAGTTTGCACCCAGATAACAAAAGTTGGTGATTTGTGTTATAGGTTGTTGGTTAACTAGTAATTGACCAGGTGGTATCCTATTTTTGCTTATAACCATGTATTTGGTTTTTTTATGTTAAAATCAAGCCCAAGCCTGCTACTTACTTCTGCCACCCTGGAGACAAGTGTCTGCAGACCTTCAAGACTGTCTGCAAAAATGACAGTATCATCAGCGTATCTTATGTTGTTCAATCGTTCTCCGTTTATAAACATTCCCTCGTCTATGTCCGTTAGCGCTAGGTTCATAATGTCCACTGCTGAACATAGGCCTCTTTCTCATGTTTCCAACCCCGTCTATCTTGCGCCGTTCTTATCCAGTTTTTATTGACTCTTCTTAAATCGTCAGTCCATATTGTAAGTGGTCGACCGACGCTTCTCTTGTCTTCCCGTGGCCTCCATTCCAATAACCTCTTTGTCCATCGCCCATCTGTCATTCTGGCTATGTGTCCTGCCATCTCCATTTTAGTCTGGCTATCTTCTCGATGATTTCAGTCACTCCGGTTCTTCTCCTGATGTCTTCGTTTGTTATTCTGTCTCGGAGAGTTATTCCTAACATGGACCGCTCCATTCTTCTCTGCGTGACTCTCAGTTTGGTAGTTGCTGCTTTTATTAAGGTAAGTGTTTCTGCTCCGTACGTCAAGACTGGAAGGACGCACTGATCTAATACCTTTCTCTTTAGGCATGTGGGCAGCTCACTTTTAAAAGTTTCTTTCAGTTTTCCAAATGCTGCCCACCCAAGGCCGACTCTTCTCTTCAGTTCATGAGTCTGGTTATCTCTGCCAATCATAATTTCAGGTCCCAGGTATTTATATCTATCTACGAGTTCTATTACTTTCCCACCAATACTGATGTTCTGGTTGGGCACCAAATTGGTCATGATTTTTGTTTTCGAGATATTTATATTTAAACCTACATTTTCTGTAGCCACAACGAGTTCCTGTACCATCTCTCTTGCCATACCTAGATCTTCAGCTATTATAAGTATATCATCGGCGAAACGTAAGTTGTTTAGATATTCTCCATCTATTTTTATTCCCTTTGTCATCCAATCCAAATTCTTAAAAGCATGTTCTAGCACCATATTAAAAAGTTTAGGTGACATTGGGTCTCCTTATCTAACCCCCCGTTCTATTTTTATGCGATTACTGTTAGTATGTAATCTGACAGTGGTTGTTGCCTGCAGGTATATTTTGTATAATGATTTAGTATATCTATAATCTAGCCTGCATTTTTTAAGCGCCTGTAATATTTTGCTTAGCTCAACTGTGTCAAAGGCTTTGTGAAAATCGATAAATATTAGAACTAGAGGTTTACTGTATTCCACTGCTTTCTCTATTAAGGTTTTTATACTTTGTAAATGGTCATTTGTTCCGTAACTTTTTCGGAATCCTGCCTGTTCCCTTGGTTGATAAGTCTCTAATTTTCTTTCCATTCTCTTAACTAGTATTCGCGTAAACAACACATATATATATATATATATATATATATATATATATATATATATATATAAATATATATATATATAAATATATATATAATATATATATATATATATATATAATATATATATAAATATATATATATATATATATATATATATATATATATATATATATATATATAAATATATATATATATATATACAGGGTGTATATACAAAATTCCTTTTGTAGGAATACGTAGGTCAGTACCGGCTACAAATTAAAATTTGTGAGATATATACAGGGTGTCCCTATTTGGAGTAATGATATAAACTTATACTTTTTTAAATGGAACAACATATATTTCACTTTAATTTTAAATTCTACTGAACAAAATAATGTTACTTTATTCAACATTCCCTATACCTATTTTTGACCGGTTTGGATTTATTTGGGTTTTTCTGAAAATGTACTATTAGCGAAATTAATTAATTACACAATATCGCATTAATTATAATTAACGCCTTTTTGTCAATTAATTTTCAAGTGTCCATGCTTTATATCAGAATAATTACCAATTGAAATGAATCTACAGAGTGTTCGCAATACGAAGTGTAAATGCTGTATAATAGTTTGTGTAATTACTTTCTTAACTTAAATAGGACACCCTGTATTTTACTTTAATTTTGAATTCTAATCAAAAAAATAATATTACTTTATTAAACAATCCCTATACCTATCCTTTATAATTTTCGATTAATTTGGGTTTTTTTGAAAATGCACTATTCTTGAAATTAATTAATTACACTTTATTACATAAAGTTAAACAAAACACACTAGAAAAAAATTAATTTACATTAAATGTTCAAAATGGTGTCCATTTTCTTCAATACATAACCTCACTCTGTGTTCAAAATTTTGTTTTACTCTTCTTAGCATTTCTGGAGTAACTGTTGCAAACGCATTACGAATACGCGTTTTCATGTCTTCAGCGGTTGTAGGTGGAGTTTGATAAACCAAACTTTTAATATATCCCCAAAAAAAGTCCATTGATGTTAACCCAGGTGATCTAGGGGGCCAATTGACAGCACCACCCCTACCTATCCACTTTCCGGGAAATTTTCTGTCTAAATATTCTCTAACGTTACGCGTATAATGTGCTGGAGCACCGTCTAGCTGCAGAAACATTGTTCTTCTAATATTTAAAGGGATATTTTGCAAAAGTATCCAAAAGTCTCTTCGTAGAAATTATAAAAACTTTTGTCCATTTAAATGGCCATTAAAAAAATACGGTCCTATCACATGTTCTCCTATTATTCCACTATATACATTAAGGGACCATCGGTTTTGTCGATCATTACATCTATATTCATGTTGATTTTCCGTATTATAATAGTGAAAGTTATGTCAGTTCACGAGTCCATTATTATGGAAAGTAGATTCATCAGTGAACAAAATTTTATCAAAAAAATGTTGATCTGCTCCCGTTTTGTCTAGAAACCATAAACAAAATTCTAACCTACGTTCAAAATCAGTTCCATACAAATGCTGATGCATTTGAATATGGTATGGGTGATATTGATATTTTTTAAGAATTCTGCATATACTAGTTTGGCTTACTTCAATCTCCCTGGCCATCGTCCTTGTACTTGTATTTGGATTTTCAATAACTGATTGAATAACTTCTAATTCGGTATTTTCATCTTCAGTTATCGGATTTATTAATTTTCGTTTAGTATAAACAACACTGCCAGTTTCACGAAACCTTGTTAATGGGAAATCTCTCAGCATAGACTCTTGATGCTAACAAACTGTTTTGATCACATTCACCCAGTATTAAAATCATATTTATTCGGTCTTCAATTGAATAATCTGCGATTTCTATTTAATTGAAAGTATTACAGTTAATAGTTTGACGATTAGTTTGACAGCTAGGTACCTTTTGTTTTTTTATGGCATTCTTTATAATAACGAGCTATGTAATTAATGACATTTAATGTTCCAGGTAACATAATGCAAATAGATTTGAAGATACTAGATATTAATATAAAATTTTATAATAGTTTGATTATAATAATTGTTACAACATTCAAATACAGGGTTTTTGTTTAAGTTAGAGTAGAACTTTATGTAATAAAGTGATAAAAATTAATTAATTTAAAGAATACATAGTGCATTTTCAAAAAAACGCAAATAAATCGAAAATTCTCAAAGATAGGTATAATGATTGTTTAATAAAGTAATATTATTTTTTTAATTAGAATTCAAAATTAAAGTAAAATACAGGGTGTCCCATTTAAGTTAAGAAAGTAATTATACAAAATATGGTACAGCATTGACACTTCAGATTGCGAACACTCTGTAGATTAGTTTCAAATGGTAAGTATTCTGATGTAAAGCATTGACACTTGACAATTAACTGACAAAAAGGCGTTAATTAAAATTCATGCGATATTGTGTAATTAATTAATTTCGCGAATAGTACATTTTCAGAAAAACCCAAATAAATCGAAACCGGTCAAAAATAGGTATAGGGAATGTTGAATAAAGTAACAATATTTTGTTCAGTAGAATTCAAAATTAAAGTGAAATACATGTTGTTCCAAATAAAAAAGTATAAGTTTATATCATTACGCCAAATTGGGACACCCTGTATATATCTCACAAATTTTAATTTGTAGCCGGTACTAACCTACGTATTCCTGCAAAAGAAATTTTTAATATCTTTAGCCGTTTCCCCGGTAGGCTCCGTCCCGTTGATCGTGACTCACCCTGTATATATATTTATATATATATATATATATATATATATATATATATATATATATATATATATATATATATATATATATATATATATATATATATATATATATATATATTTATATATATATATATATATATATATATATATATATATATATATATATATATATATATATATATATATATATATATATATATGGCTGAGGAGGCTAATCGGTCTGTAATTCTCTAAATTTGCTTTGTCTCCTGCTTTGTGTAATAGAATCATAGTAGCGTTGTTCCCGTCTGTTGAAATGTTAGCGCCGTTAAGGCAGATATTGAAAGTTGTTTAATTTTTTCAAGTAATACATCCCCTCCAATTTTTAGTGCTTATGATATTATTCCATCTTCATCCAGGGTTCGATTATTTTTCATTTTCTTCAGGGCTTCTTTGATTTCTGATTTTGTTATATTGGGCATTAAATCTGATCCTTGATTTAATACCCCAGTTTTTAGTGTAATTGGTGGTTCCGTATTGTTATCTTTTTTTCTTGATCTCTATAACTCTGTGTAGAACTCTTCAACTATTCCTAATATTTCATCTCTGTTCGTTGTTTCTTCTCCTGTTCTGTTTCTCAGTTTGTTAATTTCTATTTTCCCCTTTTGTACGCCCCTCTTCAAAACTTTCATGTTCTTATTTTTCTCTATTGCCTGTTTTGTTTTTTCTACATTGTAGTTTCTTATGTCTTTTCTTATTGCCTTTGTGATCGTCTTATTTATTTGATTTATCGCTTCTTTGCTTGCAGTGTTATCTTCTTTCATTTGTCGCCTTAGTTCTATAAGGGTTTTCGTGGCTTGACTCAGTTTTTCATGTTTTTTGCTTGTCAGACAATATTTAGTTTGAGCCTGTTACATTGTGTTGACTATTTGTTTGTTCAATATATTGATGTTAGCTGTTGTTGTATATTTCAATGAATTCCCAATATATTTTTCGAACTCCTGAATTTTAGTTGGTTTTGTCCATTTCTTTGGTTGTTTCTTATTTATCATTTTGAGTCTTTCTTTTTCGGTTGATATCGTTATTTTAGCTCTTACTAACCTATGATCACTGCTTGTACTGAACTGGTTTAGCATATTTACGTCTTTAAATAATTCTTTTGTGTTTGTAAAGAAATAGTCAATTTCGTTCCTTGTTTTTCCATCAGGACTTTCTCATGTCCATCTTTAGTGTTTTTTCTTTTTAAAGAAGCTGTTCTATTGATAGAGATTGTTTTCCAAAAGGAAAGTCAGTAGTTGTTTGCCTCTATCATTTCTACCTTGGCTTCCAAAATTTCCCAATATTATTTCAGAGGGGTCTTCCTTAGTGCCTATTTTGGCGTTGAAGTCACCACCTATTATTAAGAAGTGGCCAGGATTTTCCTTGATTGCACAGGATATTTGGTCGTAGAATATTTGGACTTCTCCGTCTGGATGTCCTGTAGTAGGGGCGTATACTTGAATGAACTTTAGGATATATCTGGCGTTTATTTTGATGTTTAAGTAGACCACACTTGTTGAGATTTGGTTTATTGACACAATTCTGTTAGCAATTCTTTTGTGAATAAAGAAGCCGACGCCTCCGACTGTCGATTCCTCTTCTCCTTTGTAATAAAATAAATGGCCTGATAGGAGTGAGGAAAGACTCTCTCCCTTTTTTCTAACTTCGCTGATACCTACAATATCCCAGTTCACTTTTGAGAGTTCTTCCTCCATTTCTTCGAATCTTTCTTCGGTAGAGAGTGGCCGAGCATTATATGTGGCGATGTTGAGGTTTATCTTTTTGACGCACATTGAATAGGGTTGGTTTACAGTGGTCGGGTTTTTGGCATTTAAACATCGTGCTTGCCTAGCATGTTGGTGAGTATTCATATTTATTTCCACGAGTAGCTGGGGAACGTTGGTCGATTCCTGTAGAGCCCCGCGTACAGGAACAAGGCTAATATTCAATGGGATTTCGCCTGTTGTCCCAAGAGCATCGTTAGCGGCCGCGTGACATGCAACCATTCAGTTTTTAGCACGATAGGTTCCACCTTAACTTACGGATTTTTTGCATCTGGTTTTCTCCATTTTCTCTTTTTGTTGAGTAGGATGGGGAGGGAAAGAAGGTGTGGATGGGAAGAATATATTAGAAAGAAATATAGTGACCCGTCTGCCTTCGGAAACCTAAGACATTTCACTTAAGACAAGTTTAAGAAGGGTAAAATGTGAAAGCTCTTATGATCCGCCAGGTGCGTTTCATAAGAGTATGAGTATTGGTACATTGTGTGTTCCCGCTCATACTTCGGGGTGTTGACTACAGACTGTATGGCTCGTTCAGTATGCCATAGCATGGATGGATGGGGTGCACGCCATTTTACAATGTACACACCCCAAACTCCATGGCCTGACAAAATATGGCGATCTCTGCTGTCTAGGCCAAATGAGTTAATATTTTCATCAGTTCATCATGTTTTATTCTATCGAACGCTTTTTGGTAATCCACAAAACACACATATATATCACAATTTACGTCTCTACATCTTTGAAAGAAAACTTGTAACTTGCAAAAAGTGCCTCTCTAGTACCCAATGCATCCCTGAAGCCGAATTGTGTGTTTGTTATGTGTTCTTCACACTTTTTATATATACTTTTATGTATAATTTTTTAAAAAGTTTTCAGGAGATGGCTCATAAGGCATTGGGTTTTTTAGGGATTGTTATAAAAGTTGATCTTAGCCACTGTTGGGATAGTTTTCCACTTTGGTATATATTGTTAAAGATCAAGGTAAGTTTTTTTATACTTGAATGAACTTTAGGATATATCTGGCGTTTATTTTGATGTTTAAGTAGACCACACTTGTTGAGATTTGGTTTATTGACACAATTCTGTTAGCAATTCTTTTGTGAATAAAGAAGCCGACGCCTCCGACTGTCGATTCCTCTTCTCCTTTGTAATAAAATAAATGGCCTGATAGGAGTGAGGAAAGACTCTCTCCCTTTTTTCTAACTTCGCTGATCTTTTCTAACTTCGTCTTTATCCATATTTTCAAAAATTCTGAGTAGAACTCGTCTGGTCCTGCGGCTTTTTTCTCCTTAATATTGTTTACAGCAACTTGTACTTCCGCTTCGAGAATAGGTGGTCCGGTATCGTCATTTTTATTTTGTGTGATGGTGACATTCCTATCGTCTTCAAATGTTGTTGTCACATAGTTTGTCCACGTTGTTTTTGTTTTTTTGTCTAGAAATTGATATGCAACGTTGTCTTTCCTCTTGGATTCTCTTTTTCTGTCCATCATCTGTAATATACCGTTGGTCATCCATGGTTTTTTCTTTTCTGTCTTTTTCGGTCGCAGGTATTGGTCTAATATTTCCTTTTCAATGGTTCTAAGTGGTTTATTTCTGTGTCAACATCATTAATTACTTCTGACTTAGATATGTTGTTCTTCAGATATTTCCGTACTTTTTGCTTTATGCCATTATCTCTTAGTTGTTTGAGATCGTATCTTATAGGATTAGGTTTGTGGATTTTTTTTTTAAATTTCAGCTGAAACTTAGCGACAAGTGGGTTATGGTCTTACTTAATATCTGCACCAGGGTAGGTTTTCACTGATGTTATTGAGTTTTTGAATATTTTATTTATTAAAATATAATCAATCTGGTTTCTTATGAGATTTTCTAGCGTGTCACCGGATGAGCGTCATGTGTACAACCTTTTGAATGGTAATTTGAAAAATGTATTGGTGATTACCAGCTCTTCTTTCGTAGCAAATGTTAGTAGACGTTCTCCTCTCTCATTTCGCTCACCCAGACCCCATGAACCTACTACTTTACCATAACTACCCTTACCGATTTTGGCATTAAAATCACCCATAACTATCGTTACTTCATTGGCTTTTAACTTACTTAGGACTTTCCTTAAATCGTAATAAAAAGCCTTTATTACTTCGTCTGATTTGTCTGCT
Source organism: Diabrotica balteata (assembly GCA_918026665.1). Lineage (NCBI taxonomy): Eukaryota > Metazoa > Arthropoda > Insecta > Coleoptera > Chrysomelidae > Diabrotica > Diabrotica balteata. The sequence goes on from OU898278.1 coordinate 60,490,086, forward strand.
GTGGGTGCGTATATTTGGATTATGTTGGTTTTTGCTGGGAATAAATCCAATTGAATGAGCACGATTCTCTCGGATATTGGAACAAAATTCGTAACGTATTTGTTGATTTGCTTATTTAAAATTATTCCAACGCCATGTTTATGTTGACCTTCTCCAGATATATCCTATTTCCAGAGTAGTATACTTGGTGCTCGTTTATTTGACATTTTCCGGCATCAGGCCATCGCATTTCACTGATGCCCATTATATCGATATTCGGTCTTTCCATTTTATGGATGGCATTATAAATTTTGCCTGCTTCGTACATGGTATTGACGTCCCAGGTGCATATTTTAATAAACTGCTTAATTTTTCTAGGCGCATCCTTTCCTTTAACTTGGGGGGTTTCGCTTGCTACCGACCTGGGAGGCTTCGAGGTTCTGTGTTGTTCTTCCTCCCCTGCCGAATCTTGCACTCCGATATACATGATCAGTAGTCTTCACTTTCAAAGCTGTAACCATGACAGATATACAAGAGATATCCATATGGATCTTTAATGTAGTAGTTTCTCCTTGTTTTCTATATCCTTACACCGTTGACCTAGTTCTCGGTTCATCCGCCTGTAGGGCCAATTTTCCAACCCTAGGACAAAAGAGTGCCCTACCACTTACCAACTCATCCGCCCGAAGCCGTTGGTAGGTAAGTGGGGGATTGCTTATACCGGCAATCACTCGGACGCCAGAGCCTTGTTTGTTATCTAGCAGGATGCACCGGATGAACAAAATCAAGATCGTCACGCGTGCAGGTGAGGTTGACATTTGGATAGGAGAGGCTATACGTTGCGCATTACTATCCCTTGCATCCCCCAAGACTCTCAAAAGATTGTAATGCCATAAGAAGAAGAAGAACAAGAAATATCAGGTAAAAATAAAAATAGAAACTCTAGTAATCAGTGAGACAAAAATCACTTTTCTATCGAAGTTGGGCAACAGTTTTGGCCAACTGTTTTCTGTCTTTGGTTTTCATCAGCAAATCGTTTGAGGTTGAGCCTGTTTATTCTCGTATGTTCTTAAGTCAGGAGCACTGTCTAATTCTCGTCTGTATTTACCTTCAATCTTACCTGTATATATCGTGTTTTAGTACATGACCAAGATATGCAGTTTTCCGCTTTTTAATCATTTTGATTAACTGACATTCTCTACCTATTCGACGCAAAACTTCCAAGTTGGGACTATAGGCAATCCAAAATTGTCGCATCATTTATCAATATATCCATATTTTAAATATCCCAAGTAACCCCCTCTGTGGCTCAGTGGTAAGAGCGCGTACCTTTAAACCTAAAGGTCGTGAGTTCGAATCTTATCTTTGTGGAGAAATTTTCGTTTATTAAAAATTAATAAATAAAAATAATTTCTATCCTTGTGCGATCGGTACTCACCGGAGGGACCGCAGACGTTCGGATACAATTAGCGTCTCTTAGCAAAGACAATGACGTCGACTTTGCTAAGTATCAAGACAATTACTCTACACACACACACACACACACACACACACACACACACACACACACACACACACACACACACACACACACACACACACACACACACACACACACACACACACACACACACACACACACACACACACACACACACACACACACACACACACACACACACACACACACACACTACACTAGTACTAGGTACCTGACTGTACCATGCCAATGATCTTAGTTGTCGAGGCATTAACTCAATAATAAAAAAAAATATATCCCAGGTCTATTTAGGCTGTTACCTTTTAGCGTCCACGCAGATAATGAGATAAACTAGAAAATGACGATATAGCTGTCAGTTCTGAACCAAGTCATAGAAAATAATGATGCATGTTAACGCTGCCTCGAAAGTAGACATTCCTTACTGTTAACAAGTATTTCGGAATCATTTTCACATCCTTTGAAATTTTCACTATTTTTTAGTGAAGTTTACACTGTGTCAGTCTGTGCTGTAATTTCCCTTAGTATTTCATACTAACACCACTTAATAACTTAAATTTAGTTCCAACTTAGATTTACGTTAGCATTTTTCTATTATCTGATCCAACATTAATGCGTTATACTTGACGTTATAGTTGACGCAATAGGGAAAGTATGCCTATGATCGCATACCTAACTTCACCTCTCGTTTTTTTTTATTGAAATACATGATCATATTTGTTACAATTTTTTTTTCTAGTTCAGTTAAATATACCAATTAAGCTGGACATATAAAGGTCAAAGATAATGTGGATATTCTCAAGTTAAAGTTGATTTCATGTAATCGAATGAACTATTTTATAAGTAAAGTCGTCCCAGGAGCGCAACTCAACAATATTGGCAATATCATTTTAAAGGCGTCTACTGTAAAATGCACAATGTATGTCTGAATTGTCAATATAAATGAGTCAGATAAAATTAAATTATTAGAAGAATTATTCACTATGTAACAAAAAACAAAATTTGTTTAATTTACTGTTTGTATTTTGAGAACGATTTCCGAAGAGGAAATTGAAACGTCAATAAACGTATTTTTATCTTTAATTGTGGCTTATTCCCAGTTAAATAGTAATTAAAAAATTGAAATATCAAAAATAAAAAGTGTGTCATCATACGCACATTCTTTGCATATGATGGCATGGCTGTATAGTATAATAGAAAAAAATATGTTTTAGTGCAATTTTCGCATTTTATTCAAAGAGAACAATAATACAACAAATAAAAAAGTAACGCACATTAAAACAATTAAGAACATAAATCACAATAAAATATCTTACATTTTTTATAGACCCCAGCGCATTCAGAGTGACACCAGGATTGACACTCCTGACATTTAATCCAGCAATCTTTCGACTTTGAGAGGGAATACAAACCATTACAATACAAGCGAGCGACGTCGGAATAATCATCTTTAAAATTTTCGTTATCGCTCGCGGGTTCCTGTTCCTTCTCATCATTTCTCTCTGTCCTTTCTTGTGCCATTCGGTCTAATGTTCGTTTTTCAGGAAAAGTGTCATCCACAAATTTCCGTTTTAATCCACCGTTGTAGGTAATTTTTCCTTTAGGTTCTATCTTCTGTTTTATTTGTCGTTTAACTTTGTTTATCAGTTTTCTTCGTTCTACATTTTCTTTTTCAACAACCTTAACTTTCAATTCTTGAATTTCAGGGCTTCTTTTGTTTTTTTTTGTGTTTGACTGCGGAACACTTAGAATGGGTGATAAATCTTGGTTTGTTATGTGAAGAGTATCCGGTTGAGTATTTTCTAGAAGGACACGTTGGCTATCTTTAGGTGGGTGATTTTGTAAACTTTCTAGGTTTTCTTTTAGATTATTATCTGGATTGTTTAGATGGATATATTGAGTTCGATATTGATTGCTCTCTATAGGTTTATCTGTAACCAGTGATGGAGCGAACATCCATTCCTCAAAAATATCAGGATTAAAAGGTTGAGTTTGTGTTTTGGCAACGGCATCTATGGCATTAGCAGGAGTAGCACTTTTAAGGTAAGCTGTTTTAAATAACCCAGCAACTAGAACGTGGATAACGAGTGTTCCAGGATTTTGTTTTAATAAATTTTGAATCTCTTAGTTATACTTGGTTTGTAGAGGACTAAAAAGCCCACGTCGAGTGGCCATCTAACAATAATAATATTTTGTTCTTGTTCGAAGCTTTGGTATAGTGAATAAAATGTTTAAGCCATTGAACGAAAATGTCTGAAGACATCCAAATCAAAGGCAAAAATCAACACTTTCCGGTGGGGCAGCGTCCATTAGTTCATTTTTGAACCTTTTTCTGAGAAAAATAAATGCAGGTGGTACAAAAGTACCAATTGCATTCATTGAGCATACAACTGTTAAATTCTTACCTCGTTTCGCACTGCTTAGTGGTCCAACTTGTTTCCGTCCCTTGATGGCAAACACTTTTTTAGGCCTTGTTTGAACAGTACTAAGACCTGATTCATCAACGTTAAATATATTTTCGGATTAAAAATTGTATGTATCTAAAACTTTTGCTAAAGAGATAAAATATGCTTTAATATTGTTTTTATTAAATGCTTGTGCTCGCGCGAGAGATATATTTTCTGGTCTTCTGAGTGAAATGGTACTATTTCTTTTTAAAAAACTCTTCACCCACTTCCATCCAGCAAGACGAGTCGTTTTGTTGAATTTGTGTTTGATGTTATTTCTCTTAAAAGTAAGTCAAAAGTAAGTTTTTTAACATTTCATCATATGGTAATTTAACCCTCAAAACAAAAAGTGTTGCTATTCGTGATTTAATGTAATAATCTAAGATGTTTATAGGCTAAATGCCATATTTAGTTACAAGGTTAAAGTGCATTGTAAACCTACGACGTAATTTTTTCGACGCCAGGGTCGGTTGGGGCAGATTGCACCAAATAGACGGGGGCAGATTGGTACAGTGTACCAAACTGCCCCACGTGTGGTACATTGTACCAATCTGTTCCATTTATTAAGTTGAAACTCTGGTAAAAATGTTGCTACAGGTTTTGTTTTTTTTTACAGATGGTAAGAAATTACAAACGAAAAACAAATCGTGCAGATATAAATGCTGGAGATATAAAGAAAGCCGTATGGGAAGTAATTAAAAATAAAACAACAATTAGAAATGTCGCTTTAACGTTCAACATATCTAAAACCACTCTTCATAGACATGTGAAAAAATTAAGGTCTAAAACACAACATTTACAAATTGATGATTCAGCAAATGAATCACTTAGTAAAGGCGATTCCCCACATACGTCACAATATGCATCTAGACAAGTCTTTTTTTTTCAAGGTCGTCAGCAATGCATTTCGGCTTAACGTATTCTAACGCCAGGTCACTGACCTATCAGTATGCTGTAGCCCTAAAACCAACTTTCCTCCAAACTGGTCTGAACATCAGCAAGCAGGCAAGGAATGGATGAGAGGATTTATGAAACGTCATCCTAACTTATCTTAGAGGAATCCCGAAAACGTTAGTATTTCTAGGATATCTGCCTTTAATCCAGCAAATGTAAGAGTATTTTTTGAAAATTATACTGTGGTTCAAGCAAAATATAAGTTTTCTCCAGATCGAATAGTGAACCTGGACGAAACAGCAATAACAGTATTGCAGACACCAAAAATTGTTTGTCAGAGTGTACTAAAGTAAATTGGCCAATGCGTATCTGCTGAAAGAGGAAACTTAGTAACGTTCTGCGGTATTATTACAGCGACTGGTTCAACTGTCTCTCCTGTGCATATATTTCCGAGAGTGCATATGAAGGATGCGTTTATGTTTGGATCGGTACCTGGTTCAGTGGGGTTTGCATCTAAAAGTGGGTGGATGACGGCGGGCATATTTGTAAAGGTGCTGGAACACATACAAAAACATATGAATTGCTCCATTGATAACAAAGTACTCTTAATTGTCGATAACCATGAAACTCATGTTTCTTTGGCTGCTATAAATTATTGCAGAGCAAATGGACTAGTTATGTTATCATTCCCGCCACACTTTACTCATAGAATGCAGCCCCTAGACGTGGGAGTATATGGACCCTTTAAAAGTCGATACAAGGTGGCTTTTAATGAATACATTCTGAACCACCCTGGCAAAGGAATCACAATATACGATATTGCTCATTTAAACGCCAATCCATCATTGCTATCATTTAATCCGGTCAATATAATTAATGCTTTCCGTAAGTGTGGTATCTGGCCCATTAATTCACAAATTTTTAATGATTTGGATTTTATTGGTGTTTTGCACGAAGAGCAAAATCCTTTGGACGAGAATAAAGAAAATTCCACTTCAGAAGTAAATAAGTCTTCTAATTCCATAAAAGATAACACAATCACAGAAGCTTCAATTTTGCTTAACACAACTCCCGAAAGTTCACTGAAAATTAATATTATAAGCAATATTCGTTTAGTTCCTGCCAGCAATACAAACGAGAATGTTAAGGAGTTTGTGACTTCACTCATTACTGATATTGTGAATACTGTACTACATAATGTTACAAGTTCCTCCAAAGCCTCAAAAAAACAGTTTGTCAGCCTGCAAGATATAAGGCCCTATCCAACAATTTCACTAAACCAAAAAAAGTCAAATCGCAAACAAGCTCGATCCAAAATCTATACCAGTACACCTGAAAAGAATAAAATTGAAATAGAAACAGAAAGAACAGAAGAAAAGAAATTAAAAGTAGTGAAACGAAAAATACCAGGTAATAAGGTGAAAGATGATTTTAAAAGTGTAGAAGTAGAACACAAAAACCTCCTCGGTTTTTGTCCTCGCAATTCAATTTCATTCAACTCAATCTCAAGAGAAGAAAAGAAATTGAAAGTAGTCAAACGAAAAATACTGGGTAATGTGGTGAACGATGATTTTAAAAGTGTAGAAGTAAAACACAAAAACCGAGGAGGCAACTCAATTTCATTTGGTCAAGGTATTAGTGATAGTAAAAAAAAGGTCTATTGTAAGACCTAAACCTACAAAAAGGAAACTTAGTTCTTCATCAAGTGATTCACATGCCTCATTGGAATTGAAAAATTCATCTGATTCAGATATAGACATGACAGAAGATTATGAAATGGATAGTTTACTTGACGATACCAACATTTCCGTAGGGGATTTTATTCTTGTAAAATTTGCGACAAAAAGATCAACATATCATTATGTAGGCTGTGTTCAAGATATCACCGACCCAGCTGAACCAGTTGTCAAATTTATGAGTAGAAAGCAAAATTAGGGATTTTTTTACCCGATACAGGATGATATTAGCTCTATTCTAAAACGCGATATTGTAGCTAAACTGCCAAAACCCAATGAAGTGCCAGGGAGTACCAGAAGGCTGGCATCTTATATTAACTTTCCTGTTTCATTTATGAACTATGTTTTATAAACTTTGTGTGTGTGTTGTTTTATGAAAATTATAAATAAATGCATCAAAAAGTTCAATTTCGTTAGTAGTTTCATGTTTATGACCATTGGGACAGCTAGACATCTAGGACAGCTCCATAAATTATTTATAAATTTATACATAGTTCACAAAAAATAGTATCGTGAATCATCATACTAACTATTCCCGTGTTTGCTGGACTTACTAATCCAAACAGTACCAAAATATAAGCTCCCAAGATTCTGTGCGATTTGAAAGCTCCAAATTTGTTTAAAAAACCCTACAAAATGGTGTTGTTTATCAACTTTTTCTTTAATATAAGTAAAAAGTTGAGTTTTTAAAATTTTTGCAATTATTATTCATTTTCCTTTGATGGTAGGTATATAACATGTGCACATGATGGCATACTTACTGTGCACATTGGAACACATCTGCTATGCCGTCATAGGCAAGTACGCATCAGATTTAAAGCAGAGTGTTATCTTCTGGCACCACAATGGCAAAACGAGAAGCGTTTACCTTCAGACGAGAAGCGGCAAAAAACTGTTTGTGTTAACGTGCGTTATAATAGTTCAACACTCAACAAATCACACTTTCCGTTTACAGACTTATCTGTGGAACTAATAAGTGTTTGTAACTTTACTGTTACAAATAAACACTGTCTATGCGCATGCCTAGGCAGCCGATATCGTTCGACAGGAAACGATTTACAAATTACACGTGATATGCCATCAAAGGCAGCATGCCATCATAGGCATATTTCCCCTACTTTGTATTCAATATAATTTCTTACGACTTATATTGTAACGTGTTCGTCCAATTACAGAAATCAAAACACTAATTAATTATATTTAAATGTAATTTTATTTTATTTTTTTAGTCCTTGTCCGCAGCAGTAAGCTAATTTGGTTTAATTATCTTTTATATAACCAAGCAACGATGAAAATGATCCCCAAACATTAAACTTGGAAACAATAAACTCAAACCCTCGTACCAATCACGGCTTTCGACGATCAGCCACTAGTACAAAGAATCATAATTGAAAATCTAAGTCTGGTATTAAGATAAAATTTGGCCGAAAAGTAAAAATAAGAAAATAGTCTAAAAGAAATACGTTTTCTGCTGCTAGAGAGACACTTTTGTTAAAAGTATCTGCACTCTGTCGATAAGCTTGAGCATTATAGGTAGATTTAGATAGATTAAAGGAGAAAAAGACTGGGTCGTAGTTCTTGAGAGGATTGTTCTATTTTTCCTAGTTTCAGAAAATAATAAACTTTAAAAATAAAAATTGGTTGGTTTATCTTATTAAATAAAATATGTTTATTATGAGCCTATGTAGTTACTTCAATAATACCATGCAAAATAATACATAGGAAGTAGTAGAGCAGATAAATACATTTTCTCTTTTTAACAACTAAACAACAAACAAATCCCTATTTCATATTATTTTAAGGTATTGGTTTATTATTTCTGATTCCGGCTTTGTATCTGACTAAAATGTATATTTTATTTTTGATTGAAAAATACTGAGTTTTTGTACACACTTATGACAAATAAATAAATGAAAAATAAAAGTATTTTAAAAGTGTGTAAAATATTTCATTGCTAGCTGAGCGCTTTCAGCTTACAATGCCATCCTCAAAGCTATGTTACAATAGAATAACTAATATAAGTAAATAATTTAAGTGTTACAATGTTCGTCAATATTTTAAAAAGTGCCACTACTAAAGAGAGATCCCTTGTATATAATATACAATAGCAACATTTCTAATCTAAACATCCCAGGAACTTAACTGTTTCTGTACGAAGAAGATTCTGCGCTTTTTACAAGAGCAAACGGTTATTTTCCTAAGAGAACTTTTAGAAGAGTTACACTTAACGCTGCAAAAACGCAAACCATTGGGTTTCGCACCCCAAAAAAATCTGTAAGAGTCATCGACGACAAATTCACATTGAATTTAATGGGACAAAGGCTCGACATCCGTCCGACAGCTCCGTCCCATTTGAGTGTTATTTTTTCTAAGACTCTTAACTAAGAGCCTGATCTAAAGGCAACTTCAGTTAGGGTCAGAAATCAAGCTCGCCTTCTCATACCACTTACTGGGGAAATTGTAAATACACATACAAAAACTCTCGTACACACCTATAAAACATTCATTTAGTCCTTTATAGAGTATAAGGCTAACTTATATTGTATTCTGAAAGATTATCAGAAGAAAAGACTACTCACTGCTGAACACAGGATTGTGCATAATGTCAGCACCAAACTCTGGAGATTCTCATCCTGTGAAATCCATAACACCGCAAATATTGCCACAATAATCCAGAAAATCAAAACTCTTAACTGGAATTTTACCCTTGGAACCATCAACGGTCCCTAGTCTATTATCAGTAGTAATATCCCTAGGACATTGATAACAGACGAGATAATTTCATGACAATCGAAAGCTCGTTCCTGTTAAAGTAGAATGAAGAAGGCATCTACGTAATTTACCATCCTATGTTGTAAATAAGTTAATGAGTTAAGTTTTGTAGTTTAGACAAGAATATATGTCAATTTTGATGGAAATAAAATAACAATAAGTCACAGTCATTATTTTATTACAAGGAAGTTTTTTCTAGTTCAGTTTTATGACAGTTTTATGTCATAAAACTGTCTCCTTCATTACATAAATACTACATAAATACTCAATAAATAACACATATTCCAAAAATATATCTCTGATATAAGTGTAAATAATTTAAATAATACAATAGTAAAGAACATCACTTTCATCTGACAAACAACCACAATATACCTATCTCTAATTAATTGGATCAAATCTGTTCTCCTCAAGAACTTCCCGTTTATTGTCAAAACAACTGCAATAGCACATTAAAGTTCTCCAATCAACAATACATGATTTTTGCAACCATGACCTACCATCCATCAATTAATAGAGTACCGGCATGTAAGTAATGTTTGTTTTGTTTTATTAATCTGCTCATTTATTAATTTATTACAATATAATATTACTACTTTATACCAATTGTGGGTCTTACCTTGTCTGTTAATACCTTTTATATATTCAAATTTATTCATTTTGAAAACCACAGACATGTAATATTGGCATACTTACTATAATATGTATGAACTAACTTATTTATTTATTTTATCTTTATTAGACACCACCCTAATTGGGTTTATTTTATTGCAGCATTAGTTTAACTTTGTATCTGGACCTGAGAATGCTTTGCAAATTGTAGAAAGCGAAACCGGTCGTCAGATTGTTAAATTAAATTGATTGTGAGTAAGTCTTATTATTATTTCTTTACCTACAAGAAGAAAAATGCAAGTATGAAAAAGATGTTGCAATTTTTAATCAAACAGATAGTACTGTCTTATTAGTTCTTACAATAAATATGACTCAAAGCACATTAGAAAAAGTCATGAGATTTTCGACCGCTAGGGAAGTTTGGTTGGAGCTGCATCGTTTGTATGATGGTAATGCAACAGATAAAACCTATGATATCTGTATGCAATTTTTTAGTTATACTAGACAATCAGATGACGATATTGCTACTCATTCATCAAAACTTAAAAACCTTTGGAACAATTTGCAAAGCGAAATTTTCAAAGATAAAGCAGTTGCTGGAAATAATTGTAAGTGCGACTTGCCAGATATTTTGCTTATTTGTAAAATATTAGAAACTCTACCACCTGAATATTTCTCATTTAAGTCTAGTTGGATTCTGGTATCAAATAAAGACAGAACAATAGATAACTTGACAAATCAGCTATGCTCTTATGAAAAAGCATTAACAAATAAAAATGAGAGCAAGCAAGAAGTTTTATATACAGTGAATAAGAGTAAAGCACATAAATATAGTTATTATTGCAATTTCTGTAAACAAAAAGGTCATAAAGTGAAGCAATGCGATAAATGGAAAGCCGATGGAAGGCCTCCTAAACCACAAAATTCGAAAAAACATACAAATACTAAAGCTAAAGAAAAAGAGGTTAATCTTTGTAAATGGGTATATTTATTTAAAAAACCCCTAAAAGGGCCACATCAATAAAACAAACGTTTTCGGACTACACAGTCCATCATCAGGTTATTAAAATCGAAAATGCCTAAAAATAAGTATAAACCATTTAGTTAAAACAGACGAGATTTTGAAATTTTGACTATGGTTGAAAAGCAAAAGATGGTTATACTTACTAGGTCATAATGCCTGAGCCACCAAAATATTAGGGTAAAAACCCTTTAAATTACATTTAGTTATGAAATGTTGTACATTGTGTTATAAAATAATAATGTACAACATTTCATAACTAAATGTAATTTAAAGGGTTTTTACCCTAATATTTTGGTGGCTCAGGCATTATGACCTAGTAAGTATAACCATCTTTTGCTTTTCAACCATAGTCAAAATTTCAAAATCTCGTCTGTTTTAACTAAATGGTTTATACTTATTTTTAGGCATTTTCGATTTTAATAACCTGATGATGGACTGTGTAGTCCGAAAACGTTTGTTTTATTGATGTGGCCCTTTTAGGGGTTTTTTAAATAAATATACCCATTTACAAAGATTAACCTCTTTTTGTTATACGTGGTATACAGCCAGCTACAGGAATTTTTCCTTGTGGATTTTAAAGCTAAAGAAACTCAGATGTCCTTAGTGGCTGTATCATCGAATGTGTTGAATTGCGAAGCAGATTTTAAAAATTGGTATGTTGATAATGGAGCGACTAATCACATAACAAATCAACAAAGTGTATTCCAATCGTATGAACCGTTTAGCGAAGAGCAAGCAATAACAACAACTAATGGATATGCAGTTGCGGCATTAGGACAGGGTACCATCAAAATACAATCTTTTGTAAAAGGAAAGAAGAAAGAGTTTTTATTGACCAACGTATGGTATGTTCCCAATATCAGGAAAAATCTTTTCTCAACTTTGTCTGCTCTGGACAAACATCCAGAAAGTGAATTTATTTCCACCACTGAGTGCTGCTATTTTAATATTTATAAAGAAACAATTATTGTTGGATCTAGGTGTAAGTCTGGTGGACTATATAAACTGAAGATGCAGGCAATCAAACCTGAAAATGTGAGTGTCAGTATGGTTACTTCTAAAGAAAATATATTGCAACTTTACCACGAAAGGCTGGGTCATCAAAGCTAAAGACATGTTAAAGATGTAATTAAACAAGAATTTAACATAGATGTGAAGCTGGATAGTGAATTATGTAAGGGCTGCGTTTATGGAAAAGCTTCCGTGAAAAAGTTTGGCATAAGAAAAAGAGCAGAAACTCCGGGAGAACTGATCCATTCGGATGTTTGTGGGCCTTTCCAGGTATCAAAATCCGGTTTTAAATATTATGTTTTATTTAAAGATGATTTTAGCAGATACCGATTTGTATATTTTTTAAAGCAAAAGTCAGAAGTTGCTGATAAATTAGATATTGTTTTAAAAGAAATAAAAGCTGCAGGATATGGTGTGAAAGAATTTCTGTCAGATCATGGTGGAGAATTTGATAATCATCGAGTAGCAAATATTTTAAACAAATATGGAATAAAACAAAGATTGGTGATGCCGTACACACCACAACAAAATGGCTGTTCAGAACGTGATAACAGAACGATTGTCGAATGCGCAAGATCTTTAATGCATGCAAGAGAAGGTATCTTTGATCAAACATTTTGGGCTGAATTAGTAAACACAGCTACATATATCTTAATCAGATCTGGTATGTCCAGTATTCCTGGTAAATCACCACATGAAATATGGTTTAACAAGAAGCCTGAACTTAAACATTTAAGAGTAATCGGCAGTACTTGCTATGCTCACGTTCCTTAAGTTTGCAGGAGAAAATTGGATAAGAAATCTATTAAAGGTATACTCGTGGGTTATGAAATTGATGATGGATATAGGATTTGGTCAGAAGAACAGCATGGACTAATACTTTCAGGAGATGTTATTTTTAATGAATTTGAAACTCTCGGTGTGCTAAAAGAATCCAAACAGTTTCAAAGTTTGCAACCTACAGTAGATGTATTGGATTTTGTTCAAAATAATTCTGATACAGAAGAAATAGATATTGTCGATGAAATTAGTGATAGTATGGAAGAAATGGACCCATATGACCAAGAAGAAAACCAATGTTGTGAACCAGAAGAAAGCTTAGAAGAAGATATAGAATTTAGAAGACAACTGAGAGAAAGATCAAACATTAAGAAGCCAACACGCTTTGACGAGTTCGTTATGATGGTTGCTGCTGAAATAAACGACACCAAAGAACCACTTAGTTACAAAGAAGCAATTGTTTGTTGTGAAAAAGATAACTGGAGGCTGGCAATGGAGCATGAAATGCAGTCATTAAAAGAGAATTGTACATGGATTTTGAAAAATTTACCTGAAAATAAAAAAGCAATTCCCTGTAAATGGGTGTATAAACTCAAAACCAATCCAGATGGTTCAATTGATAAATACAAAGCTCGTTTGGTAGTGAAGGGTTATTCACAAAGAAAAGGTGAAGATTATGAACAAACGTTCAGTCCAGTAGCTAAAGGTGGTACGATAAGAGCCGTTGTAAGTATAGCTGCTAGTAAAAACATGTCACTTACACAATTCGATGTCTGTACTGCATTTCTGTACGGTACTCTAGACGAAGAAGTATACATGAAACAACCAGAAGGCTATGATGATGATAGTGGTATGGTTTGTCATCTCCAGAGAAGTTTATATGGATTAAAACAGGCACCAAGGTGTTGGAATAAGCGTTTTGGAAAGTTTATAGATTCGCTTGGCTTTAAACGAAGTACTGCAGATCCATGTTTATTTATTAAAATCGAAGGAAAAGACATGTTAATATTAGTGCTGTATGTTGACGATGGTCTAATAGCATGTACAAATGAAATAATGAAGATGAATTTTTTGAAAAAGCTTCAGGAAAAGTTTAAAATAACAGTTAAACCAGCTACATATTTCTTAGGTTTGGAAATCGAAAGAAATCAAGACGACTCCATAAGTATTACCCAGTCAGCTTATACAAGAAAGGTGCTAGAACGTTTTGGCATGGAAAATAGCAGACCGGTCTCGACCCCGATTGTAAAAGAAGCTATCCAATTAGGGAAGGAAACTAGTGAAATAGAATCGAATACTTATTTTCCATATCGCGAAGCTGTGGGTGCTCTTATGTACCTAATGACGGGTACACGTCCAGATATAGCTTATGCTGTTAGTGTTGTATCCAGGAAATTAGAAAATACAAGTCCAAACGACTATGTAAAAGTTAAGAGAATATTCCGCTATTTGAATGGGACAATAAATTATGGCTTAACTTATATGCGAAATCCAGATATACAACCTAAGTTAACAAGCTATAGTGATGCTGATCATGGAGGTGATATAACAACCGGAAGATCGACACCTGGGGTATTGTGTCTTTATGCTGGAGCAGCTGTATCTTGGTTTAGTCATAGACAAACATCAGTAGCCATATCGACAACAGAGGCAGAAATAGTAGCTGCAAGTGACGCTGCACGAGAAATAGTTTGGTTAAAAAGAATATTTACGGAATTAACCGGCGTTAGCTTGGTTCCGACACTACATGTCGACAATGAATCAGCCATACGATTAACGCAGAATCCCGAGTTTCATCGCCGGACTAAACATATACATATTAGACATTTTTTTTGTTAGAGAAATGGTATTGGATGGATCACTTGAAGTAGTAAAGGTGTCATCTGAAAATCAGTTAGCGGATGTTTTGACGAAGCCGCTGTTTTCAAATAGAATGAAAAAATTACTTTTTGAAATCGGGTTGGAAAATTACTCAATGAGGGAAGGTGTTAAAGCAGAATGAAAAAGGCATCTACGTAATTTACCATCCTATGTTGTAAATAAGTTAATGAGTTAAGTTTTGTAGTTTAGACAAGAATAAATATGTCAATTTTGATGGAAATAAAATAACAATAAGTCACAGTCATTATTTTATTACAAGGAAGTTTTTTCTAGTTAGACGATCTAATATTATTAACAATATTAACAGTTCATGGTAACAGCACGAAGCCGAAGGCTAAGGCTACTTAGCCTTCGGCTTCGTGCTGTTACCAAGCAACGACCTTGAGAAATTTGTCATGAAATTATGAGGCATTCATCAATGTCCGAGGGATATTCGGCGGATAATTTTTCAAAAAAAAATCATAACTCAACATAACGAAACAATTATTTATTAAAAGTACAGTTAGTGAAAGTACAATTATTAAAATGTAAGTTAACATTAGATTCGTTGCTGTTCTCTACTATAGAAGATCTATTACCACGCATAATATTTATAATCTTGTTGTGGTGTTCTTGATCGAGATTCAAGTATGGTTCTGATTGCCATGACCAGTAATTTTTAGCAATTGTTGTTCTTCTACACCACTTCTTGCTAATTTATACTTTGAACATTCTCATCTAATTCCCTCTAATCTATGAACATTCCCTCCTCTAATATATGATTCTCATTGCCGAAACGTGACATTTTGAAATTTATTTGGATGAAGTTGTCAAACTCGATCGTGTTGTCATAGGAAATAAAAATTGCACTGAATGCAATTATCAGTCTAATGTTGACATGATTGGGTGAAATTGTTCCACATGACACAAAATGACGAAATTTGAATGGTTGTTAGAACAGTCGAAAAATTATCTAAGAAATGTTCCTGCTCTTATCTAAGACACGTAAGAACTCGGAGTCCACAAGTGAAAAAACTTCATATTCCGTCCAAAAATGAGTTTATTTAAAAGCCCTATGGGATAGGAGTTCTAGACAAGGGACTGAAAAAGTTGAGATCTATACTACAAGAGAACTCCTATCCCATCGGGCTTTTAAATAAACTCATTTTTGGTACTACTTTTCCGTTGCAATTTTCTGAGAACCAAAATTTTCATAATAATAACAGTGCGGTGCACGTGACGTTCAGCAGAAAACTATGGATTTTGTCACAAAGTTGTCTTACTTTGGCTCAGTTATTATGCATTATGCTAAATGGAATAGAGATTCAACACCAATAACAACCCCATTACATTTCTGGTCTCAAGCCAATCGTTCTATGTATCATTCAAAATTATTATATCGATGACCAGGGGTAACACCCAGTGTGGTCAAAATAAAATAATAAAAGGCCAAAACTGCGAATTCGACGATAAATTGTTCGCATCCCATGGTCTTCCATGTTCTGCAAATCAAAGTTTTGCAATAGAACTGGTAGTGGAGAACCGGCCCCTTACAACCAACAACCTCGGGCGACGATCTTGACGCTCTGTTGTTCTTCGGCGTCACTTTGTGAACTTTGATCCAGGTGTTATCCCTTCTTGACGCCATCCCGATAACATCTTAATACAATAGCTACATTTCTGTGAATCCTGTTCGCAATTTCACGAAAAGAAAGTCGGGATTCTCTTAAACCAACTATCCGCATACTGTCAAACTCGCTCAGTTAATAGAAATTTGCGCTTCTACGTAATATAGTCATTGTAAACGACTTTCAAAGGAAACCAAGAACCGCACACCGCCAAATTTTCATTGGTACTTAACTTAAAAATTTTGATAGTTAGCAAATTTAAAAAATGAATAAAAAACGAACACCAAAACTAACATAACTGAAATTCTAATCATTTATTGTCTTTGTCAAGATAAGCCTGTATACCAAATTTTATTAAAATAAAATAATTTGTGACATTGAGCTTTGGAGGTAGCTTTCACCAGTGATGATGTAGAATGCACTCTGTTATACAGATTGCATTCTGGTTCTTATTGTGCTATACCTAATTTTGATTTAATGCTGGAATATGTTTTATTTTGGTCCTAGTGTTCCTAGTGCTCTTATCTGGGTTGTACGGAGGTTCGTAAATATATAATAAACTGAATTATATCATTTATTTTTCTACAATTCACTATAATCACAGGTACACTGTAATCGAACGTTGACATACTTATTTGGTAATCGTATTAACTGTGCTTAACTAAGATAAACGATGATGAACGATGATTAATCATGATTTACAATGATTGACCATTTCGCATGTCTGCCCGATTTTTAATATATCCATCAATGACTAATCGTAATATTACAGGGTCGAGGTATGGTCGATTACAAAACTAGCATGGTGGAATTTACACTTAGGGGCGAGTTACCTAAGACGGGACAGTTCCCGAGTAGGGACACTAGCAATTCTAGAAAATCTGTAACAAGTGGCAACACCTGCACTGGAAGAATGAAAGCTCGCCATTCAGTCGTATTGTCACGTATTTTTTTTATAAACGACACGAGGCTAGCATACCGGTAGCGTTCGTCAGAACAGGTTGTTAATGTTTACATATTTTTTTAAATTTATTTACGTAGAACATTATAGTGAATATAGCGTTAATGGTAAGTATCTGTGAAACTAAACGTTATTAGTCACTAACAGAGTTTATAGTCATTGCATTTCACTGTAAAGTATTTGCCACTAAAGCTTTTGTTTAATATCGGTTAAGATTTTTACAAAATGGGTGCAAATCTCTTAAGATGGGACAAAGTTAAACTTCCTAAGTCGGGACGTCCCATCTTAGGAACTAAAATATGGCTACAGATATTCTTCTTATACCTGCCTACTTTTAACTAATTAAATCATTAATTACTCATAAAGTCTTACATATAACGGTAATTCATTCTAAAAACATTTATAAGTAGGGGTTCAGTAATTAGATTATACCCAAGGAGGTCATAGTATTTCTAACCTTGATTATAGCTAAGTAAAGATAATGTGTCATTAAAAAATGTTTTATTTAGTGAACTCTATATCTCGTAAGTGGCACGGATATATTTTTCTTTTACAGATGCCAAATAGAAATCCAAATTCCTATTACAAAAGAAAAACTGATCGTGTAAACTGGTCCGATCAAAATATGATTCTGGCTGTACAAAAAGTTCGGAATAGCGAACTATCGCTTCGAGAAGCTACTGGCAGATATAATATTCCTAAAAGTAAGGGAAAGTTGCCTAATTTCGGATACAATTTACAATTAGTGTCATATTTTTCACCTAATAACACATTTTAAACTTTTATCTACTCAAGAGTACTTGCAGAGTAATATAGAAACTAATTTTATTATCATAGACAATTTATTGAAAATCTTTTTTACAAAAAATATTGTTCAATAAAATTAGTGCTTTTGTATGTCAAAAATTTTAGGGCTCCTAATTTCGGATACCCTATCCGAAATTAAGACACCATTTTGTTCATCATAAGAATAGTTACACATCTTGACAAAAGTCGCAAATATAGGTTTTCTTCTTATCAGCATTGGCGCACATCTCATGACACCACTTGAAGCACTTTATACACCTTATCCACTTCTCACCGTGTGTATCTTCGGAATATAAACTGTCACAAAACATACATTCTGTGTCTCCATCTTCATCGTCTACATCCATATCAGAATCATCATCCAAAATAAGGTCATCACCAGGATGTGAAGTGTCACTACTACTCGATTCAATTTTTTTCTTTTGCTTTTTTTGGCGTGGAGTTTTTTTTCTGTTGACTTGATTTAATTCGTTGCTTATTTTTGGTTTCTTTTCTTTCAAAGACTTTTTTCTTTCTTGTTCGGCTACACTTCGTTCAAGTTCATCTTTATAAGGTGTACTAGTTATTATCCAACTAGAACCTTTTCGAGGATTTTTTTGTTTGTTTGTTTGTGAGGTATAACTGCAAGAAGGCACTGGACTAATATCCTCAGCTCTTATCATAGTTGCCGTAGTTTCAGTTGCATTTCCATTAAGTTATGTTTTGGAGGTGTTCTTTCGATAATGCTTTGTGGTTCTGGTCTTGACTGACCTCTTGTTGGTAATACTTCCCCATGATTTTGATTTATGGGTGGTGGTGTTCTTTCTCTTTGTCTCTCCATTGCAGCACTGGGTCTTCACGGGATGGTTTCACGTGAGCTACGAAATGCTGTAGCCATTGGGAAAAAATGTGCTGCTGAATCCAACTTGATGGATGGCAAGCTGCAATAGAGCCAGGCGGCGATCCATCTAATAATTCCACTTTCATGTTCTTTCTTGGAAACACGAATAATGGAGGGACAAACCCACCAGCAGCATTCATACAAAATAAAACAGTAACTAATGCGCCTCTTTCAGTCGCGGTAACAGATCCAACCTGTTTTTTTCCTTTTAATGTTATAACACGAGTATTCTTGGACTGAACCGTTGTTATGCCGCTTTCATCAACGTTATAAACTCTTGCGGGGTTGAAGTTAACTTTTTCCATTGACGTTTCTAAAAGATCATAGAATCTGCTGACATTTTCTGTTGTAAATCCCTTAATTCGGGCTTTCGAGATTCCTTGTGGTTTATTAAGGGACAAAACTGCGTTTCGCCTCATAAATCCCCTTAACCATTTTTTACCGGCAGATTCGGCATGGGCAAATGGATGACGAAGACCATTTCGTAAAGCTATTTGATATGCAAGTCTCTTGATATCAGCGGTCCCAATTCCGTAAAATCGCCGGTCCATTTCTAGGCAATACGAGACTAAATCTGCTTCCATTTCTGCAGAAAGTACTGGTCTTCTTCCAATTTTAACAGCAACCAACTGCTCCGGAGTTTTATTTTCTTGCTTAACATCATCTTCCAGAGTTGATTTCGGAACAGCAAATAACTTCGAGGCTTTAAGATACCCCATTTCCTTTCCCCTGACGGCACGGATAGCACGTATCATTCGGTCTGGATCCCATTGTTTATGTTTTTTACTTGTTTTTGACATTTTCTTCTGAAAAGAAACAAAAGTTTTTATGCTAACATGATCATCAATTTAAGGTTCCTAATTTCGGATATCCGAAATTATGGGACTTGTACTATCCGAAATTAGGAATTTTTTATTTTTAAGGTTAGGGCTCTCTAATTTATATGTGATTAAAATCTGCTTTAAATTAGTAGCAAAATCAAATAAAACAGGTTTCTAGCTTACCCCTGCCAAAAGATCAAACTTCAAACAGGAATAAAAACACGAAAAAATAGGCTTTGAAATACGACCGAAAAAAAAACTGCACAATAACGTTTGGTGGTTTCGGCACTGCCATCTAACGGGGAGCAGCTCTACTACCTAAACAATTTAAGATAATGTTCTCTGTGGTATTCAGCGTGACATACGTATAGGTTTCTGTTCGCAAATAAAGAAACTTTTTTAGATACACCGCTATCCGAAATTAAGACACTATCCGAAATTAGGCTACTTTCCTCTACTCTTCAAAGACGAGTTACAAACAAAAATAAAATCGTGACCGAAAATGACAAATATCTTGGTCGGTTTAGGCAAATATTCTCAGTTGAACAGGAACACGAAATTTTAGATCATATTCTTGAAATGAAAAAGCGATTTTTTGGAATCACTTATAAAGAACTTCGTTACCTGGCATTTGACTTTGCCCAAGCCAATAATATTACTAACAATTTTATTAAAGATACTCGAATAGCCTCTAAAAAGTGGGTTTATGGGTTTTTGAGTCGACATACGCTAGAGCTACAGGATTTAACCATAATGCATACCAAGGTTTTTTCAACAACCTGGAAAGTATTTAAAATAAACATCACCTCACTTCAGATAGAATCTGGAATATTGATGAGACCAGAGTGACCACCGTCCAAAAATTATCTAAAGTTCTTGCTCAGAGGGGTAAAAAGCAAGTGGGAGGTTTAACAAGTGCTGAAAGAGGAGTTAATGTCACTATAGTAGCTGCTATGAGTGCAAGTGGCAATTTTCTTGCGCCTGGTTTTATATTTCCCAGAAAGAAAATAAAACCAGAGCTGATGGACAATGCACCTAACGGTATTCCGGCATTTCCACAGGACAAAGTATGGATGGATCGTGATGTTTTTTTAAAATTCATAAAATATTTTGCACAACAAACCAGACCTTGGAAGGAGTGCAAAATTCTTATTATTTTGGACGGCCATTGTTCACATACAAAAAGTTTGGACGTTATAAACTTCTGTCGCGAGAATGGTATTATTTTATTATGCCTGCCAGCACACTGTATGAGTTTATGAGTTATTATGATTTGTACCTTACTAGATGGCTAAAAAATCATTGTGGAACGACGAAATGATTTGATGAAAAGAACATTGTGCAAAACGACGGAACAATCAGTGGACAATGAAACTACATCATAGGTCAATAAATTACCCGTAATGATGGCTCATACCGAAGGCGTAAATCAAGTTGAAATGTATGATAATCCGATTCCTTCAACCTCGAAACAGTCTGTTTTAAGGTCACCTAAAGATGGTGATTCCGAAGATAACAGACCGATACAGAGAAGCCAAATCAACCTATCCAATTTCCGACATCAAAGGTAGAAGTGGCTGATATTAGTCCGCTACCAAAGGCACAGAAAAAGAAAGGTAAGACTTCTTCTAGACATTCTCTGAAATCCATGATACTCACAGAATCGCCGTATAAAAATAAATTAGAGACGTTGCAATCCACAATCCCTACTAACACAGTTAAATCTGTGAAACGAACTGTAGTTATGGACCACAGCGCTCGAAATGCAAATATTAGCAATATCACAGTCGTCACTTCAACTAAAGATGATTCAAACTGCATTGTATGTGGAAAGAAGTACGCAGAGAGTAGTGAAGACTGGTACAACTGCAAAATATGTTCAAATTGGGCTCATGAGTCTTGTGGAGTAATGGATGATCTCTATTTTATTTGTGGAAGTTGTATAGAGTAATGTACCTTTTTGAGAAACCCAACGGACCATCTTAGGATTCCGGTTTTTTTAGCATATTTTTTATTTTTTATTTAGTTTATATCTAAAATGTGTTAATAATTAGAATAAAGTTTCATTTTATTACCTCAACTTTTTTTTAATATCTATAGATTTTCAAGTATTTGTTATAAAAAAAAACTGTCCCAACTTGGGTGACTCTCCCCTACTACACTTCTGATAAATGTTCTAAATAACATTAATATTTGTTCACGTAATGCGTTGTTGCTGTTCTATTTTAATTGACTGAATATAATTTGGTTAATTATTATTTAAGTAAGAATTCTTAATTTATCGGATTTTAATATTTGAATATTTTATACCAAACCTCTAAAAGAAGGTAAAAAATTATACCAACATCAAAAAACATAATTATGCACCATACATACTGTATAAAATAGACCGTTAAACAGAACAGACCAATATGTGTGACACAGAGCCTAAAAACCCATATAAAGTGACAAGCTTGCATCATAAATTATGGCACTTATCGTGTTAAGTTTGGGGTTTTGAGGTAAGCGTAATTGCATAAAGAAAATTGCTGTATTGATTTCGTAAATTTTTTAGTTCTTCTTTATTTATTGTTTTAGTAAAAATACTATATCATTAAGTTCAGAATGCGATTCTTGTTTATCGAACATCTGCATTACAAAGTCTGCCCCAATCTTACGAGATATATTTCTTTCACTTCCTTATCTAGCAGTAATACATCAGTACTTGATTTTAATTTATTTTTAATTAGAAGAAACCAGACGTTTTCCATGTAATAAATTTAAATTAGTGAAGAATAAGGAAATAAACTGAAAGAAAAAAGTCTACTAGCTACTCAGTAAAAGGCTTAATTAAGACTAGTGAAGATTATATCTGGACAGAAGGAGAAAAGAAAATTCCTTCCAATAACTGAAGGTCAGAGGTGGCGTCAATATATTTTTTACGTCTACCGGTTAAATTTTAGACCTAAAATTATTAAATACTGTTTAAAAAAATGCTAAAAATAATAAACTAATGTTTATTTGTTGCTTTTGTTTATATTTTTAATTTTGATACCAATTTCAACTATTTTAAAATACTAATTTTTAATTACTATTTATAACTGGGAATAAGCCACAATTAAAGATAAAAATACGTTTATTGACGTTTCAATTTCCAATTCGGAAATCGTTCTCAAAATACAAACAGTAAATTAAACAAATTTTGTTTTTTTTGTTACATAGTGAAAAAATTCTTCTAATAATTTAATTTTATCTGACTCATTTATATTGACAATTCAGACATACATTATGCATTTTAAAGTAGACGACTTTAAAATGATATTGCCAATATTGTTGAGTTGCGCTCCTGGGACGACTTTACTTATAAGATAGTTCATTCGATTACATGAAATCAACTTTAACTTGAGAATATCCGTCAGAAAAAATCATACCATGTAATTCGTCTTTAAAAAGACAAACACATGACATGATGACAGTAAAATTCTCCTGTTAGTGATTCCATAGTAAATTATGAGGGAAAACCAGGAAAAAAACCTCATAATACTATCCCGACATTGTAAGTATTTGTTCGTGAATTTAGTTTACCTTCAACAAACATCAAAATTCTGATTTTATATGTTACGCTATTTAAAAAACATAAATGATGTATCCGCTATATGTTACTGACTTACTAATACTGGTATTTTCTTATTAATAACTTCCTCTTTCACTAACAGGAGAATTTTACTGTCATCATGTCATGTGTTTGTCTTTTTAAAGACGAATTACATGGTATGATTTTTTCTGACGGATATTCTCATTTCTGACTCTAAGTTAAAGTTGATTTCATGTAATCGAATGAACTATCTTATAAGTAAAGTCGTCCCAGGAGCGCAACTCAACAATATTGGCAATATCATTTTAAAGTCGTCTACTTTAAAATGCATAATGTATGTCTGAATTGTCAATATAAATGAGTCAGATAAAATTAAATTATTAGAAGAATTTTTTCACTATGTAACAAAAAAAAACAAAATTTGTTTAATTTACTGTTTGTATTTTGAGAACGATTTCCGAATTGGAAATTGAAACGTCAATAAACGTATTTTTATCTTTAATTGTGGCCTATTCCCAGTTATAAATAGTAATTAATTTACAATGCCACAAGAAAATAGCTTCAGAACAATACTAATTTTTAGTTTTAATAATGTCTTTTTACAATTTCTCAAGTACTCAGTCTAAAACGTAAGTCCCCAAAAAGCATGTTGCAGAAAAAACATGTTTTTAATTTAACTGATTAAATTAAAAACATTAATTTAACTTACTTATATTGTGAAAAATTAACCAAGGTGGTTTTTAAGGCCTATATTTTAAAGCATTTTGAAAAGAATTAAGAACAATCGTTTATTACAAGACACAAAAAATAACGTTACAAAAAAGAACCAACATTTATTTTTAAGTGGATTTATATTGCTAGATAAAAAACAAAAGAGAGTATTTAATTCTTACTAGTAAAAATATGTCATTAATTTTTGGAGCTTTCGTCGTCGTCTGCTAACTCATTTTGAAGAGAAGACTTACATTTTAATTTAAAAAATATATCATGAAACCTGACACTAACTTTTTCAAAAGTTTTTCCAGATTCCTTTTTTCAATTCGGATATTGGAAGCAGTTGCTTATACATTTTTTTAGGCTCACAAAGATATAATTACTTTAGGATATTCTGCATGTATTAATTTTTTTATTTGTAGTTTATTAATAGCAGTTTGGTTTAAATATATCTAGTGTGTCCACTGATCGAGTGTAGGGAAGGTATCATGATACTATAACAAACAAGATATGCTCACTTGCCGTTCTAATTTTAATCGACTTTGAGCATGACGTCATAGCGAGACAAAGCCAGCGGGCGATGCATCATATGACAACGTTCTTTCATTACTGTAATGAACAACTTCGAAACTTAATCTGTTAACGGTAAGTATACCTCGATGCCATATCTTGCACTAAGAAGAATAAGTAATTTGTAAAATTAATTAAAGAAATATATGAATCTACGATTTGATTGTGTGTATTACAAACATAATAAATATTGCTACAAAACATAAACTAAATATAAAAGGCAGGTAAAATGTAAAGAATTTGACCATAAAGGAAAAGCGGGTCATACGTGAGACATTTATTTTGCAATCTTCGTGATTTTTCTCTTGTGGATATTGTAATTATCTTTAATATTTCTATTTAGAATTCATATGTTAAAATACACTTTACATCTAAAAAAAAAGGAATTTTATATATTTGCTGACATTTACATATTTTACAGCTTCTATTAAGTTTTTTAAATAATTTTTTGTTATTTTTGTGTTGCCATTATAACTACGAAAAACATGTTCCAGTTCGCTACATACTACATTCATCCAAAGTAAATTTTTTTAAAGACCTATCAAAAATAAAGTATTACTTCAAGTTCTATTAAAATAGGCATTAGTATATATTATTATCTATAGATAAGGGGGGACAAGGAAGGAGCCTCCACGAGATCAATAGTGTCCAATCAACTGTAAAGTAAACACTAGTGACGGCGTCCCTGGAAATGTCTACTAGTAGACGGCTAATCCTTCCAACACCAGACCAAACCAAATCAGATGGCAAAGATCAAGCCTCAACGGTTCTTCTCAGAGCCAACACTGACAGTAGCGAGCATAAATACCGAGGGCATCACTACAGCTAAACAAGACATCTTATCAGAATTCTGCAAGAACACGAAATGTGAGGTATTGTGCATCCAGAAAACCCACAGAGACCTAACTGCAGCGAGACCGAAAGTCTCTGGTACGAAACTGATTGCGGAGATGCCACACAATAAGCATGGGAGCGCAGTATTTGTGAGAACTTAAACCGTAGTCTCATCTGTGGGAACAACAAATGTACACGGTATAGAGATAACAATTGTGACAAAATCCATAGTTTTCTGCTGAACGTCACGTGCACCGCACTGTTATTATTATGAAAATTTTGGTTCTCAGAAAATTGCAACGGAAAAGTAGTACCAAAAATGAGTTTATTTAAAAGCCCTATGGGATAGGAGTTCTAGACAAGGGACTGAAAAAGTTGAGATCTATACTACAAGAGAACTCCTATCCCATAGGGCTTTTAAATAAACTCATTTTTGGTACTACTTTTCCGTTGCAATTTTCTGAGAACCAAAATTTTCATAATAATGAGGTCCGACAACTGACATCGACATTGACACACAACACATCAGAGCTACCACAATCTAAAATAACGTATGGTTGCCTACCGTATATTTCAGTCCTAACCCCTAAGGTAATGAACATTTTCAAAAATGTTAGTGGCTTAAAAATTGCAACTAAAAATGTGAAAACGGTATCGAAGTTGTACACAAAGACAAAGGATCCTTTCACAATACAGGAATCATCGAATATTGTTTATTCTATACCGTGTGCTAATTGCAAAAACGTGTACATTGGTGAAACATCTCGTAATTTTCACAGTAGGGTGATCTCACATCGCAGCGACATAAAAACCAAAAAAATTAACGCATGCGCGTTGACAGAACATGCATTAAGTTTAAAACATGAATTTAATTTCGAGGATTCCTGTATTCTGGCAAGGGAAAATAACCATTTTAAACGTGTTTTCTTGGAAATGTGTTTAATAAAGTCCAGTGCGTCTTGTATAAATAAGAAGTCCGATATAGACAAATTTATTGTTATTTACTGACTAAACATCAAAAATAACACAAAGACTTACTTGTACATATACACACCATAATACACCTGCATGCTAAACAGGTTGCATACCATCAACACGGGTTTAATACATTACCTTCTATTAATAACATATGAAGAACTCCTAATGAATTTTTAATCATACTATTTTTATTTTTGTTTTTTTTTTTATTCTCTATGGGTAAGTTAAAACACACCAAGAAGATGTAGAAAACGAATTATTAGAAGTTTTATTATTTTTAACTAAATTTTAAAATGTATTGTATCCATTATTGTATAAGTTATAGTTTATATGTTTGTTATTAATGTTAAGTGTCATAGCTTCTTACAAA
Organism: Diabrotica balteata; assembly: GCA_918026665.1. Classification (NCBI taxonomy): domain Eukaryota; kingdom Metazoa; phylum Arthropoda; class Insecta; order Coleoptera; family Chrysomelidae; genus Diabrotica; species Diabrotica balteata. The sequence goes on from OU898278.1 coordinate 60,516,836, forward strand.
TAATCTCAACGACTCCTGACTCCTTATAGTAAGTACACTGACATTTTGTGATATATTGTAAATATTTACACATTTTTCTAATTACAGTGTCTTGATAAAGGAATTAAACAATTCCGAAAGCTAGACCAAAAGTCAAAAGAGTGTTTCTGTAACATCCCGGCCAAACTTCGGACTGCAGCCCCAATAAACTTTGTTGTTTGTGTGTGTATATATATATATATATATATATATATATATATATATATATATATATATATATATATGTATATATATATATTGTAATAGTTTTGTTTTTATTATTTTTATGTTTTATTGTTAATAAATATAATTTTAATTGAATTGAAGTGAATTTTAAAAGTATGTAGTTCGTTGTTAATATACTATACCTCGGCTAGCTCAATTATTTGTTCTAAGCAATCTGTCACTGTGTGACGTCAACTCTGTAGTCTCCTGGTAGAGTTCAAAAAGAAATTAAACCAAAATTTACTTTATATTTTTGATAAATTAACCCAAATGAAGCACGTTATTTATTAATATTGAACAAATTTAATATAAACAATAAAATTCGTCTGCAACTTGGGTTGCCTTTAAAAATTTACAAAAATAGGAATCGTGTAAACCTTAATGTGTCGTGAAAATAGAATTTGATTACAAAATGTGGAAACTCTCTACAATTACCTCAAATCTAAATGACTATTGCAACTTTATAAAGTGTTTAAATGAAATATAAAGAAAAGAAAACTGAACACTTTATGCCGCTGACTTATAACTAGCATTAAAATATAATCAAAATTTCAAATGATCCCCAAAATTATTATCCAAACTCACTTTCAAACAGTTCTGATTTTTTTTTTTTAAAGAAAACTAACTACTCGCAAAATAATCGGTGATACTGGAATATCTATCCTCTCTTCGGAAGTTAAAGGTACGTACTATTATATTTTTATTTAAATGATCATTAATATTTCAATTTTTAAGGCCTATCGCAATTAGTTAATTCATGAATTTTTACTTTTTCAATCTAAATGACATTTCTGCACTCCAATTATAATTTATAAGTCAAAATTTCTCTTACTCTCTGGAACAAATTCTGGATATCTCTATTTGAAAATGTGGAAAAACTAAATTATAATTAAACGATTTTAAAGCACTCCCGGACTATTCCACCTTTTTAGGGCTCTTCCTCCAAAATTTTCGTCGCCTCCAACAACCTATTCTTCATTGTTAACCGCCATAGCTAGCACCCCATACCAAAATTATTCGTTGCTAACAGCAACCCACTTTCTTTTTTCATTCCGTCTTCTATTTTATTCAACCATAAAACTGTCCTGTTTTGACATATTTGTCAAACCACATTAATTTCTCATAAGCACTTTAATCACATCTAATTTGGGAATTTATAAAAAAAAAAAATTCAGATATAAAACTTAACAATACTAATATAATTTATTCTTTTCATCTCCACATCATTGTAATTTATTTAACAAAACCCCTATTAATTTAGTTCCCACAGACTTTTGACAGTTTATTTTTCTGACGTTTATTTTTAAAATTTCTATGTTTAAATAATTTTTTAAGAATTCTTCTTTTTTATTCCTTTTAAGGTTTAGACGATTCACCTATACACTAGGCAACTATACTATTCAGAAATTATTAACACTATACCAGGTAAGTCAAAATTAATTTATTTAGCAATTTACTAATCTTTACTCCCTTTTATTTCAGAGTCGACCCCACATTGTGATGGCTTCATGAAATTCATGAACAACAAACTCATATAAAAATCCCTTTAAGTTATATCCTCTTTGACATATTGAAATCATTTCAACTTCCCCCCAATTTGGATTTTGTTCAGTGCTAACTATCAGCACTTACTAAATCTAAATTCTTACCGATAAACTTAAACATTTTATTAATATTAACATAACAATAAACTGACTTTTATTAATAAGCATATCTCTTGAATATTTTTTTTTTAATAATTTACTCTATGAAAAATACAGACTTCTCCAAACAAAATCTACAAATCTTTCACTAATTATATCAACTTCAGAATCAAATTTCCAAGTACTTTCCCAATTTCATTACTTCTTTTCCTGTACTATTTATTTCTCGTACTAATTTCGTAGAAATTCTTATAATTGTTCCCCTCTTTATTTTATGTTTTTATTTATTTATTTATTTCCGCATATACTATTTCAGTATCTTTATTCATTGCCGCATTATTATTTATTCTTTTTATATCCCCATATAATATTCATTTCATCATCTCTACATACAACTCTCTATATTTCATATTTCAATATTTCATATAATTCTATTTTTCATCTTATTTTCGCATATACTATTTATCATTATAATATTCCCTATTTCCCAATTTCTACAAAATATCGATTTGTCCATAGTACTTTGCTTATTTATTTATACTTGTAACTCCTATAAATTTACTTGAAAATAAATCAACCTTTTTTGTTTATATAAATTTATCATTATTCTGTACATTTGTTCCTAATAAATTATTTAATTATCAAATTTATCTCAAGATATGCTTATTTATTAATTATCCTTCTATTTACAAAACTTATATCTTATAATACCAAATTCGTGTCATAATATTGCATTATTTAAATTATTTACAATGTTTTTGTTGATTAGAGTTACTTCTGAACCTGTATCTATAATAATAACTTGTATACTGAATCTTGTATGTACCCTTCAATAAACTTTAAAGTATTAGTGTTATTGTTTTTATTTAATTCCCCAGTATCTCTAATAAACTCCCTTGGATGTTCATACTTTGATAAGTAGACAATATTATGCACATAGGAGCGGTCTAAGCAAAATTTCTCCCTTCTGCATCAACACTTGCTTCCCCCCTATTCTCCTCTGTTCTAACTACATTCACCTGTCTTCTCTCCTCATTTTCCCCCCTATTATATCTTGGATTCCCTTCTCTGTAAACTTCCCTATTTCTCGTCTCCTGTGGATAATTTCCCTGGTTCTGTCTCCAATTATTGCCTCTGTCATTCCCTTGTCTCCAGTTATTCTCTCTATCATTGTTTGGATTCCCTTGTCTACGTTCCCAGTTATATCGTCCGATATCTCTCCTGACATTGTTCAAATTCTCTCCCCTATTTGTAAAATCCCTGCTTCTATTTTGTCTCTCAAATTCTCTTTCCCTATAATTATTCCCTCGATTCACATATCCCTGTCTATTTGCTGTGTTATTCCTATATGTCACTTGCTCTTGTCCATTTCGATTCTGCGTCCCTACACTCCTCTCAATCCTCTGAAGATATCCTGTCAAACTTTCCATCGTCTTTATATTGTGGAGAGCTATTGTTTCTGCCATGTTATGGTTATATTGCCTGGCAATGTATAGGACAATCTCCTCTTCTCGCATAGCCGGTTCTAAATATTGTGCTGTCTGGAATAACTGCATTGCGTACAGATTGTAGTTGGTACTTTTTTCATAATTGAATTTCCCAAAATACAACCGCTCCCTGAAACTAGCCTGTTGGTTTTCTCCCCAAAAATAGTTAATAAACTTGGCCTCAAATTCCTGCACATTATTTATGGAATTTTCATTATTGCAAAACCATAATAATGGCATGCCCACTAATATGTTTCGAATATTCAATTTCATTTCTATTGGATCCCTTACATTCTTTACCTTATTTTTGATGATATCTACAAATATTCTAGGATGTAAGTGATTCAGGTTTCCATCAAACTTTATTCCCCCATCATTATAACTCGGCACCACAGTACTCACTACTCTTGTTTGTCCTAGATTTGATTCCAAACGCTGAATCTCCTCACTTGCATTTTTAAATTTCTCTCTCAATTCCTCAACTTGTCCCTGTAATACTCTATCTCCCTTTTCCGCCTGATTTGCATGCATACCCATTTCCAGTTCCAAATTCTGCAATCCCTTCTTTATATTATTTTTTATAATGGTAATTTTTTCCTCATAATCCTGAGTTTGCCTTTTAACACTTTCTACCTCCCTAACAATCTCTTTATTCTGCTTATTAACTTCTTTGTTTATTTCCATTGGTAAATTCTCTTTAATGGCTGTTCCCAACTCTACAAATCTGCTCCCAATTTCCTGTCCTATTTCCGCTCTAATTATGGCCTTTTCTCTGGATATCTCCTCCTGTACATTCCTCTTAAAATTCTCACTTTCTCCTCTGACCTGTTCTACTTTCTCTTCTAAACCTTGGGTAATTTGTAGCATCTCTTCCCTGACTATCTTCACTTCTTCTTTGATTTCTTCCCTCATTTTAATTAACTCTTCCCTAAGTTCTCCTTTAATATTATTTTCCATTTTGTTCATATCCCCCCTAATATTGTTAATATTACTATCCATTTTGTGCATATCTCCCCTAATATTATGATCCATCTGTTGTAACATCCGCATTATTTGCCTCATATCCATCTGTGTCATCCCTGACTCTCCAACATCTCCTTCCCTACGTCTCTCCTCCTGCACTCTACATTCATCCACACTTTCATCACGTCTATCTCTCACTGTCTCATCCAACTCCTCTCTCAAACTATCTGTTAGACTTCCCTCTCTATCACCTTGTCCTGCTTCTTGTCTGCCTTGCTCTAAATATTGTACTACAAATTCTCCTGATCCTCCTCTGCTTTCTTCATCTACCTGTATACCCTGTTCCTGTTCTAACACCTGTTCTCCTTCACTCTCTTTCGGTACGATTTCTTTTCCATTTCTTAAAGTCATTCGGTCTGCCATTTTATCCTAATCTCTATTTATTCTCAAATTTAACTTTAACTACCCCAGAATCTCTACAACTCTAATCACACCAATTTGTTTTTATTTTAATCTGTGTATTATTAATAAATCTGCTTAAAAATTACACCCTTATTTCTGTTTTCCCAGAGGCCCCACGTTGGGCGCCAATTGTAATAGTTTTGTTTTTATTATTTTTATGTTTTATTGTTAATAAATATAATTTTAATTGAATTGAAGTGAATTTTAAAAGTATGTAGTTCGTTGTTAATATACTATACCTCGGCTAGCTCAATTATTTGTTCTAAGCAATCTGTCACTGTGTGACGTCAACTCTGTAGTCTCCTGGTAGAGTTCAAAAAGAAATTAAACCAAAATTTACTTTATATTTTTGATAAATTAACCCAAATGAAGCACGTTATTTATTAATATTGAACAAATTTAATATAAACAATAAAATTCGTCTGCAACTTGGGTTGCCTTTAAAAATTTACAAAAATAGGAATCGTGTAAACCTTAATGTGTCGTGAAAATAGAATTTGATTACAAAATGTGGAAACTCTCTACAATTACCTCAAATCTAAATGACTATTGCAACTTTATAAAGTGTTTAAATGAAATATAAAGAAAAGAAAACTGAACACTTTATGCCGCTGACTTATAACTAGCATTAAAATATAATCAAAATTTCAAATGATCCCCAAAATTATTATCCAAACTCACTTTCAAACAGTTCTGATTTTTTTTTTTTTTAAAGAAAACTAACTACTCGCAAAATAATCGGTGATACTGGAATATCTATCCTCTCTTCGGAAGTTAAAGGTACGTACTATTATATTTTTATTTAAATGATCATTAATATTTCAATTTTTAAGGCCTATCGCAATTAGTTAATTCATGAATTTTTACTTTTTCAATCTAAATGACATTTCTGCACTCCAATTATAATTTATAAGTCAAAATTTCTCTTACTCTCTGGAACAAATTCTGGATATCTCTATTTGAAAATGTGGAAAAACTAAATTATAATTAAACGATTTTAAAGCACTCCCGGACTATTCCACCTTTTTAGGGCTCTTCCTCCAAAATTTTCGTCGCCTCCAACAACCTATTCTTCATTGTTAACCGCCATAGCTAGCACCCCATACCAAAATTATTCGTTGCTAACAGCAACCCACTTTCTTTTTTCATTCCGTCTTCTATTTTATTCAACCATAAAACTGTCCTGTTTTGACATATTTGTCAAACCACATTAATTTCTCATAAGCACTTTAATCACATCTAATTTGGGAATTTATAAAAAAAAAAAATTCAGATATAAAACTTAACAATACTAATATAATTTATTCTTTTCTTCTCCACATCATTGTAATTTATTTAACAAAACCCCTATTAATTTAGTTCCCACAGACTTTTGACAGTTTATTTTTCTGACGTTTATTTTTAAAATTTCTATGTTTAAATAATTTTTTAAGAATTCTTCTTTTTTATTCCTTTTAAGGTTTAGACGATTCACCTATACACTAGGCAACTATACTATTCAGAAATTATTAACACTATACCAGGTAAGTCAAAATTAATTTATTTAGCAATTTACTAATCTTTTCTCCCTTTTATTTCAGAGTCGACCCCACATTGTGATGGCTTCATGAAATTCATGAACAACAAACTCATATAAAAATCCCTTTAAGTTATATCCTCTTTGACATATTGAAATCATTTCAATATATATATATATATATATATATATATATATATATATATATATATATATATATATATATATATATATATATATATATATATATATATGTAAAGAATAAATCTTTTAGCAAAAAGCTGCTATCGCTTTGTTGTATTAAATTGGCCAAATATATGGCCTAGGAGGACAAATTCGTTAAACTTCCCGTGTTCGAATCGGTATCAATAAAGTGTTATGACTCATTTCGGCCTATCTCAGCCTCATCAGACACTTGGGCTGAATACAAATTCAAACACGGAAAGTAGAACGAATGTCTCCTAAAGCTTCACCACTGCAGTGGTTTGCGAGCAGAGGCGCCACCTGCTTTGGCGGCCGTGAACGAAAACGATATAATCACATCGTTTTCTACCTCTGGGCTATGCGAAATGTGTAAAGAATAAATTTTTTAGCAAAAAGCTGCAATCGCTTTGTTGTATTAAATTGGCCAAATATATGGCCTAGGAGGACAGATTCGTTAAACTTCCCGTGTTCGAATCGGTATCAATAAAGTGTTATGACTCATTTTGGCCTATCCCAGCCTCATCAGACACTTGGGCTGATACAAATTCAAATTTTTGAATATTTATATACAATATATATTTATTAACAAAATAGAGATTTTTTAAAGTGAGAAAAACTGGTCTATTCCATTTGTAATATACTTTGATATAGCGAAGAAAAACTCATCCCCTAAATATTGATCCCTTAGTTACAACCCCTAACTTAAATTTTTTAATAGCACCCTGTACATTTTTTTATAGTTTTGGATGTGGTCTTCTATCGTCTATTTAACCGATTTTTTAAAATAAAATGGATTTGTAAGGTATCAAGAAAATATATATCAGTTTTTTTTTTTATTTTTGTTAAATTAATCAAGATAGCCTTAAAAATAGAATAGAAAAGAAATATGCTTTATTGTCACTGAAATTAGATAAATCGTCAATATTACAAAATAAAAGAATGAAAGTAAAACAAAAACAATTTATTGCAAACTTATGCTTGCGATATGCTTGTCTTATTTTTTCTTTTAATTCCTCTAAATTTTGCGGTTTTGATTGATAAAAAATATCTTTTATCGCTCCCCAAAAGAAAAAGTCAAGAGGTGACAAATTACATAAATTACAATAAAAAATAAACTGATATATTTTCTTGATACCTTGAAAACCCATTTTATTTTAAAAAAATCGATTGAATAGACGATAGAAGACCACATCCAAGACTATAAAAAATGTACAGGGTGCCATTAAAAAATTTAAGTTAGGGGTTGTAACTAAGAGATAAATATTTAGGGGATGATGTTTTCTTCGCCATATTAAAGTGTATTACAAATGAAATAGACCAGTCTTTGTCTCTTTAAAAAATCTTAATTTGGTTAATAAAGATAGCCTGGCTAAATTAGTCTGGGACACTTAATTAACAAAAATAAAAAATAAATTGATTTCTTGATTATTTACAAACTGATTAATTTTATTTTTAATAAATCTGTTGAATAGACGATAGAAGACCACATCCAAAACTTTAAAAAAGTATACAGGGTGCTAAAAAAATATATAAAGTTAGGGGTTGTAACTAAGAGATGAATATTTAAGGAAAGATTTTTTTCTACGCCATATTAAAGTGTATTACAAGTAGAATAGATCACTTTTTGTCCCATTCGAAAATCTCTATTCGTTTGAGAGATATAGTCTGGGGCACCCTGTATATATATATATATATATATATATATATATATATATATATATATATATATATATATATATATATATGTATATATATATATATATATATATATATATATATTTCCGCGGTCAGATGAATGAAAATCACTAGGTTCTCGGGAAGAACCGCGTTGAGAATTTAATGCTCGACGTTTCGGCTCCCATTTTGGAGCCATTATCAAGAGGGATACGGTTCGGTTCGAGTTCTGGGTCTCAATCTTCCTACTCCCCTCACTCGAAACGTACCAGTATCGTGTTCTGTATTATTACTCGAACCGAACCGTATCCCTCTTGATAATGGCTCCAAAATGGGAGCCGAAACATCAAGCATTAAATTGTCAACGCGGTTCTTCCCGAGAACCTAGTGATTTTCATATATAGGTATATATATATATATATATATATATATATATATATATATATATATATATATATATATATATTAGTGGATTTTCTTGGGCTTAGGTTCATAAAAAAAATGTAATTTATTACTAAGACATTTTTATATATTTTTTTCGACGTTTCGGCAGGAAATCTATGCCTTTTTCAAGAAATAATATTGACTAAAAAAACAATCTATGACAGACATAATACGGTTTAAAAAATAAACTGTTGACTTGCCAAGCATGTAAAAATTCGGTACTAACAAGTAGACGGTCACAATTAAAATAATATTAAAACATAGGACATACCCACTAAGTAACTACATGTAAAATACATTTTACATGTAGTGACTGTAAAAATACGAAAATTTTAGTATTTTGTCCGTATCATGCGACACCCAGAACGTTATGGAGTTCTCGACATTATTATCCAGGGCAAAATATGTTGAAAGAGGGGTTCTGGTGTAAGAAGCACATCATGACCTCGTAACCTACGTGAGTGGTTTAATCAGTATTCATCGTCTCTCTTCAGAGCTATGGTAAATAAAATTATGATACCCACCCATCGAGCAATAATTGTCTTATTGCTCGATGTACCCACCGTTCAGTAATGGACTTGGTATAGAAATAACAAAAGATGATATGTCTCTGACCTTCTATTAATGTTGATGACTTCGTCTTTAAGTAGGTACTGGCTACCAGAGCTATATTCTGCTGATGGGTTTCCTATTTACAAAATATTTTTTATTAGGTAGGATGAAAGCTGCTTCTTTGGTTTTTATCTTTTTCATGCTGCTTCCGTCATGACTATTGAAGCATCTTTCCCTAGAACTTTTTTATGGTCCCAGACATGTTTGCATATCTGGGATGTATTAAAGTCCCTGTTTTTGATGTCTCCAAGAAATCCCAGCTATAGAAATATTCCTGGGTCAATGACAACAGAGTAGAATACAATTTATATAGCAACAGCGTGTAACAACTTTGTTATTTAAATTAACATTCTTTCTTTTTTAAAAACGGTTTCCGGAGTGGAAATCGGAACGTCAAAACCAAATATAAAATGTAATTTTTTTGCAATTAATTGTGATTTAACCCTTAACTTAGACATACCACAAGAAACAGTTTTATAATATCTTTATTTTTATATGAAAAAACTAATTTTAGTGCATGAACTAAACCCACAGATCATTTTTGTTACTCTCTGTAATGAGTATCATAGCACACTACCACCTAGCAATGAAACTTCCGTGTTGACGAGTAAAACAATGATTGGCGCATCACCTAGTGACCGGGCGCCTAACTATAAATATATGGCGCGAAATTCAAAAGTTTAGTAATATTACTTAGGATTGTGTACTCATTTTAAAGTAAAGGAAAATCGATATAATCCTAAAATAACAAGAAAAATCCTTATCTTATACGATAATAAATATTTTTCGTATACTTTTTGGGTTTTCTTGTTATGTTGAGACTATATTTATTTTACATTACATTAAAATGCCAAAGTGGTTAAAAAAATTAAAGAATAAAATATAGAATAAAATGTTTATTTATAAAAATATTACAAGAAGTGTTATATGTGTTACAAGAAATGTTAATTATACAAGCCAAGTGTGTTACAAGAAATATTAATAATACAAGCCAAGTGTACTATAATTTAGTTTTCTTAATGTTGTGGCAAGAACTGGTCAGTATTTAAATAATTGTTTTGTCTTAGTATGTCAAGTTTTATGTAAATAGAAGCCTAATTCTGCAAAAGGCCTTTTACTACAATTTCATTCTCATAATTCGCAAAGAATTCAAACAGTGGTATATAACATTCAAGATTTTTTTAGGAGGCAATGAATCTAAAGATAAATCCCTAGAAGACAAAGATAAGTGCATGCTTGTAATAAATTTAGTCTATAATTACATAAGCGAAGCAATCAATGGGGAAAACCAATTGCTTTTTTCACACATACTCTCACAGATTCAGAATGAAAACATGCAAATGCGTTGAAGTATTTAAAAAATGCAGGCATTATCTGGTAGGAAAGCAATTCAAACCAATCACAGATTTTTTTTATATAGAATGCTGGCATATATAAAATCTGACAAGGAGAACTAGCTTTACTTCACAAGAATTTATTAATTATCTACACTCTAAAGGAATATTTCAAGTAGAACAACACCATATAACCATGAAGGAAATGGTTAAGTTGAAAGATACAATGAGTTATTTAGAAATTGGTGAATCTAGCATTGAAAACCAAATATTTAGACATAACTAAATGAAAAACTGCTTTACCAGGAGCTCTGTACTATATAAGAAGTTTACTATTGAATTGTTATATTATTGAATCACACTAATGATGAAGATGAAGTCCAAATAACACATTAGAGAATTCCACTACTAAATCAATGCCAGATGTGACAGAAAATTTACCTGTTCAAAAACCTGATGATAATTATGAACCAAGATTGGAAAATTCAGATTTTCAATCTAGCTGTAAATCAGCTGGAGCTAAAAATAAACCAAGATAGTTGCAATATTTTGTTCACAAATAGGGACGGGTAAATGTACTATAATTTAGTGTTCTAAATGTTGTGACAAGAACTTGTCAGTAATTAAATAATTTTTGTGGAATTCTAATAATTAACAGGTTTTATTAAACTGTTTATTCGGGCTGTTGGGCCGTTGTCTTCTGTTGAGATTAGTTCTCGACGTTTCGCCAACGCTAGGGTTGGCATCTTCTGGAGATGTTGATGCTTCGCTTGTAAGCAGAAACTGACGACGCGTTGTACTACGGAGGCAATATTTATAATTCCCACTCGCCTCCCCTCCACTGGTTTCGGCTTGAGGCTTCAAGCCGAAACCAGTGGAGGGGAGGCGAGTGGGAATTATAAATATTGCCTCCGTAGTACAACGCGTCGTCAGTTTCTGCTTACAAGCGAAGCATCAACATCTCCAGAAGATGCCAACCCCTAGCGTTGGCGAAACGTCGAGAACTAATCTCAACAGAAGACAACGGCCCAACAGCCCGAATAAACAGTTTAATAAGTTAGACGATGGCCGTGAAAGCCTAACGCAATTTATCAATTAAAGCCCAATAAGCAACAGACAGCCGTCAGACATTCTGAGTTCTTTGTAGTAGTTACATCCTAATCTAATAACACACACTACCAGTGGTCAGTGAGAACTCTTACTGTCTGGAGTTCTACTTCACAGAAAGACAGAACTCAAGAACTCTGCTAATGTGGAAACAGAAAAATTAAATGATTTAGTTGTAGAAAGAACTTTATATACATTTATATGATAATATTTTAGTCATATTTAAACCTATAAACCCAACAGTTAGCTCTGAGATTCTAAGATCCAGCACTATAAAGATGGAAAAATAACATTAAAAATAAAAAAATATGTAAAGTATTACCTAGTTACAATAAAAACATGAAGTATTTTACAAAGTTATGTTTCCAAACTCTATGTTACCAGTAACTCTTTTCTACTAATATTTATATATTTATTGAGAGACATATTAAATACATTTAGATTTAGGTTGTTCTACAAAATGGAACATTAAAAGTACATAGATGAGACAAACCATGGTAATATGGTACTCTAAGACCAATCTCACTCACAGACAGATCCCTCCTCGCACTTAACAGGCAAGCTCATAGACCTTTCCATATGATAGTGTAGTCATGGTCTGCTAATCTAATCCAACTTTGAAAGGCGCACACCTGTAGAAATTATGTCGAACCCTCTCTACTGTGATGATTTTTAAGATAGTTGTTGAACCACCACCTACAAAATAATTCAAATAGTAAGCAAGTAAGACTGATTTTATAATACATAATTTTAGGTTAAATTTATAATTAACTAATTTTATAAGTAAAAGGTCACATACATACATATATTGGCATAATAGTTCTTACCTGGTGTTGGTAAAAACAAACTCAGAAGGGCTGTTCTCGTAATACCGGTATGTCCAACATTAATTATATCGTCCTCTTTAAAATGACTAGCGCATACACGAAAATTGTTATAAATAGTTTCTGTTGCAGCATTCTATAATTAGGGCTCTTAACAAAATTTCCCCATTTATCAAACATATCCATATAAGAAAAACTATATTGTTTGCCAGTAGTATCCATGCAATCTGAAACACATCTTTTTTGTTCAGTTCTTCGTCTCTACATTGTTATTCCATGTAATGTGTTCGAGTCCATAATAAAAAATCGTCTAAAATTGTACCTTTTTGCACCACTTATATAAAAAATTTTAAATTATAAAATAAATTATAAAAGATAAAACAAATACAAATATGGCGCCGTATTTGTCAAAACTCAACTTTGAATTTTCCACAGCACACTCCCTCCGCGCAGGAAAGAGACTAGCAGCGCCACCATACGAATGGGCGCCAAATCCGAACATGATTTGGCCTTGGCTATCTCTGTTACCAATCTAGGTAAATTTATCTATGATGAGTATTGTCAAACACAATTCGATCCGATATCTCGATTATATAATCTCGATGTTACCTGAGAATCTAATCGATTAGAAAAATTCAATTGAACCATAATGGATCAAATAATGTAAGGTTAGATATGAGGTCAACAATTTAAGAATATTTTATTACTATCAAGGTCAAAAGTGTATCTTAGTTATCTTTTACCAACAAATTCCTACTTTTGTAAACAATCCGAATAGGGTGTGTACTTGTAGTTTAAAGTAAGACAATATTTTAGTTCATATTTTCTAATTGTTGATTAGTTACTTTAAGTTCTTAATAAACTACTCTTTTAGCTGAACAGTCTCGGTAAAAATGGCTCACTGCAAAATATGGTTAGATAACTACCACACTGGTCAATATTATCCTGGCAGTCAAATTCAAGGGAAAGTTGTCTTGAATTTCAGTAGTGAAACTACATTAAGAAGTAAGATACCTACTTGACATAATGAATTAAACCAAATTTATTAATAATAATACAACATTACTTATTTACAATTTTGTGGTGCAAAATAGACAAGAAATCGCCGGTGTATGATTTAAACCGCTCTCAATAAGTTACCTCATAAACTATACATCTTTCTTTTTTGATTTAAAGAAAAATTATATTGTTCCGGAAACAGGTAGAGAATAAAACAAATGATAAGAGATTTGTTCAATTTTTTTCTTCTGTGGAAAACAAAAAGGACCTTTAAGCTTAAATTACACAGCAGTCAACATAGCTCACTCAAAGATCACCTTATCCTAAATGTACCAGAGAAAAGATTAATTTTTGATTTGTAATGGCAAAATAAGAATTAATGTAATATAATAATGTACTAAAAAATATATAAGACTATCTTTTGTGGGTTTGCATTCCATATGCATGATGTTATGTGTGATCTTAATTTACGAGATATGAAAATAAATTTAATTACAAAGTTGAGACCTATGATATGTGGTCTTCGTAAAACCAACTTAGAGTTACATAATTACAATAGTGAAATACCAAAAATAATGACAGTAATAGAAAACTACTCAATAACAAAGAGTATCATTTACTCTACTATTAGATATATTATTTAGAGTTTCAGTGAATCATGTAAAATTATTTATATTTATTTTTAACAAAGAAAACAAAATTTGTAATAAACTGAAATCAATGAATATTAGTCAGTACCTAGAAACCACAAATAATATTTTTTCTACTGTTGTCAGTATTTGCTATTGAAAGTGTTAGAATGTAGTATTAATAGGTTATTCCTAGATATACAGATGGTAGATCGTTGATTTGTGCTATATTAGGTTTACTAATTAAAATCCCAACTGTCTAGTTTTAGTAACTAATTTTTGCTAAGTTGGTTAAACTATTATATACTGGCAGTAGTTGGGCATTACTATACAACCATGCTCATAAGTAATGTTTAGACAAAAAATATTCACATGCAGTTTATTGAAAAAATAAAACTACCACATCAATTAAAACAAAATATATTTTTGAAAATTTTTATTTATTTATTGATGAGTGTTTACAAATGTTTTTGATAAGTATTGAATATACACTTCCATTATTTATGAATATTTTTCTTTCTCAATAAAAGAAGTCTAAAACAGTTAGTTTATTTGGTCTATTAATGGTGAGAGGTATTCTAGGAATGTTTGTGTTGTATGTTTCTGACAATGTATCTATTGAAATATTCCCAAGCTGAGAAAATGGGAATATATTATACAAATCATGTACTGACAAATGTTAAATACAACAAATAAATCTATTTACATACATTAAAACTTGTCAGTCTGTGTATATAAGAGCTTAAATGTAAGTATCAGAGTAATTAAAAAACATATAATGCAAAAACTAATAACAATGAACAATAGGCCCATTCATGTTTAGTTTTATAAAATCATCTACAATATACCTACACTGGATTTTTCACAAAAATTTATTTAAGTAACATTTTTTTAAAACTTAAAATGCTAAGTCTGTGATTAAATGTGGTATACTATTATAGAAAGCAATTCCCAATTGTCCAGAACCATTTCCACATATGTCTAATCAGGTATAACCAGGAACTAAACTATTTTTTCCACAAATAGTGTATGGATGGATAGCTGCATTTTGTTTTATATGTTTTTTTTTAAGTTTATTATTTATTTTTATAAATTTTTACATCTCATATAGTTAAATACCAAGTCTGGAAAAGTTCTTTGGTAGTCCTCTATATGACTCTTAAATCCCTATAGAGTTCTTTAGCAGAGCAAAGATTCTGATTACCTGATATACATGGTCTCAAATAACAACACATAAGTCATGACAGAATGAAATGGGGCAAAATATGCTGTTCTCAATGTTACTAAAAAAAAGAGATAGATTCTTAAGAGTTGTGTAACATTTATTTTGTCAAATTTCATGTTATATACCATCATCATCGTCTAGCCTTCTGCATCCAAAGTTAAATATAGGCCTCCCCTAATTTCTTCCAGTACTGTTGGTCTTGAGCTTCCTGCAGCCAATTCCCAGTAACTTTTGAAGATTGTCTGTTCATCGTGTAGGTGGTCTACCTCTGCTTCTTTTGTCTGCATGTGGTCTCCACACTATTTTTTTTTGTTTCCACTGCCCATCATTCATTCTGCCAACATGGCCTGCCCAGTTCCACCTCTGTCAAGCTATGCGCTCTATGACATCTGTGTCCATATTTCCTTGTTTCTAACCCTATCTCTGAGAGTCAGTCCAAGTAAGGAGGGTGGTTAGGGTTAGATACATACGAGATGGCTTTCAAAGCAAAAGCGAAATAGCTTCATCAACCAATCTTTTAATAATTTACGATATAGTGTGGAGAAAAGGCATAATATACAACTTATCCTTGAATTCCTGCACAAAACAACAGCATACCTGATATATATAGTATGCTCAAAGGTGTCAAGTAGTTATCTTCTTCAATTGCCATTTCTGCAACAGGTTGATACTAATCATAACTATTCAGACTTTAGAGACAACTGATCTGAAATTTTCATCAGATGTACACCTGTATCATTCTCTCAGGTTTCGCAGTGATGATATTCTGTCTTCCTATGCTTATATTTCCTTGGATCTGTCCCTGCATAATCAGTTGGAACAAGTTGTATCTCTCTTAACATGTAACATGTCAGAGATTCCAAATTTCTTGTTTTGATTATACTTAAAGTTTCCATTTGATGTAGTTATAGGTGCATGCATTGGTAGATTGAAACTAAAAATGGCCAACTACAAGAATCTATATCTGAAGAACTGTATATTGCAGATATACCATAAACATAATCACAAAATTTCAGATATGCCAATGACTTAGTCCATATTACAAGCTGTACTGTCATTGCTTTTAATGGAAAAGTCTTACAGCAATTGGAGTTTCATGTGTATTTTATCCCTCTTTTCTTGTCTTCTAATGATTTATTAATGTTTAGAGTAACTAGATGCGCTCCTATTCCTGTAAGGAAGTTTAGTATATCTAGAGGCTTTATGTTGGGGTAAGTTCTCCTCTTCTAATTCATATGCTTCCAGATGTGTTCTAGAGTTCCTTAGGCCAGTGGCCTATAAGTATTCCTGTTAAAGTAAGTATGTAGTTTTTTTTTTGTTTAAACTAATGCAATCCTTTTATATTATAGTTCTCTATACATATTTTTCATTGTCCCATTTCTTTTTAAATTGTTTAGAGGTTCGTATCTTTTGTGATCTACTTCTATTTGAATTTCTTCTAACATCAAGCTGATACTTCTTCTACAAAAAGAGTTCCAATCCCATAAAAAGTGCTTTTGCACATTTTTTGTACAATTTGTCTGCAATTTCATGTCTTCTTACTCCAGTATGTTTTGGAATTGAGGCAACTGAATTATGAGTGCTTACTTGATTTAATTTCTTCATGTGTTTACATACCACTTCATAGTGGATCACATGTGATTTCAGTGCTTTGATGCCTGCTTTACCATTCGACATCATTACAATCTCTTTTCTATTAGCGTGAGTTTCAGCTTACTTATTTGACACTTTGCTCAAGCTTTCTGAATCTGTTTGACACAAAGTTTGATACAAAATTTGATACAAAATTAATTGAAACTTAGGTCTAATAATTTTCGCGTTGGTCATCCTATATTATGGACCTTATTTTCACTCTCTACTAGGATGTGTAAAGTCATGAGATCAAGGTACTTCCATAGCAGTTGTTGGACATGTTTTCATTGCTCCTGTAATACATGCTCAAGCTAGTCTTTGAAGTTCTGCGAGGATGTTCCTCATGTTGCTTAGACGGGCTCTACCTCCACGGGATACTGTCACATCTCAAGATTTTTGGGTAAAATCCTCGGTTTTTCCTGCAAGGATTTTGTGGCCTTGCTGATCACTGTTTTTCCAGATGAGTTAATTGTCTAGGATAATTCCTAGATATCTAACCTATTTAACCTGTCCCCCATCTTTTTGCACTATATTTTGTATAGTTCAGTCCTCTAAATTATGTCACAGTGGATGTTTTCAAACTATCCCTTCGCAATTAAGACGATGTATCCTTGGAAATATAGCCCGAGGTTTGTCAAATTGCAATGATGTTGGTCTTGTACTAGGCTTCACATAAATGGGGATGCAACTCCTTGTGAATATACGATGTAGGACAGGGGTCACCAAATGGCGGACCGCGGTCCGCATCCGGACCGTGAGCTGGTTTTTTGCGGTCCGCCGTTAGATTCAAAATACAGTAATAAAATTATAGTGTAAAATTATAATCAAATCTAAAAATATAAATATCTTTACATTTTTAAAATGCACAGTACTAATACTGTATAAAAATAATCGTAATCTAAACAATATGTTTCGACTAAATGGTTTTCCAAAATTTCAGGTAGTACCTACCTCAAAATAATCTTTTAGCAAACTACAATAGGGAAGCTGTCTGAACACTAAAGTTATTTTAATTTGCATATTTATGACGTACCTAGTAACCAGTCTATAATAAAACTAAAATGTTTTTCCAGATTTTTTCAGTTCAGCCTCAGATCATTTTTCCGAAATATTCTGAGACTTCTTTACGCATTTCCTAAATGCTTGCCAAATATAAGAAGCCATTTAATGACTCGGCTATCGTTAAAGGGTGTTTTCTGGAAGCAAGAAATTCTTTATTTGAAAATAAAAAGGATGTTGTCGATACTTTTTATCGTATTCTAATATCTACTACTTCAAACACAAGGAATACACAGGTATTGACCGATGAAACATACAAAACGTTAAAACAAATCTTGGCTGTCACTAAATATTTTACTTTGGCATTGGATGAGTCATGCGACATTCCAGATACATCACAGCTTGTCATTTTCGTGCACTACCTGAACAGAAGACAGAACCAGTGTTGAGTTTGTTGAAGAACTTTTGACAATTTTGCCAGGACGGCGCTGCAGCTACGGTTAGGTGTAGAAAAGGCTTGGTTCAGCGACTAAGTAGCGATCCTTTGTGCAATGAAAATCCAATATCGTATTATTCATCAAAGTGGGTTGTGTTACAGTTTAAATCCAAATCTTTACAGTAAACAAAGACACTATAGTTGCATAAAGTAAACAACCAGAAACAGTAGCATTAAATGATTAAATTAAGTTCTAAGATACAAATATTTTAAATTACGCCGCAAAAATTTATTAAAAAAAGACAAGAGAAAAAACAATATAATATTTTTATAATCATCTTGTTCCTTAAGTTTATTTCATACCCATCCCTAAACGAGGTGGTCTAGTTGCCTGGTTTTAACTGCGTAAATGATCTCATGAGGGGGAGTTACAACTACTGGAAAGTTTCTGGGTAAACCCCCGCAATTACGCCACTGCCTGGTTAGTGTTGAGTGTCCGGACCGCGGAAGTGTTGTAGTTTTTCGAAATGGACCCTCAGAGAATATAATTGGTGACCCCTGATGTAGGATACTAGAAATAACTAAAAACAGTCTAATGGCAGACTGTTGTTAAAAATTGTGTTCCAGTTAAGCTAAATAGTTTATATGTAAAAACGAGTTGACGTCTTTACACGCGAATACAAAAAGGTCAAGGACAACAGAAATCTAGCACCAAGATACTGAGATGCCCGACTCTGTTCTAGAAAACCGGCAATAAAAACAGAAAATATCAGATTTTGATCTTCCATGCAAAACATGGACCAAAATTAATAGGTTTTGAACTTAATATGGCAGATATGTAGTGATGGAAAGACTTGGTTCGTTTCGGTGACCCGGGTCTTCCAGGTCATTCATTAAAATGACCCGTTCATAAAATCCGTTCATATGAACGACTAATTAAATTTGTGTAAAGGTCAAGTGTGTGGAGTTTAATATTGATATGTTTATGAATCTTTCTGAGAGTATATGAATTATTAATGATAACGCAGGACCCGTTCATAGAGATTTCTTCATTAGAACGACTTTAATTATATAGTTGTTTACGTGTAGAATTCGATATTGTTACTATAAATTTAAGAATAAAATATAGTTTAAGGCTGACATTAAAATTTTTATTTCTCAAATCATCTTCAAAGTAAAGTAAAATTACAAATTCTATATTGTTATGTTCATCTTCTTACGGTGCCTATCCGTTGCGGATGTTGGCGATCAACGTGGCTATCCTAACTTTGCTTGCTGCTACTCTGAAAAGTCCGGTTGTCGATGTATTAAACCACTTTGTCAGGTGTTGAAGCCAAGATATTCTTCTTCTCCCTGGTCCTCTCTTTCAAAATACCTTGCCCTGAAAAATGAGTTGCAACAAGCCGTATCTTTGTTCATTACTCATAACATGGCCAAGATATTCTAGTTTGCGCTCTTTGATGGTGTTGATAATCTCGCATTCCTTGCCTATTCTACGTAGGACCTCAACATTAGTTAGACGATCCACCCATGAAATTTTTAAAATACATCTGTAACACCAATCTCGAATGCCTCGAGTTTTCTTAAAGAAGCTTCGGAAAGTGTCCAGGCCTCTACTCCGTATAATAACGTAGAAATGTTATGTTCATGAATGAATGATAATGCAACAATTAATAAGGATTTTATTTCCTACAAATTGATAAACAGAACAGACTACGGGACTATTGACTCGACAATTCCAATGTATATCATTTTACAGTTTTGCAGCGTAAGGGTTTCGCCATTCTGGAAAACTGAAATCAGCTTTTGAACGATCCTTTGCGGTTCGCACCGTTCGCGGTTCATGCATTAATTTGACCGAGCAACGTGTCGCGATCACACAGTTCTTTCGTAAACACTAGACAACTTCATTCATAGGCATGATTCATAGGGTCATTCGAACGGTAGGGTCACAGAATGTGATTGTATCAATCACGGGTCTTCGAAAACATCAGATCTTTGTGAACGGTTCATTCATGACCTTCTCATCACTACAGATGTGTGTTAATGTTGTACAAGTGAGACAAGCGCTCCTCTCCTCAATGTGACTATGAAGAGGATAAAATCAACGACAGTTTTGAAGAGTCTCCCTATCTTCTTCTTCTGGTGCACTTCATTACTAGAGGTTTGCAATTACTACATCAAAATGTTCTCTATTCTGCGTTGCTCTTAGTGATATTGCGAAACCATGACATGGCTCTTCTGCCTACTCAATTCCCTCTGTCTTCGCTTTAATTATTATTCGTAGCAGGTTATATTTGTCATTTCTCATTATGTGGCGTAGGTACGATGTCGTTTGTTTCTTAATTGTTGTTATAAGTTCTAACTCTCTATTTATGGTGTTTAATACTATTTGATTCGTAATGTGTTCATTTTATTCTGAGCATTATATTTCAAAGGCTTCTAATGGTATTTAATTTTAATCTTCAGGTTTCAACTCCATACAGAAGGACTGACCAATCTTAGCATTTAATACTTAACTCTAATTCGGATGTCTAAGCTTAGTTTTCGATTATAGATAATTTGCTTCCATTTATTGTACATATTCCTAGCCTGTTTTATTCGTGTTGTTATTTCTATACCTGGATCCCACTTATCATTTAATAGTACTCCTATACTATATTAGAGTTTGTGAACTAATTCTAATTTAGTGTTACTTAGTTCAATGCGACAGTTTTCAGCAGTTTTGCTAGTCATCATTGTTTTGGATTTTTGAGGATTTAACCATTATATAACCATTATATTACATACAATGTTGGGTCCTGTAGTGCTTAAAATGTGATCAAAATTTCAAGTCGATTGATCTAATAGTTTAAAATTTATTTAATTTGTGTATCCCAAATTTAATTTTTTGGCAACAATATATGTCAGAACAATAAGTAATTATACGAGTAGCTTCTGAAAGAAGATATTATTATTTTTTTTAAATTAGGAAAAATCATTTTAAATATTGCGAATTAATTTTGTAAAAACATGTCGATTTTTTGCTTATAAACAATTTTAATAACTTTTTAACCATTGCATACAAAAAAAAAATATTTTTTCATATTTAGAAAGCCTGCATTTTTTTAGAAATTTAAAAGAAAAAAAGTTAACCTAGGTGACTTTGGGAAAAAGTTAGTGCCTTTTTTTAAATTGATAGCAGTTTTGTTTATAACAATTAAGAGATTTTATTAGGGTCATCTGAAAGAACATACTTTAGAGTTTTAATGTGAAAAATTCGAAAAAGATTGAATTTTAATGGTATCGTTCAAAAAACTTCAAAACTGTGTTCCTCAAAATCGGCCGGATTTGAAACTCGTGAGAGCGGTGGAGGGGGAAGAAGCTGTTAACTGTATCTCTGGTTCTTAAATAAACCGTCTAACTTATTTAAACATTTTTTCAGTTTTAAATTTTTTTAGCAATATTATTTGAGGTAATTTTTATTGTTAAATATAAATATTTATGATTAATATATAATTCGTCAATAAACTTCGTAAATAATTTATATATAATAGCTTTTATGAAAAGAAATATCTTATTCAATTCTTTCTACTTGAAACTACTTACTAATATTTCTTTAAAAATAAAAAATCTTAAATTTAAATTTAAGATTTTTTCAATGGAAAAATCATCGCATTAAAAAAAAATTCATAGCAACATATTTATTTATTATTATTTATTAATATAAACTTTTTTAAACAAATTATAACAAAAATTTTTTGCTTCAAAATTATTTTCTTTTAATAATTTGAATTATTCTAAGACGAACGTTATTCTTGTATTTTTTCGTAAAATATTTTAAACGTAAAATGTAAATAAACGATTAAAAATGGCGATTTTTGGCGACAAACATCTTAACTTTAACGTTCAAACACATTATTCATTTTTTGTACATACAAATTAAAAAATAAACGTCGAAATCCATAAACAAGAAACAGAGATACAGTTCACAGCTTCTTTCCTCTCCACCGCTCTCTTAAAACATGTTCTTTCAGATGACCATAATAAGATTTCTTAATTGTTATAAACAAAGCTGATATCGATTTAAAAAAAAAGACACTAACTTCGTCAAAAAGTGCCCTCGGTCAACTTTTTTTTCTTTTTAAATATATGAAACAATCAGTTTCTTGCAGGCAATGGTTACAAAGTTATTCTAATTGTTGATAAGCAAAAAATCGACATGTTTTTGCAAAATAATTTGCAATATTTAAAATTATTTTTCTTCGTTTTTTTTTTTAATAATATTAACAGAATAAATCTTTTTCTTTCAGAAGCTACCTGGATAATTACTATAACTACATAATTTTCTGACTTATATTGTTGCAAAAAAAAATAATTTGGTGCAAACAAATAACTTTGACTCTTGTACACGGAGTCTTGAGTCTTGTACAAGACTCTTTGTACACGGTCGATTTTAGTAGTGTGGTTGGAATATTTTAAGGTTTGTTCCTGGTTCCAATAAAGGTTTTGAATTGTGAGATTTTTTCGTCTAGCTTTATTTTGTGTAGTTTATACAACAATTTTTCATACAAAAGCCTTCATTTCATCAAAAGCCTTCTGGTAGTAAATCAAACAGGGATTCTTTTTTCTGGTGATCGAGGTATTGTTGAATTAGTGTTTGAGTCGCAAACAGCGCCTCTCTTGTTCCCAGTGCCTTTCTAAATCCGAACTAATAGTCACTTATGTCTATTTCACATTTTGTATAAATTCGATTCTGTATATGTACGATATTTAAGAATATTTTTTGTAGCTAACTGATTAAGTTTATTAGTCTAAGTTCGTCGCAGTTGCGGGAACTAGATCTCTATGGTATAGAAACTGCTGAGTTGGGCCATACCTTTGGTACTACGCCACTTTCATATATGAATTTTTACAAATAAGAGGCAGATATCGAGCAAGCACAATTATCTTTTATTAAATCTTGCCGCCCAAGTACTTTCGCTCTCAGAGCATCTTCGGGGGCATTTCATCAAACTTTGACTATCCAGCACATCATCGAATGTCATAAACATTTAAATACATCTACACAAAAACTAACAATAGACAAAGGACAAACAGTTTAAAAATTCTTTGGATGCTACATTATGGGCAATGACAGTAGACAGTCTGGTCCACAAGTTTTCTAATTCTTTGCACATTGTATCGCATGTTTAGCTCTACGTCTAGGATTGTGGATCCTTCCATCTCCCACATTTACGTCTGTTGCACTAATTCAGGTATGTCATCCGCAAAGGATTTTTCGATAAATTCCTCCCATACTTCAATTGATTTGTTAACTTTTTTCTATAATTATTCTTCCTTTGTTGTCAGCTAGAGTGGGTATATTAGGTTTTTTTTTATTATTGGAGGTATCTTTTAATGTTTTGTAGATGTTGAATATATCATGTTTGTTGTCTAGGTTTTCTTTTTCGTCACACATTTCATTTATCCATTTTTCTTTTGCTTCCATGATTTTTGAATCCACGGTTCCTTGGATTTGTTTATATAAATGTGGGTTGTTTTCGTGTTTTCTTCTCTCTTCCATAAGTTAAAAAATATCTTCCGTCATCCATTTTTTCCGTTTCATACTTCTCGTATTCTTAAGTTCATCTCTATGTACTCCAACCTATGGTATTTGTATAGTTTGTCACATCTTTTTTTTTATTCCTTCGTATTCTGGTATAACTTTTTTTCATGTCTTCAAGTTTGGTTACTACTTTTTCTTTATTAGCTTCGTTTCTTAGTATTTCAATATTACACTTATTTCTTTTATTTCGGCGTATTTTTTTTTTAATATTTGTTTGAGATTGATAACGACTGAATTGTGGTCTGATCCTACGTTCATACGTTGGTAGGTTTTTGCTATCTGGATACTTGATTTAAACCTATGATTGATTAAAGCAAAATCAATTTGATTTTCTTCTCTTCTTGAGTCTCTCTATAAGATCCTACAATGGTAGCCCAGAGATTTCCTGTTCAAAACTTAAGGGTATATAGATTATATTAATAAACTTATCGTTTGTAACCCATTTAATTTTGTTCATTATTCTTAATACTAAGAACTTGTTTCTTGATGTGTTTGAATTAAGTCATCATCATCATCGTTGTATTGACAATCCTCTATGGATCCTGGCCTGCTCTAAGATTAGTTGCCATTCTGTTCGGTTTCTTTTTATCTTCTGATCTCTAGTATCCCTAAATCAGTCTTAACTCCATCTAACCACCTAATTTACGGTCGGCCTCTGCTTCTTCCTATAGGTGTTCCTGTCGTTAGCTTTTTAGCAATCATGTTGTCAGGCATTCGTGTCCGGCCCATCTAGGTCGCTATGTTTTAAGGAACGTTACGACATCTGGTTTATTAAGGAGTTGGTATAATTTGAAATTAAATATTTTGCGTCACTGCCCTTGATCGTTTATAGCACCAAATATTTTGCGGAGTATCTTACGCTCGAATATTAACAGAAGTCTTTTATTCTTCTGCGTTAAAGTCCATGTTTCCGCCAAATGTGAGGACCGGCGTCAGCAGTGTTTTGTACATAATAATTTCAGTTAATAATTTCTTTTGGATATTTCTTGAGTGGAATTGTTTTTGGAGTCCATAGTATACCCTATTTGTAAGGTTTATTCGTCTTTTAATTTATTCGCTTGTTTTATTGGTAGCAGTCACTAGCGAGCCAATTTATGAGAAGCTGTCAACACATTCAAAGATATGACTTCCAAATACTGTTTCCCGTTCCCCATTTGCTGTAGGAGGCTTAGTAACTAACATGTACTGGGTTTTGTCTTCGTTAATGACTAAACCGACCTGTTTCGCCGTCGTTTCCAATTCTAAAAAATATTGCTCAACATCTCGCTTGCTACGCTCTATTATATCAATTTCATCAGAGTATGACAAGATTTGTATCGATCTATTGTAAATAGAGCATCCCCTTGTCTTAGTCCATCCTTTATCTCAAAGGCGGGGCTGGCTTTTAAGTTAGACATTGTCATTCTCGTTAATCGGATAACCAAACTCCCGCATTGATTGGTATAGTACTGTTCTCTTGACGCCATAGTCTGCGGCCTTACAGTCGACGATAAGGTGATGGGTTCAATGTTAAATTCCAATGTTTTCTTGAGGATCTGTTTTAGGGATTTAATGAATCTGATAAATTGTTGATTTTTCTGGAGTAAGTCCGGCGAGGTATTTTCCAACTATGCCAACTGTGAAAACTCGTAGCCTTTCGTAAAGAATATTTGCTAGTATTTTCTAAGCAGTTATTAACAAGGTTATATCTTTGTAGTTGTAACACTGGATCTGGTCGCCTTGTTTATGTAACAGGCATATCACGCTTGGAAACTATTCACGGGGCATTGTCTCATTTTGTCAGACAAGAAGTAAAAGTTTATGCAGTGTTTGTAGCAGAGCGTCGCCACCATGTAGAGTTGTAGAGCTCACCACAAATTTGATCTGTTTCTGGTGCTTTATTATTTTTAAGCTTTTTAATAGCTTGGGTAACCTCTTCAGTGATAGTTGGTCTTTCGTTTGGGTTGAACAGATTCCAATCATTTCGATCTGCTACGCTATTATCTACTTCTTCAATATAATGACCGTTAAATTTTGCGTCGAAAAATTCAACCCACTTAGGATATTTTCTTCTCCATACTTACAGCTCCCTATTATTGCCTTAAACTCTTTACTCATTTTGCTTACATTTCTGTAGTTTCGAGTTTTGTTTTGATTTCTTAGCCATTATATGTTTTCTTACTGCTTCTCTTCAAATTGCCTTTTTTATGTAATCTTTTGTGTTCCCTTCTTAGGGTCCGGTATTTCTCTCCTGCTCTTCTTGTGCATCTAGCTTGATTTGTCTTTAGGTGTGCTCTATTTTTGCTTTCTTTTGCTTCTTGGCAGTCCTCGTGAAACCATTCGTTTTGTCTAACTGGTTTGGTTTTCTTCAATATTTCCAATACCTTTTCAGTTATTATATTTCTACATTTTATCCACAATTCCTTCATATTTTCGCCCGCTTTCAGGCTCTTAAAGTAAGTTCCATATTGTATATAAAAAAATAATCAGTCAAATTGTTAATATAAATATGAAAAATGAAAGGACTGATATTTTTTTGTACACACTTATTACAAATTAAAGAATGGAAAAGAAAAGTATTTTTGAAGTGAAAAGTATTTTCTGATTTATTTCTTAGATGAGCGCTTTCGACTTACAAAATCATATTTAGAGTTATGGTTAAGTTTTTAAATTATCACTACTAGGAGTGATCCCTTGATAAAACCAGCTTAAAAAGAAAATTTCTGTAGTTTTTTTTACCAAATGAGATATCTCCTAGTAGTTATACTTTAAAAACTTGACCATAGCTCTGAAGATGGCTTTGTAAGCCGAATGCGCTCAACTAGGAAATAAATATTTAGACACTTTAAAAATACTTTTCTGTTCCATTCTTTATTTTTAATATAGATATATTAATAATTAAACAATATCAATAAGTAAATCAATAAATACAATTAAATTAATCAATACGTTAAAAAAGAACACTACCTGATTAAAAAATATAATCATCAATTTTATGTATTATGACAGTACGAATGGCCATATAATATATTTTATAACTAATTTTAAAATAAGTCTGATTAAATAAGTGAGAATAGTTGCAAAAATGTATTTTCCCACAAATTTACGAGGTTTATTTGTTATTAGATGTGAAAGTGCGCATGATTGGTCATGAGCACACAGAATGGACAACTACAGAAAGCTATACAGAACCTGGCAGTAATGAATCAAAAACAAGGGATGTGACAGTACAATCAGACAATTATGTTGTCTCTACGGAAGTAATTTTGCATGGCGGACGTAAGTTGAAATGTTATGGTTGTATATTATTTTGTTCTTAACATGTTTGAAATATTTGCAGATTCTGGAACAACTAAACTTCCAACTGGTCAACACATGTATCCATTTAGTTTGATACTACCCAATAATATTCCTTCTACATATAATTGTCCATATGGAAGCATCACTTACAAAGTTATTGCTATTGTTGATCGACCGATGGCTTTTGACTATGAAGATACATTTATTTTCATTGTTGTCTCGTTGGTAGATCTGAATTACCTTCAAAAACCTGACTTGCTGGTAATGTTTATTTTAATTATTTTTATTTAATAAACGTTATTGTTGATAAAATAAATTTAAATTTAATGTTTGTAAAAATTGCCTTATAAAAATCGTATATATATATATATATATATAAATATAAATATATATATATATATAATTATATATAATTATATATATATATATATATATATAATTATATATATATATATATATATATATATATATATATATATATATATATATAATTTCCGTTGTTTCCCGGGTTTGGCTCCGCGGTAAATAGTTTTGGTTTTTAGAACCTGAAACATCAAGACGAAGGGTAATGGGTAATATTTCTAATTGTTTTTATGAAACTGTTTAATGAAAATTCAAGTTATAATCAATAGATCATTGAAAATTCACGTATAGTAATATATATACATAATATATATATATATATATATATATATATATATATATATATATATATATATATATATATATATTATATATATTGTTATGATATGTAAAATCGAGAAAGATATTGGTTTGTCTAAAATATTTCAAGATTCAAAAACATTAAAATAATTCAGATAATTAGGATAATACCCAACAAACATTTCGAAGAAGGAAAATATTTAAATTTTTGGATTACCTGTATTAAACAAAATGTAAGCTAAGCATAAATTATTCCTTTTGTTATACTATACTTGAGTGACCCGCATAATTTTAAGTGAAATCCCAAAGACAATTGAACCGGGTTTTTCCAAATACATTAACGCAGCGATTATAGACAATAGAAGAGATTTGGAAAGATGTTTTTGTTAGTTTTTAAGAATTATAGAAAAATATTATTTGTAAATAAGTTTTAGGAAATTTTATAATTATAGGTAAAAATTTGTTTGTTATCGGAATGAAAAAATGGGGAATTGTGACGAGTTTTGATTGGCGGAGATTAAAAAAAGAAGGGATAGGTATGTAGGAATGAAAGTTTAGCTAGAATTTTGAGGGAGAAAAGATGGTCAGTTGGTTTTCCAAGTCTGTAAGACGAACAGTGATTGTTCTCTGGCGGTTCCCGAGAAGTAGCAAGCAGTAGTATTGAATGTTAGTGAGTTTTTGTGGAGTTAGTGTATCTGACAGAAGCTGAAGCAGCAAAATATTGTAAGTCATATTTTTCTACTTATATTCCAAGAGTCACTGTTCAGGCCAACGAGAGATTCAGTTTATCGTAAAGAGAAGATATTCCAAGAGTCATTTTTCACTCGGGCCAACGAGAGATTCAGTTTATCGAGAGGAGAAAGGCTATCATAATTTGAATGATTTGTGCTTTTGAAGGAGATCATTAAGGACAATATACTTGCAACAATTTATTGTAAGATTGCTTATTACTTAGGGAGCGGCCACAAGTAAATAGTATAGTCTACAAATAACAAGGATTTGGACCACTCATCATCAGAGAGAGATAGTTTTGTTTTTTTTTTGCAGTTTTTCTTTCATTGATAACACAATTTTTTTCACTTAATTTAGAAAGGATATAAATATTTTGATTAGGAGATTTAGATTAATACTTGTATTTTGAGATTTCAACTAATATTGTTTGTACCATTAATTTTGATTTTTCACGTACGTAGAACAAAATTTTGAGAATTATTATATGAGATTTTGTTTACTGAAAACTTTTGAGTGTGAATTATTTCATTATTTTTATTTCAATATATAGTGTTAGATCATATGTGTTTTTTATTATTCCGGTATTCTTTGGACCTTACCTTTCACATGTAATAGCATAGATATTGAAGCACGAATTTAACCCTGAGATAAAAGAATTAAAAATTGTGATAGAGTCATAATCATATCATTTAAATAATTTTAATTAATCAATTAATTAATTAGATAATTAATTGCTTGGCGCACCAAGACTTTAAATATCACAATAATATATATATATATATATATATAAATATATATATATATATATATATATATACAGTGTGTCCAATTAAGTCGGCATCGTATGTAAAACTTTTGAATCTTAGTTTTACGAAAGAAAGGTTTTCTTTATAAAAGTTCTGCATTATCTAAAAACTTAAAACGCAACCATCAAATATCAATTTTTTAAGCCTACACGAAGTTTGTAAAAAATATGAATTTCTCTTAGGAGTAAAGTACCTTTATATTTCACAATATCAACAATTGTAATTATGAAAAATTGTCTAGAATTAAAAACTATATTTTAATATGCAATTACATCCTTCTAATTGAAAGAAAAATTTTTCTCAAATTTCCAATTCACAACCCATTATTTTTATTCAATACAAATATGATAACTGTTTTATTATTCATTTTTGTAAAATTTATTGTTTATAAAAAGCTTTTAAAAATGTATCAATTTTATACCAGGTATGTCAAAAATATGAATTTTCAAAGTTCAGAGTAAAATACCTTTATTTTTCACAATAATGAAAATGTTGTTTCCAAATTGAAACTATGTTTCAATTTGGAATTACATCCTTCTAATTGATTTAGGTAGTATGAAAATACGGTTGTAGTCTACGCACAGTATTATGGCGAGCACAATTATTAATAATATGCGAGGGTGGATTGATATAAAACTAGCCTTTGATAGAAAAAACAAGTTTTATGGAATTAAATCGATTTATTTCTCAACATAGTAAGATGATGTTCCAATTTTTTTATCCTATCCGAACATTACTTTTGCTTGAGCTCTTTAAAATAGGCCGAAGTTTTAGCGACGATTTCATCATTTGTTGCGAAACGGCGTCCTCTGAGTCATTCTTTGGGGTTTGGAAACAGGAAAAAATCTCTGGCGGCAAGATCTGGGAAATAAGGTGGGTGTTCAACCAATTCATAGCCCAATTCGTGTAATTTTTCCATGGCGACGGCCGATCGGTGAGTCGGTGAAGCCGATCGTTCAACATTGTCTTGTTGAAAGAGCACCTTTTTGTGTTCCAAACCGGGGCATTTTCGACGCAATTCGGCATCGAATCGATCCGATAATGCTGCGTAGTACTCACCATTGATTGTTTTTCCTTTTTTCAAGTAGTCGATGTGGATGATGCCCTTCGCATCCCAGAAAACAGTCGCCATCCCTTTACCGGCCGAATGTACATTTGTTTCGACTGTTCTTTGGTTTCCGGTGTGTAATAATGCACTCAGATTTCATCAACGGTGATAACTCGGCGAAAAAAATCCTTCGGATCGCGCCGTATCATCGCCAAAACCGTCTTCTAATTGGTGACACGTTTTTGCATTTGGCACCCATCGCGCGGATAGCTTTTTTATGTCCAAATGATGGTGAATGATATTGTGTACGCGTTCGTAGAAAATGTTTAGGACCTCTATTAACTCGCGGAGCTTAATTCGACGATCTGCCATAATCATGTCATGGACTTCGTTGATCATTTTCGGCATGGTGACTTCATTTGGCCTCCCGGGACACTCATTATCAAAAACACTCGTACGACCACGAACAAATTCAGGTTTTCAAAATTTTACTGTTTCTAAGGAAGGTGCAACCTCACCATAAACTTCGTCCAGGTCGGCTTTGATTTGCATATTCGTTTTACCCTTTTTGTGGAGGAACTTAATCACCGAACGATACTCGACTTTTTCCATTTCTCCGAAAACACAAAATTTGCTTGCTCTTGACGGCTGTAAAACCAAACTAATTGTTTTTAAAACTTAAAATTTTGACAGACGTCATGTCATGAATGGCAAATGTCAACACCGAAACCAATTCAGTATCAAGTATTATAGTGCCATCTATGAAAGGCTAGTTTAATATCAATCTATCCTTGTATTCCTTTTGATATTGATTACTGTGACAAACCTCTAGTAATTCTTTTTTAATATACGAAACTTCTAAATACAAATATTTCTCAGATAGAAATTTTTGAATTTGTTGTTTGTTTTAAGTAATATGATAGAAATTTTCTATTTAGAAAATTCTGAAAAGTTTTTCAAACCATGATTGAAAAATTGTGCCTTCCGTATCCGGAATTTAGTTTACAGACGCATCTTAATTTTGTTATCAGGTATAAAAATAATGCATCGTCTATCTATCCATTTTCTCCACCCGATTGTAAATAATCGGCTGTATTTTATTAAAGAAATTTTTATTTATCTAAGTTTTTTTACTGTATTATGAGACCATGAGTATCCTACCAGGCGTCATGAATATACTATATTTTGTTTAATTTTTCGATATATTGATATATTTCTTTTATAATCGTTTCTTCTCTTCTAGTTCCACGACCGTTATCGATCGTTGGATATCATATTGGCTACCATATTCGCTATAGTTTCTTAAAGAAATTATTCTACTGCTTTAAATGATCGTCTAGCGGTTGTATATAATTTTATACTTAAAATTATTAGCTTTAATGAATAATCGGATGTATACTAAAACTCGCCAAGTTTAAAACAATGACAAAGTTATATAGACTTATTTTTTATGTTTATACTGGCTTTAGCAAATATTCGAAGATATTCACGTATTTACTATGCCCCCACCGATAAAAAGAAACGGCTTTTACAATTGGTCGTAACATCGCTGTCTTTTATCCTGGTTTATTGTTTATCCCACGTGTACTAACCAAATATTGTCAATATAATCGACTGCACACATTAGAAATGCAAGTTCAATTATACCAGGCACAACGACAAGAATTTAAAAGAAATGTGAAAACATCGATAAGCTGATGCATTTCATTCTATTATTATTTAGCAGTATGAGTATTTAGCTCCTGGTAGAGTTTTATATTATTTAATACTTTTACTAGAGATATATTGAATCTTTGTATATTCTAGCCAAAATTTGCTAACTACACAAAAATTTATACAACATTTAACCAAATTTTTGTAAATACAATTCGTACGTCAGACGTTTTATAACTATATAACAACGGTGGATACTGCATAAGTATAGTTAATGTCTACTTTTATTTCTTGTTATAGTTTGTGGTTCCACCTACTTACACTGCCTATAAAAGATCACATTTTGCTTCTAGATACGTGGTATGATAGCCCCTGAAACGTAACGTTTTGTGGGTGTTAAAGCTGAACATAGGGATATTGCAGTTTGAATCATGATACACTAAAAAATGATCGGTAAACAACTTTATATTCTGATTTTTTCGCAAATCTCTATTGTTTCCGATTCCTATTATCCAGATCAAGACTCCTCGACGTTTTTTTTGTTTTAAAATTATTACTGTCATATTTACAAAATAGCATAGATCATTAGTGTGTCTCAGATTTATCATAATTTACCTCCTACTTCTGATTTAACTGTGTTTCGCTTTGTACATTATACACCTTCCATAAGGTTAGACAACGTCCATTTGTATATTTAGATTTGCAACCAATGTTATCCTAAGTGAGTGAAAGTTTATCTAAATAGTTATTTTCTGAGACTTTATCTCAGAAAAATACACAAATTAAAGAACAAAATTCTAAATAAAAATTGAAATGTTTTTAGCAACCCACAAACTTCTCAGATGAAAAAACAATATGCTGCTTTTGTTGTGCAGAGGGTCCAATCAGCATGGATGTTTCTATTCCAAAAAGGACACTAGTACTGGGAGAAGTTATAAATATTGCAGTTAGAATTTCTAATATGTCCAATACTAATGTAGAAGGCCTGGAATTGAAACTAAAACAGGTAATTACGTTGTTTAAAAGGTGTTGTGTATGTTAGTATTTTTGGTTTTCGATAACTATTTTATATGCAATTTTTGAGTAACATTATAAACCAAAATATGAAGGTAAAACCCGAGTAATTTATATCTTTAATCGTGTGTATATGATTGGTAGTTACTGTATTGTCCAATCACAAACATACTGCCAGCATTTTTGCAATGAAAACATAAGAGTTAAATTGGTAGTTAATACAATAGTTCCAGTTTTGGTTTCTTAGGGTTGGCATGCATATCAGCATTTATCGGTTTGCACCTATGCTTATTGAAGAGATATTTCAGGTAATTTTTGGTTTTTTCTGAATGGCGACTAGAAAAATCTGCTTCGAGAAACATCTTTCCAGATGTGTCAAGTTGGCCACTATTGTTCAGTTTTCCTGAAGTTCATTAGGATGAACTCATTTAATGCCGTCAATTTACTAACCAAACCACGAAATGAGACATTGCTTAAAACATTTAATTCTTTTCAGTATTTTCATAATCTTCTGTTTGCAGGTGCAATTTTAAAAAGAGAATATCTTATGAACAGTGACCGGTATCTCATAGTTTTTTGTCAAAAATCCTTACTACAGCATTACTGACAATATAAAACCACAGGAAGGAGTATTTGCTCTTTAAAGTGTTGACCAGATTGGAAGAATCATTTGACGTCTACAGGTTTCATTTAGACCATTTAAAGTTATAATTGTAAATATTGAATGTGGAATTCGTGAATATGGCAGGCGAAATCCGGATAATAAAAATGCTACTATAGTACTTAAACTGAGGACAGTAATAATAAAATTAATTAACTACTGGAAACAACATTTACAAAAAAGTGAAACGCAAATCTGTTGATTAACTTGACCAGTAGTGTTGTGTGAATCGTTCATTTTACGAGGACCGAATCAATCAGTAACCGACTCCGAATACAATCGAATCATTTCAATTGTTTGTTCGTTTCAATACTTTTCGTTGCCGTTTAAAAGAAATCACGAGTATTCGATTGATTGAGCTGAATCGACTGAAAACCGAGAGCATTGCTTATGGTATTTCATATGTGTATTCACCTTCGCCTAAATTATTAAAAATATTACGTTTGTTTTTATCGTCTAAATATATATTTTTTAGCATTTAAGTTCGTACAGATTCTTAAGAAATTATTCGAGATGCTAGAATTTATTATGCTTTTAAACATTTGGTCTCGCTCTAGCTTTGTTTAAAAGGCGTGCAAATAGATAGAAGTAGAACCTGCTTAATTCGAACTTCGTTAATTCGAAATCTTCTTTAACTCGAATTTTTATTCTGGTCCCTAGCATTTCCTATATAAGTAATGTTAAAAAGTCGTGGATAATTCGAATTATTTTTTGGATAATTCGAACTTTTTTACAAGTTAAAAATGTCAATTTCATGCTGGAAATTTCCGCTAAAAGAGGTAGTATTCTTTTCTGTTCTAACGTGCCACTTGTTTCAAGGCCATTGTACCCGTACCTGTCACCTAAATTCTAGCCCATCTGGCACGCCCCTTCAGTTAAGATGCGTTGACGTTGCAATTGCAATCACCGCAAATCACGTCAAGTCACTTCGTATTGAGTAAAGATGTCGTCGCATGGTAATACGAAAACATACAAAACTTTAACGTTATCGGAAAAAATAGCGGTGATTAGAGAAGTAGAAAAGAGGACGAAGAAAAAAACTGAGATTGCCAGGGACTTTAAAATTCCTCCTTACACATTATCCACCTACTTGAAGAATAAAGAAAAAATTCTCAACAGTGAAAGTGAGTGCGGTAAAGATCGAAAAAGGTTAAGGGAGCCAGAAAATCCAAATTTATACAGTTGTGTGTTAAAATGGTTCAAACAAGCCAGGGATAAGAAGATTCCCGTAAGTGGTCCCCTTATAAGAAGCAAAGCTGAACAATTTGCTATTGAAATGGGGAAAAACAATTTTAAGGCGAGTACAGGGTGGCTCGACGGCTTTAAAGAACGCAACAAAATTTCTTTCAAATCTATTTGTGGAGAAAGTGGGACCGTTAATCAGCAAGAAGCCAACCAGTGAGGAACAATTTGGAAGAGATGATTCAGGGTATAGATGAAAGAGATATCTTTAATGTTGACGAGACGGGTGTCTTTTTTAAATGCACTCCTGACAAAACGCTAGCATTTAAAAATGAAAAATGTCACGGAGGAAAACTAAGTAAAGAAAGAGTAACTCTCCTAATTGGTGCAAACATGGACGGATCAGAAAGACTACCTCTACTGATGATTGGCAAGTCGGCTAATCCGCGTTGTTTTAAGAACGTCAAATCAAAACCAGTGGAATATGTGAGTAGCGCAAGAGCTTGGATGACTAGTGATCTTTTCGAGAACTGGCTGAAAAAATTAGACAAAAAGTTCATAAGAGAAAAAAGAAAAGTTATTTTGTTAATTAACAATTGTATGGCACACACCACTATCTCACTGGTGGAAAATGTAAAAGTTAGTTTTTTTCCTGCTGACATGACTTCAGTTCTCCAGCCTATGGACCAGGGTGTCATAATAAATTTTAATCATTTTTACAGACGTTTTTTGGTTGAAAACATAATGATGGAAGATTGCGACACCCTTAAAATAAAGTTAGACATTCTACAAGCATCTCGAATGTGTAAGAAAGCTTGGGACCAAGTAACACCCAAAGCGATCAAACAATGTTTCAAAAGAGCTGGTTTCATAAAAAAGGAGGAGAGCACAGACGACAATTTAACAGAAGAGCTTCTTTCAATTGACTGCTGGGGGGACATCATTTCTGATCCTGCCATCTCTTATGAATATTTTGTCAACGTGGATGAAGATGTTGCAGTATGTGGTGAAATAACTGATACAGAGATCATCGCTGAAGTGCTTAAGTACAATGATAAAAAACAAGAGAGTGATGAAGACGACGCATCATCAGTTGCGGGAGAAATACATGTTCCGAGTGCGGCCGAAGCAACACACCATATTACGCAACTTAAACGGTACTTTGAAAATAAAAATGATGTAAGTCACTCTATTTTTAGTTCACTGAACATCTTAGGATCGTTTGTCATTACTGAGACGTTAAATTCTAAAAAGCAGCTAAAAATTTTGGATTTCTTTAGAAAAAATTAGTCTATTTTCATTAATTGTAACAAATATGTATTCTTATTTTCAATAAATTTTTTTAGACAAAATGGTTTATTGTTTTAATGACGCGTTCTCACTGGGAATTTTTTATCTGCCGATTGTTTCGGCTAAGATTTGGCCAAAAATACCAATGATAAAACCTGCAAATGATAAAAATCGACAATAAGTGACCATTTGTTATAGCTTGCAAATGCTTTAATTGGTATTCTGGCCCATTTTTTTCGGTTCAGAAAATTCGGTCAAAAATAGTAACGAAAACATCTGCAAGCGATAAAATTGGTCAACTATTGTTGATTTTTATCGTTTGCATATGTTTTTGTAGGCATCTTTGTTTTTTTCTGGATATATTTTTAATTCGAATTTTTGGATAATTCGAATATTTGGATAATTCGAATTTTTTTAACGGTCCCGTGAGGTTCGAATTATCCAAGTTTCACTGTATTATGATTTTAACCACCTACTAACTATTAACAGCACAAGCGAAAGCAATCGCTGGGATCTGAAAGAGTATTTTCCAATTCTAATACTCCCAAGTTCCTGCCTTGCACGCAATTCTTAACTCAATATTTAGTATTTTAATATTTCAATCAAATTTCAATCAAACGAACGCATTTAGCTGATCGGTCTTCGTCGCAAGTGAGGACCGAAAGTTTGAAAGTAATGAGGGTATTTTGCTACAACATATTTTCAGCGGTATGGGGCATTTTAAAATCATACTAATGAAATAGAGAAGAACCACCAAATTGTATTTTTAGATTTTTTAATAGAACGAACAGCAAACGGAAAACTTCGGCGCAGGTATAACGAAAACCAACGAAACAGACCGTTATTTGACCAATGACTCGAATAACCGTTCTAAACAAAATAAAAATCTTAACAAATTGTAATACTCGAATATGTTAACCTGAATATTTCGGAGAAAAAGTCAATCACAATAGGCGAGCGGTTTACTCTTATAAAAAGAGCATAAAGCGAATTTTTTTGCATTGCTACGGCACCAAACCTATTTTACTCGAATTTATATATTTCAAAGTTCAAACGTATTTATTTTTTTTTTTTAATATTTTTCCAAGTGGGCCCAAAAATTGTTATTAATAAATAACTTAACAAAAAAACAATTTCCCGAATCGCTTCGAGCAAATTTTTTTAAACTTATCTCATCGAAATAAATACTTGCTAATTTCGAAAAATGCTTCGTTTTCGAGTTATTTACTTTTTTGTTTTTGAAAATGCCTTAATAAGTCTTTTTGGAATTTTATAAAAAAAATTATAATCTTTAAACCTTCAACTACAAGTAAAAATATTTTGACAATGATAAATGGATTCTATCTTTGCTAAAAACATGGAAACAAATATTTCGAATGTGCATTTCAAACAATATATCGCTGTATACGATAATAAGCGTATAAGTATACGGTTACGGCAATAGAAACAGCTTATTCTTGTCAAAATATTCTTACGTGTACGTGAAGATCTAAATATTATAAAGCTTTTTGTTGAATTGTACTTCATTTAGTATTTTTTTGAAAAAAAAAATCCCAAAAATCACTAATTAAGGCGTTTTTTCAACAAAAAATTTCAAAAAGCTCGAAAAGGAAGCATTTTTCAAAAAATTACCAAAAGAAAAAATATTTACTTTGATGAGATAAGCTTAAAAAATTTTTACTCGAAACTCGAAGCGATTCGGAAAATTG
Organism: Diabrotica balteata; assembly: GCA_918026665.1. NCBI lineage: Eukaryota > Metazoa > Arthropoda > Insecta > Coleoptera > Chrysomelidae > Diabrotica > Diabrotica balteata. Next base: position 60,554,893 of record OU898278.1, read on the forward strand.
TTTTCTTGCTGTAAGTTATTTTTAATGGAAACTGTTTCCATCAGACTCGTTATAACCATTGCCACTGATTTCTCGATATATTTTATAGTGTGCCAATCCTCTTAGTTAAATTTCTACCCTGAACTGAAGTTCAGTCAAATACAAATCTAGTCATTCTTTCCGCCGATAAAGGCAGTGCTACCGTCATCCTAAACATTAATAAACTCTCAAATCTTATTAATATTAAAGACTACAAACCAATTCATAATAGTTCAACAACGTATCTGGAGAAAACAACAAAAGCCATTATCTCTAAAACCTCTCTTCCATTTGACATAAAACAATCTCTATTTCCTCGTGAAAAGTCTTCCAGAACACTTCGAATATATGGCCTACCCAAAATTCATCTGAATCCCGATATTCATCTACGTTCCATTGTCAGTGCATACATCTACTCTTTAGAACCATTGCCAAGTACTTGTCAAACCAACATTACAGTTAACCATTCCAAAACGAATGTCAAATATTCCAGAAAATAAGAAAAAACAGAGACAATAATAAGCAACGTTATAAAGTTTTTAACGGCTATCGGCATAAAAATATTTAAATTAAAATCTAGTTTGTATCTCAAATTATGTCAGTCCTCTTTTTTGTTAGCATGTAGGTAATATTGTAACTTTTTTAACCTTAATATGTATTTTTCCATTGTTGTCGTATAACAGTAGTGGTTCGGACGACATTAAATAAATAAAAAATTCTTGGTTATCGATCTAAGTCATATAACAGTATATGCAAAAATATCTAAACTAATTATTGCCGAGTTCTGGCTGTACTACAGCTAAGGAATAATTTGTATTTTATAGTATATATGTAGCAATACCTTAACTGTGTTATATTTTTCTTTCAGTTAATTACCTGTAGGCAGACGGCATCTGCCGAAGTGAAAACAGTTGAGAACTTAGCGGCAGACATAAACGAAGTTGGAGTAGGAGCCCATGGAGAACATACGTTTACATTACCAGTGCAGTTACCGAGTAGTTTTTCAGTTCCAAACTTTACGCAGTGTAAATTGTTTAAAGTAAACTATACATACAAGGTAGGTCGACATACGTTAACATAAAAACGTGGCAATAATTTGCCTTTTAAATATAATATAAATATATAAAGATAAATAATAAAGCTTCTTACAGTCCTAATAAGAATTAACAAAAATTTTATTTCTGGTAATATGTGATATGATATGTGTAATATCTTATTTTACTTAATTGGCGCTCCCGTCATAAATATAAACCTATTAACCGCCAAGGTACAACATATGTAAATTTTGGTAAAAATAATATTAGGTTAGTTATTTATGGTGTTTAGTGTGTGTTAGTTATTTATGGTGCTTTAAATACAAATTTAGATACTTTTTTTTTAGGTTACAGGGTGTTCATTTAGCTTTTTCGTATCAATGGCGGACTATGTTAAGAAATTAATGAAATACACTTTTATGGATTATGAGATTTATTTGAAAATTAAAAGTACAGAAGTAGTAAAACTAAATAAAATATTTGTAAAAAAAACTATAAAACTTAATATTACAATTTATGGAATCTGTCAAAACATGCAGAGTGTAAATGTCCTTTGCACCTTTAACACATATACAGTGCGTTAAATTTTGGATTAGGTATACACTCTATAAATGGCAACACTGCACGTCTTCGACTTGCACTACATATCTGCTTCGTTGACTCGTCGTTGCACGTCGCCGGTCGGCAAATTTGACATATTGTCATTATACCGTGGTTGTTTAAAGGTAAAACAGCGTAGAGTTTTAATTTATTTTTGTAAACATGTCTGTTTATATGGCCGCGGAAAAAGCTCAAATAATAAAATGGTTTTATAGTGGCAATTCTGCGCAACAGTGTGTAGATTTATTTTCTGTGTTTTTTGAGGGAAGACCAATTCCTTGTGTACAGTCAATTTATGATATTGTTAAAAATTTTGAGAGTTGTTATTGCCTCAAAAATTGCAGAAAATGTCACGCTCGAGAAGTGTTACCAGAGAAAGTTGAGGAAAGAGAATACCGGGATACACAAATTTGTGCAACAATCGAGGTAGATTCAACACGTTCAAGTAGAAGCGTTGCTAGAGAGTTAGATGTTAGCAATGTTACTGTAACGAAAGTATGGAAAAAGCACGGTTACAATAATTTTAAATATTCGAAAACGCAGCAGCTTTATCCAGACGATTACTTTCGAAGAATGGAGTTTTGTGAATCTCTAATAACGAAGGCTAATAGTGAACCAAATTTTATTAAAAACATTTTATTCACTGATGAATCTTCTGTTTCGTTAGTAGGGAGACACAATCCTTCCATTACGAGGTATTGGGCGCGGGAAAACCAGCACAGAAGTGTTGTTTACCGAACTCAACGTCCTCAAAAAGTTAACGTCTGGACTGGCATTTTAGGAGACCACATAATAGGTCCATTTTTTATTGAGGGCAACTTGAATAGTAGAGTATACCTCGATTTGTTACAGAATCATGTTCTTCCCGCTATTCTCAATCTTCCTGATGTAAATCTGGAGAATGTTTGGTTTCATCAAGACGGCTGTTCAGTTCACAACACTCGAATTATTAGGGAGTATTTAAACAATACTTTCCCGAATCGAGTTATCAGTGGAACAGGCGATATTAAGTGGCCTGCGCGATCTCCAGATCTTACACCCATGGACTTCTTTTTTTTGGGGACATTTAAAAAGCATTATCTACGCTCATCCTGAGGCTAGAGCCCAAAATTTGGATGAATTAAAAAATCGAATAAGAGAAGTCTCCAATTCTGTTACAGCAGAAACTCTTTCATCTGTTCGCAGAAGTTTTTATGACAGATTGGGGTACTGTTCAGCCGTAGAAGGTCAACTATTTGAACTATTTCTGTAGTTCATAAAGAATTATTTTTTATTTTATTAGGAATAATATTTTAATTTTCACTAATAGTATATTTTTTATTTTATCTTTTTAAAGAAATACGCTTTTATTTTTAATTCAACCACAAAAAAAATTTCACATTAATAAAAATCGATAACAATGCACCGATTAGATTCAGTTTTATCGGATTTCCTACTATTAAAATCGGCTTTACGTAATGAATCATGAGATCGGACGACAGAGAAGTACATCCCTAACGTTGTTGTGAGTTACTAAACTAAAATAAATGATTTTCTGTCGGTGTAGATTTTCGGGTCGGAGAACGAACATTTGCAACGTTGCCGATTTTAGCGCTCCGTATAGTGTGCAATACCTAATCAAAAACTTAACGCACTGTATATGGTTTGGCTGTTACATTGAATCTTTTTCTTGACTTTCCAGGGTGCCCTATTACGATGTGGTTCACGTTGTCAGTTCTCATTTCTTTCGGTAATTCTGAATTTGATGGCCTTCCTCATCCTTTGTATTCAGGAGCTGATGTACCCTCATCTTATTGTATTCTAATATTAAATGTACCCTAATTACCTTCTTCTGATCTTATTAGAGCCATAACGATATAAGAGCGAAACTGTAATTGAGATATTTGCCAATTTATAAATTGTCCATACATTGACGATTGATTGTACTGTAGTATTTATAAAAAGAAACCACCACCATTTCGTTCCTCTTACTCTTATATGATAATTGAGTATAGCGTTATTGTGTAGATCAACACCCCTCATATTCTTGTTGCATTTTTTTATTAGAAACGGCTGGTCTACACTTAATATTGTTTGACGTCATAATAACGATTGAATTTTCATTCTGTTTGACGAGTAGATTTTAAATCATATCAAAAAATCGAAGGCAAATCTACCCCCTTTTTTAAATCAACTATCTAAAGGACACTTTTGGATTTTATTTTCCCGCAATTAGATATTGAAATAGTTTAAAAGACGAACAATAAATTGTCAAAAAATTTTCTGTGTTGCGAAGGAAATTCAAGAACTCTTAATAGATCTATAATAACATCTACTCCCAGTCCCATATCACTTCTATGTGCCCGTGCTCCAGCGTATGGACTAAACTGAAACAATTATATATCTTGAGAACAAATACCACATTTTAAAACCGAAGCGGACCTGCTTCCCTTTGATGAACATTTTTACAAGGTGTCTACCAAAACAAGGAACCATTTCCTCGTTTATTTTACCAAATAATGGGCGCAATTTAGCAAGCTTATCTTGTTTGTCAAGTTGACCATTATCAGATACATGTATATGTTTTTTATATTGCGAAACCTATTTTGACTCAATTTGTTAATTGAGTTAATCAATTAACAATTGTTAATCAATGGTGCTCTCTTGTCCTCATCTCTACAGATCGTAATGGCAATAGATTTCTTTAAATTAGATACTGTCATTGTAAAAGCATGGCGATTATTATCCTTCATCAAAAACATCTGAAAAATATTTTTCAAAATTTAAACCCAAAATTAATAAAGATCATCAATCAAATTTTATTTAATAAATTGTAAAAACTGTAATTCAACATATATTGAACAAACACACCAATACCTGCATAGAAGGGTTGTTGCAGACAAATATAGTGTACAGACCAACGGACTAAACATAACAGCCCTAGCCAAACATTCTCTAGGAAATAGCCATTCTTTTAATTTTGAAAATGTACGGATTTTGGAAAAAGATCAAAATTACAACAAAAGATGCATATTGGTGATAATTCAGATAAAAAAAAGATTCAAATTCTAACAATAGGTAATAAGACTGGCATCACATCAAAGACCTTTCCAATATGTATCATAATTTAATAAATTGTATCATATTTAAATTAATAACAATTTTTTAATCCATGTTAAACTTTTAAGGAGTGTAATCATGAAATATAATTACAACAGTAGAAATCCTTAGATTTCCTACTTTTCGAAACTATATTTGTTAATTTGGGAAGTTTAAAAACTAAAAAGGGAATCAAAAATTATGCCGTTCATCACGGTAAAAATTCTTAGTAAATTTAGTTCCTCGTACTCAAAACCGGATAAAGAACTAAAACAGAAAGACGTTGTTGACGAAAGAGAGTGTTGTTATTAGATGGCGCTGTAACGTCTGTAAAGTAAAAAAATTATTTTTATTATTATTGTATTATGACGGGAGAGATTTAATTTCGATTCAGAGCATCTGCGTATGTCGCTCTGATAATACCTAATGCGGTTGAAATACGTATAAACAGCTGGCGGCTGCATTGAATTTAAATCTAATACCGTCTTTGTGTTCTATAAAATATATTTGTATAATGAAATGGTTATAAAAGAAAGTGCTTATTGAAAATGGCAAATAGCCGAAACGTTTAAGCAATAGTTAAGTATTTTTATTTACAACAGACCGACAAATCCAAGAAATAAAATAGTTAGTTTATATATAATAGTTTAGTCCATAATAGTTTATATATATATATATATATATATATATATATATATATATATATATATATATATATATATATATATATATATATATATATATATATATATATATATATATATATATATATATATATATACAAAAGAAGTACTTGTGACTCGTTTGGAAAAAATATATAAATATGTTTTGGATGGGTTGGAGCCAATAAAAGGGGCTATTAGGTAACTATTTTTTATCTCGAGCTTTCAATTGTATTTACAATTATTTTCAAGAGCTGCTAAAAAATACAGTAAAAAATACAATAAAAAATATCTTACAAAATGAAACTTAAAAAAAAAATAACTAACTAAATAAAATTAGTTCAGTTAATGAATTTTTACTGCTAAACATATTTCAAAACACTATTTTATAAATTAGATTATCTAATAAATGTTTCTCTTAAATTTTGTAATATAATTTTGAAAAACTTTTTTAACGCAAAAACAATTGCATTTATAAATAAGTTAGAATAGCATAGCGACCAATTACAAATAAGCCTCAATGTCATAAATACCAACTTACAAGGACTTACATTCATTTTTGACAATTATATTGCCAAAAACTTAATTTTTGTTCAAAAGATCATTTTTTAAATAAAGACTATGTACAAACTAAACTTTTCCTTAAAAACCATCCTGTAATTTACATTGTCAAAAGCGATAAAGGTAACGTAACTGTTGCAATTTATAAAGATAATTACGTACAAAAAACTGGAGAACTCTAAAATGATACTAAGTATCACACTACACTTGGAAGGAGTCCTGTTTGTACTTTGCAATAAAAAGCAAATTGTCTAGTATCTAAATTACAAAAAAAAATTATTGATAATAAAAAAGCAAGAGAGCTCAAAATATATATAATTATATTGCCCCACGGTTTTATGCCCTACCTAAATTACATAAACCAACTTTATCTATGAGACCAATAGTTTCATCTGTATGCCCTCCTAATGAACCAATAACACACTGACATCTTAATTAATGCTTATAATTCAAACAACAATATTTACATTAAAGATTCATTTGACTTTAGTTCTTTCATTAATAATTTCCAATTACCACAAAATTATGTTTTAGGGAAGTGAGCTATAAAACCGTTTTGAAATATTGTAAAAATCATAAAACTATTCTTTAATCTAAAAAATATATAAAACTGTAGTAGTGTTTGTTAAATTAGTTGTGTTTGTGAATTCTTGGTATATAAGAAAAATTACTTTTTAGATAATTGCCAAACTTCCGAACGTTCACAGTAACCTAGTCATCGAAAGTTCTATAGAAGTAGGAAATATCGACATAAACCAGCAAGCACCAATCGGAGGCTTTGGTAGCCCTAATCCTACTCCATATCCAATCGGTCCTTCTTATCCCATTAATCAGCCTCCACCAACGAACGGTGCCGGTTGGAACGGTGGTCCACAGTATCCTCCTGCAGGTCAATTTCCTCCTGGCGCTTATACTCCAGCCCCAACACAACCATTCCCACAATCTTCTGGGGCTTATCCACCTCAGGGTTATCCGTCAGGTGCATATGGGGCCGCTCCTACAATAGGTGAGAATATTTTTATAATCCTACACGCATTATAATAAAGTTAACCGATAGTAAGTTAAAAAAAATAAAGGTTTTTTTTTCGAAAAACAACATAAATTTAAATTATGTATGGTCGATCCAATTGTGTGCTTATATCTGAAGATCGTGAAACAAATGTAGATTCATCCAGAAAGGGACATTCGACATGTTAAAATTGCTTGAATTTAAATACCAGTATACAGTATTCGAATGTTTCAAACCTTGAATCTGCACCATTCCAGGAAACTTTTACTATTGTAGACTAAACAATCCAACAATTATCTATGTTTTAGATCCATGGGATACCATAATCCTAAAATGTCGTAATTATTAGTTCAAAAATGATATTTTGCGATAATATATATTTAATAATTACTATTTATAACTGGGAATAAGCCACATTAAAGATAAAAATACATTTATTGACGTTTCAATTTCCAATTCGGAAATCGTTCTCAAAATACAAATAGTAAATTAAACAAATTTTGTTTTTTGTTACATAGTGAAAAAATTCTTCTGATAATTTAATTTTATCTGACTCATTTATATTGACAATTCAGACATACAATATGCATTTTAAAGTAGACGACTTTAAAATGATATTGCCAATATTGTTGAGTTGCGCTCCTGGGACGACTTTACTTATAAGATAGTTCATTCGATTACATGAAATCAACTTTAACTTGAGAATATCCGTCAGAAAAAATCATAGCATGTAATTCGTCTTTAAAAAGACAAACACATGACATGATGACAGTAAAATTCTCCTGTTAGTGATTCCATAGTAAATTATGAGGGAAAAACCAGGAAAAAAACCTCATAATACTATCCCGACATTGTAAGTATTTGTTCGTGAATTTAGTTTACCTTCAACAAACATCAAAATTCTGATTTTATGTTACGTTATTTAAAAAAACATAAATGATGTATCCTCTATATGTTACTGACTTACTAATACTGGTATTTTCTTATTAATAACTTCCTCTTTCAATATTGGTAACCAGATCCTACTACATTCTGCCGAGGAATTTGCGACACAATGTGTTGTGTCTATGGAATCATATATACTATGGAATCACTAACAGGAGAATTTTACTGTCATCATGTCATGTGTTTGTCTTTTTAAAGACGAATTACATGCTATGATTTTTTCTGACGGATATTCTCAAGTTAAAGTTGATTTCATGTAATCGAATGAACTATCTTATAAGTAAAGTCGTCCCAGGAGCGCAACTCAACAATATTGGCAATATCATTTTAAAGTCGTCTACTTTAAAATGCATATTGTATGTCTGAATTGTCAATATAAATGAGTCAGATAAAATTAAATTATCAGAAGAATTTTTTCAATATGTAACAAAAAACAAAATTTGTTTAATTTACTATTTGTATTTTGAGAACGATTTCCGAATTGGAAATTGAAACGTCAATAAATGTATTTTTATCTTTAATGTGGCTTATTCCCAGTTATAAATAGTAATTAATTTACAATGCCACAAGAAAATAGCTTCAGAACAATAATATATTTAATACTGTTTTAATTGGATATAAATACCAAATATGTCGTTTTTCTGTGTCTCTAACGTTTGTCTATCTTCAGCTGCTATTAAGAGTTCCTCAAATCCAAGTCCTGTCCAGTTTCTGATATTACGTAACCAGGACAATTTTTTTCTTCCAATTCCTCGCTTTCAACTGCATTATCAACTGAGGGATGTAGTATTTCTCGTTGCGCAACAAATGCCCTAAATAACTGGTTTTTCTTCTTTTGACTGTTCTCAATAGTTCTTTTTCTAAAGAACTTAGGAGTTTTACAAGACTTAGGAGTCAAAAATATTAAATCTAATATAATTATATTTTAGAATACTCTGGAAAAGCACAAGAAGCAGCTGGGTATCCTTCGGCACCTTCAGCTCCACAAACGGAACAACGTAAGTAAATATTAGTTTCAGTTGCTTTTTTTTTCGTCAATTGTCTAGTATAATTCAGATTCAAGAATAGGAATGCATTTTATTGACAAGCATACACCGAAATGGTAGTTAACATGCGTAAAGAGAGTGAAATTGACAACAAATAAAATTGAGTGTAGCAACATGAGTATGAGGTCTAGTGACCTCGTAAGATGAGGTAACGTGAAGATATATATCTTGTCTATTTTTAACATCCACTAGTTTTGCATGAAAAGATATTAGTGATCAGCTTTATTTAGAAAGGATGACACTTGTTTTGAAACTAATTTAGATAATTAATAATAAATTTTATTTAACGTTTTTAATATACAATACAATTTGTTTAAAGTAAAAAAAAAAAATTTTATAAATAAAAAAATAATAAATTCCCAGATTTAACCATACGGCTCACACTCCCTCTAAGGGGAAAATTCACTCATCCCAGATACCTACGGTATCGAAAGGATTGAGCTCTGGTGGGACTCTTTCCGTGTTATCGAGCCCTAGGTGACTTGGTATGTTGGAGTATCTCCCAAAAATTTTCGTACACATCTGGACGTCGCGAGGAGTACAGCTTTCTGCACGGCCTTATAAAGATGTTCATTTAGCCCCAGCTGTTTTATGTTCGCTAGGAGGTTTTTGGGAATAACACCAGTAGTACATAGAACAATAGGTAGTGTCTGGGTACTTTCCATTCTCCATTGTTTCCTGATTTGTATTTCTAGATCTCTGTACTTGGCGATCTTTTCGTTGTATTTAACACCTAAATTATTGGTGTTGTGTATCGCCACATCAATAAGTGTTGTTTGTCTAGTAAGTTTATTAACTAGTATGAGATCCGGTCTATTATGGGCCACTGGTTGGTCTGTAAGCACAGTGCGGTCCCAGTATAGCTTTTAGTTGTCATTTTCAAGCATTCTATCAGGGGCGTATTGATAATAAGGAAGATGGTCGGTTTGGAGAAGTCCCAGTTTGTCAGCTAGTTCTTGGTGGATAATCTTTCCTGCTGAGTCATGGCGTTCTTTATAATCAGTACCGACAAATGCCTGGCAGCCACCGGTAAGATGTTGGATGGTTTCTTGGGCTTGGCATCCATATCGGCATTTGTCATTTTGGACTTGAGGATCTTTAACATTATATTTGAGGTAATTTTTAGTTGGAATAACCTGATCCTGAATGGCAAGTAGGAAACCCTCAGTCTCGGGAAACATCTTTCCTGATGTCAACCAATAGTTCGACGCTGTATTGTCGACATATTCTTGGTTGATCTCATTGAGATGTCGCCCATGCAGAGGTTTACTTATCCAGGTGCGCATTTTTTCTTGCTGAGTCAGGTGGTTTATGCGCATTTCTTGTTCCCTCAGTTTAAGCGTCGTCGTATCATCTACTGCGCAAATTGCTCCATGTAAAGTAGATGTCTCAGCCTGTACCTGAAAATAAGATCTTAAATTAGCAATTTGTTTATCTAATTGCTCACCTATATCCATAAGTCCTCTTCCCCCTTGATACCGCGGTAATGTTGTTCTCTCTACTGCACTACGTGGATGATGTTTTTACGCCTTTGTGAGAAGTGTTCTTACTTTCCGCTGAAGACCCTCTATATCCGTTTTTGACCACTTTATAATACCAAATGAGTAGCTCAGCGCGGAACAGGCGTACGTATTTAATGCCTTAAACAAATTTTTACTATTAAGATATGACCGATTTTACCGATCGACTATATATATATATATATATATATATATATATATATATATATATATATATATATATATATATTATTTATATATACGAAACTTTCAGAAGCTAATAAATACGTTGTGAATGTTATATGTGGAGTAATTCGTGGTTGAAGCATGTCCCCCGCATATTTAATAGGATTGAGATATTGGAATTGTAATGGGCATGCAATACACTCGTTAGTCAACCAGTTTAACAAAGTAAGTGCGAAATACGGACGAGCATAATTTTACATAAGCTAATAGTTTTCGCGAATAACATCTGCAAATAGAAGAACAATACTTCGATAGTGGTATCGAAGTACTGCAGAACTTTCAGAGCGCAAGATCTCAACCTATATTTACTTGATGTGCCCGCTGAAAGTCGGTAACCAATTCAAATTATGTAATTGTATGGTATCTTCTAGTGATTAAAACTAAACATCAATGTTGGGCCGTCCTGGATGTTGCTCAATTGGACTCTCGGTATCTTTAAAACACCGCTATAATCAACTATAACACTTTGGGAACTCCCATAAGTCCAGCTACGTGATTTTGTCGAATGCCAGCTTGAAGGAGGCTTAAGTGTACGTTCACACAGACTTCTATGGCGCCATTGTATCTTAAGTGCCTTGTTTAAATAGCGCTCGATTAAGTGCGATGCGAAGCGATGCTACGCTAGTAGCGGCTAGTATGCGCTTCGGTTTGGTTTTCAAGAATTTTTGATGCCATCGCCAGTAGTCGCATGTCTAGCAAGCGATATGGATGTGTAAAAATTAATTAAACAATGTTAGAATTCGTCCGGCCCTATGGGATCAACATTTAAAAAAACTATCAGAATAGGGACAAGGTGAATACATTATGGGTTGAGGTTGCAGAGGAGTTACAAGTAAATAAGATATATAATATAATAAAGATTGACAAGTAAATATTAATTACTGTTTATTAATAATTACGTTGCTACATATTTCTTTGCTTATTTGCGGTGTTTGTAATTGGAAAACCATTCTGACCGAAAATAAAGACTTCGCCAAAAAGATTAGTTTAGTTTGGGTTATCAAAACTGTATTTAAACAGAACTCTGAATAATATATGAAAATGTTAACGAATGTTATTAATAAATAATAATTATTTTTGTAGTATCAAAATACCCAAATAATCAAAACAATAAAAGTTAAATGATGCTAATGCTATTAATAAATAATTCCCCAAAAATACCTACATATATAATATAATGTATACACAGTTGGGCACATTTTAAAAGTTTAATTTTCTTAAAAGATTTAATGGCATATCGCAACATGACTGACAATCTACCATTAACTGAAGAAAGTGATATGATGTCTGAGAATATTCACAGCGATTCACTTACTGAAGAGTATACTGCAGATGAAAATATATCACAGGCTGAAATTAATACGGGAACTTCCAACGACAATACTTCATTATATAACGGAGAACTCCAACCTAGTACGTCATCCTCTAGTAGGCGCCCTAAAAATACTAACCAAGGGCGTAAACGTAAACAAGATGATTTGGATATCGAGGGATTCATATATTTGGAAGAAAAAAATATATAGTTACTAGACTCTGTAACGAACTCAAAAAGGATGAAGATTATCATTTTTTAATGAGTTTCTTCCCACCTTTAAAAATTGCAGGAATTTCGTTTGATTACGTTAGAATTACGTCAGATTCCACCCTATCTGATTTAAAACTATAAAAATGTGTACGTATAGACATCCGAAAATATTCTTGAAATTTATCAGGATGCGTAATTAGTTTAGCAAAAATGAATGAATTTTTCGCCAATATATATTTCAGTTATCTTTCCATCGTCACGTTCGACACAGAAAAACCGGTGACGATTAGCTCACAAACATATTACGTATTGAAACACCCACAGGTAATGCTATGTAACGTAAAGCATCGCATCGCTGGTCGCGCCCTAGTGGTCTGTGTGAACGTACACTAAAGCTGTATTCATTTCGTCCAAGGTTAAATGATGTGGTTCCATTGTAAAACACAATATTTTTAAAACACGTACTAAACAAGAACTGTATAACGCGAATGAAATCTAAACTATCTGATATTTATTAAAGTATAAAAATTCTTTCAGATTTTACAATTTCTAAAAATTGTAGAGGTTGAAACAAGGGTCATGTGGTACTATTTTTTATGCTCGCATTGGTAAATGCGCATTGTAAATTTTTGTTTGCAGATATTTGTGCATATGGAAGAGAGGGAGTTAGCTTAATATGCTCGAGCTCTAAAATAGGCAGGGAGGGAAGTATACTACGGAAGATTATTTCTAGCAGATAAAGCTCCTCTTAACTCAGATAAACAGTTGCCATGTATTGCAATTGGGGATGAAGCTTTTAGATTACATTAACATGTGATGAAACCATACAGCAAGGCGTCTGCTAAATCTGATAAACGAAAAACTATTTATAACTGTAGATTATGTAGTGCTCGGCGAGTCACTGAAAATGCATTTGGCCAAACTTTTTGGATCTGCTACATCCCAATAACGGTACATCCAGATTGGGTCGATATACTAGTTCTAGAAACCTGTTGCCTACACAGAGATGCATTTTTAGAAAAAAATTAACAAAGATTGTACAAACATGGAAATTCATGTATTGCATTAATGAAAAGTTCATCATCAACATGGGAAAATTTTTTCGACATTTCTAAATCACTACTACTGTTAACTATATGAAAAGTGGCCGCTTGGCGTTCGCGTCCCGACTTGTTTCTGAGCAGTCGAGCCGCAGACGTTGTCAAAGTCAATTGTCAATCTTTCAAAAAAATAAACTTAAAAAAAATAAAAAATATTTTTTTTTGTTTTTAAAAAATGATAGATTGTGTTTTGATCTCTAGCTACATAACTTTAGGATATGTTATAGTTTGAATTTTAATTTGTTTAATTATTACAGTTCCTCCCTCGTACGATAGCATCCACCCGCAAAAGTAAGATTTGAGCTGCCGAGACTATTGTGAAGACTCAGGTACACAAAATTGCCTTATATTTTGTTATTTTAAATGTTGGATGACATACTCATAGGATTTAAGATGTAAAATTCTGTGTTCAATATTTTTGTAATCGATATTAGTTTGTAGACTGTTTTTATTAAAAAAAAAACTGAATCCTGATTTACAGATGACCAAAGAAATTAAACAGAAAATATATTTCTGGTTGTATTCAGCTAAGATGTAAAAAATCGACACCATTGCAGCCATTTTGTTACGTTTATATTCTGAGAAGGTACATGTATGTTTTAACTAAAATAAAATCTATTCTGGCCCGTAATCTTTAAATTTTTTCAGTTACTTCACGTTTTTTTTTTTAACTCCGGGAACTTCTGCGTTTTAAGGAGACTTTTTAAAACCAACTGCTTCTGGAAATATATTTCAATATATTTTCTTTTAAATTAATAGTTGTCTTCATTGTTTTAGATCATTCAGAAAAATATGCATTTAACTCAATATTACTGCACTCACAAGAAGAAGAAGAACTGGTCTTTCTGTATTCTTTACATTTCATTGCGTTGGGTTTTTTGGATACTGGGATGAACACAGATATTACCGAGTATCGTAGATTTTGTTGAATAATTCTACTAGTTTATCAATGTTTTTCTCTGTTAGTAGTCTTAATATTTCTGTATGTATTTTAGTCGGTTCCCTGACTTTACCATTTTTTAGTGTTTCTTTATTTCCCCGTAGCAATTGCAGGTTCATTTCTTCCTGTTGGTTCGATTGTCTCAATTTTTTCGTCGCTTTTAGTTCTTTTATATATTCTTCCCATGTATTTATTTTCTCTGCACTTTCAATTGTTTGACTGTATGTTGGGCTACTTCTCTTTTTCGTGTTTCCAGTGGTTGAATAAGTTTAAATGCTGGCTTATATCTAAATATCAACTAAACAAATATCAGAAATACTGATGCTGGCTGATGGAAAACCGTATAATTTTTTTTATTATTTTTGTCCATTATGTTTCTAATACATTCATTATTGTATGTGGCAGCTGCTTTTGTAATTTTCCTGTATATGTTGTAGCATAATTCCTTCGCTTATTTGATATTTTATTTGCATTTTTGAATTGTTGTTCGTTATTATTCTTATATTTCCTCCTTTTCCATATCGATGCCTTTATTCCTTTTAAGCGATATATTGCCCTCCAGTTATTGTTGTATGATGCTCCTCAGGATCTTCTATAACTTCATTTTTCTGTTACGTTAAGTTGACGCTATTAATAAATAGCCATTTGTATAGGTATAAAACGTAAATTAGTTATCCGGAAATAATATGTGAAACATCAAAGTGTCTAGTACCTTGTTGAAGTAACTTTGAATTGTTTATTTTTATTGTAAATGTTTGATAACTATTAACTGTAAAAAGGATTCATTGTTTTTCCCTTATTTTAAGTTAAAAAGATATTATTGATGTTGCGAATATTTGTAAGCGAATTTTTATTTATATTAGTTGTATTATATTATATTGTATTGCCAAAAGCATATATTTAAAAAAAATAATCTTAAATTACCATTTTACTATTAAACTTGTGTGTTCACGCAATTATGGAATACTGTAGTTTCAGCTCAATATTTTTTATATAACTTAAATTATATATGGTAGTAAAATATTTACATTGTGTTTTTGTATTATCCTCAAAGTATTACGTTTGTTTAATAATAAAGAATTGATCTAATGTATTTGTTTTATTAACCTATCTTTACAATACTAGTAATGCTATCAGAAAACCAGAGAAAAGTTAAAGAAATTTCGATAAATATTGGATATTCTTTTTAAGGTGTTTTATATGCTTCCTGGCTGGAAGACGCATCTCCTGGCTTAACAATCTGAGAAAGTGGTATAATTGCAGTTCCGTCGACTTGTTCAGAGCTGCAATCTCAAAAGTGAAAATAGCTGTGATGATTACCAACCTCCTTAGAGGAGATGGTACCTAAAGAAGAAGATATGCTTCCTTATATTTTTCATTTATGAATATAGATATATATATATATATATATATATATATATATATATATATATATATATATATATATATATATATACCCGGGATCTATGGAGGAGTTTCACCGAACCGCAAGCCCTTATCTCTTGCCGTACTGCTCCACCATAGGCTGATCAGGTACCGGCATATTCTAGTCTAAGCCGCAGATTCATTTAGAATTTTAAACTGTTGCGTTAGCCTTTTTGTTTTCTGGACACCGAGCTGGGGATCGAACTCACATCCGCTGAACCACTCGCAGTGAAGCGAATGAGAAACCGGTCGCCAAGTCCGCTTGGTTATCTGACCGACTCATTTATGAATACAGAATGGAATTTGGTCTATAATACCAGCTATATTAATTATGTATAATTATTATTAGTTTAGAAAAGAAATACGTGTGAGTTTTGGAAAAAGGCGAATTAAATTTTGAAGAACTCCAATATTGCACTGGTTTTTCGACTTCTCTCTTATTTTTTAGAAGCGTATACATATTTTTCTATTTACTACTAGATTTTATGGAAATAAACCACAATAATATACGTTAGAAAAATTAACCATATATTTTAGAAAAAAAGATTATCCTTTGTCATTCATAAATAAGGAATTTTACAGAATTGAGAAAATGAAACAAAAATTGCGCCATTAAGGCGCAAGGATTAGGATTTTTTTTTTTGAAAATTGTTTATAATAAATTTTTTTATAACAGTACATTATCGTACAACATTTCAATAGTATTATCTGAATTTTGTTACAAAAATATTAAAAATTAAGAAAATAAGAGGTAATTTTCCAAGACTAAAAAAAAGTTACTTTATACCGTAACTTATAACTGGATAATCTGTTGATGAAAAAACCATTATGAGAACTTAACACTGTACCTATCCCAATTTCTATATGAGTACTCACTAATCGTACTCTCCAAGGTTACTCCCATCACTCATTTACCTCACCCACTCACCTCATTCACTCACCTAGCTCACTTACGCACCTTACTCACTCCTAAATGCCCAAAAGATTGATCAGAAAAACTTAAAAGTATAGGAAATAAATACAACACTACAAAATTTAAAACGACAAAATCCATTGAGATATATGATATTATGTCGGAATTATCAGTATGAGTGGGTCAGATAAAATTAAACTATTATACTAAAACAATTTTTAATTGAAGGTGATTACTTGGCAACATCGTACTTAACGAAGCCCTTAACGATAACTTTTCAACGAAATCGTATTGAAATTATCAATTTCGCAGAGGCGTACCAAAAAATTTTTTTAATATTTATTTAAACACATAAGTAATTAGGTAAAAATTAAATCTCAGACCGACTTAATTATTAAATTATCATGTCTCTTTTAACAGGTATCTTATAGTTGTCTAACAAAATAAAGTAAATTTTATTTTGATTAGAGAGTATCTAATACAGAACTTAACAAAAAATAGAAAACTTTGGAAAATACTTCTTTTTTTTTTTTTCATTAGACTAAAAACAATCTGCAATTTTAATTACACATCATTCTCTATTTGTAGAACTGCTGTGTACTGTAAACGTTATATTTGTTTTTTTTTTAACTTAATTTAAAAGTTTCCTTGTGTTTTGTTTATATAAATATAAAAATATATTATAAAGTTCATATAAATTAAAATTAAGTAAGCTAAACTATTATCATGTGAATGAGTTTATATCGTAGTGTATTTGTTTATTTCAGTAAATGAAATGAAGATGGCACAAACTACTAAAGAGTTAATAGCTTTGTTAGAAGAAGACTCAGATTGTGAAAATGCTGACTCATTTAATGTGGTTTATTTGACGCTGAGATTAGATTAAAAAGTTTCTGATGTAGAATACATTGATCTTCTTCTTCTTCTTTCTTCTAGTATGTAGGCTTTAAAGCCTGTTTCTTTTTCAATATTAGTATCCTAAATTACTTAAATTATCCTACCATCTATTTCTTGGTCTGCCAATACTTTTTCGTCCATTTGGTGACTTATCTCGTGCTATTCGTACTATTCTATTCTCTGCCATTCTACTGATGTATTCGTTCCACTCCTGTTTTTGTTTTGTCACCCATCCATTTATGTCTTCTATATTGCATGCTCTTCTTATGTGTTTGCTTCTCTTCCTATCCAACAGACTTCTCCCTGATATTCGTCGGAGTATTTTCATCTCTGTTGTTTCTAGCAGTCGACTCGTTTTAGATGTGTCAGGTCTTGTCTTCGCCATGTATGTTAATA
Source organism: Diabrotica balteata (assembly GCA_918026665.1). Classification (NCBI taxonomy): domain Eukaryota; kingdom Metazoa; phylum Arthropoda; class Insecta; order Coleoptera; family Chrysomelidae; genus Diabrotica; species Diabrotica balteata. The sequence goes on from OU898278.1 coordinate 60,572,787, forward strand.
TAGGTCTAATTGCTGCTTTATAGACTCTTGTTTTTGTGTCTTGTCTTAGGTGTTTGTTCTTCCAGATTGTGTCATTAAAAGAACCCGCTGCTTTACTTGATTTTAAGCTTTTCTGTCGTACTTCTTCTTAAACATCTGTATCTAGTTATATCTATTCCCAGATATCTAAACCATGCTTCCGGCTTTATTATTTTCCTATCAATTTACACCGTAGTGGGTATTTAGATGTTGTCATACATTTGGCTTTTTCTGCTGATATTATCATATTGTATTTCTTAGCTGTTGTATTGAAGATATGTGTTAATCTTTAGAGCTCGTCTTCTGTCTCGGCGATTAATGCGGCGTCGTCTGCATAACATAATATTTGGATTTCTTTGTTAACCATTCTGCAGCCATGACCTTTACGTACTGCTTGTATTATATCGTCCATTATTATATTAAAGAGAAGTGGGATTAACGAGTCACCCTATCTGACTCCACTTTGTACTGGTATACACTGTGTTAGTTTTCCATTTATCTTTGCCTGTATTCGATTATGGAGGTAGATGCTTTCGATGGTTTGTATAATATTGATTGGTATGTTTCTTTTATACAGTAGGTGTAAGACGTCTTCGACTTGGATGCGATTGAAAGCCTTTGTCAGGTCTATAAAACATAGATATGCTGGTTTATTGTACTGGATGGCCTTTTCTGTGATTTGTCTTAGTAAAAATACGGCGTCTACGGAGGATCATCCGGATCTGAATCCTTGTTGTTCATCTGATAAAGTTGTTAGTTTATTGATTTTGTTGGTTAGGACTTTTGTGGTAAGCTTAAGTGCAGTGTTCAGTAGATTTATACATCTTTAATTGTTGTGGTCTTCTTTATCTTCTTTCTTGAACATTGGTATTATTATGCTGTTTCTCCATGCGTCTGGTATCTTGCAGTGCAATATTAGATTTTGTAAAAGTTTTGTCATCTCTAGGGTTATACTTTCTCCTTCGTATTTTAGAAGCTCGTTGGTTATTCCGTCTAGTCCTGGGGACCTTTTATTTTTGAGTGAATTTATGACTATTTCTACTTCCTAAAAACTGATTTTTATTTTGTGTCTTAATTCAGTTACGTTATTGTGTTGATTATTATTTTCCTTTGCTTTAAACAGTTCCGTCAGGTATATTTCCCATTCGTTTACTGGTATATTATTGTATTCCTTGAAGACATTGATGATAATATTATTTGTGAAGAATCAATAAAATCGGATATAGCAGGTACATATGAAATACAAGTGACAAGGGAATTCTGACGATTCTGATTATGATATTCCTCTGAACCGCAGATAAAACGTCCAAAGAAAAAACCAGGCAAAAATAGTAAATCCAAATTTATCTCAAGTTGTAATAACGGATATTCATTCGTGCTCAGTAGTTATTCAATAGTAGTTATTCAATATCAGTCTGATTGATATTTAGACAGTATAAAAGCCAACCATGTAGGCAAGTCATATATTGAAGTTTTTTCACTCTTTTTGATAATAAAGTAATTGAGACTAACCGTCACAATTTTGAAATGAATAACATAATTTTTATGTATTTTTTAATATTTTTTTAATGTATTTTTTAATATTTAAAAAATATATATTAGCTTATGTATATTATCTGCTTTACACTCTGCTTCAAGTTGATATGCATTGGTCAAAGGATGAGGATAAAGAAGTGCATATTATAAGAGAAAGCATAAGCCGAGATAGATTTATAATTTTAATTTATAATAGTGAAGAAACCGCTACATCAGTGTCACTTAGTACATGAACGTCAATCTAAATTTGCTTTACCAGATGAAACCAGATTCGACAATATTGGCCACATTACAAAAAGAGACAATAGTGCAAAAAGGTAGGATGTACAAAAGTAATACATAACAAAAGTTTATGTAAAAAGTGTAGAATGCATCTACACCCGAATGTTTCGAAAATTTTCACCTTAAAATTTAATTTACGTTTAAGATACAATACGTTCCTTTATTGAAAATTATACTGTTTTCCTTGAAAATGATAAAAAAAATGTTTTTGGTTGTAAATTAGTCCTAATTTATGTGTTTTTAATCCAATCTAATAAATTAATTGTCAAATTTCTCTTTGTATATTCAGCGGCAGTTAAGGGTTTAATACTATATAAAGAATAAACTGGCATCAATTTTACTTTACTTACCTTAAAACTATTTTAAAGTTAATAATAAAGTCTATTTAATAAATATATTCCCAATAACACACTACGCCTATGTACATCTGTGTATAATCTGAAATGAATAAACTAAGATATCATATTTCTCTCATTAACATTCTTTCTAAGAACGTAAATATACATAGGCCAGCAAAATATTGATAAGTTTACCGATGTTTCAAACTATTCAATGAACTTGTCTCACTATACACTCGTGAATCGCACCAATTTATATTGTTACGGGGGCAAATTTATCTTACATGGGTTACAAATTTACATATTTACATGGGCGAAGCATACACAATAAAAATGACCCCGGTAAGACTTTACTAATGAAATTTTACATAGTTGCCGCTACCGTTTAGTTCAATTTGTAGATTAGTCACCTTTAATTGAAAATTGTACGACTATAGTGTCAGATATTACCTTTACCTGAAACAAGTTAGTGGATGAAAGGCTTAGTGGTATTGGGCCACGAAAAAGAAGAAAAATAATAGACTATGAAGTATGCTACGAATGTTAAGTTGTTGTTATTGCAAGTATGTCAATAAATATAATTTTAAATAACTGTAACTAATTCTGTATGTATACAAATAAAAACCAAATCCAACATACGCAAACCTCTTAAAACGGGTAGTTTTTTGGTGGTGCGACATTGTGGCGACCGTGACAGCACTTTTTGAGTTGGATTTCGGTGTGAACTTTGCAGTTGTGGGCCAGTGAGTTTTTACCGCGTTCTTTGGGTTGTAATTTGTATTGAGAACGTTTCGGTGGTTTTGAACCAAACGCACTATGGCAGCAGAATTGGAAAATAGAAAGAAAACCAGAAGAGTATTAAGGGCTATTTTTACGCGTACGGCCAACGAGTTAGAAGGTCTTATGAAAGCAGAACCATTGGACTACGAGTCAATAGAAGTGTCCTGGGAACTGTTAAAATGTAAGTTTGAGGAGTTACAGTCAGTTGATTCCCAAATTACTGAATTATCATTTGAAAGCTCTACTGAGACGGAGCTAGAAGCAGAGATAGAGAGTTGTGATGTGTATTTGAGAAAATTTTCCAAGTGTAGAACCAGATATAACAAGCTGATGGAAGAAACGAAGACTGAAGCATCCAGCAGGCATAGTGCAGTGTCCCAGAATACAGATGAGCCACAACTAACAGGTATGAGAAAATTTAGATTACCTACTATTGAATTTAAAAAATATGATGGCAGTATCAAAGGTTGGTTGGCATTCTGGGCACAATTCAAAAAGATTCACGAGGATGATTCTATTGATTGTCATGATAAGATTGAATATTTAATTCAAGCCACAGTACCAGGTAGTAGAGCACGTCAACTAGTAGAAAGCTATCCAGCTATGGCTGACAATTATAGTAAAATTATGGAAAGTATGCAAAGCAGGTTTGGCAGAGAAGACTTACAAATAGAAGTATACATTAGAGAGTTACTAAAACTCATTTTGAGTAAGTCTGTGTCTAAACAAAAGATTGATATATCTAAACTGTATGACAGCATTGAAACTCAACTGCGAGCACTGGAGACATTAGGTATCACATCTGACAAGTGTTCAGCAATGCTCTTTCCATTAATTGAATCTTGTTTACCTCAGGAATTGCTTAGGGTGTGGCAACGCTCCACAAATATTGATTATAGAGATGGAACACTGGAAAACAGGTTGAAACTGTTGATGACTTTTCTCAGAAATGAAGTAGAGAATGAACAAAGGATTACTTTAGCTGCTGAAGGTTTTGGACTGTCTGAAGAAGCGGCTTCATCCTCTAAAGCTAGTGTCAAGAGGTCATCAGGTTTTCCAACTGCTGCTAATTTAATTAATTGTGAAATATCAGCTTGTGTCTTTTGTTCAGGTACACATGGTAGTGAAGATTGCTTTAAGGCACAAAAAATGACGTTTGTTCAAAAAAAGGATGTTCTCATTGGGAAGAAGGCTTGTTTTAGATGTCTAAAAGTGGGACATCAGACCAAAAGATGTAAAACAAGGCTAAGATGTGTTATCTGTAGCCAAGCTCATGTAGTCTTGATGTGTCCCAGTTTAACAATAAGTCAAGGTAAGCCGAGTAATAGTCAAAATGAGAACATGTCTTCTAAGGATGTCACAAACGACCAGGCTTTGACTAACCAAACTAAAGGTCATGTATTTTTGCAAACATTGAGAGTCACTTTAATTGATATCTTTGGTAAAAGTCGAGTTGTTCGTGCCTTAATTGATAGTGGGTCACAAAGATCATATATATTAAAGGACACAGCTTTAAAATTAGATTATCCAGTTAAACGACAGGAAAAAATTGTTCATTGTCTGTTTGGAGGGTCAGAAGTTGCAAACTCTCATAACTGTTATGAAGTCACAATACAGGGTAAGAACTCTACATATTGTTTTGAGGCCTTAGATCAACCAACAATTTGTAGTGATGTAGCTCCAGTATTTCATGGTCCATGGAGGGAACAAGCCAAGAACCTTAATATTGATTTATCTGATGATCTCCAACCTGGCCCAATTGAACTGTTATTGGGAGCAGATGTCGCTGGTTATTTGTATACAGGGGGTCGTCATAAATTAGATTGTGGGTTAGTAGCTATAGAAACTCTCATTGGATGGACACTTATGGGAAAAATACCTACAAGTAGTAAACATTCTGATGTTGTCATGTCAACATTGAATCTTCTCATAAAGGATGCTTCCTTAAGTGAGCTTTGGGAGTTGGAAGCAATTGGTATTAAAGAGCCTACAGATAGACATACCAAAGACGAGGCTGCTTTAGCTGCTAGGGATTTTTTTATGCAGACTGTAAGTGTAGACAAGATGGGCCGCTACGAGATTCGTCTTCCTTGGTTGGATGGTCACCCTCCTCTCCCCAGTAATTGTGAGTTGTCAGAGAAAAGACTAAATTCCTCTCTGCAAAAGCTGAAACGCGATGGTCTTTTTGAAAGGTATGATGATGTTTTCGCTGACTGGCAGGCTGAGGGTATAATTGAGTTAGTTGGAAAGTTAAATGATGTTGATAACAGTCTAGGACATTTTTTATCTCAACGCCCTGTGGTAAAAGAAGAAAGTACTACGAAGGTACGTCCAGTGTTTGATGCATCTGCACATTCAAAGAATAAACCTTCACTTAACCACTGTTTAGAGAAAGGTCCAAATTTGATTCAGTTAATTCCTTCAATGTTTGTAAGGTTTAGAGAAAACAAAATAGGAGTGATTTCTGATATTAAAAGGGCATTTCAACAGATAAGTGTGCATGAAAGGGACTGTGATTTCCTCAAATTTTTATGGGTTGATAAAGAAGGTCAGACAGTAGTTTTTCGTCATAAACGTGTGGTATTTGGTGTTAACAGTAGTCCATTTTTGTTAGGGATGACGCTAGAGTACCACTTAGCAAGATACCTGGAAAAGGGCTCTACATCAGAATCATTGTATGCTTTAGATGTTGTTAAAAGGTTAAGTCAAAGCTTCTATGTGGACAACTGTGTTACAAGTTTACCTGATGAAGAGATGGTATCAAGGTTCATTACAGAGTCTGTAGCAATTATGGCAGAGGGACAGTTCGAACTAAGAGGTTGGGAGCGTACAAGAAACGATGAAGTTAGTGGAACTGAAGAGATATGTCCTGTTCATGGTATGAACTGGCATCCTGTACGAGATGTTTTGATAGTTAATTTGAAATTCTTAAGAGAGGACACTGACTTGGAAAATATAATAGTGACTAAACGTAGAATCCTTTCTATAGCACAGAAAGTGTTTGATCGTATTGGATATTTATGTCCAGCTCTATTAGTACCCAAACTCATGTTACAAAAGTTGTGGGAGAAGAGCTTGGCATGGGACGAACCACTGGATGAAGTCATCTCTGACGAGTTTAAAATTTGGTTGAAAGATTTACCTTATCTTGAGAAGATTGAATTGCCTCGATGGGTACAAATGAATGGCGAGGTATCACAAAATTTAAGTATCCATGTCTTTTGTGATGCAAGCAAACTGGCCTACGCTTGTGCTATCTTTTTGAGAGTGAGTTATTCTGGTAAAGTATTTGTATCCCTATTGGCCTCGAGAGCTAGATTGGCTCCAATTAAGAAATCTACCACGAAAATTACTATTCCACGTCTTGAACTACTAGCTGCAACTATAGGTGCCCGTTTGTATGTTCAAGTTGCAGAGAACTTGCCAGGAAATATAGAATCATTTTTTTGGAGTGACTCAAGCACTGTTATTTCCTGGATACAACGCCAAGAAGAATGGGGAGTTTTTGTATGGAACAGAATTAAAGAAATTCGTAGCTTAACTTCCATGGAAAACTGGCGTCACCTACCAGGAGTGGTCAATCCTGCAGACTTGCCATCACGAGGGTGCACGTCTAGACATTTGTTTCAGTCGAGATGGTGGGAGGGGCCAAAGTGGTTATATGAAAGCCGTGATAAGTGGCCTTCTAGTGCGGCTACATGTGATGAAGAAGAAGTTAATGCAGAGCGTAGAAAGACTTTGGTGACATCTCTTGTTAATGTTTATAATTCGTGTGACTGGCATTTTAGCTACTTTTCACAATATACTAAGATGGTACGAATGGTGGCTTGGATTTAACGTTTTGTAAAAAATTGTCGCAAAGGTGACCAGAAGTATAAAGGTGAGTTAACCTCTGAAGAGTTTGAGGCTGCAGAGAAATTTATTTTGATAAAAGTGCAGCAGGAAAGCTTCTCAGGTGTGGATGATAAAAGGATTAATAATCTTGACCCATTTTATGAAGAAGGGGGTTTGATTAGATTGAGATCTAGAGTTTGTAACAGAGAAGATACACAGTATTACCGTTTTCCAGTCGTACTGCCATCTAAACATGAGATAACCATTAAGTTAATTAGGTATTATCACTTGAAGTCTTGTCATATTGGGACCCAAGGTACTTTAAGTTTGCTCAGAGAAAAGTTTTGGGTTCTCTCAGGAAGGCGTAGTGTAAGATCCGTTATCTCCAAGTGTGTATTGTGCCGGAGGTACACTGGAAAACACCTAGCAGTTCATACTCCTCCTTTACCGGCTAACAGAGTGCGTGACGCTGTAGTTTTTGAAGTGACCGGTATTGACGTTGCGGGACCGCTGTTTCTTAAGACCGGTGAAAAAGTTTGGATTTGTATGTTCACGTGTGCGATCTTTAGGGCGGTTCATCTGGAACTCTGTTGTTCGTTATCAACTTCTAATTTTCTTCAGGCCTTACGTCGGTTCGTGTCTCGTCGTGGTAGCCCAAAAACGATTTATAGTGATAACGGTACGGGTTTTGTGGGTGCCGAAAATGCCTTATCATGTCTGGACTGGGACAGTATTACTCGTGAGATGTCTGTGCAACGTATTCGTTGGCATTTTAATCCACCTACCGCAGCTTGGTGGGGAGGATTCTGGGAGCGCCTCATTGGTGTTATGAAACAGTTGTTGAGAAAAAACACTAGGTCGTGCTAGTTTGGACTATGAGACTTTGCTAACGTTGTTATGTGAGTGTGAGGCAATAATTAATTCGCGACCATTAACGTATCTATCGGAGGATCCTCAAGAGTTAGTTGCCTTGACACCAGCGATGTTTTTGCGGGATCAGGTGGACTGGGGGCTACCAGATTGTGATGCTATAGACAATGCTTCATTGTGTCGGAAAGTGCGTTGGGTTCAGACTTTGCGAGAGGAACTTCGTAAGCGATTTCGTTTGGAATATCTTGGACAGTTAAAACTAGTTTACGCGAATAAAACTCACCGCCAGATCGCACTTAATGAAATTGTGCTTGTCGGCAAAGATGGCAGTAAACGTTTAGATTGGCCTATGGGACGAGTTGTTGAACTTTTTCCTGGTAAAGATGGAAGTGTTCGACTGTGCAAAGTTAAGACAGCTAAGGGATATTTATTGAGACCTGTCCAGCGTCTTTACCCACTAGAGTGTTGTACTGTTCCTGAGTTCGAGATTCGGAATGATGTGAAGACGTCAAGGAAGGATAACGGTGAATTAAATGGTACCCCACATGTTCCTGAGTTGGCTGCGAGAGACTTCAGTTCCGAAGACGAATATTGTGAGGGTGCGGGAGTGTTTAAAGTCAGTATTCCGACAAATAGTGCAAAGGTTTCTGAAGTGAAAATCACACGTACGGGACGGGCTTCTTAATATCCTAAACGGTATTTAGAGTAGTGATTGTCAAAAACTGTACCTATTAGCCATTTTTAATTTTTTGTATAATGGTTTTGTAGCATTTGTCTTTTAGATTTTGTGAGCAATATTTTATTTTATTAGAATATTCCTCAGGTGGGAGTATGTCAGATATTACCTTTACCTGAAACAATTTGGTGGATGAAAGGCTTAGTGGTATTGGGCCACGAAAAAGAAGAAAAATAATAGACTATGAAGTATGCTACGAATGTTAAGTCGTTGTTGTTATTGCAAGTATGTCAATAAATATAATTTTAAATAACTGTAACTAATTCTGTATGTATACAAATAAAAACCAAATCCAACATACGCAAACCTCTTAAAACGGGTAGTTTTTTGGTGGTGCGACAATTAGAAAAGCTTTTCTTTTTTAAGTAACAAAACAGAATCATTTTTATTTTGATATCGATTTCCTAGTCGGAAATCGGATGAATGAATTAACTATGTGATAATATTTGAAGACAATGGGAGTATCACTATCACACAGAATAAAAATGACGATACGACCACGTATTCTCGAAGCGGAAGTAGAAGCTGCTATAAACAGCGTTTAGAAAAAAGTCGCAGGGCTAGAATTTCGGGGTCTCATTCTGCCTACTCCCCTCACTCGTGATGTACTGAGTTTCTTGTTCTCCAGAAATCTGTCAAGCGGTACTGAACTCTTAATCTACCCAGTCCTCTCTGAGTGTCACTCGACACTTCTACAGAAAATGCTCAGCGATCCCAAAATCCCCCGAGTGCTCGGGGGATTTTGGGATCGCTGATCACAAATATCATAATGGTGATGGTGTCCAATGCATAAACTTTAAGAGATCAGCTCTCTTCTGAGCACAAAGTACTTCGAAAAGCATCGCCGACATGATATTAGTATTCAGCGACTCCAAAACCCCCAAGTAACAGGTTTGCACTGATTTTGTATCAAATTTTCACAAAAATCTAGAAGCCGATTCCGTCCTGGGCCTCGCACATCATCTCCCTGATATTAGTGTTCAGCAATGCCAAAAACCACCGAGTAATGGGTTTGCACTGATTTCGTATCGAATTTCCATAACACTCCATGAGACGAAGCTACGGTGCGCCACGTGATCGTAGAACATAGCCGTCATGATATTCATGTTCAATGACCCTAAAATCTCCGAGTAGTATTCCGAAATTTATCATTTTTCATCACTTCGAAATGCACATTAGAAAATGCATTGCATGAAAACGCAATTTTTATTTTTACGTCATCATTTTTGTTCACAAAATTGCTTGACACTCATACGAATCGAATGCAAAAAGTTTCAATGAGATCCATCCTACTGCAAAAATTTGGTAAATTTATTGCTTAAATGCCTCGTCTATTTCATGAGATGTCTCATTTTTTGTTTCAGTAATAACTGTTATAACTAGTTTGAGTTCTATTAATTTATGTAAAACTTCATTAAGTTTTTAATATAGGCCTTGAACATTAAGGGTACCAAAAAATCGTGGCATTTTTCGAAACGTATGTCTTTTTTTTTGTTCCATCCAACCACTTATTCAAAAGTTTGTAATTGGGTCTTTTAACATGTTTTTATTTTTTACAAATACTGAGAAATTAGCCCAATGCCTTATCCCCCAACCTAGGAGACCAGGGGTTCGGATTCGGAACCTGCTTCTCCTAGACGGGTTGCGAGATCTACCCCTAACGGTTCCGTCCACCCGGTTTGTTGGTCCGCACATGTTATTTTATTATCCGTCCACCCTCTGGCCAATTTCATTAGGAGCGTTCCTCTATCCGTCACCTGGGGTCACGCCCTTTATGGGTTACAGTCTTCTTTAAGGGAAGGAAGGGAAGTTCCATATTAAAATATTGCAAAACATAGTAACCATGTTCAAAGGAAAGACAGGAAATTTCGTCTTTTTAAAGCATCAGGAGCTTTTTAGGTAGAAGAACTTGGGCTCATTGAATATTATATGCATACTAATAATATATGTACAGTAAAATTTATTCCAGGAAAATTAATCTACAATTTTTATTAACACTTTTTAACTATTCCCAGGATACTGGGATTCCACTGTTTTCTCAGAATTATGTTGGGACACGACGCGTCTCAATGCTAAGAGGGAACGTCCTATGAACGTTTAAAACAAATACTGCTGCAGCTATGTTATTACTGTAGATTTGTTGATTGAACATAACCCACAGACACGAATACACATACACACCAACACACACATACACATTTATGATCACTTATACCATGTCCAGTGGCAAAATCACAGCCGCACCACAGCTGCATGGTACAGTGGAAAAAGTGTTGACTTAAGCGTCTAGAGACTGGTAGTAAGTACTAGAGAGCTAACGAAATCTGGAGTATTTTAGTTTTAGCACGGTAAAGGTACTTCTCCACTTGTAGGAACAAAAATGGTTAACTAGACAAAAGAACAGAGATTGCCAAGAAGAGGGCTCTGAAATATAAGATCCTAAAAAAATAAGGCGACTCCGGTCACAAACTCTGTCTCTGCTCCAGAATTGAGCAAGAAAGTGTTTGGAGAATAACAGAATTTGAGTCAATACTGAAGCTAAGAATACAAGGATTAAATCATAGCAACAAATAGCTGCTGGGACCAAGAAAAACCGTACAGAACCAGAGCAACGGAGCTTGCAAAATACGGTATAAAGAGACCTTAAGACAATAGTAATACTGACATTACAAAGGAGGGTAAAAAGAGACCTCCAGAGAATACTGTACTGAATTTATACGTCTAATTTAATAACTTTATTTATTTATTTATTATAAAATGTTCTAACAATTAGTTTATTAAAGTTTATGTACTAATTTATTTGCATTTATTATAATTTATATTCCCGACAATAACTCGATTCGAAATTTAAAACTGTTTTTAATAAAATCTCCTCTTTATATATAAAGCACCATTAATCTCGAAGCGGGCGGTGATCTTCCAGAACTTACTCGACCGTCGCCGTGGAGCCAGACAGGTTTTAGCGTAGGACGACCCGTGGATCTTCTTACTAGAAAATACTCGAATGAAAAAAGATGTTTAAGTTTGGATATATATATATATATATATATATATATATATATATATATATATATATATATATATATATATATATATATATATGTATTTAGATTATTGCACTTTTGAATATAACTTTTCTGGCTCTACACATAGGTAAACCATACTATGTTCAGAGACAATTTTACGGCAAGTTACCGACTTTTTAATAAACACCAAGTCCACTTCCAGTCAGAGGAAAACAACACCATGTGGACTTGGTGTTGTTTACCTCTACTAAATGTCTGCACCGTCATTTATCATTCGGACATAGTGTTATGTACCCTTGTACCTACTGGAATTGTCAGGAACTAAAATCATTGCAACCTTTTTATTTAGATCGCAATTGTGTTAGATTGATAAAAGTTGTATAATAAATTCATTGATTAATAATTGCAAAATGGATCTGAACTTTCGTGGAAAAAGATTATTACAATACCTGTCATGTAATATTCCAAATAAAACAACACCTACAGGTAAGCTATTGTTTAATAACACTGATTTGTATTTTTCTAACCTAAAATATTTAGTATTGTATATTCTTTTGTATAAAGCTCAGAATTTCAAACTGTAGGTACATTTTTTGTATCTACCGTTAAAATAGAAGTATCAGTTAAAATGTTTTTGTTACTAGTAAAGAATTTTGTCCGTTTTTTTTAAATGACCATAATATGTTACAATTCTTGTCAGTTGTTTGTGGTGAAAGGTCAGAATCGGACGACAATCATATGAGACGTATAAGTAAACTAGCGAAAACAAAGATAAAAGAGAAAGATATTGTTACGATAAATTCTGACCCAAAACCGTAAATATATTTTACTAATATGTTTTTATTCATTCATGAATGTTCTAGGTAATACCTACCTGACGAAAATCAGCCGCGCCGCTATAAAAAACCATCCATGGGGTCTCCCCTCGGCTATAATACCAGTATGACGTCACATTTAAGTATTTTCGACAAGGGTCAGGTCAGGTCTAGATTATTACGGTGCTTTATATAAAGACGAAATTTTATTGAAGAGGTCAGTCAACAAGGCTTGCGATATCGGTTTAAAATTGTTCGAACGAAAATGAATTATTAAGTGTAAAATAAATTAGTATAAAATAAAGACTTTTGATAAATTATCTCCTCTTTATATATAAAGCACCATTAATCTCGAAGCGGGCGGTGATCTTCCAGAACTTACTCGACCGTCGCCGTGGAGCCAGACAGGTTTTAGCGTAGGACGACCCGTGGATCTTCTTACTAGAAAATACTCGAATGAAAAAAGATGTTTAAGTTTGGATATATATATATATATATATATATATATATATATATATATATATATGTATTTAGATTATTGCACTTTTGAATATAACTTTTCTGGCTCTACACATAGGTAAACCATACTATGTTCAGAGACAATTTTACGGCAAGTTACCGACTTTTTAATAAACACCAAGTCCACTTCCAGTCAGAGGAAAACAACACCATGTGGACTTGGTGTTGTTTACCTCTACTAAATGTCTGCACCGTCATTTATCATTCGGACATAGTGTTATGTACCCTTGTACCTACTGGAATTGTCAGGAACTAAAATCATTGCAACCTTTTTATTTAGATCGCAATTGTGTTAGATTGATAAAAGTTGTATAATAAATTCATTGATTAATAATTGCAAAATGGATCTGAACTTTCGTGGAAAAAGATTATTACAATACCTGTCATGTAATATTCCAAATAAAACAACACCTACAGGTAAGCTATTGTTTAATAACACTGATTTGTATTTTTCTAACCTAAAATATTTAGTATTGTATATTCTTTTGTATAAAGCTCAGAATTTCAAACTGTAGGTACATTTTTTGTATCTACCGTTAAAATAGAAGTATCAGTTAAAATGTTTTTGTTACTAGTAAAGAATTTTGTCCGTTTTTTTAAATGACCATAATATGTTACAATTCTTGTCAGTTGTTTGTGGTGAAAGGTCAGAATCGGACGACAATCATATGAGACGTATAAGTAAACTAGCGAAAAACAAAGATAAAAGAGAAAGATATTGTTACGATAAATTCTGACCCAAAACCGTAAATATATTTTACTAATATGTTTTTATTCATTCATGAATGTTCTAGGTAATACCTACCTGACGAAAATCAGCCGCGCCGCTATAAAAAACCATCCATGGGGTCTCCCCTCGGCTATAATACCAGTATGACGTCACATTTAAGTATTTTCGACAAGGGTCAGGTCAGGTCTAGATTATTACGGTGCTTTATATAAAGACGAAATTTTATTGAAGAGGTCAGTCAACAAGAAGCTTGCGATATCGGTTTAAAATTGTTCGAACGAAAATGAATTATTAAGTGTAAAATAAATTAGTATAAAATAAAGACTTTTGATAAATTATCGTGAGTTTTAATAAATTAGAATAAAGACAGTAAATTAGAATAAAGACAATCAATTATGACTAATAGAATTATTACAGTGGTATCAAAAGTGGAATTTTAAATAAATTGGTGAAGATGGCTACGATTTACGAGCTCACAGTTACGAATTTAAGAAGGCATCTTGAAGACAGAGAATTAGCTTCTACCGGAAAAAGGCTGAGTTAGTCCAACGACTAAAGAAGGCTTTGGATGAAGAGGGTTTAGATCCGGTAACTATATATTTGAAGATGCTGTCATCTCCTCAATTTCGAAATTAGAGAATAAAGTTTCTGGTGACATCGCATCATTAGAAAACAAAGTCTCCGGCAACATCGCTTCCTTAGAAGACAAAGTTTCTAACGAGATTTCTTCCCTAGAAAGCAAAGTTTCTGCTAACATCTCCCTGGAAATGGCTAAAGTTACTTCTGAGATGTCTGCCCTCGACGATAGAGTATCGTCGTTAAAGAACCAAGTTGCTGCCGATATGTTGGCCTTCGAAGAGAAGATAAAAGAGATGGAATGGAAGATGGGGGAAACAACGACCGCAGAGAGAGAAAACAATCCAATTATAGCAGAGACAAAAGAAGACTGAGTCAAACATAGGGCAAAATATATATTGGAAGAATACGCGCTAATAGTGCCGAAGTACTTAAAAAAACAAGCAGAAATCCGCTCAGAATCATTACAGGCTTTATTATTGGGCATGCGCCAATTAAGGGATACCTGCATATAATGTAAATATTTCATACATAGAGACTTAAGCTGCAGACTTTGGCCATCTGCAGACAGTTTACCCTGGTCCATTCTGCCAAAATAGTGAGGCACTGATGGATATTTCCAATCTCATTTCTATGTATACAAAGTTCGGTACATATAAAAGAATAAAAAACATTAGGAAAATTAAAAATATCGATATCATTCGTCTGAGTTTTGTTCAAGAATTTATAAACATAATATGACCACCCCGAAAAACTGTAAATACAATACAACATGAAATGCAAATGAGCTATGCTATAAAAACTGACGGAGTATAAATTTTCTATAAATTAGTTTACGGTAATACAGAATGAAATGCACTAGAATATCGAAAGGTGAAATTATATTTTATGCTTATATTATTACTGTTTGTAGTACATTTTTAGTTAGCCCCGTTTACCTTTATACAAGATAGAAATAATTTCACTACACTAAACTTCCCTATTGATTAATTTTCGCCCGTGCATATTGTTAAACAACGGATTTAATGTCGGGTATATTTAAACCCTCCATCGTCAATATGTCACGTTTCAGGACGCCCATGTCTTCAACGTGGCAGTCGACTGATTACCTTTCGACAGTTTTGCAACTAGCAACTGGATTATATACCTACTTATTGGCAAACGGAAACGAACAAAAACTATTTGCAGTATGCAAATTGACGGATAAAAGCCTTTTTGTCGGCGATTTGCATTCGACTATTTTATTTGTATGATTAGCTTTTAAAATTTTCGAATGCTTTTAATAGTATTAACTAGGTTGATTTATTCACTCATGATGATGGAACAATTCTGCCAAACTAACGAACAACATTAACTTCCAAGTGTTGGATGTTTTGTTTTATTGTCAAAATAGATTTGAAAGCTGTCATATGAATAATTTGACCATTTTCTTCATCAATTTAAAAGTGTTTTAAATTATAATAGGTAACTGGCGTTTTAAAAATATATGATAATAAGGTTGACACAGTTTTTTTTATTTAATAACAGGAATCTTATAATTATTATTATCTGATCTTGATCAATAAGCAAGTTAGTTTTATATACAAAATATTGTGTATTGACAAACACAGTGACAAAGTTATATCCAAAGTATATATATATATATATATATATATATATATATATATATATATATATATATATATATATATATATAATGAACTAGAAATATTTGCTGACAACAAGGAAGTAAATTTTCAATATTGGGTTTGCAGCAATAAAAATGATACGTGTACTCTTTTAAATTTTTATTCCGAGCTTTCGGACATGGTTATGTCCTTCATCAGGGAGAAACTTAATGAGGTTGGATCATCAATGATTTATTAGAGAAATGTGTGTATAATAAGTAAGTGTTTGTGATTGTATAGCAATTTTTAAAAATTTTAAATATAGGAATAAGTTTTATATAATAATATGACAGACTGTGATAAGTTTTATCGACATGGTAGAAAATCATTGATGATCCAACCTCATTAAGTTTCTCCCTGATGAAGGACATAACCATGTCCGAAAGCTCGGAATAAAAATTTAAAAGAGTACACGTATCATTTTTATTGCTGCAAACCCAATATTGAAAATTTACTTATATATATATATATATATATATATATATATATATATATATATATATATATATATATGTATGTGTGACCTAAAACCCCCCATGTTGGGAGGGGGCGGAAATAAATCGATTTGCCAACATTCTGTACGCCATAGATTAAAATGTTTTAAATAAAAAAAAGCTAAGATAATTTTGAATAAAAACGTTAATCGGCATAGTGACCGAGAAATATGAACAGAGACCACAAGGCAAGCATCAAAAGCGGCAAGAGTAGGTGGTTGCCTCCGAGAAATGAAAGTATACATACTTTCCGACAACAGAAAGTTGTTTCCCATTATATCTATCACATTAAAAAATCACATTAAAACTAAGAGTTACACCTGGAATAAAAGAAACTTTCACAAACTCTTATGACGTCAAGAAACATATTATACTTATATTATACGAGAAATTGTTACTATTGATCTGTTGATGAATAACAACTCCGAGAGATACATTAAAAAACTAACAACATTACAAAGGAGGTGGTTTTGGGGATTAGATGAACTTTTTATTTCTTTGCAGCCTTTCAATTGTTTTTAACGGGAGTTTTGCCCTTGGCGTTAGTCGCTGATTTTGCTTTTTTGGCTTTGTGAAACAGAACTTTTACAGAAAGACAACAGTAAGACCAATCGTAACATATGCAGCGGAGACAAGGACCGATACAAGAAAGACGAAACAACAAATCAGAAATATCGAAATGAAAGTATTACGATTAATAGCAGGCAAACCAACAGACGTATACGCCAACAATGCAAAATTCAAAATATTAACAGGTGGATAAAAACAAGACAAAAAACTGGAACGAACATGTAAACCGATTGGGACCAGATAGATTAGCGAACATCTATAAAAACAACAAGCCGTATAGCAGAAGACCCGTTGGTAGACCGCCAAAAAGGTGGAAAGATAATGTACAGTCAACAGCGACTGAAACAGAATAAGAAGAAGAAGATACTGGGAAGTTTTTGTAAAGTAACGTGCGATTATTTATTCTTGTATAAAAATTGCACTCTTCACCTTTAAAACGTATTTTGATTTTTGTCGATAGGACACTGATCAAAATCAAAATCGATTTTTTTACCGTCGAGTTGATACAAATTTTATTTAACATTGATTTCGCGCGCGGAACTGACATTCAAAATCGCCAATCGCTTTAAGCGTTGTTTCTAAGAACGGTTCGTTCTACGCAAAAAGTGTTTTTAGACATTTTTGTTCAAAATTGTTTTAGCTACAGTTTTTATTTAAATATTTTTTTACGGCGTACAGATTCTTGGTAAATCAATTTTTTGCGATTTATTCCCTGCGAGGGGGGATTTAAGGGAAGTCCGGGGTTAAAGTGGTAAACTTTTTTGCATCTATTTTGGGGTCCCAAAATTGATATTCTTGGCAAAATTCAGTTTGTTCGTATGCTTTTTAGAGATCAAATATCTGACGCGGGTTTCGGAATTTAATCTTAACTGGACTAGATGCGGGTTTCGGAATTTAATTTAAACTAATAGTTATCACAAAATATTTTCTGCAAAAATCAGAATGCCACCTGTCACATACTCGTCAAAACAGATCAATTCTTGTCTGTATTAGAACGGGAGATATAAGGTTCTTATGTGATATAAAGTTTGGTAAGTATAACCTTTCATGGCAAAGGCCAATTCTAATAAATTTTATGTAATAAGTACAATTCATTTCTAGAACATAATTATTTTCTTTTTTTTTTTTTCAATGGCCGAATAGTAATCTTGTGTGGTCTCATTATGATATCTAAGTAGTGCTATTTTGTTTAAATAATGAGTTATAGTAATTGGTTTTAGTATTTAAGGTTAAAGCAGATTTAATACAATAATAAATTTATCTCTTTTAAAATTAACGTGTTTCCATTCTAACCGAGTGCCTAACTATTACCAGCACCTAATTCAAATATACTTTCTCACATTCTCCTCGCTCTACTTTCTAAGGAAAGACTAAAATCACGGATCCAATATTGGATTCGATCTGCCAAAAGGAAGAGGCCAAGAAACCTCTTAAATTGGGGGTAGAAAAGAGCATCGTCCTCCGCACATGAGATGAGATTGTTGGTTACTCTTAAATCAAAAGTTTTCTCGTATCGTGTCGGTAGAATGTTTTTTTCTTCTTTTCTGTAATTCCAGTTATACCTTATTAGGTATTGCCTTAATTTCTCATTTATATCTTTGTACTAGTTTATCTTCAACTAATAATAATTTTTAGTCAGTCGATCCATTTATCAGTGACATGTTTATCTTTCCTTCGTTGTAACAGATCTTTGCTCAGGTTCCTTTTTAAGTTCTTTATTTCCTTCAACATATTGTTATGTTTTTCTGTGGGTTCAGGGATGAACACGTGAAGTACACGTAGTTAAACTAATTTTATTTAACTCACTAGAAATAAAACTCACTACTAAGTGAGTAACTTAAATAACTAAATAGCAAATATCTCATTAATAATAAATTATCCATGGACGTATAAATAATCGTATATCGCTTTACAAAATAAACACTTTGCTAATCGCATTAAAAATAAACTTCAAGCGCTGGATCACTGCCTTAAATAATCAGATCGTAATTTCTAGATTTTGCGTGTCTATTAAAAAGTTTAAACGATAATATAAAAATAAAAAGACATATACTATAGATTGGGATTACACGCCAGGGAGACAGTCTATCGTGTCTATTGTTTAGCATCGCGCTAGAAAGAGCCATAGAGAAATCGGACATAACAACCAGAGGTACAGATATTGGCCTACGCAGATGCCATTGACATAGTAACACGGAAAAAACGAGACCTGATACAGGCTTTTGAAACATTAGAAAAAGCCGCGAAGGCAATGGGACTGCAGGTTAACGTATCCATAACAAAATACATGGTCACGAACAGCCCACAAATAGCGGCACCACAAGATCGGTGACAGAATTCTGGCTCACACATTCGAAGGGGTCTCGGAGTTTATATATGTTGGAACACAACTAAATAACAGCAACCTAGTAAGCGTAGAAATTAAGAGAAAAATATACCTGTCGAACAGAGCTTACTTTGGACTAAAGCAGTCTTAACATCACACATAATTAGCAGAAAAACCAAGATACTAATATATGAAACTCTTATTAAACCTGTCCTGACATACGCGTCAGAGACATGGACTATGGTAAAAAGTGACGAAGAACTGTTAGGCCGCTTTGAAAGACGAATACTTAGACGCCTATACGGAGGAGTACAAGAAAGCGAGATATGGCGCAGGCGCTACAATTTTGAGTTGTATCAATGCTATAAAAAATGCAACATCGTCCGGTCTATTAAAATTAACAGACTAAGGTAGCTAGGACACCTTGAAAGAATGGACACAGGAGACCCCCAAAGACAGATATTCTATCAAGAGCCAGTAGGAACCACGAAAAGAGGCAGGCCAAGATTTAGATTCAAAACTCAAGTCGAAGATGACTTGAGGAATCTAGGGGTCAGAAATTGGAAAGTTAGGACGAAAGATAGGGGGGAATGGAGACTAATTCTTGAATAGGTCAAGACCCACCCAGGGTTGTAAAGCCAAAGATAATGATGATACTATAGATTCTC
The DNA here is from genome assembly GCA_918026665.1 of Diabrotica balteata. Classification (NCBI taxonomy): domain Eukaryota; kingdom Metazoa; phylum Arthropoda; class Insecta; order Coleoptera; family Chrysomelidae; genus Diabrotica; species Diabrotica balteata. Next base: position 60,592,572 of record OU898278.1, read on the forward strand.
TCAAATTGACTTGTCTGTACAGGGTAAATGCACAACATCAATGCCATACTTCTTTGCAAACTTGTATTAAAATAAACGTCACTTCTTCCTATTTAGCCTAATCCATCTTTTTTGTTGAGGGTAGCTTAAGTACTAATGCTCACTAACGACCCTGCTTGGCTTCTGTCAGTGGTTCTCAAACATAAATAATATGTGCTACAACATCCTCCTCCTCAATCATTTAGCCCTTATCAGGGCGTAGTGACACCCTAAATATTGTTAGTCTGCTGTCTCCATTGACTGCGATCTTGTGCCATATGGACGGCTTCATGTAGGGATTTTCCCACCAAACTCTTCATTTGGTCTACCCATCGTTTTGGAGATCTTCCTCTTGGTCTTCGGCCTTCTACCTTTCCTTCTACTACCAATAGTTCCATGGTGCCCGTTCTTCTAGCTATGTGGCCGAAGTAAGTTAGGTATGCTTGGTTTACTTTTTTTAGTAGCCTGTCTTTTATAGTCTTCCAGAATTGACAGGTTGGTTTTATGTTCTGTCCAGGACACGCGTAGAATTCTTCTATATACCCACATTTCGAAGGCTTCGATCTTACTCATATCGATTTTTTTGAGAGTCCATGTTTCAGCTGCATATGTAGCAATGGGAAAAATAAGGGCATTGACCAACCTGAGCTTAGTATTCCTTGTTATTGTTCGGTCTTTCCATATTTTAATTAATTTAGCAGTTGCGGTTCGGGCCATACAACATACTTGGGTTAAATTAAAAAAAAAATAGAAATTAAGAAATGCCTTTTATTTATGTCACACAAGCAGTTTGTTTTTAATTCTACAGTATGTGCTAGCGATACAAACCATTTGTTTATGGATTTAAATAAAATCAAACAAAATAAAACTAAAATATAAAGAAACATTTTATTTATGTATCGTTTCGTTCAAAAATTAAGGGGAGAAGGACTTTTTAAAACCGCACAGTATATGTTGGGAGTAACAAAACGTAGAAATATTCGAAAATAAAACGAATAAATAATTTGAAAATAAAAGAAGTCATTGTTTTTATTTTCGTGTGTAAGGAATCGTAATTGTACACTATTTTATTTAGTTCCTTTTTCTGTCAATCGCTGTCACATTTAGTTTCTGCTTAACTATCATCATCATCATTATTATCGTTACTGTCATCATTATCTCCGTCATTTATATTTATAATATTTGGTTAGATATCATCTAACAAATTGTCAATTTTCCACATTTTTTTTTCTGTTGCTATTACGTGGTTTACGTAGTTTTTCCATTTCTCTGGCGTAATGACCTGGTACGCTGCTGTAATTAAATTTCGCATTCCAGCTTCTTTAAAATTCGCGTTGCGTCCAGCTATATACCGTTTCACTTCACTTCAAACCATTTCGATGAGATTGAGTTCACAGTGATAGGGTGGGAGCCGCAGAATCTTCATATTGTGCTTTTTAGCAATATCTTCTATTATGTACTTGTCATATTTTGCTTTGATGGCCTTGACTACATCAAGTAACTCGCATTTTAGGTACCTAGTCTTCAAAAAATAGGACCTTTGATAGAAGCCATTCTTGAATATCTTTTTTTAGTGTGGAACTGTTAAGAATTTGTTCTGACTTTCTGCTGTGATAGGAGGCATTGTCCATTACCACAACAGTTTTTTCTGGCAAATTTAGCATTAAGTTATTTTCGAACCAATCTTCGAAAATCGGTCCATCCATTTCATCGTGGTAGTACTGAGTATTTTTGCGCTGTTGGAGCTTTTAATCCTATTGTCAGACCACGAACAAAAGCATCGTGATGAGATGTAATTGTTTTATCAACCCATTCTTCAACCCAAATACACTATGTTGTATCCTTCTGCACGGTATTTACGAATTGCGCGTAAATAACGATGACGCCACGAGATTATTTCTGGTTTTTCAATCAAAATTGAATTTCTGCCACGTTTTAAAAACACAAAATCCATATCACTCTCTTACACTCCCTTTTTACTCTTATGCAATTTGTCCTCAGATGTTCAAGCCGTTCGTTCTACCAGTATGTTGTACCAGGTTGTTTTCATTAATACCTCCCATTTGATCTTACACAGGCTAACTCCTATGCAGCACTCAGACTCTCAATCAACTTACTCACATCCTCGCATCCCAGACCAATTAAGCCAAACGCATCTACAAAAGCCTTCTCATTTAAACATCTCTGAAATATGATATGCCCATCTTTCCATTTCTGCCTTTTACTTGCTAGTTCAAAACTCACATAATTGTGTAAGCTGAGCGATTATTCTTCCAAAATAGTCCAGCTTACGACCCTGTTTAGAAATGACGTTAAAACCAGTGTAATGTGCAGAAAGAATTCTGCACATAAGAAGTTATGATTTTAAGTAGAACCTATCAACTTATCTTATTATGTTTATAAAATGGTACAAATTATTGTAGATACTTATTAAAAACATCAAACTTGATACAACACCGAACACAAAACGTTGTTTGTTACACCTTATAAGTGGCTAATTTCTATTGCTAACTATGATTTTACTGATGATGGTCTGAAAAAACGAAAACATTCTGAGGAAATTGTAATCAATCCGTTTGGCAAATTTCATTTTTTTATTAAATTATAAATATATACCGTTTTACACTAGAAGTTTATCACTTCACTGTAAGTTTATTTAAACTACGATATACAGCTAATCACCTTCCTTTTAGTTAGTTAAGTTTTTATTACATATGCTACAGATAGCCACAAATAAATATTTCAGGTGCTCAAAATGTCATTCATCCACTACCTTAAACAATAGCTTAGCCTATTTTGGAGCTTATTTAACATATTTGTAATTATATATTGTTGAATTGCACAGCATTATGCTATGATTCGTCCCTTTACACTTTATTTTTATTATATCCTCAAAGAAAAAAGTCTAAGCATGTTAGTTCAGTTAATGTCGCTGGCCATTATATCATTCACCTTCGCCCCATATCATCATCATCATCATCACACAGCCAAATTTGTCCACTGTCGAACATAGGCCTCCTCAAGATGTCTCCACTCTTCTCTGTCCTGTGCAGCTGCGATCCAGTTTGTCACTATTCTTTTAATGTCGTCCGTCCATCTGGTAGGTGGTCTTCCACGATTTCGCTTATCTGCCCTTGGCCGCCATTCTAAAATCTTCTTTGTCCATCTGTTGTCTCTCTGTCTTGCGACGTGTCCTGACCATTTCCACTTCAACTTCGTAATCCGTTTTATGACGTCTTCCACTCCAGTTCTTCGCCGTATCTCATCATTTCGTATTCGGTCTCTCAAAGTTACGCCAAGCATAGATCATAGATCGTTGTGCTACTTGTAACTTTTTTATTGATGCTTTAGTCAATGTCAGTGTTTCAGCTCCATAAGTGAGCACCGGAAGTACGCACTGGTTAAATGCTTTTCTCTTTAGCTTTATTGGGATGTTTTCCTTAAACACGTCTTTTAGCTTGCCATAGGCTGCCCATCCTAAAGCTATTCTTCTAGATAATTCGCATGTTTGGTTGTCTCTACTTATTTGTATTTCGTGGCCCAGATATATGTATTTGTCAACCGTTTCAATATGCCAGTTTTCTAGTTTCAATGGTCCACTAGGTACTAAGTTGGTCATCATTTTAGTTTTCGCAAAGTTTATTTCCAGCCCTACTTTTTGGGAGACTCGTTGTAAATCTTGTAGCATTTCGTTGGCCTCCTTTAGGTCGTCGGTTATTAGAACTATGTCATCTGCAAATCGTAGGTGGTTCAGCCTTTCGCCATCGACACTCAAACCTCTGTTTTCCCATTCTAACATCTGGAATGCATGCTGCATTATGGCATTGAATAGTTTTGGTGACATGTTGTCTCCTTGTCTAACTCCCCTTTTTAGTTTTATTTTTTGAGTAGGGGTGTGAAGGTTTATTGCTGTTGTGGCATTTGCATATATATGTTGAATAATGCTGGTATATCGGTAGTCGATTATACAATCTCTCAAAGCTCTTAAGATAGCTACCATTTCGATAGTGTCAAAGGCTTTTTTATAGTCAACAAATACTAGAACTAGTGGCCGGTTGTACTCTATAGTTTTTTCAATTAGGGCCTTTAGACAAGTTAGATGGTCATTTGTACCATACCCAGGGCGGAAACCTGCCTGTTCTCTTGGTTGGCATGTTTCTAGTTTGTTCTCAATTCTGGCAGTGATAATTCGAGCAAATAATTTATACAGGTGACTTAGAAGACTGATTGGCCTATAGTTTTCGAGGTCTGTTTGATCTCCTTTCTTATGCATGAGGAGCGTTATAGAATTATTCCATTCAGCTGGTATTGCTTGGTTTTCTAAGCATATATTAAAGAGCTGCTTGATTGTCCTGATGAATCGGAGGCAGAGCCTCCGATTTTTAGCGCATCCGCCACTATTCCATCTTCTCCTGGTGCTTTGTTTTTTTCATTTTCTTTAGAGCATGGTAAATTTCAGCCGTTGATATGTCGGGAATATCTTCTGAACCTTGATTCATAATTTTTTGTTCTGTATGTTCTGGCGGGTTTAAGTCCAATTTATTTGTTTATAGTGTTTTATAGAAGTCTTCTACTATCTCTAGCATTTCGTCTCTGTTGGACGTTAGTTTGCCATTATTTCCCTTAAGTCTGATGATTTCTTTTCTGCTGTTCGTCAATTTCCTTCTTAATATCTTCATGCTCTTGTTGTGCTCGATTGTCTGCGAGATTTTTTTATTTTTATATGCCCTTAGGTCCTTTCTAATTGCTTTTGAGACCTCTTTGTTGATTTTATTTAGCTTTGTTGTTCTATACTCTTATCTTTTAGCATTTCTCTTCTTTCTTCTATTTTAAGTTTGGTGTTAGCAGTGATTCTCTCCTCTCTCTTGTTACCTGTACAACATTTTCTTTGAGCTTCTGCTATGGTATTAGTAATTACTTTATTTAGCTGATTTATATCATTTGTGGGGGCCCTGTTTTGTAGACGTACCGTTATTTGATCTGCAAACTCTGTTTCATTTTTTGGTTGTGACCATGCTTTCAATTTTTTTTTTTCTTATTAGTTTATTTCTCTCTTTATCGATGTTAATTTCTATTCTAGCGCGAACCATTCTGTGATCACTCCCTATTGTGAAGCTGTTGAGTACAGTGACATCTTTAACTATAAATTTTTTATCTGTTATTATATAGTCAATTTCATTTTGCGTTCTCCCGTCCGGGCTTCTCCATGTCCACCTTCTATGTTGTTTTTTGTAAAAGAAGCTATTCATTTGATATAATTTGTTCTGAAGGAGATAGTTTAATAAAGTTTGTCCGCGTTCATTTCTTCCATCGCTGCCGAAGTTTCCAAGTACAAATTCTGATGGATCGGATTTCATGCCAATTTTTGCGTTCATATCACCACATATGATTGTAAAATGGGTGTGATTTTCTTTCAGTGCTTGTGTTATTTCGTCATAGAAAATGTCTATTTCCTCTTCGCTATGGTCTGTGGTTGGCGCAAAAGTCTGTATTATTTTGATGTTATATCTGTCGTTCAACTTTAGAATGACGTATATTACTCTCGTGGATATACCATGTATTGTATGGATTCTACTGTACAGCTGTTTATTTATGAGGAAACCTACACCTCCCACTGATTTGTTCTCGTCACCGAAGTGGTAGAATATATGGCCAGATTTTAATGTCTGTAGGTGTTCGCCATGTCTTCTTACCTCGCAGAGCCCAATTACGTCCCAGCTGATCTTTTCCATCTCCAGCTCCATTTCAGTGATCTTGGCTTCTGACAGTAGCGTTCGAGCATTGTACGTTGCGACATTCATCTTAAATAATTTATGAGTCAAGGTTTTGTCCCCCCAGAATCCTTGGGACAGACTGATAAATCAGTGTGAGATTCTGGATTCATCCTACTCACCTGGGGTAATGAAGTTTTAAGTCTTGACATTATTTGAGGGGATATGGCAAATAAATCACCACGCTTGCCATGCGGGTTGGTGAGTGAAGAGTGTGTAGTAGAAAGAAATATAGTGAGCCGTCTGCCTTCGGAAACCTAATCGCCATTCGGGGTCGGAAGAAACAAGAGTTAGCCAAGAGAGGCTGATAGGAAAGATTAAAGACATTTTACTCAAGACAAGTATATATCGATAAGCCCCATATATCGATTAGGAAACAAATAATAATTTAAATATTAGCGCACTTTTATTGCAAAATGCGGTCTTGTTGGAACCATAAACGACTGTCAGCTATGTTTGGGTTATCAGTATTTGGAAAAATACAGATACTACAAAAGCGAGACAAACAAATTCTATCTTTAAAAATTCTTGCCCAGACTTTTACTTTTTGTTGCAGAGCACGGTGTTGTCTTTTAAGCCTCGGTAAGGATTTGATGGCTTCCAATATCAACAATTTTGTCTATTTACATTGTCATTAAGACAAAATGTAGCTTCATCTGAAAATACATAAATGTTCGCAAAACTATTTTTTAATTAACTTTAATGCAAATACTACTTCTTCTTTAAGTGCCGTCATCCAATCAGAGATTGGATATCATCATCACTATCTTTACTTTATCTACTGCTGCCCTGAAGAGTTCTATAGAACTGCATTTAAACCAGTCCCTTAAATTCTTCAACCATGACACTCTCCTTCCTATACTCCTTCCTCCTCTCTGTATTATTAGCCTTAGCAGTTCATATCGCTGTCCCCTCATTACGTATCCCAGATATTGTAACTTTTTTATTTTTATTGTGTTTATTATTTCGCATTCTTTGCCCATTTCTCGCAATACTTTCTTGTTAGTTTTCTTCTGTGTCCATGCTATTCTAAGCATCCTCCTGTAACACCACATTTCAAAGGACTGTAACTTATTTATGTGTTCTTGCTTCAATGTCCAGCTTTCAAGTCCATATTGCAGTATTGAAATCTCAGTGCTCTTACTCTCAGTTCTAATCTAAGATCTTTGTTGCAGAGAATTGTTTTCATTTGTTACGATAATTATGGCGTTTATAACTATCAATATATTATGACTAATCCTGTTTTCTGTTCCAGTAAATTCGAAGTTGTTTACAGAAACCTTTAGACCCTAATTTTATGAGTAATTCACGTCTCGAGGCTTTTCGAACAGTTGAAAAACGAGTCGAGCGCCTTCACCAAAATACGAGATTATTCAGGAAGTTCGCCGAAAGTTCCAGATGACAACAGTTGTGTATATAAATGAAAGATTTTTGTATTTGAGTCAGTCATAAGAAGATCGGGAAACGCGGTTTACTTGTAACGAAACGTGAAATAAATACATTTGTACAGCTATTTAATAAATTAGTAATTGGTTATCGTGAGTTTTAATAAATTAGAATATAGACAATAAATTAGAATAAAGACAAATAAATTAGAACAATATAAATATACAACATTTGGTGTCAGGTGTGGAGTTTCAGCATAAATCCAGCAGTGACTTTTGAAAAAGACTTTAAAACTTTTGAAAAGTATTGTTCGTCGGGAACATCCGCGTAGTTCGGTAGTGACCTTTGTACAAAAGAACATTTATAAAAGTACGTGTGTGCCTGTACAAAGATGCTGCTAGTACAACTCTCGGTAAAACAGTTGCGTGAGCAATTAGAAGAACGCGATGAAGACTGCAGCGGGTCCAAGAAGATCCTCCAAGAACGACTAAAAAATGTTCTTAACAAGAATGGAGATGACCCAGAGACATTCCATTTTCAATCAGCAGAAGAAGCAGTTTTAATGAAGATCGAAGAGAGTTCTAAAAAAAAATGATGAAAGATTCAATGAAACGTCTCAAATTATTAAAGAAGTAGCTAGACAAAATGACGAGAAATTTGAAAATGTTGCTAGAAGATTTGACGAGACTTCTCAAATAATTAAAGAAATATGTATTCAGAATAGTGAGAAGTTTGAAGAAGTCTCTAAAACATTTGATAAAGTTGAAGAGAAAATCAAACAGTTAGAGACCATGATAACTAACACGAGAGTGCTACCACCAATTAATACGGTAGCTTTAGATCCGGTAGAGATAAAAGAAGACGAGACGAAATGTAAGTTGGAAACACGGCCAAAATTTGAAGGAAGCGGAGGTTATGTTCATGTCAAAGTTCCAACTTTCGACGGAAAATCGTCATGGAACAACTACATGAAACAGTTCGAATCAGCTGCAAGAGCGAATGGATGGTCAAAAAAAGAAAAGGCTGTAAACCTGACTATAGCTCTTCGAGGAGATGCCTTAGATGTGCTCCAGACCATAGCCGTAGAGGAGATAGATGATTTCGAACAACTGAAAAAGAGGTTAAATATGCGATATGGCCACGAACACTTGGAGCATGTATATCAGTCGCAGCTCAAAAATCGAAGACAAAAGAAAGATGAGGCTCTTCAAGAATATGAAGTAGATATTGCCAGATTAGTGCGATACGCTTATCCAACAGCTCCCGAAGACATGATGGAAAAGTTGGCCGTTCAAACGTTTATTGTTGGTCTTCGTGATCATGAAATGCAGAGAACACTACGATTAGCTCGTCACAAGACGCTGGTTGATGTCTTATCCGCCGCCCTGGAATACGAGTCAGCTACGCAGGCCTCTGGCGGTTACAGTAAAGTTAGGACTGTAAAAGAGGAAGAAGATGAAGATAAACTGGACCAGCTCGTTAATATGATGAAAAGCATGACATACAAGAAGACGAAGACCATAAAATGCTGGAATTGTGGCGAAATAGGACACGTACGAAGTTCATGTAAGCATCCTAGGTACGACACAAATCAAGAAACTCACCATCAGGAAAACTAGAACGGGTCGGCCTTAGGGGGGCAGCTTCGACCCAGAACTTTTCCAAAGACCCTCTCATACTAATAGCTTCTTTGAAATGTCGTGAAGATAGTGTATATGTAGATGGAGAAATAAATGGTAAAAAGCATACGTTGTTGGTGGATACCGGACCGACAAGAACCATTATTCGCCCGACAGTTATAAACAGCCGTAAGAAACTGTTACCAACGAGGTTGCGACTGCGGACCGCTACAGGTGAAAATGCCAACATTCATGGAGAAATCCAGGTACAATTAGGAATTGGAACAGAAAAGTTCGTCCATACTGTTATAGTTGCTGACATCGAAGAGGATGTTATATTAGGAATGGACGTAATGAATACGCATGGATTCCAATTGGATTTTAAGAATAAGGTAATCAAAGTTGGTAACGAGGAGGTATTTCTCCATCCACATGATGACAACACTATGCAAGCAGCCGTTAAAGAAGATACAGTCGTGCCTGCGAGAAGTGAAACGATAATAGTAGCGCGGCTACAGGGAATTGTGGACGAAGGAACACCTGTTATGATGGAGCCTTGGAATCATGACGACGAAGTTGGCCGTGGAATCATAATTGGAAAGGAATTAGTGACTTCGGCTAAAGAAATTCCTGTGAGACTTATTAATGTCAATGACTACCCAGTGACCATCAAGAAAGAGACAAAAGTAGGAACTTGTGTACCTGTCACATCCATAATCCGTCAGACGACAACGTCTGATAATTCCAACGATAAATTTGATCAAATGGTTGCGGTTGCTGGACAGTCTCTGAATCAGATTGAGAAAAGGAAATTAAGGGAATTTCTTCGGCAGTATCGTGATATTTTCGTACCGAAAGGAGGAAAGACGGGAAGAACTACCGTTGTTAAGCATAAAATTGATACTGGTAATGCTAAGCCAATTCGTCAAACAGCTCGACGATTACCACAGGCGAAAAGAGAGGAAGCTGAAACGATTGTTCAGGAAATGAAGAAAGACGGGGTGATAGAACCTTCTACGAGCCCATGGGTCTCTCCGGTGGTCCTGGTTAAGAAGAAAGACGGAACAACGAGGTTCTGTGTGGATTACCGTTTGCTGAACAAGGTTACCAAGAAAGATAGTTATCCTCTGCCTCGGATCGATGACACATTAGACACATTGGCTGGAAGTAAATTATTTTCTACTTTGGATTTGAAGTCTGGATACTGGCAGGTAGAAATGGACCCGGTAGATAAAGAAAAGACAGCCTTCACCACAGGATCTGGATTATGGCAATTCAACGTTATGCCATTTGGACTTTGTAACGCTCCTGCGACATTTGAGAGGCTTATGGAAAATGTGTTGAGAGGGCTGTCTTGGAAAACATGCCTAGTTTATCTAGACGACATAATCGTCTTAAGGGAGACATTTGAAGACCATCTGAAGAATTTAGAAAACGTTTTTAATCGACTTAAAGCTGCCCAATTGATGTTAAACCCCAAGAAGTGCCAGCTATTTCAAGGTAAAGTCAATTATCTGGGTCATATAGTCAGTAAAGAAGGAGTGGCCGTGGATAAGGGAAAAATCGATTCTATTAAGGAATGGCCAAAACCAACTGACAAACACCAAGTGAGAAGTTTTCTGGGACTATGTACTTACTACCGGAGGTTTATTAAGAAGTTTGCAGATATCGCTAAACCATTAACGCGACTTACAGAGGAAGCAAGGGAATATCGCTGGGATGTAGACTGCCAGAATGCCTTTGAGACCTTAAAAAAGCATTTAATCACAGCACCAATTTTAGGGTATCAACTGCCAGAAGGAGAGTTCATCTTAGATACAGATGCAAGTAATGTGGGAATTGGAGGAGTGCTGTCTCAGATTCAAGGAGGACAGGAAAGAGTCCTTGGATATTTTAGTAAAGTTCTCTCAAAACCTGAGCGAAATTATTGCGTCACGAGAAGAGAACTTTTGGCAGTAGTGAAATCAGTAGAGCACTTCTATCAATACCTCTATGGAAGGAAGTTTTTAATCCGAACCGACCATGCCGCCCTTAAGTGGTTGATGCAGTTTAAGAATCCAGAGGGTCAGATAGCCAGGTGGATTGAACGACTCCAAGAATATGATTTTAAGATTGAGCACCGGGCCGGAGTTAGCCACCGAAACGCTGATTCTCTTTCCAGAAGGCCATGCCCAGCAGAGTGTTCTCACTGCAACAAAACGGAATCCAAGGAAGCAGCAGTGCTAAGAACGACGGTGGTCCACGACGACTGGACGCCTACCAAGATCAGAGAAGAACAAGAGAGAGATCCAGTTATACAGAAAATCCGAAAATGGAAAGAGGAAAACCGTCGACCACCTTGGCAAGAAATATCGAACCTAGGCTCAATAGTTAAGACGTATTGGGCCCAATGGGACTCATTTATCATGGAAGATGGCTTGCTCAAACGAGTCCTGGAAAATGATGACGGTTCAGAGAAGAGAAGACAGCTGGTGATTCCAAAGAGCAGAATAGCCGAAGTACTTCGTCAGTTACACGACAGTCCATCAGGAGGGCATTTTGGTGTGAAAAAGACCCTTCAGCGAATTCGGGAACGGTTTTATTGGATGAACAGTTCCGACGATGTAAAAGACTGGTGTAAGAAATGTACTATTTGTGCTACGAGTAACGGGCCTTATCGAAAAAGGAGAGCTCCTATAAGACAATATAATGTTGGAAGCCCGTTTGAAAGAATAGCTTTGGACATTGCTGGGCCATTTCCAGAAAGTGATAATGGAGGCAAGTACATGTTGGTAGTAATGGATTACTTCACTAAGTGGGTCGAGATTTACGCACTTCCAGACCAGAAGGCGGCCACCGTTGCAGATAAGTTGATCCAAGAATATATCAGCCGATTTGGAGTGCCTTTGGAGATCCATAGTGACCAAGGCAGGAACTTCGAAAGCGATTTATTCCAAGGAATATGTGATAGACTAGGTATGAAGAAAACAAGAACTACGGCTTATCATCCGCAATCGGATGGTATGGTAGAACGAATGAATAGAACAGTTGGCAAGTATTTGACAAAGATGGTGTCCGATCATCAGCGAGACTGGGACCAATATCTTCCGTTCTTCACAATGGCCTACAGATCTGCTGTTAATGAGTCAACAGGCCAGACACCAGCCAGAGTCCTATTCGGACGCGAGATGCGACTACCTTGTGATCTAGAGTTTGGGTGTCGACCTGGAGAAGATGTAGCAGGTGAAAATTATGTGATCGAATTACGAAGAAGAATGGACGATGTACACGAGTTGGTCCGTTCCCATCTCCAGATCGCTAGTGACCGAATGAAGAAACGGTACGATACGCAAGCCGAAAAGGGGTGTTTTAAGAAGAACGACAAGGTCTGGCTCTATAATCCCAAAAAGCGAAAAGGCTGCTCTCCCAAGTTGCAACAGTTTTGGGAAGGTCCATATCTCATTATGGAGAAGATCAATGATGTTATTTACCGAATAAGCAAGATCCCGAGAGGAAAGCCGATGATAGTACACCATAATCGGCTGGCGTCTTTCGAGGGTGACCACGACGTAGATGAAGAAGTGGAAGTAAACCAAGTCCAAGATGTGTCTGACCTCACGTTTGAGGAATTCATGGGTGCCTATGGAGGTACCGGTAAAGCAAGACATGGTGTTACCACTGAAGCAAGATCTACTCGCTCTTCCCGATGACTACTCACTGGCCCTTACCATCCCGGCCAGTATCAAAGACGCACCAGGGTTGGCATCCGTCTTTCGAAGGAAGTTCGGTCGAGTTGCAGAACTTCAATGCCAAGTGCCAGCTCCCGGTAAAACCTTGAAACTCCAAGATGCATCACGTTACCTTTTCTACCTGGTAACAAAAGACACTGCCCGTGACCAACCTACCTACCGAGATGTATGGGAAGCTTTACTTCGATTGAGAGAGCACGTACTAGAGTCCGACGTGCAAAAGTTAGCCATGCCAAAGTTAGACTGTCGCCAATTAGATTGGAGGGTTATTCGAAGTATGGTGGAGGAGATCTTTAGAGACACCGAAGTCCAGGTGTTAGTCTGTTGCAATCCGCATAGTTACTGGTGCGGAGAGAAAACCGTCCCTTGTCATTTTTATAAAACTGGAAGTTGTAAAAGAGGGTCCAGTTGCCGATACCAGCATACCGTTTCAGTTCCAGTCCCGACAAGGTTCCAGGAGGAACCATCTTTTAAGAGGGGGGCAATGTTACGATAATTATGGCGTTTATAACTATCAATATATTATGACTAATCCTGTTTTCTGTTCCAGTAAATTCGAAGTTGTTTACAGAAACCTTTAGACCCTAATTTTATGAGTAATTCACGTCTCGAGGCTTTTCGAACAGTTGAAAAACGAGTCGAGCGCCTTCACCAAAATACGAGATTATTCAGGAAGTTCGCCGAAAGTTCCAGATGACAACAGTTGTGTATATAAATGAAAGATTTTTGTATTTGAGTCAGTCATAAGAAGATCGGGAAACGCGGTTTACTTGTAACGAAACGTGAAATAAATACATTTGTACAGCTATTTAATAAATTAGTAATTGGTTATCGTGAGTTTTAATAAATTAGAATATAGACAATAAATTAGAATAAAGACAAATAAATTAGAACAATATAAATATACAACACATTTTTACAAACGCATTTCTTGCTATTTCTATTATAGCTCTTATTTCAGTTGTTTGATCATTTTTGTCTAAAATCCAGGTTCCTAGGTATTTGTATTTATCAACCCTTTCTATCGGTACATTTCCCAAATGTATGTTTGTTGGTATATTTGTTTTCTTTGTTATTATCATGTATTTGGTCTTTTTATATTCATTTTTAGTCCACATTTTTCACAGAAACTGTTTGTTTTGTTTAGCATTAATTTTAGTTGTTCAGCAGAGCTTGCCATAATCACGGTGTCATCTGCATATCTTATGTAGTTAATAAATCTTCCGTTAGTTATTATTCCTTCACTTTAAGATAGTAATGCTTCTTCAAAAATGGCTTCACTATATACATTAAATAGTAATTAGGACATAATACATCCCTGCCTAACTCATCTCCTGATTTCAGTTTCTGGACTGGGTTCGTTATCTATTACGATTTGTGCTCTTTGATTCCAGTAGAGGGTTTATGTTTTTTGTCTTTCGTATTTGGACTAATTTTTCATGTCTTACTTTGTCAAATGCTTTTTCAAAATCAACGTAACAAACATGAACATCAACATTCATATCCATGCATATTTGAGCTAACACATTAAAAGCAAATAACGCTTCTCTGGTTCCTAGTCAGTTACTGAAGCCAAACTGAGTCTCATCTATTCCTTCTTCCAGTTTTTTATTTATACGACCATGTATTATTTTTAGGAATAATTTGAAAATGTGACTTATTAGTGATATTGTTCTGTATTCACTGCAATATTTAGCGTTTATATTTTTAGGGATAGCACAAAAGGTCTAGAGTAACCATTGTTTCGGCATGTGTCCTGTTTTGTATACTGAGTTTATAACATTTTTTTTATAATTAATATGTTAAATTATTTCTAATGCCTTTACCCCTGTGGATGATACGCCCATGGTCATGTTCGCAAATGGATTGTTAATTTTATGGGAGACTACCGAAATATCACAGAATTTCTCGGAGTATGAACGGTTTTTAATCCTTTCCTTCTTAATCGTGAGTATGAAAGAAACTAATGCTTTTCGGTGAAGGCGGGTTCTTTTTATAAATTTGGTAATTATCTTCGAACGCACGTTGTAATGTTTTCTTACTATAATAATCTAATCCAAAGGATTTATATTCCATCATGTTCCTAGCTAGAAGGCTACCGTTATTTACCCCGAACTTTCCGATGGTCGTTAGAAGCTTACTTTCTCAGAAATACATACAACTATCCTATCATTTTTAAGTGGGAGATACCCTCACCTTTTTGTGGGTAGTTTGGTAAATTTTTGTAGAAGAAAAACTCACTTCTGAGTGGGCCGTTGTTGAGACGTGGGCCGCTTCGCAACGTCTTGGCGAAATTTCCGTAAGGTTAGCATTGCATAGCTTCCCTATACAGACTAGTCACTTTGAGACAAAGTACAGATTTATCTCCATTAACCTATTAACCATACCGCTACCATAGATACTTACAAACTAACATTTGTTATAAAAAAAGATAACATAAACGGCTACGTCAAATACGTACACCAAACTGAAATGATATAAACGAAGTAATTATTGATTCCCTCTAAGCCAGTTGATATACAATAACAATGAATATACAGTCACAACAAATAAAAACTCAAGAATACCTGCTTTAAATGAGCCATTCATGATTTCTTAGAATAAACGTCCATATTGTCTTAAATATCTGAATAAATTTGAAAATGTATATGGTGCGATAGAAAAATAAAGTAAACAACTGAATTCTGTCTTAAGAATACCACAAAATAATGTTTGTGCTGATACTGTGTGATCCGATGTTAAGCTTAAATCTTCCCACAAAATAGTCAGAAGATTTTTTGAAATCTTCCTCGTATAAATAATTATGTTAAAACTAATTGAATAACTAGTATATAATACCTACTTTAATGCGAGACGATAACATACCACTAAATAAGAAGTAAAACACAACATTTCAATGTCATATGAATATACCTAACGAGCAGTTATTTTTAGTATAATTTACTTTAAATAGCTTTAAAAATTTAGTCCAAACTGATTTGAATATATGAGTTATTTGCACATCAATCTGTACGGACTTCCTGTTATAGGGGGGTATCTAACATTACCACATTCATCGTATTTTCTTTGAATTTTGCTTTGACTCATAACACAGAATTTCAATTCTTTGGCGTTCACTGAATGAAGGCACTTTAAAACTATAAACTATAGTTAAATTATTTCATTCTATCTCTGTCAAATGTACGAAGTCTCTGGCAAATGTACGAAGCTAAGTGAAATAATGAACATGATATTTTATCATACTTTTGAAAACTCTAGTTAATTTTTTTATGTCATTTCTAGTATTTGCATAAAAAAATTAAAGAATTAACTCATAACAATAGAACAAGAATACCGGGAATACTGAAAGATGTAAATGGGAAACTTATATTGAATACTAACGACAAATTAAAGAACACCTACATCAATGAACTGTTCAAAGAAAATAGAACAGAAACAATAGAAACAGAACAGATGGAGATAGAAGTAGAAGAGGATATGGTTTTAAAGATATTAAAAGAGGAAATTAAAATGGGATTAAAAACCAGCAAAAATGGTAAAGCGTTATGACCAGACCAAATCCCTATAGAAATCTTAAAATGCATGCATAATGAAACCTTAGACATTATAGTAGATTTATTTAACTTGTTACCTCGGAAACCTTTTTTTGATGGTGCTAGAAAGGTCACCAATGGAGACACTGCGGACGGCAGCCAGATGGTTGGTGACGATCGAGTCGTGGGTTCGAAACTAGCTTTTGTAACCGGGAATGGGTCCGACAGACGAAATAAGTAGAGATAAGACAAGATAAGATATATGAGAAAAGATACAGAAATTTAACCAAAAGATAAATGGGTAAAATTACCAAAGATACGATAAGATAGAAACAGGGCGCCACTCAATTTTTTGGTGTTTAATGAGAAAATTAAGAAACCTTCATTAAGATATTTTGGTTCAGAGACCAAACCCAAGAGAAAATATTAACGGTTAATTATTAAATAAATTTGGTCAACACACTATATAAACCAATAATAAATATATGAAGTGGACTCCGTCCATCTACTTATCTACGAAACTTAATCGGCCTGATCTTTCTCCTGGTCAAAGGTATAGTAATACTTAAAGGTAAAAAGCAAATATATAGAGTTATGGTTATATCAAGAAACTTGCTAGGAGTCGACAATAAAATGCATATATAAAACAAAAACAATGTATTCAACAACACAATGATATCGGTAGCTGAATGTACACACAAGATAAAAATACACCATCAAGTATGAAATGGTGATATATATATATATATATATATATATATATATATATATATATATATATATATATATATATATATATATATGTATATATAAAAATAAGCAGTAATATGAATAATAAGTATCTTTACAAATACTACAATATAATATTGCACAGGTTCAATTATCAGCGAAGAGAGTCCAATGCTATATAAAAATATCCATCTAAAGTTGATTTAAAAATATCCATCTAAAGTTGATTTAAAAATATCCGTCTCTCTTTGCTGTTTAATGGGCATATCTCGAGATATTGAGTTAAAAATGTATAACAATTATAGCAGATGACAAAAATTAATCAAATCTAAATTTACAAGAATCAAAAAAGGTTACAGAAACAACAAATTTGACCAACCAGCACTGGTCGTAGTTAATCATCTATCTCGCACTGTTATTTGATGATCGAGAACTAAATGTTTGTAAATGTTATTTATTGAAATTTCTTAGTAGCTGATGAAAGTTCATAAGAAAATATTGAATGTTTTTTAAATTGAATACAAAAATTAGTAGTTATTCTCAACTACAGGTGAAGAAATTGATGACTTTAGATTCGTCCAGATAATGGAAGATGATATGATACCATACCATATTATTCGCCCAGATAATTGAAGATACTACGATTACTTACAGGAAATCTTGATGACTGCTGCACTAATTCACGGAAGCTATGTACTATACTCTAATACTTTACTTTTTTATCTTATACTATCTAATATAGTATAAGATAAAAAAACTCAAATATACAAGTGTATACACACTTAGACAGAAAATGCATAGAGAAGGTAACACAGAGACGGTAATTTTGTTTACGTATTGAGAAGTGTTGTTTAACTTTTTTATTAATACCTATATTAATAAAAGTAATAGAAATCAACTGATTTTCATCTATATTTTGAAATTAACTCTTAAATTTAATCGCTTTTCATTGGTATTTTAACATACTCAAATACTTTTAGTACCTACGTTAATTTGTACGTAAAATAAAATGTTTGTTAAAAAAAAAACAAATCAATATTTTTGACTTAAAACCTTTTTATTTATCAGTACAGAATTGATATATGGGATATATTCAATTTTACAGAAAAAAATGCAATGAATACAAAACATATCATAACTTAAAAAACATTAGTTTGAAATTTGATTACTTCGTTTCTCAGTGTAACCACAGAATACTTCAATGGTGTATTCTGTGATGAAACTATAATTTTTGTATGAGTCACTTATTCAAAAAAATAAACTTCAAACAGAAAACTCATCTTTATTTTCTAAAAATTTTAAAATAATTTGCGTTAATTAAATTAAAAAGCGTAAATGCGACTTTACCTAGTAGCAAGGGATTTGCTCAACACACATGAGCGAAGATGCAGGTGTGTTTGTCCTTACACCTTGTCCTGATGGCTTTGTTTCACGCACCAGTCATAGGTAGCTGGTTTTTTCCCTTGGGGAACAAGGTTTTTCCTTAGGGAAATACGTTCACTTTATATACTTCTTTCAAGGACCACCCAGAAAACTGGGACAAATGAAGGATCCGAAAAGAACGTTTTAACAAGTCTATTTAAACGATTACAACGTATTTTGGACGCCGATAACTTGCATACGATAGCTGATTTATGAAACCAAACTTTATGAAACTACAAAACTATATAATTTGTCGGTAATACAATATTAACACGAACTGAGTAAACTTATTAATATCACGACTGTGTTACAACTTCTGAGGTGCGGCTAGCGCGAGTAGAGCCTAGCCCTCATCCAATGATGGATTTTGAACTGATACTGACTTGAACTGCCTTCAATCTCTCGGATCGTAATTTTGTTAACATTCAGAAATGTCCCCCCTGACCCCCTCGTCGTATATAAAGGATATGTTTACATTTCAAATACCTTCGACTTTGAATTCATTGGTAAAAACTACCTGAGAAGGGTATTTGTCTCAACTTTCGGAATTTTCGAATGAGTCAAACCGATAATTTGGAAAATACTAATCCTTTCATTGTTACGATTCTATGAAGATTTTAGAAACTTGTGTCTAGAAAGTTATTTGAATGCAAGCTATGGGCGCCTTACAGATTATTAGATGGTACAGAGAAATTTTATAAATCTAAACTAATATACAGTGTGATATAATAATATGATACAAAATTAAATAAAAATATTAAATATTGTTGTTATGCAACAACACATATTAACTAAGAACGAACAAATTCAGCTAATAATCTTGCGTGGTTGGGGTGATAACTACAAAGAAAAAAATTTCTTTTGTTATGCAAGTCACCTAACTTATGGCGAATATTCCAAATAAAAATATACTCTTGCCGCAGAATTAAACAAGAATTAGTTCTAAAACTAAAATATAGAAAACAATTTTATAAATACGTAATATCTATTACTCTTTAAAATATTTTCAATAACTTTTAGATTTATGATTCGAGGTTAATTTTAAAAAGAAGCATTGAAAATTGAATAAGCATCTATTATAATATATATTGTCTTGATATATTTGTAATATTTTAAAAAGTGAGTGAAAAGAGTGAAAAACATTAGAACAACCTCCCAGAAAATATAAGTATAAAATGAACAATTTAAATTTTCAATAATGTACCAATTCTTATTATCCCTACCAGACCACAGTACCAGTCGCTGTCACTGTCAGTAGAGTAGTGTCAACAGTAACTTTGTTGTGTTTGTGGAAAGAGGAAAACTTGATATTTTTCGATATTTTTAATTAACAACCATTCAATTACACGTGAAATGAGAAAAGTAACAGCTTAATTTAAAAATAAATGATTTTATCTAGAGAAATTGTGCATCTGTAGCCGTAGTCATTTTCACCTTGAAGAAAAGGTAATATACTATTAAAATAATCTGCATTTCCTGTGGATATCCTGTTTCTCATTGAGCTACCACTTAGACGTCTTTTTTGAAAATGAAAACCTGATACCGTGTGAATTTGAACTCATATGAAATAAGACAACTCAGGTACTATTTTATACATTGATTTTTAAATTACTTTCACTCATGTGATGTAATTTTCAGTCTAATGCATTGTTTACTTTACATTACAGTGAAAAATGTCAGAAGAAGGATTGGACTGGTTAGGAAGTATATTATCTGAAGTTCAATTGAGCCAGTTTTTGGTTCCTATTAGAGATGACTTGCAGATATTAAGGTTGGAGCATTTTGACTTTGTAACTGCTGAAGATCTGGAAAATATTGGACTTAGCAAACCAGGTAATTTGCCCAAAACCTTTTGAAAGCTTAAAAACATAAAATTATTTCTATTTCAGGTGGTAGAAGATTGTTAGAGGCAGTAAAGAAGAAAAGGGCTCACCAGAAAAAGAGGAATTTAATAAATAAATTTATACCTGTTTCAAACAAAAACCATACAAACAAAAAGCATGATGAAGTTGTGGTTACTGATTTTACCTCATGTTTAATCCAAGAAAGTAACATTACTTTGTCTGTCAAATTAGGAGATGGAAGTTTTGGAGTTGTTAAAAGAGGTGAGTGTTTTTTAATAATACAAACTAGAAAGTATCAAGCAAGTTGTGTATATAGACTTAAATCACCATCCAGATATATTTATGTGACCACCTTAGTAGATGAATGTAGAATTATAAAGTTAAATCACTATTAGAATATATTTATGTGGCCACCTCTTTGGATAAGTATGATTCCTTGAATTAGATTTTCATAAACCTCAGTTTTAATTAATTAGTACAGTCTATGATTCTGGAGTTCTAACCATAACATGTATACGGTTCGTCCCAAACCCTTTTTTCAGTGCGTCATAGTTGATCAAATTCTCTCTAACACATAAAGCTAGAAGTGACAGAAAAAGACGTGAGTCTGTGATTATTATACATAGAACATAGAAAATTATGTATCGTTCACGAGTATTTGCATATTAAAGCGAATTCTACTTACGGATGTATAATTGGTTGGAGTTTAGAATACGCTAAATAGATATCCAATCAATGATGCGCATAAATATAATTTGACGCAGATTATCTTGATCATGACAATACTTTCACAATGTCAACTGATAAAATGATAATTGTCATTCCAGGTTAGTATTTTCAGATATTTTAGAGTAAAAATTAAATTTTGTATTTATTGTCATAAAAATATTTTAAATATGCCGAGATATACCGAGAAAAAACAAAGACTACATACCTTTAAAAAAATAACTTTTTCACATTTAGTCGATTGCGATCCTGCAACTGTCAGATTTAATTAAAATGTCAAGCAATAATTTTCGACATTCTTAAAATCCTATATGACGTCACATTTAGTGACGCACTGAAAAAAGGGTTTGGGACGGACCGTATATAGAAATGTGCACAAGGAGATTGTTAGTTGAATTAGATTTTCATAAACCTCAGTTTTAATTAATTAGTACAGTCTATGATTCTGGAGTTCTAACCATAACATGTATATATAGAAATGTGCACAAGGAGATTGTTAAAATATACTTAGATGTTTTTATAGAAATCTTTTTTCATTGTCTTAGTGATTTTATATTGTTTTACCATCAATTGAAAAATCCAGTAGTCATGATTAAATTTCTTCTTTTTAGGGGTGTGAATTGCATTAAAGTTTGGATTTCTTATAATGAGTACAGCTGTAATTGTCAATTATATCTTAGACATCTCTTTTTTTTAACATTGCTTTTCGTGTTGGAGATTAGAAATCATTATGGTAATTTGCACTTTATAAGTCAAGAAATTTTTCTTCCAATGCTGTGGGCTCTCCATATATTTTCTTTTAATATTAGTCCTATCATTGCATATTTAATTGCCCTCATTACATGACCAAGTAATAATAATAATAATAATAAAAGTCTCTATTTTTTCTTCAAATTCAGACAGTACACAAAATATATAAATTATATATGCATAAAATACAAGAAGAAAGAAAAAATGCCAAAGATCACTTGGTGCTGATTTCAAGAAATCCGTACCTCTGCTTTTCATCTTAAGCAAGAGAAAAAATATATAATATATTTTTGTGCATGTTCTGTAACAATCAAATAAAAACCATAACCAATAGAAACATTTAGCATTTAAATATTGTCCAAAAACTATCACACAGTTTATACATACTTCATAACAGGTCATCAAATAGTTGCACATGTGTTATTCACTTAGAAATTCAGATTTAAGAGATTTCTTAAAAAATATAATTGATTTTAATTTTAATTCTTTAGCTAATCCATTATATACTTTTGATATTTGATATGTAAATGAATTTTTGAATTATTCTGTACAATGTGGCAGAGCTGTAATTGTCATGAAAAGTCATTCCAGTTATGTCTTTTTTACTGTTGATATTACTCCTTGTCTGTTATCTATCCTCCATTAGCATCCCAATAAGATTTCTCAAAACTAGTATGCTCTATGTTGTATGCCATATGTAAGATACAGTGCGTTAAGGTTTTGATTAGGTATTGCACACTATACATAGCGCTAAAATCGGCAACGTTGCAAATGTTCGTTCTTCGACCCGAAAATCTACACCGACAGAAAATCATTTATTTTAGTTTAGTAACTCACAACAACGTTAGGTATGTACTTCTCTGTCGTCCGATCTCATGTTTCATTACGCAAAGCCGATTTTAATAGTAGGAAATTCGATAAAAATGCACTGAACTAATTGGTGCAGTGTTATCGATTTTTATTAATGTGAAAATTTTTTTGTGGTTGAATTAAAAATAAAAGCGTATTTCTTTAAAAAGATAAAATAAAAAATATACTCTTATTGAACATTAAAATATTATTCCTAATAAAATAAAAAATAATTCTTTATGACCTACAGAAATGGTTCAAATAGTTGACTTTCTACGGCTGAACAGTACCCCAATCTGTCATAAAAACTTCTGCGAACAGATGAAAGAGTTTCTGCTGTAACAGAATTGGAGACTTCTCTTATTCGATTTTTTAATTCATCCAAATTTTGGGCTCAAGCCTCAGGATGAGTATAGATAATGCTTTTTAAATGTCCCCAAAAAAAGAAGTCCATGGGTCTAAGATCTGGAAATCGCGCAGGCCACTTAATATCGATTGTTCCACTGATAACTCGATTCGGGAAAGTATTGTTTAAATACTCCCTAATAATTCGAGCGTTGTGAACTGAACAGCCGTCTTGATGAAACCAAACATTCTCCAGATTTACATCAGGAAGATTGAGAATACCGGGAAGAACATGATTCTGTAACAAATCGAGCTATACTCTACTATTCAAGTTGCCCTCAATAAAAAATGGACCTATTATGTGGTTTCCTAAAATGCCAGTCCAGATGTTAACTTTTTGAGGACGTTGAGTTCGGTAAACAACACTTCTGTGCTGGTTTTCCCGCGCCCAATACCTCGTAATGGAAGGATTGTGTCTCCCTACTAACGAAACAGAAGATTCATCAGTGAATAAAATGTTTTTAATAAAATTTGGTTCACTATTAGCCTTCGTTATTAGAGTTTCACAAAACTCCATTCTTCGAAAGTAATCGTCTGGATAAAGCTGCTGCGTTTTCGAATATTTAAAATTCTTGTAACCGTGCTTTTTCCATACTTTCGTTACAGTAACATTGCTAACATCTAACTCTCTAGCAACGCTTTTACTTGAACGTGTTGAATCTACCTCGATTGTTGCACACATTTGTGTATCCCGGTATTCTCTTTCCTCAACTTTTTCTGGTAACACTTCTCGAGCGTGACATTTTCTGCAATTGTTGAGGCAATAACAACTCTCAAAATTTTTAACAATATTATAAATTGACTGTACACAAGGAATTGGTCTTCCCTCAAAAAACACAGAAAATAAATCTACACACTGTTGCGCAGAATTGCCACTATAAAACCATTTTATTATTTGAGTTTTTTCCGCGGCCATATAAACAGACATGTTTACAAAAATAAATTAAAACTCTACGCTGTTATACCTTTAAACAACCACGGTATAATAACAATATGACAAATTTGCCGACCGGCGACGTGCAACGACGAGTCAACGAAGCAGATATGTAGTGCAAGTCGAAGACGCGCAGTGTTGCCATTTATAGAGTGTATACCTAATCCAAAACTTAACGCACTGTATCTCTTTGTTTTTCACTTTTTCAAAACAAAATCTTTTTTAGAAGGCTCTGTTTTTTTTTAAATTTCTTATCTACTTTGTTACTCCTTTATATTAACAAATTTTCAGCTTAAATAATTCAAAAGTATTAAGTTCATTAATATATGTATATATATATATATATATATATATATATATATATATATATATATACATATTGTTACGAACGTGCATTTAACGAGGCACGTATAACGGTTGCATCTCGAAACAGCACCTCATGCTTCCATGCGGCGCGGCGGCATCTCGAAAGCGACTCGATATTTCGAGAAAGATCTATCGCGTTCGCCTAGAGGTGGGAACTTTCTAGAAAATAGTAACTTTAGTATATATATGTAACGATCTTAGGAATAAGTTTAGTTGATAAGATAGTATCGAACTGTAAAGTTATAAATAAATATATTTATATAAATTCGAACCGCTCGTTTTATTTAAAAACGGTACAGTTGGTGTCCGGTGTGGAGTTACAACATAAATCCAGCAGTGACTTTTGAAAAAGACTTTAAAACTTTTGAAAAGTATTGTTCGTCGGGAACATCCGCGTAGTTCGGTAGTGACCTTTGTACGAAAGAACATTTATAAAAGTACGTGTGTGCCTGTACAAAGATGCTGCTAGTACAACTCTCGGTAAAACAGTTGCGTGAGCAATTAGAAGAACGCGATGAAGACTGCAGCGGGTCCAAGAAGATCCTCCAGGAGCGACTAAAGAATGTTCTTAACAATAATGGAGATGACCCAGAGACATTCCATTTTCAATCAGCAGAAGAAGCAGTTTTAATGAAGATCGAAGAGAGTTCCAGAAAAAATGATAAGAAATTCGAAAATGTGTCTAGAAGATTCGACGAGAAATTTGAAAACGTCTCGCAAATGATTGAAGAAACTTCAAAAAAAAATGATGATAAATTAGAGAATGTTTCAAAAGGATTCGATGAAACATTCGAAAATGTATCTAGAAGATTCGACGAGACTTCACAAATAATTAAAGAAATATGTATCCAGAACAATGAGAAATTTGAAGAAGTCTCAAGAACAGTCGATCAGATACAGAAAAATGTAAACGACAAGATAGAAGACGTAGAAGAGAAGATCAAACAATTAGAGACCATGATAACTAACACGAAAGTACTACCACCAATTAATACGGTAGCTTTAGATCCGGTAGTAAAAGAAGAATCACCGAGAGACGAAACTACACATCATATGAGATTCAAATTGCCACCATTTGATGGAAAGTCCTCTTGGTCTATATACCTTAGACAATTTGAAGCTATTGCGACAGCCAATCATTGGACAGAACAAGAAAAAGCTGTTTCCTTGACTGCTGCTTTACGAGGTGATGCTGCAGATATCCTAAGATCAATTCCTAAGGGTCAAGAAAAATGTTACCAGACCTTGTTCACTCGACTAGACAAACGTTACGGAGATGCCCATCTACAACAAGTCTACAAGGCGCAACTGAGAAGTAGAGTTCAACGAGCAAGTGAAAATTTGCAAGAGTTTGAAGCAGATGTTGCTCGTATAGTGCGGTTGGCTTATCCGGAGGTACCAGACAACATTTTGGATGAAATTGCCGTAGATACCTTCGTCAATGGGTTAAAAGAAAGTGAATTACAGAAAGCTTTACGACTAGCGAGGCCGAAAGTTCTAGATGAAGCGCTCGCTATTGCCTTAGAACATGAAACAGCTAGTCAAACTTCACGGAGCCATCGAGTAAGAACCATTGAAGAAGGCGACGAACTAAACGATGAACGTCTAGAAGAAATGGTACGAAAAATAGTTCATAACACGATGCCGAAGAGACGCGAGCCCAGATGTTGGAATTGTGGTGACGTAGGTCACATTCGCCGTAATTGCAAGAAAATGATACAACAGTCGGAAAACTAGAACGGGTCGACACTAAGGGGCAACTGCCGACCTCGAGAAACACAGCCCCCATAGTAACTGTGAACATTACGTCCTCCGGTGGAATTCATAGCTTGTACATCGAGGGTCGTATTAATAATAAATGTACATCGTTTTTGGTAGATACAGGTGCAACAAGAACTATAGCACGACCAGAAGTAGTACGAGACCATCTTAAATTATCGCCTGCAACAGTAAAGCTTAGAACAGCAACTGGTGAGATAATTAATACATATGGCGAGGCTAATATGTCAGTATCCATTGGCCAGACCACAGTGAAACATCGAGTATTAATTGCAGAGATCTCTGACGAGTTCATATTGGGGATGGATTTACTACGGAAAGTTGGAGCTGTATTGAATGTCAAAGATGGAGTTCTCGAGATCGGTGGTGAAGAGTTGCCATTTCATGAAGACAAAGAAGATGTTATCAGCTTAATAACTACTTGTGACGTAACAATACCCGTAATAGTGAGAAAATTTTGATGGCCAGACCTGATGGTTACTGCCGAGAGGGAAGTTTAAGGATGGTCGAAGATGTGAACAATGCCGAGTTCCTAACGGCAAAAGCTTTGGTGAGAATTCGAGATGTCGTTCCTGTAAGAGTTATGAATTTAAAAGGAACTGCTATTAAGTTAAGTAAAAGAACTTTGATCGGACAGTGTGTTCCCGTGGCTTCAATTTGTTCCATGAGTACTAATGAGAAACCGTCAAAATCTAAGTATCCAAAGGAGCTTGTAGAGACGATGATTAAAACGTGCCAAGATCTTAATGATGAACGAACTAAAAAAGTGAAGTCTATGCTAATAGAATTTCAAGATGTTTTTGCCATTGATAAGAAGGATAATGGCAAAACAAGCATAGTAAAGCATAAAATTAATACCGGAGACGCTCAGCCAATCAGACAACAACCTAGACGACTTCCATTTGCGAAAAGAGATGAAGCCGAAGACATCATCAAAGATATGAGCAAACAAGAGGTAATTGAACCATCAAACAGTCCATGGACGTCACCAGTAGTGCTAGTAAAGAAGAAAGATGGTTCAACACGTTTTTGTATTGACTACCGACAGCTCAATGCAGTAACTAAAAAAGATAGTTATCCTTTGCCCAGAATAGACGATACTTTGGAAACACTTTCTGGTGCTCGTTGATTCTCCACACTCGATCTGAAAAGTGGCTATTGGCAAGTAGACATGGAGCCAGCTGATCGTGAGAAAACCGCATTCTCGATAGGATCAGGGCTTTGGCAGTTCACAGTTATGCCCTTTGGTTTATGTAATGCCCCAGCCACATTTGAAAGATTAATGGAGGCAGTTTTAAGAGGTCTAACATGGAAAACATGCCTGGTTTATTTGGATGATGTAATTGTAGTAGGAAGATCCTTCGATGAACATGCCAATAATTTGACAGAAGTCTTTCAACGATTGCGGGCAGCAAATTTGAAGTTGAGTCCGAAGAAATGTCACTTGTTTCGACGAGAAGTGAAGTACTTGGGACATATTGTAGCAAGTAATGGTGTTACAGCTGATCCTGAAAAACTTGCAGCAATTAAGGATTGGCCGGTACCAAGAGACAAACACGAAATTAGAAGTTTTCTTGGCCTTTGTACATATTACCGACGTTTTGTCAAAGGATTTGCCAACATCTCCAAGCCATTAACAAAGTTGACAGAAGAAGGCAAAGAATATACATGGAGCGAAGAGTGCCAAAGAGCTTTCGAACACTTACAAATGGCTCTGATCAGCGCACCGATTTTAAGCTACCCTAGATAGGCAGGAAAATTTGTGTTGGACACCGATGCAAGCAACAGTGCAATAGGAGCTGTTCTATCCCAAATCCAAGATGGGCAGGAGAAAGTCATCGCTTACTTTAGCAAAGTTTTGTCGAAACCAGAAAGAAACTATTGCGTTACCAGGAGAGAATTGCTAGGCTTAGTAAAGGCTTGCGAGCATTTTCATAAATACTTGTATGGCAGAAAGTTTCTTCTTCGCACGGATCACGCTGCTCTAAAATGGCTCCTACAATTCCGTAATCCAGAGGGCCAGATGGCAAGATGGTTAGAACGATTACAAGAATATGATTACGAGATCGAACACAGGGCTGGAAGAGTTCATTTAAATGCTGATGCGCTTTCGAGAAGGCCGTGCAGTGAACATTGTAATCACTGTCTTAAATTAGAAGAAAGACTTTGCCCGTGAGACGAACCACCGTCATTAATGATCAATGGCAGCCTCAACAACTACAAGACGCTCAAGCAGATGATCCATGTATAAAAAGAGTATTGGATTGGATGCGTCGAAGTGAAAGGCCCTCTTGGCAAGACATTAGTGCATGTAGTCCTGAAGTCAAGTGTTACTGGAGCCAATGGAATTGCCTGGTGCTAAAAGATGATCTTCTTTATAGAACCTTTGAGAACGATGATGGTACAGAATCTAAGCTTCAGTTGATTGTACCTAAAAGTAAAGTGTCAGAAGTATTGCGTCAGTTACATGACGGTGCATCAGGTGGACACTTTGGTATTACGAAGACTCTGCAAAAGGTTCGAGAACGGTTCTATTGGGTGAACTGTAAAGATGATGTAAGAAGATGGTGCCGGAAATGTGAACTGTGTGCAACCAGTAATGGTCCAGTTGGTAAAAAGAGGGCACCCATGAAACAGTACAATGTTGGTAGTCCTATGGAAAGAGTAGCAATCGACATTGCAGGTCCACTTCCAGAGACAAATGATGGAAATAAATATATCCTGGTAGCCATGGATTATTTTACTAAATGGACTGAGGCCTATGCGCTACCAAATCAAGAAGCTGCTACCGTTGCAGAGGTACTGGTTAAAGAATTCTTTAGCCGATTTGGTGTTCCCTTGGAGATCCACTCCGAAAAGGGCGAAACTTCGAGTCAAACCTTTTCCAAAACGTTTGTAAATTGATTGGTGTCAATAAGACCAGAACGACACCCCTTCATCCTCAATCAGATGGAATGGTCGAGAGAATGAACCGAACGATGGGTAAACACCTGTCCAAAGTTGTATCAGAACATCAAAGAGATTGGGACCAGCACATTCATTTATTCCTAATGGCCTACCGCTCGGCTGTGAATGAAACTACGGGCCAGACTCCAACCTGCCTGATGTTAGGTCGTGAAGTTCGTTTGCCCTGCGACCTAGAGTTTGGCTGCAGACCTTCCGAAGAACATGTTGCAAGCGAAGAATATGTTGACCGCCTAAAGTTAAGAATGAACAACATTCATGAACTTGCCCGACAACACATCCAGTTAGCCAGTGACAGAATGAAAGATCAATACGATTCACGATGCAAGAATGAAAGCTATGAAATAGGTGATCTTGTTTGGCTTTATAATCCCCAACGTCGTCGTGGCTTGTCTCCTAAACTGCAAAGACAATGGGAGGGTCCGTATGAAATTAAAAAGAGAATAAATGACGTAATATACCGAATTAAGAAGTTGCCGAAAGGTAAACCAAAAGTAGTTCACATAAATCGTCTTGCCCCTTATGCTGGCTCAAATGAAACCGAAGAAGTCCGAACCCTTCAACATGAGATCAAAGATAAACGGCGACCAAGCTTTAAGGAGTTTATGTCAAATTACGCAGAGAGAAAGAATGCTAGATTCGGCGTGACGACAGAAGTTCAGCAGGATCTTTTTAGTGTTCCGCATAACGTCTCTCTAGCCCACTGTGTTGCCCAAGATCTTGAGATGACTAAAGGAATCTCATCCGTATTTTATAAAAAATTTGGTCGCTTGGACGAGTTAAAAAACCAGCAGCCTAAAGTTGGAAGAGTGCTGAGATTAGAAGATGGTTCTCGATCTTTGCTGTATATGGTGACCAGGAAGTCGTATACAGACAGGGCAACCTACGAGGATATATGGTGTGCTCTAACTAATTTGAAGAAAATCGTCTGCAATTACGACATTAAGAACTTGGCTTTACCCAAGATAGGACATGCACTAGATAATCTGGATTGGAAGATTGTCAGAAGCATGCTTGAAGTGATCTTCCGAGAAACCAGTGTAAGAATTACTGTGTGTTGCATTAATCCGAAGAGATCGTGTCCTTCAAAGACAGTAGACTGTTATTTCTTTCTGAGGGGTTCATGCAGAGCTGGAGAGTCCTGTAGATTCCGCCATCCTGGGCCTATAGATAGAGTTCCTGATCGGGACGCTCAGATCTAAGAGGGGAGCAGTGTTACGAACGTGCATTTAACGAGGCACGTATAACGGTTGCATCTCGAAACAGCACCTCATGCTTCCATGCGGCGCGGCGGCATCTCGAAAGCGACTCGATATTTCGAGAAAGATCTATCGCGTTCGCCTAGAGGTGGGAACTTTCTAGAAAATAGTAACTTTAGTATATATATGTAACGATCTTAGGAATAAGTTTAGTTGATAAGATAGTATCGAACTGTAAAGTTATAAATAAATATATTTATATAAATTCGAACCGCTCGTTTTATTTAAAAACGGTACAATATATATATTCAAAATTTTAAATGTATTTTTTAATATTTTTAACATGTTTGTGACAGTGTTCTTTACCACTAGGACCAACTGAACATTTTCAATGTGCCGATGAAGGTGACAACATATCACCGAAAATTTCACATTTAGAATAAAGTTGTACACCAAACTGGCTTATACCATCTCTAGCTGATCCTTGTTTTGACGGTTTCCCGAAAGTTACCCTCCAAAGAATTATATATATATATATATATATATATATATATATATATATATATATATATATATATATATATATATATTGAATAAGGAGTAGTTTGTCATTAATGAAAAAACAGCACAGAAAAATGATTACAATACAATGATCCTGATAAAGTATTTTTGTAGGTATTATTAATGAATATGTAGGTATATAAGAAACAGTAATTGTAAGAAAAAGAATTAACATTTAATAAAAAAAATCTGGTAAATAAAAATTTATAAATTATGTTTTTCACAAGAATAAATTATCACTTTTAAATTGCATTATTTGAAATATCTTGGGGTACCAAAAATATTAGCAGGTTGTAATTTGTAGAAATATTTATTGAAATGCAAAATTTCTAAGTTTTAAATATAGAAGGAAAATCAGCCTACCTAATAATAAACTTGAATCTAGTTATAATTTGATTTTTATACTTTTTTGCCATTATATCCATATTGCAGAAGATTGAGAAGCCTTTGCAATGGTGATCGCCAACATCAGATAATTCTGATATGGCATGCGAAGAAGAAGATAAAAATTTTTATAAGTATCATCATCTATGTGACAAAAATGCATTTAACTGTTTAACAGGCAATTTTCCAGTAGTGACTGCCCATGTATTGTTCCACCATAGTGTCTTCTATGCACAAGAAGATTGGCAATCCCGTTAGTTTCCATTTAACGATAAAGCAAGGACTTAGTTTGACTAAAGTACTAATTGGCATACAAAATACACCACGCGGATGTTCATGATTTTAAATTTTTATTATTTTCGAGCAGGTTGTTCTATAAAGCGTTGATATTGAAGAAACAATGAAAAAAAATTATGCATGCTTTATTGATTACCATAAAACATTCGATACAGTGAAACATGACAAGCTGATGGAGATATTAACAAATATTGGAATAAACACCTGTGATCTAAGAATTATTAGCAATCTTTACTGGAATCAAACATTTGTATAGAAGCAGGAGAATCTGATGATATCAAAATCAAAAGTGGGGTCTAACAGTGATATATACTATCAACATATACTCTGAGGAAATCTTTCAAGTAATAGTAGAGGATGTTAAGACCGGAATTGAAATTAACAGAGAATGTATCAATAACATCAGATACGCAGATGACACGGTGGTATTTGCTGGCAGTTATGAATCCCTCCAGGAGTTAATTAATAGAATCACAAAAGTGAGTCAGAGATATGGATTTAACTATGGAGTCACTAAACATTAAGAAAACAAAATGTATGATGATTTCCAAGAACGAACAGCAAATTGAAAGAATCAGTGTGAATGGTCAATCAATAAAAAGAGTAAAAGCATATACCTGCCTTGGTACGAATGTCAATGAAAATTGGGTCCATTCCTTAAAAATCAAATGTAGGATAGAGAAAGCAATGCAGATCTGCATTTCAAAAAATGGCTAAACTATGCAAAAGGCATGATTTATCAGTACCCATAAAAATCCGAAACTGATAGGCACTACAAGAAGAAGAATGAAAAAACCGAAGAATAGGATAATGAAGAAATAGTGGGAGGCAGCGATGACGATGCATCTGACGAACTCATCGAAAATAGTGACCACAATTCAGATTCAGAACAAGAAGGGGATGATGAAGACTAATTAGCACTGGTTAACCAACTGAGAGAGGAGTGCTCTTTTGACTAGCCGTGACAAAATATTGTTAAAATTTTTCCTCGGAGCCTTATAAAAAAGAGGAAGTACCTGATGAGTTCAGCACATTTTTTCAAATTCTAAATTATACAAATGCTTTTATTCGAAATACCTAAGAAAATTATTCCAGGAAGGGGGATGCAAAAGAAACAAGCAAAGAAGAGTTTTTGGCTTTTTTTTAATGCTGTAACAGGAATGGCCATTTTATAGGCCAGCATGGGCTTTGAAAGATTTTTGTTTATCCTTACATTATTGAGATTTGCCATCAAGATGACCGTTCGCAAAGAAAGCTAAAGGACAAACTGGCCTCTATTAGGCAAATTTTGGACAAATTGGTGAAAAACAGTTTGAAAAATTATTCACCAGGGGATCGCATGACAATTGACGAGACACTGGTTCCTTTCCGTTCCAGTTTTATTCAGTACATTCCGAATAAACTGGCAAAATACAGCATAAAGATTTTTGCCCTCTGTGATTTCAAAATGTTTTATGTGTCCAATTTTGAAGTCTACTGTGGCAAACAAGTACAACTACAGCAAACAAGAATCTGTGGCAGGCTCAGGCTCTACTTGAAAAGAATATTAAGCTTGTATGCACACTAAAAAAGAATAAAAGGGAAATCCTCCCCTCCCCCTTCCCATTTATGACTCACAAGCTCGTCTGTTTGCATTTACCAAAGAACCAAGAACAAGAAGAATACTACTTAAGCAACTGCAACCTAAGCGTTAACCTTAAATGGCGCGCCACGAAATGCTACGTACTCTCTACGCTACTTTACGGAGTAGAAGGGAGGACGTTAACAGCAGCAACTATAAAGAAGTTCGCGGCTCTAGAAATGTGGCTGTATCGACGCATACTGAAAATACCTTGGACAGACAGAGTGACCAACACAGAGATATTAAGACGAATGGGTAAAGAGGTAGAATTGAACAACTGTTAAAAGGAGGAAAGCGTCATACCTGGCCATGTGTTCCATAATGATAAATACAGTCTGTTACAGCTTATCGTAGAAGGCAAGATTGAAGGTAGAATAGGTTTGCGCAGAAAGAAGAAATCCTGGCTGAGAAACTTGAGAGAATGGTTTCAAATACCAGAAGATGCGAACATAATACATCCGGCACAAAACAGAGAAACCTATCGTTTGATGGTCGCCAATCTTCGGTAGAAGACGGCACATAAAGAAGAAGAAGAAGAAAGAGACAACGATAGTATCTTATTCTGCAAAAAACTGACGATAAAGTGAAGTTAAAACCCAAAAGTCAGAAATCGTGCTGTTTTTCAACTCCACCAATGGAGGAGTTGATACTGTCGACCAGATCTGCAGTAATTACTCGATACAAAACGTACCCAACTTTGGCCTTAGGCAATTCTTTACCAATTACTAAATATTGCTGGCATAAATTCAAATGTAATTTAAACCCACACCGATGGTGAGAATCAAATAATTTTTCTTAAAAATTTATCTATAAGTCTCATAAAGCCACATTTGTGTATGAGAGCCAAAAATCCAAATTTATCTTTGGATATAACAGTTTCTTCGGCCATATACACCTGATGAAAAGTCAATAGAAATGAATTATAATAAAACGAGAGGAAGATGTGTTCAGTATGGAAGAAAGAAAAATAGAACAACTACCATCATCTGTTAAAGTTGGAATCAACCAACATTTAAGTTACATGTAATGACGAGATATATTTGTTTACAGTGCAATCAGCTGAATGAGGAAGGTAGTCCGTAGACTGTATTTAGTGTAGTATCAATATTTATGTTTATTTTTTTATTTCAAATAAAAAGGATTTTGGAGTAAGTATATAGTTATTTTGTTTGTGATAAGTATATAATTTTTAAATTTTTTTTATAAATAATAATATTTGTATTTTGTTGTGACATATTATTAATTATATTTTTTGAGTTAATAAATCAATATTTTGAAATATTAAGGTTTCCATATTACTTTTAACGTAAAAAAAGCTGCACTGATTAGGTATGGATACACATTCTTATTTGAACGGCATACAATAAAAGCGAAGCTACCAGTTAAGTAAAATAAATTGGCATTCAAAAATCTTATATCTAAAAGTACTTCATATTTTTTACAATGTGTATGTCACAATCAATTCTGGAATTGAGAATAAATATAAGAGGAAACAATGGAAAGGTAAACAACAAATCTGCCAAAATCAAAGAATCAAATACATACTCATAATACTTTTGGAGCTAGATAATTATCAAAGTCAAAGACGGTCTCAATAGTTATATTTTAACTAATACATATGTAGAATCTGAATTAGCTGGAGAACATCAAAGAAGACAAAAGGCAAATTATATCAAAAACAAATATAGTGATATTTTTTAATAGATAAACAATTACCTGGAAGTTTTACTTCCTAAACAGTTATCTTGTATAATAATTAATAATTAGTAATAAAGAAATAAATGAAGTTTATAAATAAACATATTTTTATATCAGAACTGGTTAATTTAAAGTGACACTTTTGTTTAAACGGCACTGATAACCTCTATAATTAATAATAATTAAATTAGCTTGCTATTAAAGAATACATTATGTAAACATTAAAAATATTTCTAGTGATTATCAAAAATGAATACTAATGGGAATACTAACAAATAAGTAGACATTGCTTCGTTGTTATTGATATTAACTAACAAACATTTAACATACATTGAGAGAATACTAATATAAAAACCATGAAGGTTAAATAGTTTTCGTAAACTGTCAATATATTTTTGTTCACATAGTAACTTCATTAATTTGTGATTTAATTGGTTTAAAGAAGTATTTATTTATTGGAAATACCAAACAATATTACTGAGAAATGTAGAATATAAATTTTAATGTTAAATTTACTATCTGTTATAAGGATAAACATAAACACAAATTCAGTATTCACAAGTATTTATGTAATTCATTTTAAAAATCCTTAAAAACAGTGCATAGATACAAAATAAAAGATGTTTATATTTATTTGTAACAATCTTAGCAATGACTTTCGTGACTTACCATGCCTTATTATAAATTTTGGTTTGTTATGTTTTTGTAATAATGCTAATATTATAGTACAATTTACATGGTGGTCAGATTTTCCGTTTTTCTGGAAATATAATTAACTTTGTTATTTCAACTGGATCAACCTGTATATTTTTTTCCTTTTTGAACTCCTTAAAAGTACTGAATATTTTTATGTTATATTCCTTAAACTTAAATTCCATAAATTCGGACTTATAGCTAAAGGACCCCGTACTTTTTTTGTGTAAAAGTGGTTCCAGCTAAATTGGTTGAAACTTTGCTGACAGGTAGCTTTTGTCATGCTGATCAAAAGTTATCCCTGCTCCAAGACTTAGAAATCAATTGTTTCTGAATGACAGAGGTTCAAAGTATCGGTTTTTAGTACTTTTGAATAATACATAGTTATTGTAAAATATACAGTTTTAGTAAATACGTGTAACTAATTTAAGGTAGTGATTCTGCATGAAAAATAATGACGTTTCCTATATAAACGTATGCCCGCAAATGAAGATATGCCTTTTCAGGGATACGGGGTGTTATTTTCTTACAAACTATCTATTTATTTATTGCCCCGAAACAAATTGAACTATAAAAATGAAATTTGGTGGGTTTTAATAGTTGGATACTGCGCATTTATGGACATACAATTATAAATTTTATATTGGCATTGGCATACGGATTTTTTACATAAGAAAAATGCCGGAGTCCTTTATTATATCCGTACAACTTTATCTGGAAAATAATTAATTGAGATTTTAATGATACTAGTATTTGGTGATATGGATAGGTGATAGATTAGAGTCTTCATGCTGTCAGCAACCAAAATGGTTTACGCCTGATTGAACTCGCAGCATCATTGGGAATGGTGGTAGTAAGTACATGTTTTCCTCACAAAAATATCCATAAAGCCACATGGCAATCACCAGACGGTCAAACAAAAAACCAAATTGACCATGTACTAATTGATAGTCGACATTTCTCGGACGTACTAGATGTAAGAGCATGTAGAGGTGCTAATATAGATTTTGACCACTACCTTATAAGAACAAAACTCAGGGCTCGTATATCAAACGCTAATAAGGGCCAGAGCACAAAATCTACAAAATATAATATTGATATGCTAAAATATAAAGACGCTAGGGATAATTACAGGAAAATTTTAAATGAAGAGCTGACAAGAATCGACGAATATTTTAGTATAGAAGAATACTTTACCAAATGCAAGGAAGCTATACATACAGCGGCTAAAGGCTTTTTAAAACCTAACCAGGCTAAAATAAACGAAAATTGGTTTGACGAAGAATGTAGATCCATTAACCAATAGAAAAATGAAGCATACAAGAGACTTCAGCAGCGCAGAACAAGATCAAACCTGGAAGACCATGAAAATCTTAGACGAGAAGAAAAAAGGACGTTTAGAAAGAAAAAGAAAGAGTCATACGAAAACACTCTAAACGAGATTCTTAACCACCACAACAGAAAAGACTCGCGAAAATTCTACCAGAAGATAAACTGCAGAAAATAATTCAAACCCAGAATAACAGCGTGTAAAGACAAAGAACAGATACTAAACAGGTGGGCGAATCATTTTGAAGAACGGCTAAGCGACAGTCGTGAAGAAGACCAAATAGAAATTACCTTGCTTGAAATGGATGAAAACGCTCAAGATCCGCCCCCCACCGAAGAAGAAATTGGGAAGCCATCTCAAAACTGAAAAATAACAAAGCCTCTGGTTTGGACAATCTTCCTGCCGAACTCTTTAAAAGTGATGGTGACAGCCTTTTTAGACACGTGCATAAGTTAGTAACCGAAATCTGGCTACGGAAGGAACCGCCCGCAGACTGGAAATTAGGTGTAATGCACCCTCTTCACAAAAAAGGAGATATGATAGTGTGTGATAATTATAGAGGCATCATCCTAGTTAACGTGGCATATAAAGTATTGTCCAACGTATTGTACAGAAGATTGATCCCCTATGCTGAACTATGTTGGGAACTACCAGTGCAGTTTCCGACCCAATAAATCAAAAACGGATCAAATCTTCACAGTCAGGCAGATTCTTGAGAAAACGCTTGTTTCGACTGAATACGACTCAGTTAACAGACAAAAACTTCTACAGGCTATGGTGGAATTTCAAATGCTGCTTTATCTTGTTCAACTAACGGAACTTACACTCACAGGCGTAGAGAGTGTAGTCAGAATCCAAAACGACTTTTCAAGACCCTTCCATTGTAAAAATGGACTGAGACAGGGAGATGGACTGTCGTGTCTCTTATTTAACCTAGCACTAGAAAAAGTAATTGGA
The DNA here is from genome assembly GCA_918026665.1 of Diabrotica balteata. Taxonomy (NCBI): domain Eukaryota; kingdom Metazoa; phylum Arthropoda; class Insecta; order Coleoptera; family Chrysomelidae; genus Diabrotica; species Diabrotica balteata. The sequence goes on from OU898278.1 coordinate 60,630,135, forward strand.
GAGTGCCATATTAATACGAATGGCATCATCTTTAATAAATCTGTACATGTGGTCGGATATGCAGATGACATAGACATTATTGCTAGGACCAGAGAATCTCTGATCGAAGCATTTCGATCATTACGGGCGTCTGCACTGAAAATGGGATTAAAAATAAACACGCAAAAAAAAACAAGTATATGTATTGTACTAGATCAGGCAACCAGATACCTAGACTATTAATTGATGATCTGGAACTGGAAGGTGTGGTCACCTTCGTCTACCCGAGCTCGCTACTGACCAAAGACAACAATGTCAGCAAAAGCAGAATAGTGCTTGCCAATAAGTGCTATTATGACTTGAGGAAACAGATGGCTCCAAAACTACCTAGAAAAATTAAAATTACCATACATAAAACACTAATAAGGCCAGTGTTAACATACGGGTCAGACACGTGGTCACTTACACAGAACGACCAAGAACTGCTTAAACGTTTCGAGAGAAAAATTCTAAGGAAAATATATGGAGGAGTCTAAGAACAGGGTTTGTGGCATAGACGCTACAACTTTGAGTTATACAAAAGTTTTGGGGAACCTGACGTTGTAAAATGTATTAAATTAGCACGCCTTCGATGGATAGGAGATGTAATTAGACGAAATGAAGACGCAACGATCAAAAAAATTTTCGACCGAAGAGGACCAGTGGGAAGACGATAAAGAGGAAGACCAAAACTTAGGTATCAAGATAACATAGAGGATGATCTAAAATCCATCGGAGTTAAAGCATGGAGAAGAGTTGTCAGAGACAGGGGTGAATGGAAGATTGTTCTGAAGAAGGCTTTGACTCATGACGAGCTGTAATGCCACTGATGATGATAATATGGATAGAAGCAACAAGAAACAGATAATATCCTTAAGTTATATCTTAACCTAAATCTTAAAACAAGGTCTACTTTAAGTTGATAAAAAAGTTTAACTGGTGTAGTAACAGATTTATTCAAATTAGAATATAGAAAAGCTGCGTCAACTGTTGATTCAAGAGTTCAAGTGTTGCAAATCATTCAAATTAAACGAGTTTATTCAATAATAGTTTATTAAATAAATTTAATGTATTATTTTAACTTGGACTGTATAGAGAACTAGACTTGTGGCATTTAGGCCTAGAGAATATTACATGAAAAATATTCAGTATTTTTTAGGGATTTCAAAAAACTATTAATGGTGATCTATTTGAAATTGAATTTCCAGAAAAACGGAAGATCTGACAACGATGTAAATACTGCCATAATATCGGCCGTTAATTGTGCGTTCCATACTAAAAATACACTCTGTATAATTAGTATGGTTATAAATTTAAATATATGTATAGGTAATAAACAATTATAAAATAAATCTATATGTCAAGTTTGAATAGTGAGTATTTATAATTTTATTTTATTGTGCAGCAAAATCTGTTAATGAATTTTTAAATGTATATATGTTACTCACATTGCATTAAAAAATTATTTTAATTTTATTAATATAAATGTAATCGGATGTTATGTATTTATTAATACCGACAATTAAACTTTAACGTATAAAAGTTATGTCCAGTATTAGATCATTTCTGACGCAAGCAGGAATTTTAAAATTCCAACGAAATTGCTTTCATGATTAATATTATTTCTAACTATAAAAAATAGCCTGTTTCTGTTATTCGACTGGGAAAACCTTTAGCTAGAGACTAGAAATATAATCAGGGGTCTGGCGTCTGGTATATCAGTTACATTGGTTACTTTTCTTTGTTTTACATCAGTTTTAGATTAAAATAGGCTTGTTTTTTGCTTATTTTATACAAATATGAATAAGACAAAACAATATTGAATAGTAAAAAAAGTCCTGGTGTTATCGTAATATTGTATTATCCGTTCACAAATTGTTGATAGCCTCAAATGTGCCTCAAAGTCATCAAACGGTCGTAAAATGTGTATCATCATAGGCGTTCCTGAGGTGTTTATTCATTAAAATTAATATTAATATTAATAATGTTTTAATACTAATATATTTAGCAAGACACAATTAAAACTTTCACGGCTAATGTTGGTTATTATATTATATTAATGAAAATAAGAATTTAACCATTAACAATTTTGTAAATAAGAATACCTTATCTCTTTCGATATTTCAATACTAATCTTCGCGTTTAATCACTTTACTAGTAAACCTGGAATTCATACCCGAAGGTACTATTCGTTTCAAGATAATTAGGATGGAATTCCCCAGATTTTTAATAATATAATGGGTATAAATGTATTTATATTTTAATAATATAATGGGTATTTTTTTGTTTAGTACGTTTTTGATCGCATGTTATTTACGGCTCGTCGGTGTTTCCGCGTCTACGGCAGTAATTAGCGTCTCGAATATTTCTTTTGCAAATTATATGCAGTGCGTGAGTGATTTTTTATTCCATATACCTACGAACATATACGTACCTTTCGCTCGTGATCGTTTTGTTGGATTGTTTGTGATGGCTTCACCATCAACATTATCAAGTTTTACACCGGTACTGTTGCGTACAGTCAGTAAGTCTGTCTATTCACCAAGAGAGAAGACTATTGTCCTGAATGTTCACGATGCTCTGGTTTCTCAGAATCCCACAAACACTGTTCGCAACATAGTTGAAAGTTGAGCCAACATGACTGGCGTAGGGGAGTCAACTATATATAGGTTCCTATCAGAAAGAAAAAAAACACGGTATAGCTAACCCAAACACAAACGAACACTTAAAGAGAGGGAAAAAGCCTATTGAAATTGATGAATTTGCCAAAAATGGTATTCGAAGGAAAATTCATGATTTTTTTTTTTTCAAAAAAGAAATACCAAACCTAAACAAAATTTTACAAGAAGTTAGAGACCACCCGGATTTGCCTCATATTGGACGAACTAAATTGTGACAAGTTTTAAAAGAGTTAAATTTCCGGTGGGAGAAATCAGACCGAAAATTACTTTTGATTGATCAGGAGATAATATGTTGGAGAAGAAATTATCTAAGATCCATACGAAAATTCCGGGCTGAAGGAAGGCCAATCTTCTACCAGGATGAAACGTGGGTAAACTCAGGTCATACTCTAAAAAAAATTGGTCAGATAAAAATATATTAAGCTCCAGGCAGCCTTTATGGAAGGTTGGTCTACTGGTATCTCCCCACCTTCTGGTAAAGGCAGTAGATTAATAATTTCTCGCAGTGAAAAAGGATTTGTTAAGCATGGTTTGTTGAAATTTCAGTCCAAAAGCACAAAAGACTATCACTAGATACTAGTGATTAGATAGATACTAGTGACTAGAGGAGATGACAGCTGATGTTTTCGAAGAGTATTTTGAGCAGATGATTGAACACATACCTCCAAATTGAATTATAGTATTAAATAATGCACCTTATCATTCACGACTAGTAGAAAGACTTCCAATAACTGCGTGGAAGAAACAGGATATTCTTGACTGGCTGCGGAATAAGTATCTGCCTTACGAAGATGAAACGGTAAAAGCAGAACTTTTAAAAATTGCCCGGAAACACAAATCTAAGTTCAAGAAATACGTAGTTGACAAAATAGCGGAAAGGCGAAACATCAGTTAGACTTCCATTTAGACTTCTTAGACTTCCACCCTACCACTACGAAATAAATCCAATTGAACTCATTTGGGCACAAACGAAAAGTTATGTGACTAGAAAAAATACGTCATATAAAATACAAGCTGTACGTGAATTGTTATACCAGTCTTTACAACATATTACAGAATAAAACTGGAAAGATGCAGTAAGACATGTAATAGAAGAACAAAAAATGTGGGATCTTGATAACATAATTGATGCGACAGTAGAGACACAACCGCTAATTATTAACCCTCAAGACGACTCGGATTCCGAAGTTAATCCTTCAACTTCAGTTGAATATTTATTTTGAATTTGAATAGTAGTTGTAATCGTAAAGTATTAAAGGGGAAAGGCGCAAAATGTCGCCTGTCAAAATGTTCAATATGTTTTAAATGTATCCATTTTTTTTTTCAAATCCTGAGAAAACTAAAAAGCATTTTTGACAAATTTAAAGGCAGAATGAAATATTTATTAGAATAAATAAAATGTTTCTTTTGCATGCAATATTTTCAATTAAAAATTATACTATATTTTCTCTTTTATTTTCACCCCTGTTACATAACGTATTAAAATAAACATTGTAGAAGTTTTCAGGGACTTTCTGCCCTCAGTAATAATGTAATCTTTCATTCTGCGTTTAAATTTTTCAAAAATATTTATTAGTTTTCTCCGGATTCGAAAATAATGGATACATTTAAAACACATTGAAAATTTTGCCAGGCGACATTTGACGCCTTTCTCCTTAATTAAATAAATGTATCTTTTACAAATTGCAAGAAACTTTTTATTTTTGAATAAAATAAAGAAGTTTTATTAAAACAAAAATGCAATTTAAAAAATATATTATTCAATTATATATATTATAGTTCAAATATATGTTTCAATCATATACTCTACGACACTGGTCGGTCATCTGCAACCAAAATACCTTCTTAATCGGATTATAAGGTTGATTGCTGTATTGTATTCCTTCATATACAAGGTGGGTTAGTCGAAAACATCTTAAACAGTCAGTTTCAGGTTGGTTTTTACTATTATATCGTATTACCTATCCTCTCTGTATTTCAGTTCTCTAATTAGGATTAAACTTGTAGTGAGCTATCGACAAATTGTGAACCGACTATAGGAAGATAGAAGAGGAATTCAGAAAGTCTGTAGTAAGATACAGAAGTAATTGTCTTTTCATGCGTCCCGGATCTCTTTTATTATTTAACCAAGTTCATCGTCTCTTTTTTGGTATTTTCACACAAACTTCATTGAAAACTATAAAATGCTATATATTTTCCTCTCGATAGTTATCTCCTAGAAAACTATGTTATATGTGTGTGTATTTGTGGTGGAAGAGAGTGGGATATATTTTTTATATTGTAATATTCTGCTTTTTATTATCAATAACATTCAAACAATGTTTTGGCGATGTCCTTCATCGAACATCTCATCGGGCGCTGGGAAGAAATTTATCACATTAAGCACATTCGTTCCTAAAGACCCCTTATATACGATTCTCCTTCACTCAAGAAAAGTTCGTAACAAATTCCCTTACAATACCGATCTGTCATCCTGAAAGTGGGTCTGGAAATTCCAATAATTACATCCGTAACTAAATACCGACGAAACTTCGACAAAGGTGACTGGAATAAATACACTGTGTAGTTAGAAAAGTCTGTCAAATGGACCCCTCCAGATCAAAGAGTGATATTGTACGTAAAAAGCTGGCCAAAACAAAAATTTCAAAAACTAGCATTTCTGACCGATTCTTATCCCCCCAACAGGTAGTTATATGTGACGTCATCTGGCAATATTTCCTCCCCAAATAACCTAACCAAACAAATTTGACAACTGTCACTTCCTAATACGTTTTGGCCATTTGGCTGCCTTTAGTTTTGAGATTTTATTACACTTTTTTGTAAGATTGGCGGTTTCTTGCGATGCCAGAGGAAAGTAAGTGCTGAATATTGAACCATTTTTTAAAACATTACCCTTCTAGAACTTCAATCAAAATTAATCAAATTTTTTGTATAATTTTCAATATAAACGAATATTTTAGTTGGTCTCTACTCATCGATACTGCATAAGAGTTATTTCATAGTAGCGTTTAGAGTATCTACTTTCATAAATAGTTTTTCACAAATTTTCACAAAATTAAATATAAACGAACATACTTTAAGTAGAACAAGCTGATTTATGAATTTGTTATTAGACACCATGCAAAAACATTTTTTAAAAAAATTAGTACTTCTGTTTATACCGGAAGTAACCTTTATATTGATTAATTGTATCGTTCTTCAATTGTTTTTTTTTATTTTTCATTGATTTTTTTTTATTTATAATTAAAAGGATTATATTTATCTAGGTATGTATATATTACATACAAATTTTATAACTGAAAATTATTGAATATCTACTTCTACTACTATTTTTTTTTTCATTTATAATTAAAAGGATTATATTTATCTAGGTATGTATATATTACATTCAAATTTTATAACTGAAAATCATTGAATATCTACATCTTCCGCATGGTTTCAGTAATAAAACTTACTTCAATAATGTAATTCGTTAATATTAGAGTTAGATATTCGATGATTTTCAAGTATAAAATTTGAATTCAATATACACCTAAGTATATAAATATCACCCCTTTAATTATTAATATAGGAATTAATGCGAATTCAAGGAATATAAAAATGTAAAAAATAATTTCAATGAAAAATAAAAAAACAATTGAAGATCGTTGAAAGTAATCAATATAATGGATACATCCGGTATAAATGGAAGTGTTAGAAGGGTAAAGGTATTTCAGATTCAAAATGCATTTCAAAAAACATAAATGCTATTTTTTTTCAATTATTTTTATACATTTGGATGCATTGTGTTGCAAAAACAAATACATACATTAGCTTGTACTACTCACAGTATTTTCGTTTTTATTTAATTTTGTGAAAACTGGTTATGAAAGTAGATAGTCTAACCTTTATTATGAAATAAATAATACGCAGTATCGATGAGTAGAGAGTACCTAAAATCATTCGTTTATATTAATAAGGGTTTGTTTTTTTTTTAACTACAACAATCGCGGAAATTGTCAAATGTCACGCCCATACGCAAACCGTAAAAAGATGGGAAGAAGGGAAAGGATGTAAACTTGCCAGGGAACAACAAGACGAAACTGTAGAGCATGTCCTATGTGAATGCCCAGAAATGGCAGGATGGACAATGAGCTAAGGGTGACAACTCCCTGGGAGAATGCACAATGGGTCAATTGTAGCCTAACTGCTGTGAAACTTAACTCGCCCTCCCTACTCTACAGATATAGATACAGAAGGGTATGTTTTAAAAAAAGTCGGTCAGATAGCCAAGCGGGCTGGGCGGTCGGTTCTCATTCGCTTCACTGCGAGTGGTTCAGTGCGCTCGATCCCCAGCTCGGTGTACAGAAAACAAAAATGCTAATGCAGCAGTTTAAAATTCTAGATGAATCTGCGGCTTAGGCTAGAATATGCTGGTGTCTGGTCGGCCTGTGGTGGAGCAGTACGGCAAGAGATAAGGGCTTGCGGCTCGGTGATACTCCTCCATAGATCCCTACCGGAAGGGCGTGCCGCCTAAATACCGGCATATATATATATATATATATATATATATATATATATATATATATATATATATATATATATATATATATTATAGGTTTTAAAAAATGGTTCAATATTCATAATTGCTGCTATTACAAAAATCACTTGAATTATAAAAATAAAGAATTCACAAATCGTACAAAAAAGTGTAGTAAAATCTCAAAACTAAACGCAGCCAAAACTTGTTACGAAGTTACAGCTGTCAAATTTATTTGGTTTAGTTATTAGGGGAGGGGATAGCACCAGATAACGTCACATATAACTATCCACTTAATGCCCGGAATACATGAGGCTAGTTTTTCAAGCTAGGATAGCAAGCCAACGCTTTTAAACTAGCAAGGTAGTATTGCTAGCTTCATGTATATAGAACTAGCTTCGTGTGTAGGCTTGTAAGCTAGTGAGAAAGACAGTAAGCCAGTGTCTTAAGTTAGGATAGTTTAATAGCATGGTTTTACTATCCTGGCTTGTGTACCACCCTTGTCTGGCCGGCAAACAGTGTTTTCGAACGGCAAGTGCGTAGTGTCGACCTGTTTTATTTTTTCAAAGAGATAACCACGTGCTTCTAAATCTTATATGCCAAAATTAAGTGCCGAAATTATTTTAAAGTTTGTACAAATATATCGTAAGGAAGAATGTCTGTGGAACGCCACTATTCCATCATATAAAGGTAAGTGTATTCTTGATTCAGCACTACAAAAAATATGTGGCAAATTATTAGAACTCGACATAGAAATGTCTATCAAAGACATAAAGATAAAAATTTACGAGCAACTTACTGTCAGGAACTGTCAAAAATTGAAAAATCAACCAGTTCTAGAGCAGGTTCCAAGGACGAGGATAAGTCAAAATTAAACTGGTTTGATGAAATGTACAGTTTTATTAAATGTGAACCAATGAAAAGAAAAACAACGGTAAGTAAGATTGCATTATTTATTTATTTATAGTAAAGAAAATGGGTGTGAAGACACAGGGAAATTTTGAAAGCAGGGTGATTTCTCTGTAGCGCGCACATAAATAAACAGTCAAGAAATCATTTTTAATTGCCAAGGCTAATTACTGACATCTCAGAATGATTACTCCCTTGTTGATATAAGCCTTCAAGTCCTGCAGTTCTGTTCTCCAAGAGCCATTGGAGCTGTTTCCTGCATTAATATCGTCCCGGTCGAAATCACTGCTGATTAAATAATTTCGATTTTCGTTTCTCAACCAATTATGTAAAGCACATGCTGCCCATACAATTTTGTCGACTGTTTCTACATTGGTTGCAATTGGTTTTTGAAACACACGAAATCTGCCTACCAATATACCAAAGGCATTTCCCACTATTCATTTCGCTCTGAATAGTAGGTAGTTGTAAACTTTCTGTTCCAATGTTAAATTGTCACCAGGGTAAGGTTTCATAATATAGGTTTTAAATGGAAATACGGCATCCGCAACAATCACTCCATCCTCTGGTAAAAGATTATTCTTCAGTTTGTTATATATGGAGCAATTTTTAAATACACTTCCATCTGATGCCATTCTACAAGCCCCAACATCAACATAACGAAAGCAATTGTCATCATCTACTAACGCCATAAGAACAATACTGAACACATTTCTATTACTAAAGTGTTTCTTTTTATTTTGTTGTAGGACAGACAAGAATCAGCAATATACGAAGAGCAAGATAACAGCCCAGTGAGCGAAGCCAACATTGAAGATAGCAAAGAAAATAATATTGACAACAGCTACAATGACCAGTGAAGACGTTTCACATTCTGAAAATTGTTCATCACGACCAGATAATAAACCACAACGCAACGAGTCTGCGACGCCAACTGCGAAAACTACTAGTAAATCAAACGATAAAATGTCAGCTTCAGCTCAGAAAAAGAGAAAAATTTCAGAAGTGGCATCTTTGGTTTAAGGAAATAAAGTCGATAAAGAATTATTTAAATAGTACACCTACGGATGAACATGATATTATGACTCGGGACAAAATCAATGCCATATTATCTCTGTCTCGCATGGAAGATCTGAACTACGTAAACACCACATTTACATACCAGACGCCTAGTAGTCATTGCTCTTTAGATTCACACACAACAATTAATACTGTACCATTGCCACTTACATCAGGAGAGTCGGATTTGTCAATTATTACAGAAAATGAAGCTAATAATTATCAACGACAAAATTCAATCGACGAGATTAATTTAGATTTTTTAGGCCAGGACTATGAGAATCCTATTGCTTTAGCATTTCGCAAAGCATAATTTTTTTATTATCTTATTTGTAGTTTTGCGATAAATAAATACATGATCGTTATCATTAATTATTATCATTAATACGTTATCATTAGTACTAACCTTTATATTTTCTTTCAATGCCTTGAAGATTTCTTCACATACCTCTGGTATGAATTGATCTAGCGAGATCTATTGATCTCGCAATAGTACTAGCTACTGGCTGAAAATTTCCTAGCCTCATGTAAACCGTTCTAGCATGCGCCAAGCCAGGATAGTAACTCAGGCTAGGATACCGGGATGTCTAGCTTGCTATACTAGTTTGAAAAACTAGCTTCGTGTAATCCGACCATTAGGGACAATAATCGGTCCGAAATGTTAGTTTTTAAAATTTTGGTTTTTGCCAGCTTTTTATGTTAAATTACCACTCTGTGCTGCGGGTAACAATTGAGAACAGCTTCGAAAGCTACCATATCAGCTGCCAAAAAAGCATCCCAAGAGCTATTATTATTGGATGAAAAAAAAAACAAAACATAAATAGATACATACAACTGAAAGTTTAGACTTTAAACATTCTAGTAGGAAGGCTTGGAGCAAATTGAAAAAACTTAGTGGTGTTTGGGCACCAGTGGCGGCTCGTGGTAGTAAAAAGGGTGTTCAATTAAGGAATGTAATTATACAAACGGTGAATAATCGTCACAGGCGAAAAATTTATTGGGTCTAACGCTTTTTTGTCTTCATTTGATATTATTTATTACTGTTGTTCCAATATAAATAAAACATAAACGAAATATGAGAAGTTTTATTGTCGTATACAATACATTAAATCAATGCGACCTGAAACAAAATTTCAACGTTAAAAATAGTAAAAAAATGTCTGTGTTTTTGTGTTTAATTTATTGAGTTTATTTATACAAAAAATCCATTTTTCGATTTTTGCCTTTGCAAAAAACATCAATAACACCATCATCATCATCACAGTCATTAACATCTTAGTAGATGTGTTGTGGTTCATAATTGGGCTTCAGCTTCAATAACACCAGCAAGTTGCAATTGTGGAAATCATGTCCTTTTCTATGCTTGACATAGCAAGTGAATTTATTATGTTCTGCTGATTGTAATCTCAGTAAAGATTTAATCCTTTTCAATAAAGAAAAACAATGTTCTTCTCAAGTTTTTCTTTTTGAAAAAATTATAGGTTCGCGTGACGGTATCAAAATCATCGGTAGGAAAGTCTTTTGCATATTCGTTGAATTTTTCAGAAAAAAAAGTTTTGAAACCAAAAGATGTTCTGTAAAATGAAACCTATCTTTGGTCTGATTAATCAGGATATCACACACTTTTTTTGTTTGTTCAGAATATGATACTGACTGATGGCGCTTCTTCGGTGGTGAAGGTGGACGATCTAAGTTACGAATATTTAAAATGGCTTTGTCAAAAGTTGGGGCATTATTTGAGGGGAAATGTAACACAATAATTTAAGTTTTCCCTGTTTGCTCAGTTTCTGTCCCATTATTACCTGAAACGTTTAGAAATTATTTATTTTAATTTGTTTTATTTTATTTTTATTAATTTTATTTTGTTTTAATTTATTTAATTTTAATGTTATTTATTTTATTTGAATTTAATTTGTTTTATTTTTATTTTATTGTATATTATTTTATTTTATGGGGCTACGTTTACTACTCCACGTAGTGTGGAGTACAGTCATTTTATTGGGTTGAAGTCGTTTTTATCTTATCATACGTCTGCGCGATCCACCGCACCGATCAATTCATTCCTTCCGTAGCCCGCTATAAGAAAGCTATTCCAATAAAAAATAATTGATTGTTTAAGTTTGAAATTTGCTATGTTTCTCCTATAACTGTTTTTGTCTTTAATTGTATTTTGTATTAAAGCTAATGTAAGTTTATTACTGATATTTGTGCTAAAAGCAGAAATTTTAACTTTTAGGTGAGTGGTTGAGTCCAAATGGCAAATCTATTCCAGTTGCTGTAAAAGTACTCAAAGCGGACGCTTTAAGTCAACCAGGAATCTTCGAGGACTTTATAAAAGAAGTTCAAGCAATGCATGTTCTAAGTCATCAGAATTTAATCAGGTATTGTTTTAAAAATTCATAAATATGTAAAATTATTATGTTTAAATCAAATGAAGGTCATAACTTGCCCAAAGAAAACAATATTTCCAAAATTTTTCAATCAATAGTTGAATTCTATCGTCAAAAAAGTACACCAGGAGGAATATACTCGAAAAATTAAACAGCAAAGCTGAAAATAAATAGATGAGGTTAAGTTTCAGGTATACAAATCAAATCTTCTTCTAATGGCGCTACAACCCTTTGCTGCTTTTGGCCTGCTTAATAACGATCTTCCATTCTGCCCTGTCGAATACTTTCCTTCGCCATTGCCTGATGTTCATGGTTTTAAGATCTTCATCTACATCGTGTATTCACCTTTTACGGGACCTTCCGCTTGTCCTATTTCCTTGGATTCCATCTTTTGATTACTTTTACAGCTCGATTATCTTGCATTCTTTCTAATCTAATTGGTCATGCCAGTTTAGTCTTTGTGACGTTACAAATCTAACGATATCTGCCAGCTCTTAGTTCATTTTTATTCTTCACTAACCATCGCTATTATGGGTTGGTTCAAATATATTTCTTAATATTTTGCTCTCAAATAATATTCTCAATTGATTTTCATCAGTGGTTGAAAGGGTCCACGTTTCACATCCGTATGTGACCGCTAGTCCAATTATTGTTTTATAGATTATAAGCTTAAACACACGATTCAGTAACTTACTTTTCATTAAGTCTTAGTATGCGTAAACGCACTTACCGCTGTGCGTAGTGCTTTTAGTTCTTGACTGACATTGTTGCTGTCATTTACTATTGAGCCTAGGTAAGTAAAGGTGGAGGCATATTCGTAGGTATGGTTGTCTACCTTCAGATTCTCATGTCGATTCGACTTTATGCACTTCCTATATTTTGTTTTCCTTTCATTTATATTTAGACCAAATGCAGCGGCTTCCCGTTTCAAATCTATAGCTTTGTCACTTTTATTAATTCAGCCGTTCATATCTAGTTTTTTGATAATGGCTTCCAAAGTTAGAATAAAAAGTGTTGTTGATAAGGATGATCACCTTGCCTAACTAATATCTCCATCTATTCTCACCGTGGTGGCGTTGAAACCCTCCAAAGTAATTTGTATAAGTTTTAATCTTTTTTTAGTTTCCACATTCCATATTCCTAATATGATTAGTTGTTTTAACATTTTTGTCTATCTGCTCCATTTTAAAATCAATATACAAGTTATAAATTGGTATGTTATTGACCACTCTATTATGTCTTCAAGAAAGTGCACCAAGAGGAATATACTTACAAAATTAAATAGAAAAGATGAAAATAAATAGATTTGAGGTTAACTTTGAGGTTTACAAATCATAAAACTTAACAATGAAATAGACAGAAAAAATAATGGATACCCACAATATTAAAAAATATATTTAAATGATGTGAACTCTCTGATTTCATTTATGAATCAAAAATCTAAAAAGAGAAATAATGATAAAATAACACAGGTATGAATATCATTGGAAAAAAAACATGATTGAATTAAACAAGTTTAGAAGAGAATTACTCAGGAATGCTTAATAAAAGGCATTAAAACGTGACAGTTGAGTGAGCGGACAAAAGTTTGGGGCTTTAGACATAACTGACAACCTAATATTATATGTGAATTTTGCTGAGTAAAATTTAATAAAATATGATAAAAAGGTTCTTCTTCTTCTTCTTCTTCAGATGCAAATCCACTAATGGATGTTAGCGATCACATTTTCCATTAATTCTCTATTTCTTGTAATATGTATCAGAGATTGTATGTCGTTAATCCCTGTCCATTGCCTTATGTTTCGGAGCCAGGACATTTTCTTGCGTCCCATTCCTCTCTTGCCTTCAATTTTACCCTCGATTATAAGTTGGACGAACTGGTATTTTTCATTTCGCATGATGTGACCTAGATACGCCGTTTTCCTTTTCTTGATGGTTTTGAAAAGTTGGCGTTCTTGGTTTATTCTTTTAAGGACATCTATATTTGTGATTTTCGCTGTCCATGGTATTTTTAGGATACGGCGATAAAGCCACATTTCGAAAGCTTCTAATCTGTTTATATCCCTCGTTTTGAGTGTCCAGCCCTCTACGCCATATAGCAGCACTGACCATACGTAGCACTTAGTAAACCTTAGTCTCAGTTGAAGATCGAACTCTGAACAAGTCAGTACCTTCTTGAATTTTACGAAAGCTTGTCGAGCTTGCTCAATGCGACATTTTACTTCCCTGTCCGATGCTCAGTCTTCAAAAAGCCACGATCCCAGGTATTTAAATTTACTCACTCTTTCTATGGATTTACTATTCAGTGTTATGGTGGAGTTTTCCAGCGCATATAAGTTTCTGGAGATGATCATGAATTTGGTCTTTTTGGTATTAATCTCTAATCCCATTCGCTCACTGTATTCTCCGATTATAGTGACAAGTTTTTGAAGATCGACTATGTTGTCACAAATTAAGACACCATCATCAGCATATCGTATGTTGTTGATCAATACTCCATTCACCTTGATTCCCATCTCTGTATCCTCCAAAGACTCTTGAAATATGGCTTCCGAATAAATGTTAAATAAAAGAGGGGAAAACACCCATCCCTGTCGAACGCCTCTTCTTATATGTATGGGCTTGGATATAGAATTGTCTATTTTTAGCTGTGCCGTTTGATGCCAGTACAAGTTTTCAATGCATCTTATGTCTTTTTGGTCTATATCAACTTTCTATAAAAAGGTTGCTAAGTCGATAATACTAGTATATCGGAAATGAGTCAATACTCACAATCTTAAGTAGTTTTTATTAATAAAGTTGGTAAATTTTGTGCTACCGGTTTCAAGGCTTACAATATTTGCCCCATCATCAGGCACCAGTACGTTATTTTTATTTTTATTAAAACCTAAAAGGTATCAGGTACAGGAAAGCTTTATAAACTAAGGTTTTAGTCTGAAAATCACCCTATTATGTTTATTTTGTTAAACACATTTAATAAGATGTAAAACGTGGCTACTTTGCACCATAGTTTTTAGTTTCTTCTTCTTAGAGTGGATATAACGTTACTCAAAAGAAGATCTGAACTTTTTATTATAAATATCTATTCAACAGGTCGTAATATAGCTCTTATTATAGCTGTTTTTAGTTATATTGCATAATTAAGAGATTATCCTAATTTTATTAGTGGTGCAAAGTATACCCTAGAAGAGTCATACTTTGCACCACTTGATATTTTAATATTTCGCTACGAAATACTTGATGGTGCATAGTAATCATATCTGATTTTAAACTTTGCACCATTTAAATACAAAAACATGTTGGTCGGCCCAGTTTTTTTTAATATAAACCTACCTACATGTATGAAAGAAGCTTAACGGGAAAGAACAGTGCTACATTTTAAACGAACAAACTTTATTATAAGTACAATAGTGAAAATACAAAGTCTGAATCTAATCCCACCACAATATGTCGCATTCTGGAACAATGTAAAATCCTCGTCTGGAAATTTTCTTGGCGCCAATTACATTGTCCCACGGATACCATATTTCGTCGCGTCTTTCTGGCCATTTCCAAAACTTTAACGATGTTATGGCTCCAGGGTAAACATTATCTTCATAAAAAAATAAAACGTACTCGCCAATATATTTTTTAACTTGATCTAATGCAGAGTTTTTAACTTTGTCGGCAATGTTTGTTCAAAGAGAACCTGAGGCAGTTTTTCATTAAATTCGCTTTCTTCTTCCACCTCTTGCAGCTCATTTATTTCATCATCTGATGAATCTCTGCCTACTGGAAAGTGGTCGTCCAAAGCAATATCGTTCTCTGAATCATCTACGACTTCTGACTCAACAGCTTGATGAAGTGTGGAAGTAGATGATGCTTCAGTTAGATCTTCTAAACTAATTTCAGAATGGGCAATACTTTGTCCTGCTGGAACATCTATTTTCTTTTTCTTCCCACGTGTCTTAAACTGGGTGGCTTTCTTTTTTTTTATTTTCCAAATATCGAATGAAAGTTTTTCGATATCTGACGAACTTAATTTATTATTTGTTGTATGACTATCAGTTATCACACTAGATTGCTGAGTTGTTTTTAACCGCTCCAAGAGCGGTGTAATATCACAAGGAACGATACCGCATTTCCTAAATTCCGACTTTAATATCTCATCGCACTTATTTTGTATTTTTTCGATTAATGATCGTAAAGGCGTTTTAAAAATGCTGTTTCTCAAGTACATTTGATCTACTCCCCACATGAGTTTCCTTATATTCAGATAAAATTTCCCTCCAGGCCTTTTTCATTGGGGCAAATAATGCAACATCTAGCGGTTGTGTAACGTGGGTGCTATTCGGAGGCAAAAATATAAAATGAATGTCGTGTTTTCGACACAAATCCAGGACTTCAATATTAATATGAGAAGACAAATTGTCTCCTAAAACGACCTTGTTTCCCTAAATTTTTTTAAGCCTGAGAAATAGGATAATGTTAAACCGATTTGCAAATGTTTGTGATTCGAACCAACCAGATGCACTATTTGCTTAACACGTACCAGAGGGGCCATTTTCAGTCCAGCACAAATGCTGAATTTGTACACCACATAAGGAAGTAGTAGCTCACCAGCTGCATTTCCACACATCATAAGAGAAATGCTACTTTTTGAAGAGTTACAAATTCCTTCAGAATATTTAACCCACCGTTTAGTTAATACCTTTTTTTGTCAAGGATCATCTGTTAGTTTGTCTCGTCAAAATTAAAAATAGCATGTGGCTCCACACCAGTTATGTTTGTTTTAAATTTTGTATGTATTCAGCCATTTGGTCTGCATTGAGTGCTGCTCTACTTCTTTTTATGTTTTGAGGCTATCCTTGCAGTAAGGTGCTTATGACGACTTTAATACCTTTTTTTGTCAAGGATCATCTGTTAGTTTGTCTTGTCAAAATTAAAAATAGCATGTGGCTCCACACCAGTTATGTTTGTTTTAAATTTTGTATGTATTCAGCCATTTGGTCTGCATTGAGTGCTGCTCTACTTCTTTTTATGTTTTGAGGCTATCCTTGCAGTAAGGTGCTTATGACGACTTGAAAATTATTTGACCCAATCCATACCAGGAGTATTATCCTTAAAGCGAGTTATTTTTTTTTCCTCGGCGTTTTAAATGAGTCTTGCTTATTTGTCGTAATTCCATTCCAGTAACAGGAAATCCAGCATCACTAAGGCTATAAATGCATTGTATGAAGCACATTTTCTATTCATAAGAGAATATCGATGGGTATCCAGGTTTTCCAGCGTGTACTCCTTTTAATTTGTAAAAAAAGTGTTCTCTTTAGAATGTTAAAGGATTCAACGGTAACTCTTGTACTTGTACTTTTATTGCTGACAGACATGCTTTCAAATCTTCTTCTGAGTAGTCTGCAATTACTCTTGGGGATACTTCGCACCACTTGCAAATTGGCGATGCAAAGTATACCCAATTTCACGTGTTAAGTGCACATGTAAACAATGTTTTTTTTGTAACAATAAAACACTGAAAACTGTGTTTTCAAACTTCCACAAAATTTATTTTAAATATTATCACTACAGCTGTTTCGGCTGATTGCCTTTCTCAAGTGATCTATTTTGGCTTGGGTTTACAAATTTATAGTCTCTAATGAAATAGGTTGAGGAGGGGAGAACTGTTTGTCTCAAGTTGGTCATTCAGAATTATATCTGTGTTTTTTAATTTGTTGATTTCCATAGATTCTAACAAAGATAGCTTAAGGCCTTTATTTTGAATGTGAAGAATTTTAAATTTGTCATTAAATGAATGATTATGATCTAGAAGGTGAAGTGCGTATGTCGAATCTGTTTTTCTATTCTTGAAAGCCCTTTTATGTTCTGCTATTCGTTTATCAAAGTTTCTACCAGTTTGACCGATGTAAGTTTTTGGGCAGTCGCCACATTGGAGTTTGTATACACCACTATTTAAGTGTTTTTTATTTTGGCTCTTGTTATTTTTAATATATTTGCCTAGGTTGTTATTTGTTCGGAAAGCTGGTGTTATTCCTTTCTTTTTTATGTGTTTGGCAATTTTTGTTGTTATTTTTCCTGTATATGTAATCGAGCAGAAGGTACTGGGTTTTTTCTCTGGTGGTGGAAATACTAATTTCAGGGCTTTCTTGTGTAGTTTTTGTTTTAACATTTTATTAATTGTTTGTTCGTTGTATCCGTTGTTTACTGCTATTTGTTTAATTATATTTAATTCTGTCTCAAAGTTGTCTTTTGACATCGGAATTTCTGTTAATCTATGTAACATACTATGATAAGCTGCCAGTTTATGTTGTGTTGGATGGGATGACGAATTGTGTATAGTCGTGTCAGTATGGGTAGGTTTATGAAATATGGAGAAGTCATGTTTGTTTTGAAATCTGCTAATTTTTAAGTCTAAAAAATTTATGGATTGATTTTGTTCTGTTTCTATTGTAAATTGAATATGACTATGAACTGAATTAATATATGATAAAAATTGGTCGAGTTGCCTGTTAGTTCCTGTGAAACATACCAGTACGTCGTCTACGTATCTCCACCAATATAAAAACTGTTTGAATACGGGATGTTTTGAAATCTTTGTCTCTAGATGATCCAT
The DNA here is from genome assembly GCA_918026665.1 of Diabrotica balteata. Classification (NCBI taxonomy): domain Eukaryota; kingdom Metazoa; phylum Arthropoda; class Insecta; order Coleoptera; family Chrysomelidae; genus Diabrotica; species Diabrotica balteata. Next base: position 60,648,315 of record OU898278.1, read on the forward strand.
AAAAATATCTGATAACAATGGGCTTAGAGGATTACCCATTATAAGTCCTGCACTGTTATTTGTATATATTTTATTATTATATATTAATGACAAATTTAAAATTCTTCACATTCAAAATAAAGGCCTTAAGCTATCTTTGTTAGAATCTATGGAAATCAACAAATTAAAAAACACAGATATAATTCTGAATGACCAACTTGAGACAAACAGTTCTCCCCTCCTCAACCTATTTCATTAGAGACTATAAATTTGTAAACCCAAGCCAAAATAGATCACTTGAGAAAGGCAATCAGCCGAAACAGCTGTAGTGATAATATTTAAAATAAATTTTGTGGAAGTTTGAAAACAAAGTTTTCAGTGTTTTATTGTTACATAAAATGAATTTCCATCAAGTAACGGTCGAATCCATCAATGTTTTTTTTTTTTTTTTTTTATTGATATCCTGGTTTAAAACCATTATTTTAACAACTAAAAATCGCAATCGATTGTGGTATATGCCATCAGACGTGTACTTACCAAACCAATTTATGTCCGCTGGGATTGTCTGCACAGTATGATTTTACAAAGTTAGAAAATAAAATATTTTCGAGGTTAATATCCTAACCGTTGCTGATAGATAACTGGCGACCGCAGAAACAATCGTGCGCGTCTTACTCACGTATTACGATGTTGCCTATGTGCTCTAGAGGTAGTACAAATATATAAACAAAATTGAGCTTAGGTTTACAGAAAATATACTTTTACACGTTTGGTGCAAAGTTACCCTGCTTAGTGCAAAGTAACCCCATTTTAAGGTACTTCTGAAAATCGCCTTCCCCCTTAAGGATTACATTCACTCGCACTTATCAGTTTTAAACCCTATTATATGTGTATTTTGTTAATAATATGTTATAAGATGTTATTATTATATATAGTCCGTCTAGAAAGTATCCGGAAAAAAGAAAGCAGAATCATAATTTTGGGGTATTTATTTCTATCACTTGAAATATTAAATTTCAACAAATAATTCATCTCATTTACTTGTACAACCTCCATTAAAATCTAAACACTTAACTAAACGTCCAGGTACACCCGAAACTAGGTCAAGGCCATAATTTTCGATAATGGTGTTCTTGGCCTGTAAAACTGACCCAATTAAATCTTTATCTCGCGGCGCTACTCGTTCCACATCAATCTTCATCAGTCCCCATATGTTTTCAATGAGGCTAAGATCTGGAGATGCAGCTGGCCACGGAATTGTTGCCAATTCGTGTTCTTGCATTCAAGCGTGAGTATAAGCAGAAGTATGGCGTCTTTCATTATCTTGCTGAAAACACCACCCCTCTGGATATAAAACATGATTTGTTTCTAGAAGAAAACCATTTAGGATGTCAAAATATTTCGCACTATCAACAGTACCATTAACTATACAGAGAGGTGTAGCACCACGCTGAGATATGGCTCCTCAAACCATTATTTTAGTGGGAAATTTGGAAATTTGAACGGTGACATTTTCGCTTGATAGGACTTTTAGATGATTTGCACCAAGCTGGAAACAACTTTCATCAGATATAAAGACATTAAAATTATCTTCTCGAAAACGAATACAAAAATCTATTCTTCGTTGAGTTTGCAGAGGTGTCATTGTAGGGATTTTTTTGGATTTGCTTGATATGTAGCCTTGCTTTTTTAGTGACATGCGGACAGTTTCTGGGCATACTTTTATTCTTTGTTGATTTTCAAATCTGTTCGCTAATTTTCAAAACCCTAGGCGCGGATTTTGTCGTCCTAAAGCCACTAAGGCATTTAAATTGTTTCCGAGAATCTTACGCGGTCTACACGAAACTGGTCCTTGTCTCATATCTATGCCATTTTTTATCCTCTTTATTGTCTCATACAGTGCAGTTTTTCCGAGTTCAGTCAATTGCACTAATTTTTTTACGTTTCGGACAACCTGTCTATACAATATTGTTCTGAAGCTATTTTCTTGTGGCATTGTAAATTAATTACTATTTATAACTGGGAATAAGCCACAATTAAAGATAAAAATACGTTGAGGGTATACAAGGCAACTATCGAACACGGTGATTAATTTAATCTTGCCCAAGTACTTTCAATCAATAGATCATCTTCAGGGGCATTTCGTCAATTGTGGACTATCCAACATAGTAGAATGTCATAAATTTAAAACTGGACATAACAATACAAAATACACTACACTAAGACAAACAAACACTTTAAAATTTATATGGCGAAGCTACATATTGTGAAGAAGCCGGAGACAGAATTCTGTCTCCGGCTTCTTCACAATATGTAGCTTCGCCATATAAATTTTAAAGTGTTTGTTTGTCTTAGTGTAGTGTATTTTGTATTGTTATGTCCAGTTTTAAATTTATGACATTCTACTATGTTGGATAGTCCACAATTGACGAAATGCCCCTGAAGATGATCTATTGATTGAAAGTACTTGGGCAAGATTAAATTAATCACCGTGTTCGATAGTTGCCTTGTATACCCTCAAAGTTTAATTATTCGAACATTCAACCTTATATTGATTTATTGAAAAATACGTTTATTGACGTTTCAATTTCCAATTCGGAAATCGTTCTCAAAATACAAACAGTAAATTAAACAAATTTTGTTTTTTGTTACATAGTGAAAAAATTCTTCTAATAATTTAATTTTATCTGACTCATTTATATTGACAATTCAGACATACATTATGCATTTTAAAGTAGACGACTTTAAAATGATATTGTCAATATTGTTGAGTTGCGCTCCTGGGACGACTTTACTTATAAGATAGTTCATTCGATTACATGAAATCAACTTTAACTTGAGAATATCCGTCAGAAAAAATCATACCATGTAATTCGTCTTTAAAAAGACAAACACATAACATGATGACAGTAAAATTCTCCTGTTAGTGATTCCATAGTAAATTATGAGGGAAAAACCAGGAAAAAAACCTCATAATAGGTTTTTCCCTCATAATTTACTATGGAATCACTAACAGGAGAATTTTACTGTCATCATGTTATGTGTTTGTCTTTTTAAAGACGAATTACATGGTATGATTTTTTCTGACGGATATTCTCAAGTTAAAGTTGATTTCATGTAATCGAATGAACTATCTTATAAGTAAAGTCGTCCCAGGAGCGCAACTCAACAATATTGACAATATCATTTTAAAGTCGTCTACTTTAAAATGCATAATGCATGTCTGAATTGTCAATATAAATGAGTCAGATAAAATTAAATTATTAGAAGAATTTTTTCACTATGTAACAAAAAACAAAATTTGTTTAATTTACTGTTTGTATTTTGAGAACGATTTCCGAATTGGAAATTGAAACGTCAATAAACGTATTTTTATCTTTAATTGTGGCTTATTCCCAGTTATAAATAGTAACTGTCTATACAAATATTCCACCACTTTTCATTTTTCTACTTGCGACATTATTTCACAAATCTTAAGTATGTTTACAAACAACAATATTTGACAGATGGTGTCATACGATTTTGTCCATAACCTACTATCGGCACAACCTACTTGATGCATCACTTTTGTCTTAAAATGTAACAAAAAGAAAATCTATTAAAATTAGGAAAAATATAAAATTCCGGATACTTTCTAGACGGACTGTATATTTTGTCTCAAGCTGTTGTGTCAGTATGTATAATTAAATTAATTGAATTAAATAAATTTTTTTGGAAGGCACAAACATTAGTTGGTGAACTATAGGCTATGCAGAAGTTGTTAAAATTGTTATTTCGATAATAAAACAAATGTTCTGAAACTGTTTTCTTGTGGCATCTCTATGTTATTTTTAATGGAATTAGGCCACAATTGACTGTAATGAAATCAGTAAAGGATGAGAAATAAGTACAACCTCACATATTCAAAAGACCAATCGTTTTTTCTTTTCGTTTATTTTTTTTTCTTAACAATTTCCGCATTGGAAATTGAAATGTCAAATAACAATTATAAAATGTAATTTTTATAACAATCAATTGTGGCTCAATCTCATATACATAAACATGATATCTAAGTAAAAGAAATAATACAATAATTTTTTTTTTTTTTTTTTTTTAGGTTATATGGAGTAGTTCTTTCTCAGCCGATGATGATGGTAACGGAACTAGCTCCTTTAGGCTCTCTATTAGATTTTTTAAGAAAACAATGCCAACATACTCCCGTTCCCATGCTTTGCGAATATGCAACTCAGGTAGCAAACGGTATGGCTTACCTCGAAAACAAAAGGTTTCTGCATAGGGATCTTGCATGTAGAAATGTTTTGCTATCAGCCGTTGATAAAGTAAGTATAAGTTAAATGGCGAATAATTGCTTAAGCGTACTTTTTAAAGGTGTAAACCGCTGCTTTAAGAGGCGAGAAATATTTACAGTACATTTTATTTTTGATGGACGAAAAGGTCAAAGTTATTTATTTATATCTGAGCGAATGCTGAAAAAAGTGTCTCGTCTTGTCATATCTCCCATTGTCAGATGTCAAACAAACTAAGTTGTACCATGCAGAATTTGATATGTCTAGGGAAACCATACCTTCGACTGTTTATTTTCAGGATCATATGCATACAGCTATTCGAATGAATGTGAATTTCTATCGAATATTGTCGAACTACAAACTTTACTTTATATTCCGAAGTCAAAGAAGTAGAAGTTACTTGATTGATACACTGTTATTTTAATCCACGTTTAGACAAGATGCATTTTAAAGTACATTAAACATGAAATATCTATGTATACTGCAACCATAATCAACCTAAAACTGATCCTTGTGAAATTTACCAAAGACTAATTTTTATATTATATTATTCAACAGGTAAAAATAGGAGATTTTGGACTGATGCGGGCACTTCCTCAAGAAGAAGACTGCTACGTAATGACAGAACATAAGAAAGTCCCTTTTCCATGGTGCGCCCCAGAATCGTTAAGGTTTCGACAGTTCAGCCATGCCTCTGATACTTGGATGTTTGGGGTGACTGTCTGGGAAATGTTCACATTTGGAGAAGATCCATGGATGGGTTTGATCGGTATGTCAAACAAAAATTATCAAAAACTGCGTCAAATATTTTAATCATCTCTGTAGGGCATAAATAATTATTTCTTATTTTATTAGGAATTATCTTTTATTTTGAATAAGTGTATATTTTTGGTTTCAACCACAAAAAATTGTTGACATACAAATGGGCATACATGGACAAGCGTAATCAAAACAAACATCGAATTCGAATGGCGGAGGTGCACTCCATCCATTGTTACGTCCTACTAAATGATTTTCTGTCGTGGTGTCGGAGGTGATCGGGAATTACAATTACCTCGTACGAGGCAATATTTTCGATTTTAGCGTTTTATGTAGTGTACAACAGTGGTTCCCAAACTTTTAATCTCGCGTACCACATATGAAATTATAAATTAGTAGCGTACCACTGAACTGTGGTAATCTTTAAAAAACCTTGAAAATGGTAAAGTAATAAAAACTGCAACAACTGTTTATGGCAACATTATTATTTATTAAAATTATAGGAAAAAATACAATATACTCAGTGCGAAAAATGATGATGCATGTTCGAGACAAGAGAGGAAATATCTGGCTCAGTTGTACTTAATTTCAGGCGCAAATTAGTCACTATGTTAAGCTTGTTACGATATTTATTTTTTATTATCAACATTGCAGAAAATCCGCTCTCACAGAGATATGTGGTTGTAAATGGAATTAGAAACAGTAATGCGACGGACAGCGATGGATATTCATTTTTAACTTTTAGCCAAAATTCACATAGCTGTTCTTTGTTGAATTCCACTTGCAAAGCTCCATCACAAGATAACTCTATCAGAGATTCCTTTTCATTTACACTTAAATTTTCAGGAACACTATCCAGATCCGAAACGAATGGGTTCCTAATCCAATTGAACTCCGATTAACCTTCTTTAAAATATTCTTCAAATATTTCAACGATCATTTGCCTGTGATTTTTGATGTTATTGATCACAATTTCACTCACTGTAAGTTCATTTTCAGTTATAAAATTTTCTAAATTAGGAAAAGATGCTAGGTTCTCATTCGACACGCTCTTTTCAATCATTTGAAATTTTTTGATAAATGCTTTTATTTTGTCATTTACTGAAAATCTATTTGTAGATCTACCTTCCAAACTTAGATTTAAGTCGTTGATGCGATTGAAAATGTCTGATAAGTAAGCTAATGATATAAGCCATAATAATCATAATTATCGTGATCTTTATATAGTTTAATACATTTTCAGGTTCTGAAATCCTGCGTAAGATAGAAAAAGAAAACGAACGACTATCAGCTCCCGAAGCCTGTCCACCGCCAATTTACACAATTCTTCTCCGTTGCTGGGCAAAAAATCCTCAAGATCGTCCCACCTTCGCTTCGCTCAAGGATTTCTTTCGAAAGAATATGACTCCAGTAATGAAAGCCATGGGCCGACAAGAAGAACCTGGCAAACTAAAATTTGAAGAGGGCGATGAAATTGCCATTATAGATGGTAGTGCTGAGTTGTACTGGTGGAAGGGTCAACATCAACAGACATTTGAAATTGGACTGGTACCTAGATGTTTGGTAGATCCGATGAGGCCGAAGCAACCAGAGGATATTAGGTAAAACTTAGATGTATATTTCTGTTACCGTTGCATTTAGAGATTTTTAACAATGGCTAACGCCGGTTTGAAGTTTCTTAAGTTTTTGACCCTGCTGGGACAATATTTTAATAAGCGTGAAAAGAGAATTAGAATTTCTCTTTCAACGTCTTCCGCAAAAAGCGACAACTTGTTAAAAAGAAAACTTCTTAAAAAAAGAAAAACTTTTGCTCTGTCATTTATATTGTTATTGGTAGAGTTGAGGCCAATTTGAGATCTTCAATTTGTTGATTTGTTATATTTACAGACATTTTTACTGTTCTATATTTCACTGTTTGATTTAGCAGACAAAGGTGTCTCTTGAATTTTTTTAATGTTTGCTTTATTCTTAAAATCTGTCATTAGGTGAACCGCAAATTCAAAGCCTTTTATTAGAGGCTATTGAGCGATACTAGGAATAACCTTTTATGTTGACATGCATCTACAGTTCACCTTTGAAACCACTATCTTTTTTACTCTTTACGTAGAGGAAAGCGTTAAAACGAAAGTAAAAGATTGTATTTCAATTCGAATTCCAATATCGTTCTACACGTGTTTCGAGTTATATCAAGTTTCATCAGAAACACTTGTAGAAGTTCAAACTGAAATGAAATCCAGTGTAGTATTTGGCAGTTATAACAAAAATAACCTGCCTGGTACGCTAGCGTAAAATGTAAAATTTTAAATTCAGCGTTTTTTAGGCGTATTTCAAGAGTCTCACATTTATTGCCAAAACTCAAAAACCAAAATGATATGCGATATTTTTTTACTATTGGACTCTAACAATGCAAATTCCATAGTAACGGGTGAATAAAAGTAATACATTTTATTGATTTCATGGAATTATTAAAAAATGGCAAAACATTATTTACGGCAAAATACAAAAATTGCATACCAAACCTATACTCTTTACCTTTAAAACGCATTTTGATTTTTGTCAACGAAAAAGTACTAATAAACATTTTTGTTCAACATTATTTCAGCTGCGTTTTTTATTTGAAACATTTTCTACGGCGTACAGATTCTTGATAAATTGATTTTATCCGCCACCCCCTACGACGAGGCGATGTAGGGGGAAGCCGAAGGGTAGGGGTGGTAAACTTTTTTGCATTTTTTTGGAGTCCCATAATTGAAACTTTCAGCAAAATTCAGCTTGTTTGTTTGATTTTTAAGGGTCAAATCTCTGACCACTGTGCTATTATACAAATTTGTACTTAAAATCCATTTCGGCTCGCATAAATGCATCGGAGATAATATAATGAATGATACACATGATATTGTATATACTACGATATTCTATCATATTCTAATGATGCACATATTTGCGAGTGAGTGTCCCTGCTATTGTTGCTTTATAAAAAGTGCCTCTTTTCTGTAGGCTTGCGCTTAAGATTGTTTACTGGTCTCTTACAAGCTTTTGCAATATAAAGGTGGTGTGTTATCTTCCCTCAAAAGGACGAGATCATCTAGTTAAACATTCCCATTTGATATTAGCCATTTGGGACGTTTTTGTATATTTTGTAAAAATATTGTATCGGCCGCTATTGCAGATCCAATACCCAAGCGACCCTTATACTACTTAAATAGTTAGTAAACAATAGTTAGTAATGCTTTGTTAGTTAATACTTAATAGATAATAAATAATATTTCGTGCCTGTACTAAACATTTCCTACGAGAGCCGCATGCTGCTCGCGAGTCGGGGTTTGCCCAAAACTGCCTTATATCAAACACATTTTAACATAGGGCGCGTTAACTAATTGGTGGTTACGACTATATTTGTCGTTCCTACATTTGTCCAGGAAGTCACAATAAATCGATAAGAAAAATGTGACAACAATGTAGCAATCATTCGTAAAGAAAAAAATGTTTTCATTTATGTATGCGTGTAATTTTTTTATTCAGTTACACTCTTTATCAATCAAAATACAAATAATGTTCTATAAGGTAATTTGCTGGCTGCAAGGCAAAAACTTTGTCTTCTCCGGTGGTAAGATCACTTTACCCGTTTCTCAGGTCAGCTAGCCAGCTCCTTCTTCTATTGACATTATGTTCTATTAGAGATTGAAGTAAGCGGTTACTATGTGATTCCAGTCCTTCATGGTGCTTCGTGCTATATTTAGTTATCCCAACATGTATGAACGGTATTCTTATGTCTTCATGAAACGTTAGGTTTGACACATGCCAGGGTGTATCAATTACCGTTCGCTGTATTTTCCATTAGCTTCTTTGAATTCTGATTATATTTGACTTGATTGCACATCTCCAGAGTTGGATTCCATACGTCCAGATAGGTTTTATGATAGCTTTATAGACACAAGGATTTTATTTTCTATGGTCAGTTTCGATTTTCTGCCGACTAGCCAGTTTAGATCTTTCATTCTTAGGTCAATTTATTTCCGCTTTTAAGAATGTGTTCTTTCCAATTGAGTTTTGAGTCAAGATGTATTCATAGGTACTTAGTGCTAGAGAATTAAGGAAGTTGGATATTGTTAAGTGAAACTGGGGGACACTGGTCTCTTTTCTCAAGGTAAAAGTCACTTGGACTGATTTTGTTTCATTCATTCAATTCTCCACTTATTTGATTACGTCTCGATTTGATTCAGTTGTACCTATAGAATGTTGATGCTATAGTTGGATTTTCGTCGACCGCAAGGATGCCAGGATCATCTGCAAACGTACCAGTGATGCTTTCATTATTGGAGGGTAGATCTGCTGTGTATAGCACATATAATATTGGTCCAAGATGCCTGTGATTAAAAACAAAGTAGAGGTTTTTTAGTTTTTTTGGCAATTGCGTTTGCATGCAAAGTTCATGCGATGACAAACTGTAGGTATTGATTTTAGATCATTTTACATACCAATTTTAACGTATAGAAAATTTCTCTATAAAAGGACGATTAAAAAAAGTGGAACAGTAGTCGGTACTGTAGACTAGCGCGGAGCTTCATACTATGTTTATTATTTATTTATTTTTTGTATTTTAAACAAATTCAATAAATTATTATATTTGCTCCTAACGCCACCTGTTAACGTATTAACAAAGCTTACGTTGTTTACTTATGACATACCTGTCAAATTCAGACCAAATATTAATAATAAAGTATTAATAAATAGCATTTGATTCTAAATTTAATTATTATATAGGTAAACTAAATACTATAGGTTTGTTCCAACAAGCAATTTTTGTACGGTCCGGAAACCGTCACGAAACTACTTGTACCGTTTTTAACGCGCATGTTCATCATTTGTATCGTCTGATGACGGTAATTTGGAAACTGATGTTGGAACGATTTTCTGACAACTGACATAATTTGATGACAATCTACCTAAATAATTCTGGTTTTTCACTCTAGGTTCGGCTAATAGCTCCAAATCATCCTCACTACTATAATTGAGAAAAATCACTAATTCCTTCGTCGTCAGTCATATTTATAAATTTATAAATATTGAAAAACAAATACATAAATAAATAACAAGTCTATCATAAGCACCTGATAAAATAATTAACCTAACTTCTCCTTTTTCTGAACAAATTTACAGTTTTAATATAAAATCTAAATTAATATAGGCCCAAACAAATTTAAAGAAGTAGAATAAAATCCTAGTGCGCAAGTCATCCCAACCAGTACATGCATTTGCCAGATTACTGAAATTATCATCACGAAACCGTCACTGGGCGATCACAATTTTTGTTGGAACGGTAGGAAGGACGATGAGATGAACGATCATATTTTTGTTGGATCGTATTTTGTTTAGTGCGCAGGAGCATAACCGTTACGTGACGGTTTTCGTTGTGTTGGAACAAACCTTATGTTTAAAAATAAAAAATTGCATTTATATGAACTTAGTTTAAATTTAGAATTATTAAAAATTTAAATAAATGATTTAATGTTATTAATCGAATGACATGATTATGATTTTTGTTAAATTTTGACAATCTTTACGAATCGAGTCTTTTAGTGACAGATATTCTTTTAATTTTTTACTTCTCATTTAATGTCTATATTTTGTTAGTTATTTTTCATGCAGTTTTTAATTTAACCCTGCTTAATATATGATAAGTAGAACGAATTGATCGAGAGTATTTTACTGTAGAGAAAAAAAGAATACAACGCAAGTATAGAAGCTTCGCTTCAAAAATAGTTTTTCCTTATTATAAAATACATATATACCAACATATAGTGTTTTGTTATTACACTTGTATATTTTTAGCAAACCGCTTCAACATTCATTTATCCATACCGGTCATGGGTCTGCATTCGGAGAATCATGGGGTAGCCCTTCTCATATCGATGAAATGTACCTGCAAAACCCAATGGATCCACCTGACGTCATGGGTCTGCAGAGGCAGCCCAAACCGTTACCTGAACTCTGTGATAGAAGGAAATCTTCAAAGAATTGTTGTAAGTATAATGATAACTAGACAATAGTTCTTTTCGAGGTTTGTTTTCAGTACCTTTTTTTAGAAGTATAGTTGGAAGTAAAAAAAACTGTATAGTAGCCTCGTATTTCCGTGAGACTGCGCAAAAATATATGTATCTGTAATAAAATCATTCAACAAAAAGGTACTCTACCAGGAGTCTGTAAAATTATCCATGACTCAGACGTATAATAATGCAAAGTTTTCAGATTCCACTCGATATTAACATTCAGACGTGCCTGGTATAATCTAAAATATGAACCAGATATGAACAATCCACCAATTAAGTTTTCATCGAACTTATGATAAGTCCACGTGGACTAACGGCCAATGAAACCATCGGATATCCCTGTTATGACAAATCATAATGCATTATCTTTTGTCGGTAGACTTATTCATACTTGGGGTAAGATAATATCAGTATTTGACTGAGCTTCTTCTTCTTCTTCAAGTGCCGTCTTCGTTCCGAAGTTTGGCTATCATCAAAGCTATGCGTATTTTTGATGCTGCAGATCTAAACAGTTGGTAATTGGTGCAATTGTACCATTCTCTCAAGTTTTTCAACCATGAATGCCTTCTTCTTCCTATAGATCTCTTTCCCATTATCTTCCCCTGTATAATCAATTGCAGCAACTGGTATTTATCTCCCCTCATAACATGTCCCAAATATTGACTGAGCTTACGGAGTCATAAAATAAGGGATCAGGTTTCGACCGTCCAGTGCCGAAGGCACGGGACGGGGAAAACTTTTATAATATTTTCCCCCTGCCTATTAGTGTGATTATCATTCAAGATTAATGAAAAAAACTTCAAATAATAGTTGGAATAAATTAAAAATTCAGGAATTTTTATTCACGGAAGATTTGTATTTTGAGACATCTTATATTAAAAAGCAATTGTTGGAGGTTGTTTATAGTAAACAGTACGAAAAGGAATATGTTGTTGACAACTGTGCTCGTAGTAACAGGCGTACTATGTTTAGACTTCCTCCTTATTATTGTACATTGAACCCAATAGAGTTAATATTAAACTTAATAAACTAAACTTAACCTAGGCTCAACTTAAAGGAAATATAATGAGAAGAAACGTTGCTCCAAAATTTTTTGTCTACTGTTCTCCAGTTAATTAGAAGAGAAGTCACAAAAATTACAGCAACCAACTGGAAAAATGTAATAAAAATAAAACATGTGATCGGAGTGGAAAATGACTATGTCAAATATTTGCCAGCATTAACCAAATTACCTATAAATTTAGATGATACGAGTGATACTAGTGATAACAGTGATTCTGAGTAGATAGTAAGTACTTATTAAGTGTTAGTTGAAACCTTTATTTCTATTTTAATTGTAGATATTCTCATTTTGCTTATATATCTTTGAAAACAGGGTATAAACACACTTCTTGATAGGACAAAAATTATTAATGTTTTACGGGAGTATGTCAACTGAAACTGTCACTGTCAATCTCGCTGAATAACTACTATTATTAACAATGTTTTATATAGATATTATTATTTTACAATAAGTTCTGTTCAGTCGAGTCGATTAGTGTTATCACTCCCAAGACATATCACAGAAGTTAAAAACACCGATATTTTTTATTTAAACTTTATAGAAAATAAAACTTTTATTTAATTTAAAATTAGATATCTACGCTACTGTTCTACTACTATGTACTACAATAAAGTAGTGGTAACTCTAACAGCGTTGCCATTTTACTAGTATTTTGCTTGCTTTGGTCTCTGTAAATTTTCTCACGAAATTACGTGCCGACTATACTTCTGTGATTATTTCTCAGAATAAATGAACAAAGTGTATCACTCACATATTTTTATCTATTCAGAATGAATATTTTTATAGAATACTTTATAAATACGATACCAAATCAAATACGATAATATTTTGTGTGTTCATTATAAGGTGGAAATATTATTTGTATATTTGTTTTTTTTACAATTAAATTATTTTTCATACTCCAAGATATTCTAAAAAAAGTTATGTTAAGAGTGTAGGACAAAAGTTAAGATCTGTTGTAGCTCCTCTTGAAATGTGTTTAGAATATTTAAGTTACGTAAAATTTTTTATACTTTTCTTCTTCTTTGTTGTTCTAGTTATTTTCTCCATTATCCACCATATTCATTTTGCTTTTTTCTTTATATAATCACAGTCGTTCGTTCTTTATTTTTGTGTCTTGAATATAATTATTGTGTCTTAAAACTGCCTCTATGCATTGCCAATTTAACTAAACTAGACAACGTTTGGTTTGACGACAAAAGGTATTATAATGTCATATAATACTGGGCATAGATATCACGGCACTGTTTTATTGACCATACAACACAATGGCAATCGCTGTGATATGTTACACGTTTTCACCTCTATATTCATTTCACATTAGGTACGAATTGTCGTAATTGTCACATTGACATTAAAAATCTCAAACGAAGTTCTGAAAGAATAAACAAATAATTAATAAAATTCCTATTACGTTTTATACCGTCCAAAAAAAAGTGCAACTTGTAACATGGTACTTTCAGGGTTATTCGATACGCGAAGTAATTGATTTATTTATTGTTGCCTTCGAAAATAGACCCCCACTAACGGTTAAAAATACCGTTAAACATTTTTAAACTTCGAGATGTATAAACAGTGTAAAAAGTGTCATGAAGGTAATGAACCACGTGTTAGACCTGTCGATAAGGAGCATCAAAACAGGGATATTGATATTTTTGCTTTTGTGGAAGCTAGTGAACCCTACAATAGTATACAAATAGCTAGGGAAGTTACCGTGAATGCTCGAACTGTCCAGCGAGTTCTCAAAAGGAATGGGGTTAACTGTTTTAAGATACAACCAACACAAGAATTGTTTCCGGAAGATAACTTTAGGCGGTTGGAGTTTTGTGAATTGATGTTATATAACCAGAATGAAAATGTACACTTTTTAAAAAATATTTTAGTTTCTGACGAATCGTCATTTTCATTACATAAAACACAGTCCATCCGTTTCAAGGTACCATTATTCTCGGAAAAATAAGCACCTCAGTGTTGCAGTGCGAACGCAGCATCCGCAAAAGTTAAATATTTGGACTGGAATGTTAGGCGACCATATTGTCCGTCCATTTTTTATCGATGGAAACCTAAACGGGCCCAAATATTTACAACTTTTACAGAATGAGTTCATTCCGGCAGTTTGACGCCTTTCCGTTCATTTTCAGGAGGTTTATATCTGGTTACTGCATAGCACAAGGAGGTGGAATATTTGAGCCCTTAATTTATTAATCTGCTTTCTTTATTTTTATTTTTTGTTAGGCACATTTTACGAAATTTGTAGGTTCTTAATTAGGTAGTAATTTTTATGTTTAAGTTTGATAGAATTTTATTGTTTTTTATTTAAAAGTACAAACGACAGAATCTATGGCATAGAACCTGAATCAGTCAACCATATTTTGCTTGACTGCAAGGCACTAGATTGGAGGTAGCAAACTAGGCATCAGGTAATTTAGCAAGAAATCCCCTTGACGTTTTTTTTTAATTAAATTATTTTCATTCTGTTTTTGATACACTCCCAGAAAACAGAAGTCAACACTTTAAAAAGTATACGCTCCTTCCTGCCCTTTTATACAGAGTGGCCCAAAAGTCTGGAAACGGCCAATTATCTCGTAAATTGCTAGTCATAATTGTACAAAATTTTAGGTACACCTATTTTGAGATACGGAGATTCCATATTTGATATTTGTAATGTTGCCAGATTTGCCGTTTCTCTTATATTATTAGTAACTTTAAATTCATCACTCTGTATATTCAGTCATTATTGGAATCTCCTATTCAATACGAGTTCAACCATATGTAATACTTATGATTTTATGTAGTCTGAAAGGTCTTAAATACATAAAAGAGTGCAAGATATGTAGATTGTAATAAATTTAAATATTTAGATGTAAAATACTGAGATTTTGACATTTGTTCACCATTTACATTATTAATTAAGTTTTGTTGAAAATTACGTTTGTAAGAACAGTCTTACGTGTATTACATAAGAATAAATTTAAACTATACAAAATTAACTTATTGCAAGAATTAAGTGAAGATGACTTCGATCGTAGATTAAAGTTTACTGAGGTAAACAGAATATGTTTTTCCGATGAAGCAATCTTTACACTGTATGGAAGTGTCAATCGACACAATTTAAGGTACTGGAGTGTAGTAAATCCACACTGGATGCGTGAAAACCATACTCAAAGACCACAAAAATTAAATGTATGGCCAGGTATAGTAGGTACTCAGTTAATTGGGCCATTTTTTATCGAAAGAAATTTAACGTCAGATAGTTACGAAATGTTACTTAGAAATGAAATTTTACCTACACTGAGAAATTTGTTTGTGACCAATTTTAATCAGATATGGTTTCAGCAAGATGTAGCTCCAGCTCATTGTGGTGTAAATGTTCGGCGTTATTTAGATGAGATATTTCCCGGACGATGGATTGGTACACGAGGTAAAATTGAATGGCCTCCACGTTCACCTGATTTCAATCCTAAAGATTATTTTTATTGACTTGATAAATTCAGTTTACAAAACCAAACCAGCCAGTCTTGCAGAGCGAAGGCAACGAATTATCGATGAATCTCGAATAATTTTTAGACAATCATGGAGAAATGTGGTAGAGGAATTCTACCATCGATTAGGGTACTGTCAACTCACAAATGGAGCACATTTTGAACACTTGATAAAGTAACGATTATGTTAAAAAATGTTGTAATCTATCAATTTTTACGTTTTAATTTAGTTGAAAATAGTTAGTATTAAAAAGTTAATTGAGACAATTAGGAGTTGCCAAACTTCTGTTTTATGTATTTAAAACCCTCCAGACTACATAAAATCATGAGTGTTACATATAGCTGAACTCGTATTGAATAGGAGATTCTAATAATGACTGAATATACAGGGTGATGAATTTGAAAAACTAAAGTAACTAATATTATTAGAGAAACAGCAAATCTGGCAACATTGCAAATATCAAATATAGAATCTCCGTATCCCAAAATAGGTGTACCTCAAATTTTATACAATTATGACTAGCAATTTACGAGATAATTGGCCGTTTCCAGACATTTGGGCCACTCTGTGGTGATTTTTAGTATAATTACAACTGGAATGACTATTTTTTTTTTCTTCATGTAATCAACTTCTTATTGTAATCAACAGATTACAATATTGATGGTTGATACTGTTACATTATTATAATTTTAACTTTTTCAACTTTAAATAAGGCTGACATCTGTCATTTTTAGACAACTACCGTAAGTTACACTGACTGCTCTGACACAAAATCCGTCCTAACATGTCAACAATGTCATTTTGATCAGTTGTTATCAACAGGTCCTCGTAGACACTTCGTCTCAGGACCATTTTACTCATGTAGAGTCATGCGCCGCCATGTTACCTATCCAACGGTAACTTAAACATCACAAATTATAAATACTAATAATGTAACACAACTACAAATTTAAAACATTTAAAGGGTTTTTACCCATATATTTTGGTGGCTACTAGCATGTACAACCGTAAGTATTAACCACATTTTGCTCTAACCTTTGTCAACATTTTAATTTAACGTTCTTTTTAATTAAAGTGGTTATATACTTTCAGGTTTGCACTGATGATGGATTGTTTAATCCGAAAACGTTTTGCAATGTGTTTGTGATAGCCCGTTTGGGGCATTTTTATATACCTTTTATAAATGATTTTAAACAAATTTTTTTTTAAGGTAATTACGTTTTTTTTTATTAATTTCATAGCAACATTACCACCTCGTAGAAGAGATTTGACATCAAAAGTCTATTTATTTAAATATATTATCCAATATTATCCAAATCTGTTGTATTATAAGTATTTTCTGTCAATCAAGTATTAATCTCTGACTGATTAACAATGGTGGAACACTGGATCGACTAAATCTTGAGTATGCATTTTGCTCTATTAGCCGTTTCGGCTATCTCTGGATCTCATCAATGGCTATTTTTATTTTAGAACTTGCGGCTCTAAACAAATCAATCGATCTGCAATGATACCAATCACGTAGATTCAAAACTACTAAACAATCTCAAAATACTGTGGCCAAAACTATACCCAGAGATACAATTCATCACGTTACATACATATTTTTCTACTTCTTCTATCGCCTTACCATCGATTGTCAATAGGTTATGTATATTTTATGGTCTTTTGTAATTAGCATGTACTTCGTTTTTTTAGCGTTTATAGTAATTCCCATCTCACCACTATTCATACTCAAGCTTTCGATAAGATGTTGTAGATCCTCTATACTCGTTGCTATGATCACAGTGTCGTCTGCATATCTTAAGTTGTTAATTAAGTTTCTGTTAACGGTGACTCTCGCGTCGATATTATTGAGCGTGTTTTGGAAAATTTCTTCAGAATATAAGTTAAATAAAAGTAGCGATAAAATACATCATTGTCCAACTCCTCTACAGATCCTCATTTCTTTTGCGTGTTGCAAATAAACTATATTACGTTTATTAAGGGACCCGATTCCTTTCGGTTTACCTTTTTATAATATCAGGATTCTATTACAAATAAACTCGTTACTAGGCCAAGTAAATTTATCAAACTGCTTAATCTACAAGGTTAACTTAAAGTGTAGGGAAAGTATTTTGAAACAAGACACGCATGTCATTCAATACGTGGGCCCTAGTTTTCTATTGAAAAATTATTATTTATTGCAATAGAATATTTTTGATACTTGTAATATTTTTGGATCATTATATTTATCTCAGTATTTTTATACCACTTTAATACTACAGTGATGTCACAATTAGTTAAAAATAATAACCATTTTTTTGCTTTGACGTCAAATCGTATGATAACAACTAAAATAGCTTTAACATCGATTACTTCTCTTTAAACGTTTTATACATATGCAACTATTGAGTAACTTGTATACAGTTTTCATTGAAAATACGCAAAGATAGAACGAAAAGTCGTTATTTTGTTTTTAATCCAATTATAAAGATAGATTCTGAATTGAATTACAGAAAATATTTAAATGGATTAAATTTTTGTTAAATATGTACCAAAAACAGTAAAATATAAATTGAATTTTTCCTGAATGCTTCTAGTAAATGGTTCATTGCGACGACCACTAGAAAACCAGTTTAACTACAAAAAATTAACAAACCAAGAAAGCTTTAAATCAAAGAAACCGCAGAGGCCGCCAGATCCAAAGATAGATACAAATAGAGAAGGGGTTTTGGTTGACATATCACCGGAAGATGCTCCCGTTCTAAGAAAGAAGGAAGTAGTCACTAGTAGACCGGAGTCTCGAGCTGTATCTTTGCTGGATGAGCCTATAGATGTACCTCAACAAGGTAGGGTCGTAGTTAATTTATAAATATTTTTAGTATTCTTTGAATAGGTAATTATCTTTATTTGAATACTTTTCCTTGACTTAAGAATTTACACTTTTATTTGTCGAATCGGTACTCACTCGAGGTACCGAAGTCGTGCGGATATAATAAGCATATCTTCTAAGAATGTCGTTGTATAGACAATGAATTAAGGTTTATAAAAAAAAAATCTACTAAAATTCGGATAATTGTTACAGACTTCTAGGAATGTATAGTACTTTTAGGAATTTATGATTTATCCACTATCACCTTTTCTTTAGGAATTTCTTTAGGAAAAGGTCATAGTCTGATGTGTGACACCCTGTCACAGTCAAAATAATGAACACACACACACACACACACACACACACACACACACACACACACACACACACACACACACACACACACACACACACACACACACACACACACACACACACACACACACACACACACACACACACACACACACACACACACACACACACACACACACACACACACACACACACACACACACACACACACACACACACACACACACACACACACACACACACACACACACACACACACACACACACACACACACACACACACACACACACACACACACACACACACACACACACACACACACACACACACACACACACACACACACACACACACACACACACACACACACACACACACACACACACACACACACACACACACACACACACACACACACACACACACACACACACACACACACACACACACACACACACACACACACACACACACACACACACACACACACACACACACACACACACACACACACACACACACACACACACACACACACACACACACACACACACACACACACACACACACACACACACACACACACACACACACACACACACACACACACACACACACACACACACACACACACACACACACACACACACACACACACACACACACACACACACACACACACACACACACACACACACACACACACACACACACACACACACACACACACACACACACACACACACACACACACACACACACACACACACACACACACACACACACACACACACACACACACACACACACACACACACACACACACACACACACACACACACACCGCACCACACACACACCGCACCACACACACACACACACACACACACCGCACCACACCACACCGCACCACACCACACCGCACCACATCACACCGCACCACACCCCACCACACCACACACACACACACATTATAATGAGATATCCTGAAATATTGCATAGTAGTGTTCATGAACTTATTACAACAGATCGTAATTAAACATAGTACTGCGAATAAACTCTGTTAGTGTTTGGTTCATCATTAGGAAGAATTTTAAGTTTCAAAATATTTCGGCAACGTGGGTTTCAATAATATTAAACGAAAATGAAGGAACTGTTCTGGATTAAATTGCTCAAACGAGAAAAAAGAAGAGACAAGAAGTGAAAATTGTCCGACACATTCTTGTATCTCTGGGTATAGTTTTGGCCACAGTATTTTGAGATTGTTTAGTAGTTTTGAATCTACGTGATTGGTATCAATGCAGATCGATTGATTTGTTTGGAGCTGCAAGTTCTAAAATAAAAATAGCCATTATGATTGCCAACCTCCGTAGGGAGACGGCACTCTAAGAAGTAGTTTTGATATTGAATTTTCTTCACACTTACCGAACCGTTACTAAAACCTAGAGAGAGTTTGAATTGTCTATCGTCCCAAAAGGCGGAGATATTCCACATACATGTGCGAATGTCATTAAAAACTACATTTGGTTCAGACCTTTCACCAATTTCTATAAAATTATACTAGAATCTAGTACAGTGATACTCAACCTGCGGCCCGCGGGCCGCATGCGGCCCTCGGGCGTTTTTTATGCGGCCCGAAGGCTAACTAAGAATTTTTGACTTTATCTACATATGTATTTATAAAATCCAAAAATTTGAAAAATACGATTATATTAGATATTTTTGTAATTCATTATAAAACTATTACTAAAAATTCCCTAATCAACAATGTCTAATTTATAATATAAAATGATCCGCGCCTGTGGTGTTCAACCGGAGATTTCCCGAAGTTGACGTTGTTATGCTATGTTTGCATTTCCAATTCCTGGATAGTTTCCCAGTCGGCTCTGCATTGCGAAGAGAAAAAATTTGCGTCTTGAAAAGGTCGTTACAGTGGCAGCAAAATATAAAGGCAGTTTCAATGTCCCAAGATGTATCAGTAACGAGAGCGTCCTACGAAATTTGCTATTTATTAGGAAAACATATGAAGCCATTTACTGACGCTGAGATTGTAAAGAAATGCTCTATAAATGCTTCAAATATTCTATTTGAGAAGTTCAGCAATAAAAGTCAGATAATATCACAAATCAGACAACTACAACTCTCAGATTCCACGTGCGTCAGGCGAATTGAAGATATTTCGAAACATAAACACTGATATTTCATCAACTTCACAATGTTCCCTTTTTGTACGGTACTGTACTGAGGATTATGGAATTCGTAAAGATTTTCTCAAATTTCATCCGATGAAAGGTCATACCAAAGGAAGTGATTACATTAATGTTATGTGTATGCACAGATGGATGTCCGTCTATGATAGAAATAATATTGGGTATATTTCTCTTTTGAAAAAAAAAATGATATAAATAATTTATCGTAGTCGTAACAATGATTGTTTTAAATTGGAAAGTACAGACATCATGTGACATCTCATGTAAACGCTTTTAAAATACTGGTTACAACAATGTATCATACTTAGGCAAAGTTTTGGTCAGATGATTTTTAAATGCATTAATTTTTGAATCATGAGAAAACTAATGAGTATTTTTGAAAAATTTAAATGCCGAATGAAAGATTACATTATTGTATGCCGCCTCTTAAATATGATTGAAATTTAACTTTCATTTTTATTAGGAGGGTATGCGCAAAATCTTGATCCAATGCTATTTAAATGCATTTTTTATCAAATCCTGAGAAAACTAATTAATATTTTTGAAAACTTTAAATGCAGAATAAAATATTTCATTATTACCCATATCCTAAATTCCCTTAGAATAAATAAAAAATTTCTTTTAAATGAAATATTTGAAATTAAAAATCACAATAAATTTTCTCTGTCCTTTCACCTCTGTAACTTATTAAAATAGACATAGAAATTTTCAGGGACTTTCTGCCCTCGATAATAATGTAATCTTTCACTCTGCGTTTAAATTTTTCAAAAATACTTATTAGTTTTCTCAGATTTCCAAAAAACCAATGAATTTTTATCCTGGCTCGCTGTTTTATCCTGGCTTGAATTTCATTTTCAGCTGGAAATGCAATACATATATGAACTTTTCTGCAATTGCATTAAATTTTCATTTGGTCATTAGCCATATTATCCGTAACTTTTCGTTTTGTCTATAGTTTCTGACATTTTTACACAGCCTGACATTTTTTTATTTTACTGATAATGCCGCCCCCTTGTGTTGCCACCTGATGCGACTGCCTCGCCGTATCATAGCACGGCACGGCCCTGTACTAATATTTTATTCTGCGTTTAAATTTTTCCAAAATTCTTATTAGTTTTCCAAGGATTAAAAAAATTAATGCATTTAAAAAGCATTTGACCGAAATTTTGCGCAAGTATTATACATTTTTGAAATCAGTATTTTGAAAATAATATATAAATAAATATATATATATATATATATATATATATATATATATATATATATATATATGTATATATATATATGTGGTGTTTGGGAGAAACATGATAACTCCAAAATAGCGAAAATTTTGTTAAGTCCTGCACTGCATTTTGTTTTTGATCTATTTTCGTTTAATCTGACTATGGTATGTCTATCACGTCTGGAAAATGAGCCACGGCTTGGTATAATATTGATAAGTCCCTATTATTCAAATTTTGTTTGGTATAGTCCTGTTAAAATATTATATCATGTACCCGAAAACAAAACTAAACAATAACGTTTTGGTTCATATCTGATAATTGGTACTTATCATGTCTAGATCAAATAATATGCACATTCTTTTGGTAAAACATTTTGGTCCATATGTGATAATTGGTACTTATCATAATTATATCAAATAATATTCAAATTATTTCGGTAATTTTATGCTATGTTCAACTTAACATCTTTGATTCAAATAAATATTGCATTTAAGTGGCATTTTCTGTAAGTTTTTTTATGTAAGTGGCAAATAATATGAATATATCAAACTTTTCTTTTTGTTGTTTTGTACTTATCATAATTATACATGAGCATTTGGTCGTATTCACGATCGTGTCGATTGCATTGTGTTAGTGTTAAGGTCTATCGATGACTAGTTTGTTACACTTAGTAAGTCAGTATTAAAGTCAGTTTGTCTAAATCTTTCGAAGGCGAATGACGCAGTAAATGCGATCGAGTAATTTGGTAAACATGACTTATAATACAAGTTTTCGGATTACAAAAATAATTGAGATGTGTTTATTAGAAAATGAACAGTCGTCTTCTAATAATGTAATTAAGTTTGATAGTGTAGAACTGACTGATGTTGAATCAGCTTCATATCCAAACCCCTCTGGAAGTAAAGAAAGCAATTTGCACGTTTTAAAACCAGCACTATCTACACCAGTAAATCTTAGAGAAAATGCTCATCTGCTGAATGTATTAGTTTCTTAAGTAACTTCTGGTGATAATTTGAGTTCTGGATCTAGCAATTTGTGAGAACCATCAGATTCTGAACGTGAACATGGAAAAGCTGATTCCGAAGACCCTCAAAACGAGTTAGATGATCACTTTCCTTTAGCTCAAATAAGTATAAAAAAAAGAAAGAAAGGGCAGGGTCCAATTCAACAGAAATTTAGAAAAGGTCGTTCTGATAAAAAAAGAAAAGGTGAGGACTACATTATTGCTAAAGGTAAGAGCATTTTAGCTTAAGTTTGAATACCTCTGTCCACAAACTTTTAAGCAAAATGTCACGAAAAGACTGCCTCTGTTGATTTAAAACAAATTTTTAGAGACTACAGAAACTTGTCAACTATGGCTACACAGAAACGTTTTTGGCTAGTTTAATAACAGTAAAACCTAAAGAAAGAACACGGCGTGGTAACTCAGTCAAAAATAGGTAATTTACAGTTCTTTATAAGTTGGAGAATATGGATGGTAATATTTGTAAATGTTGCTTTTTGAAAGTATTTGGCGAAACCAGAGGTTTCTTAGATGACGTTGTTAAAAAAAAGCATCTTCTACTTCTATCTAAGTTTAAGAAGTCATCTAATGACACTTGCCAAACCTGTGATTTATTGTTTCTGAAGATAAAAAGCTGTGTCTCCGAAGAAGAAAAACAAAGATTAGAAAATGAAAGCCAACAATACCAGAATAATGCTTCCTTTCATTATAAAACAAAACAAGGCGACAAAGAAGAAAGTGTGCGGAGCTTAGACAAGCTTGTAGAAGTTGCATTTGATTTGCAGAAGTATTTGGCTACACCTAATTTGACATCTAGTGTGGCTTTCTATAAAAGAAAGTCATGGACTTTTAATTTGACGATCCACAATATCACCACAAAACGGACATCGTGTTATATGTGGCATGAAGGTGTAGCTCAACGAGGAGCTGATGAGATCGCATCTTGCTTATTTCAGTTTATTAAAGATTTGCCAGAACATGTAGAAAAAGTAGTCCTTTATTCTGATACGTGCCCAGGTCAAAACCGAAATAATATATTACCGATTATGTTTTTAATAGCACTAGAAGGAACGGAAACTCTAAGAGAAACTCATCATAAGTTCCTAGTTCCTGATCATACTCATTTAGAATGTGATACAGACCCTGCTACCATAGAGAGATTTGTAAAAAAAGAAACGCCACAATTTCAGTTCCAGAGGACTGGGTATCAGTAATTAAAATGACGAGCCCTCGTTTTGATGTAAAATTTATGAAACAAACTGACTTTTTCAGATTTTTCAAACTTCTAACAACACATTTTATAAAAAGAAATGTTGATAAAGATAAAAATTATTTTGTTTGGAACAGCGTATTTTGGCTACATTACAAAAAAGATAGTTATATAGGCTTCAAATATACATTAAATCACAACGAACCGTTTCGTTCAATGTCCATGCAAAGACGAGGCAGGTCAACTTACATGTCTAATATTTAGATACTTCCAGCTTATAGTGATCTCTACCCATAGATTATTTGAAATATAAAGATATTCTCGACCTACTACCCTTTATAAATCCAATCTATCATGGATTTTACCATTCGCTTAAACACACTCAAACCAGTACCACACAATATACAAGCGACAGTGATAAAAATTTCGACGCTTAAGTTTTAATTAGGTGCAAGTAAAGCCATATATTTCCACAGCACTGTTTTCCAATAAAAAGAACTTGACCAATAATAGTTTAAGTTCTTTCCTCTTTGACTGTTATCTCCATTAAAATACTTTTTAAATCTCTATATTTTTGATACAAATATGACATATGCCAATATATCAAAAACAGAAATGTTAAAACATATTTTGTTTGTTTCATCTGTTTTAGCACTTAATAAAGTATTTAATGAAATATATTTGATTTTTTATTTTGTTGCCTTCGATTTAAGAAACCTTCTGGAATGTTAAAATTGCTCTACTGAAAAACATACATTTTGGAGTTAACATATGTCTCCCAAACACCACAGATATATATATATATATATATATATATATATATATATATATATATATATATATATATATATATATATATATATATATATGTGTGTGTGTTTTTATACTACTTCACCTAGATTGCGGCCCGCAAGCTGTGGCAATAGCTACTATGCGGCCCAGGGAAAAAAAAGGTTGAGTATCGCTGATCTAGTAGCTATATGTTTATTGTTCAATTACTTACGTTTTTCATCTTCTCTTTGTCACACTAGTTGTTCAAATATTAATTTTTTTACTTTCTTAGACATTAATTAGCTTTTCAGGTGTAAGTACTCCTTTATACAAAAAACAGGTCATGTTTTATTATTATCTCTGTAAGTAGACCCTTCTTCTGTCTTATTTGTTACTAAGAAATGCTTTCCTCTTTATTTTTACATAATGACCACTAACCAAGAACTGAATGTTGTGTTGTGTCGACAACAAGTTGTAAGCCCTTCAGACACTTAGACCTCCTAAGGCGGGTCCATTAATTCACCCCTAGGATAGGGATTGGGCTCATAGCGGCCTGTTCTTGGGCGTTTCTGGGGCCCAGGTTGCTCTGGGCTCCCATATCTGTTATAACCAGCAGGGGCTCCGAATCCGAGCCCAGGATCTGCCATCTCGGATGGGCCAGTGCCGGGCACTTCCATTGGACCTGTGAAGAGGTTTCCTCCTCCTCTTAACAAAGACGGAACCATGGTCCATACGCCAATCCAAGCAGATGAAGATGCCGCCTGTGTCTTTGTGGTCGGTAAGCATACTGACCACTAGAGAGCATCTTCTACGGTCTAGAAGGAGAAATTGGGTTTTAACTTTTGGATAGCGCCACTGTGTGGCGCCTAGCTTGTCCCATACTTCCACAACTGGCCTAGGAGTCCTGGCACCTTTTCGCAGAAAATCCTCTTTGTGACTACCCCGACCAGTACTGAAGGGCACCCCAATCACAGGTTCCGGTCTCACAAGCATAGTGAATAAGCCCTGTCTTGCCAGCGCGTCAGCCTGTTCTTTCATTTCCACGTCTGTGTCCCAGTACCCATACCAAGTTAACCCTATTGGTCAGTGCAACATCAGCAAGTTGTCTCTTGTACTCAAGAACCAGCTTAGAGTTGACTTTGGGCGTTTCCAAAACTCTTGACATTGCTTGACTGTCAGAGCAGATAGAGATGATCCTGCCCAGCCAGCCATATCTATTATCTCCTGATCACAAATCAGGATGGCAAGGGTATTAATGTACTTTTTGTTCATTTCTGGAAGGCGCGTGTACAAATTGAACTATTAGTATTTTTCCCATTTCAATGCTGATGTGTTAACGAGTAATATGCAAAAAGGTTATGGAACAAAAAGGGTGCAAATTAACTAATTGTTGCAAATGTGCATGTTATTGATTTTCAATTATTTATATTATTTTGATCTGCACCTACATCAAGTTCCAGGATACTGATAATAAAAGATAATCCAGATAATAAAAATTGATGTTTACAAAAGTTGTAAATTTTTTCGAATGATGTTTACAAAAGTTGTAAATTTTTTCGAACTTAATGTAAATAAACTGTGAAATATATGTTAGTTTTCATTTTACAAACATATCCTTTATTAATTTTCAGATAATATCTGGCCTGACGAATCTCCACCTAAAAATATGGAACTGGCTCCTCCTCCATACAATTCGCCACCTTCCTACTACAATACAACCGCCTTTGCTACTCCCGAACCTACATTAGATCCCTTTGACACCAGAACAGTATTTCAACCTGTTAGTCCCCAAAAATCGCTCTCTCCGACTACTTCCACACCCACAAGCACTTTTATCGATAAGATCACTCAAAATTTATTCGATACCAGTCCGAGTAGGAATTATACTAGAACTCAGAATGCAAATTATAGCACCAGTACCAAAGTACTCCAGAATCTTTTTGAATCCAGTCCTAGCAAAAACGCAGAACCAAAGGAGAATTATGTTCAAGGGGATATATCTAATAGGAGTTTTAATTATTTCAGAACAGGTAAATATATTGTATAGAACTAAAATCATACTTTCAGATATGTAACCGTTATAATTTAACTTTTACCATTTACTTTTAATAATCATAAAATCCCATTTTCAGACATTACAGAGAAAGACACGAATATAATTACTTTAAAACAGACTTCTACAGCTCAAAAAAATTTGACCTCATCCTTTAACAAGACTGATAATAATCTAGAAAATGATCTGTTGCTCTTAAAGTTAGAATCTCCAGAGAAAAATGAAGACCAAAAGAAGTTTTTAGCCGAGTTAGAGAAGTGTTTGCTGGGGAAAGACAATGAGATACCAGTTTTAGATCCACCACAACCAGTTAGGAAAGAGAAAAACAGTAATGGGGTGGCAGGGGCGTTTCCAAAAGTACAAAATAGTAAGTTTAATACAAGAATTTGAAAATTGTTGTTACATTCGTATTTGTTTAATCGTGTTTTGTCTTGTAATAAAAAGTCAATTTCGTTGATTGACATTTTTTTGCATTTCTAATATATTTACAACATTAAAACCAAATCGTCGTGTTTGATAAAACATGATTTGTTTTAATCAAGAAAATTTGAAACCGTATTACCAGGATTAAAAAAAAACATTCAAACATTTTTTTTTATTTTCACATAATACAATGTTTTTAGCGTTTTACTGTGAATCTTTTTTAAGAATTAGAAAATAGATAATATTACGATGACCGTTTTTGTACTTCTTTTTTATTTCATTTATGGGATTTTGAAAATAGGTTATACATTTATGAACATGATTTTAAAAATTTCGGAAACCTACAGGTTGTCCGATAACATCTACAGTAAATAAATATAATCAGAAATTTGAAAAGTGTTTTCATTGCATATTCTAAGTAAATAGAAGGATTATCATATAAAAACTGAATAGAAATCTACCTCAGGACTCCATCAACCTGATCATTCTGTTTAGTCAGTGTTAACTATAGTTTTCAGATTTAATTAATGACTTTGATTTTACCACTGTCACACCACTGTTGAGAAAATTGTTGGATTTAAGATAGAAGAGCTTTGAGCCTCGTAACGGGTATTATTCATACAAAATAACTAAGAACTGTAATAAAAAATATTATATGTTTAATACATCTGTATTAAACATGCCATCAAACTAAATTAAAAAAAAAAAACGGAAAAGGATAAAGCATTTTTGGCGAGAATTTCTAGAGTTTTGGTTGCGTAGGGCAGTTGTATGCACTGACAATGGGACGTAGAGGAATATCGGGTTTGTGAATTTTGGGTGAGCCATATATTCGATGTGTTTGGAAGACTTTTCACGAAGAATTAGAAATTGTTTTTTTGTCAACTGGAAGAGAGGTTTTATTGATAATGGCTTTTGTTGTTTTCTTCTGACAGGGTGTTGGATTAATTTGAATTGGTCTGTAGTCTGGATTTTTAATGAAATTTGAGAGTTTATTAATATAAGAAGTGTTTAGGATGACGGTGAAATTGCCTTTATCGGCAATTATAGTATTGTTCTACTCTTTTACTAGGTAAATTGTATATTACCTACTATTTGGATTCTAAGTAAATACATCAAAACAGATACTGACACGTAATGATTAGCATGTAATAAAAAAAATCACGCTTCAGTTCTATAAAAATGTGTAATATCACATAAGCCTTGTAAGTCAGTTGGTCGAGTTACCATGGAAACGAATTACGCATATCAGTGTAAATATAGTGGTAATTTAAATACAGATAAATAAAATGAGTTAATCGAATAGTGAAGATGAATTTAGTAGCATCACCCAATATTATACAGGTAGCTGCGAACACTACCTAGAACCTATTATCAGAAAAATCTAGATGAAGATATGAAAAGGTATATCAGCAATTTATGGATTGGCGTACAACAAATAATGTAAATTCATTTTCTGAAAACGTACTCTTGGCTTATTTTGGAGAAATCACTAAGAAATTTAAACCATCCTCATTATGGGCAATATATTCTATGTTAAGAAGTGTTATAAGTTTGAAAAATAAAGTTAATATTGAAAATTACCCGAAATTGCGAGCTTATCTAAAAAGGCAATCAGAAGGTTTTAAAAACAAAAAATCTAAAATTTTACATCCTGATGAATTAAAACTTTTTTAAATGGAGCTTCTGGTGTACAGTACTGGTTAATAAAGGTATTTTATTTAAAAGTATAACATAAATGTGCCTACTTATAATACTTTTATTTTAAGGTTATTGCAATTATTAGAATATATGGAGTTTGTAGGAAACAAGAGTTAAAAAATCTTAAAATTTGTGACATTGTTGATTTAAGTACCATGTTATTGGTTAAAATTCCTGATACGAAAACCAAAATATGTAGATCTTTCGTTATTTTCGGAAATTTTTATAAAATCTGCAAATAATATATAGAAATTCGACTAGAGATTAGCGATCCGCAAATAAATCAATTTTTTCTTAATTATCAAAGAGGTAAATGTACGAAATAGGTGGTAGGATTAAACACAATAGGCTGTGTTCCTAAACAAATAGCCGAATATTTAATGTTATCAGCTCCCAAAATGTACACAGGTCACTGTTTAAGACTAATTCTGCCATTATTTTGGTAGATGCCGGTGGTGACTTAATGGCTCGTAAACGACATGGCGGATGGAAATCTTCAACAACGGCCGAAGGATATGTCGATGAGTCAATAAATAATAAGACGTCAACAGGTAATAGAATTATAAATTCAATTGAAAGTAATTTACAGACCTTTACATATACTGAAAATACCAATGTTCAAAAAGAACACACCGTACAGTTTACGTCATCTTACCATTCGCCACGTATTATTGAACAACCGTCAAACTCGGATAAAGGTATAGTTATAAATAATTGCCAAAATTTTACAATTAATTATTATAAATAAATGTTTCATTTAAATTGTTCGCGAATTTTGTTAAATAAATAAAAGTTACTTGTTATACTTTTTATTTTTAAAAATGAAAATAATCGAAGAAAAAATATAGTACACAACTTGAGTTGTAAGCTTATTACATGCTTGTAAAACTTAGCTCTAGGTTTACTTGCACTAACCTCGGAAATTTTTCGGTACATTTTATTCGCCTTTACGGGGAGAAATTTTACCACCTCACTATATTATATAATAAACTGCTGTTACATAAGAATCGTCTTCTTTGTGATTTAACATTCCTTCCTTAAAGCCTGTCGAGAGCATAAAATCATTCCCAAATTTCTAAAACTCAAATACCATACTTCTTCTTCTATCTCCCAAATTCTTAGAAAGACCAGTTGCGCGCTTTTCTGTGAAGCGATTCATTCTATTAGACGCAAACTAGATGTCACAAATATCAGTATTTTTAGTATCTGGTCATCTATGCATTCTTTTAATGTACATCCTATCTTCTGGAACAGTTTCGACCGTATCAACACACAGACGACCCAAAACACTTTCGAATCTAAGACTGAAACTCAGAAGCGTAAATTAGCGCATCTAATTGCCGAAGAAATTCCAAAAACAAAAACGTTGATACCCACTACAGTGGTTCATAACATTTCTGATACTCCTATTTCGACAATTGCCACTTAAGATTAAGCAAAAGGTTTCAATTACTCTATTATCTCAAGTCACATTCTAATAGAGACAATCATCTGTCAAACTGAAGAAGCCATCTCCAGTTTACCTTCCAAAGGTGCTGAAATAACTAGACAAGACATTGTTGTTCTTAGAAACTCAATGCCTTTTATTATTCAAATCATGAATGTGGTAATTGTGTGAGTCCATTTCAAATAAGTAAAAGAAATAATAAATATCTAGACGACCGGTTTCTACAATTTTTTTACAATTTGCAAAGCATATTCAGGTCTGTCGATACAAAGTTAATTAAATGCTGAAATAATAAAACTCATATTAGGGTGTTGTCTTATAAAAATAAACAAAAGATAAATAATATAAATTACAGTAATTATGCCAATAGTACATGCCCGTGGTTTTTTTAAAATGAATAAACTGTTTAAGCTGACAAAGTAAGACCCACAAATTGGTATAAAAATAGTCTATTGAATTGTAATAAATTAGTAAATAAACAAAACATTACTTACATTCACTTACTTCTTCTTCTTCAGATGCAAATCCACTAATGGATATTAGCGATCACATTTTCCATTAATTCTCTATTTCTTGCAATATGTATCAGAGATTGTATGTCGTTAATCCCTGTCCATTGCCTTATGTTTCGGAACCAGGACATTTTCTTGCACTTGTACATTCCGGTACACTATTAATTAATGGTTGGGAGAACATTGTTAAAACTATCCTGTAATTGCTGATGATAATTTTACTATTGTAAGTGTTTGGCAATCAACGGGGAAGATTCTTGAGGAGATAGATTTTATCCAATGAAGTAGAAAATAGGTGTAATGTGATTGTTAAATGAAAGTGATGTTCTGTATTATTTAATTATTTAAAAGTTATTTATATTTATTCAAGAGATATATTTTCGAAGTGTATTATTTATTGAAATTTTTATTAAGGTGATGGTTGTATGACAATGAATGAAATTAGTTGTGCAATTGTGTGGGTGTGCAAATTTCTTTAACTTGTAATTATCAAATTTCTTTGATAAAGTTCAATTAGCTTACTGTTATTAGGCAGATGATTGTAAGTTAAGTATGTTAAAATTAGTTTTAGTATGTAGTTTTAATAATTTTGTCAGTGCATACAACTGCCCTACACAACCTTTGGCCAAATACTTGACCAAAACTCTACAACTTCTAGCCGAAAATGCAAAAATGGTATACAAAGATTTATGGACTGTACTATATATGTACATGTATATATATATATATATATATATATATATATATATATATAAAGTCTGTCAGTATTGAACCATGATACTATAACATATGCTCACTTGCTATTCTAATTTTAATTGACTTTGCGCATGTCGTCATAGCGAGACAAAGCCAGGGGACTTGTATGTATCATATTTTTTCTACTCTCTTACTAGTAAATTGTATATTACCTACTATTTGGATGCTAAGTAAATGCATCATAACAGATACTGACACGTAATGACTAGCACGTAATAAAAAAAATTACGCTTCAGTGTTATAAAATTGTATAATATCACATAAGCCTCGTAAGTCAGTTGGTCGAGTTACCATGGAAACGAATTAACAGACGTTATTTTGACAGATTAAAAATTATTAATCTGTCAGTGTAAATATAGTGGTAATTTAATTTTTATTTTTATAAACGAAAATAATCGTAGAAAAAGTATAGTACACAACTTGAGTTGTAAGCTTATTACATGCTTGTAAAATCACTGCGCTTGCCGCTACGCGGCTCGCGCGCAACTTTTTTACTCGCATGTAATAAGCTTCTTACAACTCTCGTTATGTAATATACTATTAACGATGCATCATATGGTAACGTTGTTCCATTACTGTAATGAACAACTTCAAAACTTAATCTGTTAACGGTAAGTATACTTAGATGCCATTCTTGCACTAAGAAGTCATAACTAGTTACTTTCTGTGAAAACGTGTTTTGAAAATTAATAAGTAATTTGTAAAATTAATAAGAAATATATGAATCTACAATTTGACTGTGTGTATTACAAACAAAATAAATATTTCTACAAAACATTAAATTAAATATAAAAGGCCTGCAAAATGTAAAAAATTTGACCATAAAGGAAAAGCGGGTCAAACTTGAGACTTTATGAATATCATCTAGACATTTATTTTACAATCTTTGTGATTTTTCTTTTGCAGTATTGTAATTATCTTTAATAGTTTGATTTAGAATTCGTATTTTAAAATACATTTTACATCTAAAAAAAAGTAATTTTACATCTTCGCTAACATTTACATATTTTGCAGCTTCTATTAAGTTTTTTAAATAATTTTTTGTTATTTTTTATGTGTCGTCATTATAACTACGAGAAATATGTTCCAGTTCACTACATACTACATACATCCAAAGTAACTTTTTTTAAATACCTATTAAAAATAAAGTATTCAAGTTCTATTAAAATGGGCGTTAGTATATTATTATCTATAGAAACATTTATTATTATCAATAGAAATATTGGCTTTGCTGTTATTAATATTAATTCTTTTTATTTATATAACTAGAATTACATCAAATGAAAAATTTAAATTTAATTTTAAAGTTTAATTTATATATATAATGGCTATACACCCCAACGTGGGGTTAAACCGCAAATGCTTTCTAGATCCTATTTCTTAAGTGGATCAGTCTTTTTTTTTTTATCTTATCTTCTTGACAATATCTCTCCATTTTTTCCTGTCTCTAGTTCTTCCTCTCCATTCACTGACTCCTGCCCTTTGGAGGTCTTCTTCAACTTCTTGCAGCCACTTTGATCTCGGTCTTCCCCTTCTCTTTCTTCCTCCTGGATTCCATTCTATCATTGCGTATGTCACTGCCTCATCGCCTGCTCGCCAGATGTGATCTAACCATCTAACTCTGCATTGCTTTATTTTAGTTACAATGTCTTCCTTAAGTTCTTCCTTAATTTCTGCATTTGTTCTGCTTCTATATTCATTTTGCTCTGTTCTGATTGGTCCTAGTATGGTTCTCATAATCTTTCTCTCTGCAATTCTTAAGTCTTCTTCATCTTTTTTAACCATCGTCATTGTTTCCCCTGCATATAATAATATTGGTCTAATTATGGTGTTATAAATGCTCATCTTGCTTTTTTTAGTCAGTGTTTTGCTTTTAAGTAATCTTTTGTTTGCAAAATAAGCTTTATTCGCTGCTAATATTTTTTCTTTTATTTCGGATTTCCTTTCTCCGGATTTACTTATTGTAACTCCTAGGTATTTGAAGTATTCTACTTCTTCAAACTCGGAACTTCCTTCATTGGTTTTTTCCCTAATCTTAATATTTTTGTCTTTTCTTGATTTAATCTTAGCCCCATTACCTCTCCTTTCTCTCTTATTTCTTCAAGCATTTCTTTCATTATTTTTCTGTTCTTTGCAATAATAGCAATATCATCTGCATATGCAATTATTTGACCACCTCTTGTTCTGAGATTTCCTTTATTTATATTTCGCAGTACATATTCTAATGCTAGATTAAATAGCGTCGTTGATAAGGCATCACCTTGTTTCATCCCTTTATTTATACTGAATTCCTCTGTCTCTCCTCTTTGTGTCTTTATGCTTATTTTTGTAGTTCTCATTGTCATTTCTATTAATTTTCTGAGTTTATGTGGAATTTTTAATTTTTTAAGTGCTGTCATTAATACGTTCCTTTTAATTGAATCAAATGCCTGTTTGAAGTATATGAATAACATTTCCAATTCTAATTTATACTCGTTTGCTTTTTCCATTATTTGTTTTATTGTGTGTATTGCATCTATTGTAGATCTTCCTTCTGTGAATCCACATTGGTACTGTCCTACTGTCTTCTTTGTGATCTTTGATAACCTCTTTTTTATTATTGATGTCAATATTTTATATGTTGTATTTAGTAATGTTATTCCTCTATAATTTTCACAGATTTGTTGGTCTCCCTTTTTATGTACTGTTATGATCTGTCCTACCCCCCAGTCACCTGGCATTTTCTCTTCTTTCCATATATTTTTCAATAGTGCAAGTATTTTTCCTCTTAGTTCCCTTCCCCCGTATTTTATTAGTTCCATATTAATTCCATCTTTACCTGGGGCTTTTCCATTTTTGCTTCTCTGTATTACTTCATCCAATTCCTCTAATGTTGGTTGTTTTGAAATTTCGATGTCTACTTCATTTGCTTCTTCTTCGTGTACTGTTTCCTCCTCGTCATGCATTTCTTCTTCTCTTGTTTCCTCCGTCAAGAGCTCTCTGTAGTAATCTCTCCATACTTGCTTGTATTCTTGGTCCTCTATTATCACTATTCCCTCTCTATTTTTTATTCCGTTTGTTTTGCCCTTGTATTTTTTGTTTTGTTCTTTAATCTTTTTGTAAAAACTTTTCGTATTTCTGTTTGTTCTTTCCTGCTCTATTTCCTGCATTTTTTTGTCTACCCATCTTCTTTTATTTTGCCTTATCACTTTCTTAGCATACCTTCTTAATTTTTCATATTCTTCTCTGTCTTCCTCTTTATCTGTTCTTAGCCATTTATTTCTGGCTTGCACTTTTTTTTCTGTTATTTCTCTACATTCTTGGTTATACCATTCGTTTCTTGTTTTAGCATGACTTTTACCTATCTGCATATTTGCACCTTCTTCTATTGATTTTTTGATCGTCTCCCATTCTGTGCTTATATCTTCTACTTTATATTTCTCTTTTATTTGAACTGTTACTGCCTCTTCATATTTTTTTCTTACTTCTTCATTACTCAATTTATTGACATTCCACTTTTTATGTTGGTTTTTTTGTTTTGTTTCAATTTTAACTTTTTGTCTTAAAATGGCTGTGACCATGTAGTGGTCTGAATCTGCACACGCACCTCTGTCCACCAAAGTTTAATTTGCTGTCATTAATTTTGACAATTTGGCATTTTGGCAAGTTGTCTCGGGCGTACGTCAAAAGAACATGCGCGTTGACTTATCTTGTTTTGTTATAGTATCATGGTATTGAACTAATCTATTATTATTTTTTTTTTTTTATAGAAACATATTCTAATATAGGAGATTTCTACGGAAAAACTTTTGACAATTCTCCGCAGAAAAACGATACGGCATCTGTGATAAACAAGATCTGGTGTGAATCGACGAATAACGGAAATATGAAACAAAATAATAAGAATATACAAATGGACAATCAAAATAAAATTGAAAATGTTGCGGCCAATGGAGATGTTGATCCATATCGGTCGACGAGAAGATATGATCCTGTGTATTCCTCTACAAACTCCGTTTTCGGAGGGGGGAATTATTATGATTTAACACCGGAGGCATCTGGTAAGTAGTATTTTTCTTATTTATAAAGACTATCTTCACAAAAGTATAATCTAATAAAAAAATTTAAGTAATTTTTATACAAGTTAAAAAAAGATTAACAAGTAAGAACATTATGTGTTCTCACAAGTTAAGATGTTTAAGTTACCAGTGGAACTGGTAACAATTACGTCGCCATGTTACCAATTCCACTGGTAACTTTAACATCCTAATTTTTAAGAACATATATAGTGTAACAAAAATTTAAATTAACAACATTTAACGAGTTTTTACCCATATATTTTAGTGGCTCAAACCATGTATACTTAGTTACACTGATGATGGAATTTTCATTCTCAAAACGTCCTGTAATTGTGATATAGCCCGTTTGGGTATTTTATTATATACATTTTATAAAGGATTTTAAATAAAAAAATATTTATCCATAAGTTCTTTTTGCAATATAGCTTATAGAAATTGAAAAATAATATTGACAAATCGTATAGAGACAAACTATTGCTATATTATTTAATTAATATAAAAAGTGTGCTACTATGTGTCTCTGTATATGCAACGACTCACGCAATAAGAAAACTGTGCCTAAGAAAACATAGCGAAAGAGTTGGTTAATACTGATAAGAGACAAAATGAAAAAGTATATAAACATAAAATAACCACTGTTTTTGATTTCTACTTTAATATTTGCTAGTTAACGTGTTGTTTAAAATTCTCTATTTTACAACCTAGTTAATTTTGAACACCCCCTTTGTCTGTTTTATATTCGTATAATTTGTTAATGTGAAGTTCGATTTAGTAACAACCGATTTGATTGATGCAGCATAAGTTATATTATGCAATTTGTAGTTTTCTTTAAGAAAAGGAAGAATTATATTGTCACATATTAGTGTGTAAGTTTATTAGGATTCCATTTATTAGTATATACCAGCAAAATTGAGTCATTACCTGTAAAAATGTCTGCAAAAATACACTAAAATCAAAAGGTACTAAAACTGTTTTCTTAGCGCATGTCTAAGTTAAATACTATGTTTATATGGGATTAACCCACAATTGATTGAACTGAACTTTTTGAACACATTTTTAACTTAAAATTTGACATTTTGGGTGGAAATTAAAACGTCAAATTTTCAGTTAAAAATGTATTTTGCATTACACTTAATTGTGTCATAATCCCATATAAACACAATATTTAACTTAAATTCAAAGTACCAGCAAAACTTTTTGATACCATGTGGTAAACAATAAATAATTTGTGGTAAGAGGATGCCAATGACAATGTCATTTAAGATACCCTAATCATTTTGTGGAATCTGCTATTAGAAACAAAAAAAGCGGATAAATATTATTGTTTTTGTTAAATAAAATTTAATTTCGAATAAATGTTACATATCTTCATTACTAAAAATGATATCACACAAAAGCTAATTGAAAGAATAAAAAAGAAAAGGAAATGAAGTCGGCGTTGTTCAAGGGAAACCTAACAGTAGCAATCGCCAAGTAAAAGATGAAATCAATAAAGAGAGTAGAAGGAGTAACGGGACGAGATAGTGGATAATATGCTGGTTTTAATAGGTCCATTTTTTTGTTTTAGGTTCAAATCAGAATCTCTACAATCATCTTCCACAAACAATCCACAACAACATCACGTCTTCATCACAGTTAACCACCACAAACACACTATACAAAACAAACAACTACAATAACTCAGCGGTTGTTCAGCGAGATCCATACTCTTCAACCAATCTGTACAATAACCAATCAGCTGCGTACGGTTATAGTAGTGTCGCCGGTAGTATTAGTGGAAGACCGTATGAAGAAGTCGGGAGGCATTACAGTGAAGTAACTGGTAAT
Organism: Diabrotica balteata; assembly: GCA_918026665.1. Taxonomy (NCBI): domain Eukaryota; kingdom Metazoa; phylum Arthropoda; class Insecta; order Coleoptera; family Chrysomelidae; genus Diabrotica; species Diabrotica balteata. The sequence continues at coordinate 60,686,299 of OU898278.1, forward strand.
AGTTTGTACCACGAAATACCAGACAATGTATATAACGATGTAACTGATGATTCTTTGAAACCTCATAGGCCCGCTCCGACAAAACCGGGAAATTTGCAGCCTTTAAGTATGCAACAAATACAGAGGAAGATTCAGCAAGGTCAAGTAAGTATTGATTATTTGGTGTGGTTGTTTTTTTAAAGATAAATCACATGCTATGATTTTTCGGACGGATCTCCCCAAGTTCAAGTAAATTTTATGAAATCGAATGAACTAAAGTGGAACTTGGATATTACGGCCTCGGTAGTTACGTCATATCGGTTGTAACGTCAATTTTTAATAGGTGCAGCTAAAAACTATTCGATAACATTATTAAAAATCCGGTTTATCGGCGAAAAATAAAGTAAGCCGTCATATAATTTTACAGTAGGTTGTCGTTTTTTGTTTTATGAAGAATACAGTGCAATGCGTTTCCGGCTTTGTGGCATTGTTTCTTCTTAGAATATGAGAAAGTCCGATTATCCCTTCTGTGTACAGTTATATGACCGACAGTTCCATGATTTCTCATTTATCAGTGCCATCCTAACAGTCAAAGTTTCTGTTTCAGTCAGTTTAAGAAAGTTTCGCTACCGTGAAATTGTGTTCGGCTTGTTATGGTTTTAGATTTAAATTTAGTAATTTTTTATTTTTTGATATGTCAAGTTGTAGTACTAAAAGAAAGGCTTTCCCTATAAAGGTCGTGATATATGAGCATTTGAAAGTGGTCGAAAAATTGCTGATGTATGTCCGCAATTTGGACTTCGACGGCAGACGTTAATTCGACTGTCGGCTCAATCCTAAAAAACAAGGACAAAATTTTAAAAGTCTTTAATAAGGAGGGACAAAATATTAAAAAGATTAGGAAGTGCATTCGTGGTGATGTAGATTCAGCTCTACTCAAATGGTTCAAGCAGTGTCGCAGTTCTGATATTCAGATGTCTCCAGGGCACTTTTAAAGAAGAAAGCTACAGAGTTCGGAAAACTGTTTGGTGAAGATTTCACATGCTCTAACGGCTGGCTAGATCGGTCTAGAGCCCGGCGCTTAATTTCCTTCTCGAAAATTGTTGGAGAGGCGAAATGTATGGACGAGAACGTAACAGGTGATTGATCACAAAACACACGAACACAACTAAGGCAACCATACAAAGATGAAGATATCTTCAATGGCGATGAAACTGGTGTCTTTTACAAATGAACGCCAGACAAAACTATAAATTTCCAAAAATTAAAAATGTGTCTGTGGAAAGCTTCCAAAACAAAGAGTCACGGCTTTTGTTTGTGCAAACAGGACAGGTACAGGAAAAAGAAAGCTTTTGGATATTGGGAAAAGTTTACATCCTAGATGTTTCAAAAACATAAAAACACTGTCAAAAACAAAAAAACAACTTTTGAAAAGGATGCTTTTTGGATGGACAATGGCAAACCCGTGAACATTACCATCCTTGATGCAGTTCACTTTTTAGACAATGCGTGAAGTGCGGTTACGTCAGTGACAATTTGTAAGTGCTTTCGTCAAGCTAAATTGACTGTAGTTTCTCCCAATGTTCAGGATGTTGACGAGAATGACGAAATGCCTTTGTCAGAATGGACACAAAAATTTAATGTAAACCAGAGAGAGATTGGAACTGATCTTGACAAATATATTTCAGTAGACGATCAGGTAGAAACATTTCAAGTTTTAAGTCATAAAGAAATTGTGAAACAAGTGCAAAATATGTAAATGGATGTTGATGAAGATCATGAAGAACAAGAAGGAGACTGCGTTGAACAATCCAAGAAACAATGAGAGCTGCTGAGGCCATATCCATGTTTAATAGTTCAGGGAGGTATCCACAACTATCAAAGCAACTCATATTATTAAGGACACTACAGAAAAAGAGTTTTTTCAGCATTAGAGAACTTTTTCATAAAAAATGTAAGTTCATGTATGTAATATGTTTCATTTCTTTTTTTTTTATTCTAAATGCAGCTGTACTAATTAATACTGCTGAAATAAAATTTTGCCTCGTTAAAATTTCATTTTTTTTCTACCTCTTTTATACGTCACTCTGATATAGCGTCATTTTTTACTGGACCCTTCAATGACGCTATAACCAAGTTCCACTGTATTTTCCAATACGGTCATCCCAGTAACGCATCTCAAAATCATCTACTTTAAAATTATTGATAGATGAATTGTCAATATAAATGAGGCAGATAAAATTAAATTAACAGAAGATTTTTTTTGTATTACCAAACAACAGAACAAAATCATTTGTTTAATTTGTATTTTAAAAATGATTTCAGGAATGGAAATCGAAATATCAAAATAAACGTATTTTCCGCTGAAATTGTGGTTAATTCCCATTAATGAATGTACATATTATTAAAATGTCAACAGCTTCCGAACAATATTGTTATTTTTTGTTTTTGTGTTGCAACAACAAAAGCCAAGCCAGTAATCTGATACTTTTATTTGTTTGTTTTAGTTGACTGCGGACGCAGAAAGGTTAATGACACCTGAATATAGAAGCAATAAAATTAGTCAAGTGAGAGATTGTATACCCGATGTAGACATTGATGAATGTCTAAACGTACTGCAGGCCAGCGGTTGGGATGTTGCCTTTGCTATTAAAACTTTAAAAATTAACAAATTAGTTAGGTAAGAACAGTTTCTACTACAGTTGAAATCTGTTTTATATCAAATACTGCGCCAAGGTTTATTCTGTATGATTTAACTCTTTAGTGTATTACAGGTAGTAGAAAAAAACACATTGTCTTCTCTGTTGTGCTTTATCTTCTTTATTTTGTATTTGTTACTCCATATCTTTGAGTAAGTAGACATTATTGAAAATAATATAGACAAATTTACAAGATTTCCATTTTGTACCGATCTTTCGAATGACATTTTCTTCTTTAGTGAAGAATATATCAACTGCATAATGTTGAGAGCAGGTGATTCCTACATAATGTTAGAGTACTTTTCTTTTTCTTTTATAGTTATACGTATTACAGTTTTGACAATATTGTGAAAAAAATTCAAGATCACATCTTTTCTATTAAGTGGCACATTTTGGAAGTTTTTAGAGAATCAATTTTTGTGAATTTGTGAGAATTAAGTTTGCGATGTGTATAAAACACTAGAATACAACAATAGACCTAGAATATAACATAACACTGAAATATCAAGTGCTTTATGCATATTAGAACACTATAGTTAACACTTTAAATGAACAACTAATAGACGCTTAGATGGCCGAGTTTTAATACACATCTTAAATCGAAATTTAAACTGCTAGGACTTTCTGTTAAATATTTCTGTAAGGGATCAGTGAGACATATGTTTCAATGCAATTGACAGTATTGGAACAATTCTAATGCGTTTTCGTTTTTTAAGATAATTATTTAGAATTGTTCAGATTCTTAGTGCCTAGTTGCTAGTGACTGCTTGAGATGGTGAAATTGAAAAGCAATATAAGGTTGAATGTTCGAATAAATGAACTTTGATGATACACAAGGCAAATATCGAACACAGTATTTAATCAAATCTTGCCCAAGTACTTTCGATCACAAGATCATCTTCAGGGGCATCTGAAATAAGCCAAGAAACGTTTTTTAAAAAAGGAAAATTAATTCACTTGGATAAAAACTCCAAGTTTATAGTTGAAAAAAGTTTTTTTATGTGATTAACGTTTATAGACTTACTTCGTCAGTTGTGGCCTATCCAGCAGTAACAGAATGTCATAAATGTAAATTGGGACATAACAAATACACTAAACAAAGACAAACGCTTTTGGACAAACAAAGGCGGAAATATTGAGATGACATGTGACAAATGACAGCTTGTGAAGGGCAGTTACAATAGATAAGTGATCTGCGCCTTTCAAGATTCTATGAAAGTAAGTATTGACCAAAGGTCCAACTGACACCACTATAGGAAATCAACTGAAGAAATATAAAATTATATCTAATATTTTTATGTAGATTGAATAATCCAGATCTCACATTCAAACCTGTCTATAATAATTAGGATGTTAGTTTGAGAGCAATTGAAGTTGACATAAAGTATGAATATAAGAAATAGACTAAACAATATATTAGACAGTGGATAGTTGACTACAATAAAATGGTCCACTAAGCGCTATCAGTACTGTAAAGAGAAAATCTGAATATTCAGTTGAATTGCTAAAAATTAAAATCAAAATTAAAAGCAAAATATATAAATGGGTTGTAATCCAAGTAGTTCAGTTGAATCCACAGTCAATGGAAGAACTTTCAAATTAATATGTAAATACTCAGTGCATGAAGTCTAAACAGTCGAGCTGGGCCCTCTACGAGGTGGAGCTGTAATAAAGTTTTTAAATATAGGATTAAATTTAGTACAATTTAAATTATTTTGAGTATTAAGACAGTGAAAGTTTTCATTTGTTTCCCTTGTAATCTCCAAATCTTCCAATAAATCCAACTCAAGATAGTTTTTCTTTCTACTGATGTCACGTAAGATGGATGAACCAGAATTGATGTTAAAATTGTGGTTGCTGGATACTAAGTGTTGACCAAAACTTGAAGAGTTTGGTCTTTTCAAATGTTCAGAGACTCTAGTGGATAACTTTCTGATGGTTCTACCTGCATAAGAGGCATCACAATCATCACATTTTAATTTGTAAATACCACTTTTATCAAGTGTATTCATCCTATCATTGGTATTGATTAAGAAGGAGCCTAAAGTGTTATGTGATTTAAACGAGATTTTGATGTTATCAATTGTAGAAGTAAAAAGTTTAGATATTTTATTGGAAATGCTGCTAATATAAGTGAAGGAGAAATATCTGATGTTATCTGAAACATTAGGTTGAAAAGACTGTGATGAATATGCAAGCTTTTCTGCAATTTTTAGTTTAGCTCTATTTAGAAGTTTGTATATAATGTTAGGATCATAGCCATTATTGACAGCAATCTGCTTAAGAGTATTGAGTTCTGTATTAAAATTATCATCAGAAAGAGGAAAGTATCTTTCTATCTGTCTGCAAAGGATAAAGATGCTATATCAACTATGCTTAAATTCTGTCTTGATCAGGACTTCTTTCAATTTAACCAAAAGATATATAAGCAACTAACAGGTTTAGCAATGGGATCTCCATTATCACCTTTTCTAGCTGACATTTTCTTAGACAGCTTAGAACAGAAGTTTGTTAACAACAACAACAAAATAGTTTTTTGGTCAAGATATGTGGATGATTGTATAGCTCTCATTAAGGGAACCCAAGATGATGCTCTACAGATTCTGGATGATCTCAATAACCTCCATCCTAACATCTCTTTTACTCTGGAACCAGAATCTGACAATAAGTTGAACTTCTTGGATATGACTATATCCCGTAACAAAGATTCTTTAGAGTACAACATTTATAGAAAACCCACCCAAAATGATCACGCTATACATGAAACGTCTAACCACCCAACTCAGCATAAAATGGCTGCTTTCAACAGTTACATTCATCGATTACTTAAATTTCCTCTTTCTGATGATAATTTTAATACAGAACTCAATACTCTTAAGCAGATTGCTGTCAATAATGGCTATGATCCTAACATTATATACAAACTTCTAAATAGAGCTAAACTAAAAATTGCAGAAAAACTTGCATATTCATCACAGTCTTTTCAACCTAATGTTTCAGATAACATCAGATATTTCTCCTTCACTTATATTAGCAGCATTTCCAATAAAATATCTAAACTTTTTACTTCTACAATTGATAACATCAAAATCTCGTTTAAATCACATAACACTTTAGGCTCCTTCTTAATCAATACCAAAGATAGGATGAATACACTTGATAAAAGTGGTATTTACAAATTAAAATGTGATGATTGTGATGCCTCTTATGTAGGTGGAACCATCAGAAAGTTATCCACTAGAGTCTCTGAACATTTGAAAAGACCAAACTCTTCAAGTTTTGGTCAACACTTAGTATCCAGCAACCACAATTTTAACATCAATTCTGGTTCATCCATCTTACGTGACATCAGTAGAAAGAAAAACTATCTTGAGTTGGATTTATTGGAAGATTTGGAGATTACAAGGGAAACAAATGAAAACTCTCACTGTCTTAATACTCAAACTAATTTAAATTGTACTAAATTTAATCCTATATTTAAAAACTTTATTAAAGCTCCACCTCGTAGAGGGCCCAGCTCGACTGTTTAGACTTCATGCACTGAGTATTTACATATTAATTTGAAAGTTCTTCCATTGACTGTGTATTCAACTGAACTACTTGGATTACAACCCATTTATATATTTTGCTTTTAATTTTGATTTTAATTTTTAGCAATTCAACTGAATATTCAGATTTTCTCTTTACAGTACTGATAGCGCTTAGTGGACCATTTTATTGTAGTCAACTATCCACTGTCTAATATATTGTTTAGTCTATTTCTTATATTCATACTTTATGTCAACTTCAATTGCTCTCAAACTAACATCCTAATTATTATAGACAGGTTTGAATGCATCGAGCAATAAGATAAAAGAGGGAATCTAATCCTTATGAAAAGGAGACCAAAAAAGTGGCCTCTGATGGCGGACATATCCGGAAATGCGAATGCGCCAAATTTAAATTTTCCGACACTTATCAACAGTAGCTATATAATATTTCGCAGAATGTGTCTTAGACGAGAAAGTTTTAATTAATTATTAATGATAAGAGTCTAAAATGCGACACAATTGTTAAAAAACTTCAATATAAATAAGATTTAATGTGACATTTGGGACAAACAATAACATAACCCAACTAAATTTGATGTCAAACAAGGAGAGAAACTCTCTTTCCTTATTTTATGTGGCCTCTAAAGATCGCACTTCCTGTCTAACAATATGTTTGCCCCCACTACCTTTACATTCCCTCTGTTGTCTTTTTGCTCGATGTTTGAATGTAAGATCTGGATTATTCAATCTACATAAAAATATTAGATATAATTTTATATTTCTTCAGTTGATTTCCTATAGTGGTGTCAGTTGGACCTTTGGTCAATACTAAGTTTCATAGAATATTGAAAGGCGCAGATCACTTATCTATTGTAACTGCCCTTCACAAGCTGTCATTTGTCACATGTCATCTCAATATTTCCGCCTCCGCCAGGCTGGGAGCCATTCTGTCTCCGGCTTCTATATAAAATGTAGCTTCTCCAATTTTAAAGTGTTTGTTTGTCTTTGTTTAGTGTATTTGTTATGTCCCAATTTACATTTATGACATTCTGTTACTGCTGGATAGGCCACAACTGACGAAGTAAGTCTATAAACGTTAATCACATAAAAAAACTTTTTTCAACTATAAACTTGGAGTTTTTATCCAAGTGAATTAATTTTCCTTTTTTAAAAAACGTTTCTTGGCTTATTTCAGATGCCCCTGAAGATGATCTTGTGATCGAAAGTACTTGGGCAAGATTTGATTAAATACTGTGTTCGATATTTGCCTTGTGTATCATCAAAGAAATTGAAAATGTGGGTTTGTTGAGTCTTGTAAAAATGGATTTATTCATCTTTGGAATTGAAAACTTTGCTATGGAATTTGAATGTTTTGAGATATTAAGGACAAGTTGGTATGGTGTGCCCATTGATATGTATAAGATAACTCTCTGTGAGAGTGTTCTGGAAATATCGTTGTCATTGGATTGTGTAAACCACTGTATTAATATGTTCGATATTAAAGTATTTCTGGACACTTCCCTGTTTCTGGACGTGTTTAGACGTGAAATATGTGTATATAAGGCCTCAAACGTTAGGCGCCATTTCGTGTGAATATCACATTTCCTTGAAATATTACAAGCCAGAACGAATAATTAACAGGGTGTACCACATGCAGAACGAAGATATGTTCAGAAAACTGGAAGCATTTGAGATGTGGCTATATCGGAGAATACTTAAGATTCCGTGGACTGACCGAGTCTCAAATGAGAAGATCCTCAGAAGAATGAATAAAAACCGAGGGGTACTGACCACCATCAAATCTCGAAAGTTACAATTGTTCGGGCATATTATGCGAAATGAATCCAGATATCCCCTCCTTCAATCCATCCTGCAAGGAAAAATATTTGGAAAACGAGGTCCAGGAAGAAGAAGAACATCTTGGTTAACGAACCTCAAAATCTGGTTTAATGCAACATCTGTGCAATTTTTTCGCGCTGCTGCAGATAAGATAAAGATTGCCATGATGATCGCCAACATTCGTAACGGATAGGCACATCCAGAAGAAGACCACATGCAATCGACACTAAGTTTGGGTAGCGATTTTAAGGTTCCAGTAAGTTTAGGAGATGAGACGAAAAATTGAAAAACAATGTTAACAGTGAAAACCTGTTGAGAATTTTGTAACGTCCAAATTTAAAAATAAAAATAAATAAAAAATAAAGTGTAATTATTTGGTCCTAGGCCAGAAGGAAGTTGTTGCCTATACAATAAGTTCACATGCCTGAGTATGTATTAAAAAAAAATAAACAAAACATACCGTACTGATATATACTTTTATAAAACTATCTGTCCTCAAATATGTCTTCACGGTATTTATGTTAAACATAGAAAAGATTGTCACTTATTACTCTTGTAAAAGAAGTTAATAAAGAAGAAATTAAAGTACTTGGTATAGTCTAATTACACATGTATGCGGGTTCTTTAGATGGTAGAAAATTGAAATAATTTACAGTTTTGGATGATTTGCTTGCTGTTTTTCATAAAAAAACAGAAATTGGAGCTAAATGGACACCATTGTAGAGAAATTAACGAAATGATGGATGCTAGATCAGCTTATCTGGCTAATGTAGATTTAACTTGGCACTCATCTGAGAGAAAAATTTTTGTCCTAGATTTTGGATGATTTTGCACTTCAGAAGCAAACTGACAAGGACCAAATACAGATATAAATATAAAGAAGATAATCCACAGATCAAACATGCTGGGCTCTTTGGGTTCATCACCCTGAGAGTATATCTAAAGTGAAGATGTTCCCATTCGATGAATAATAAATAAAAAATACCGGGACCACTTTGAGAGCAACTCCTAAATTGTCGAAGTTAAAATATGTATTCTTCTCTTCTTTGAGTACCGTGCCCAAGTTTTGGCGTGGGTAGCTTCCATGACGATTTGCCGATATCGTTCTCGATCTTGCGCGGCATTTAATAATTAATCTGCTGATAAGCCAGTCCTTTGACGAAGGTTTCGGAGCCATGAGTATTTCTTTCTATTGAAGGAAGAAGAGGAATTGGTAGGTAGGAAGAAAGTATGTATTACCCCAAAGATAATTCGAAAGTGATTCATGTCCCTCTGCTGGCAAAAATAAGTATTTAGGTGCGATCAGTCCGCAAATAATTGATTGATTGAAATAAAAGGTATGATGCAATATGCGGAAATGAGGCCAGCGTTTTGCAAGAAAAACCTTTCTAAAAAGCAACACATTCCTTTAATAGAAAAGAGCGACACATTCCTTTAATAGAAAAGAGACAAAATATTTTAAACGTTGTTCTTACACATTTCACTACATTATAATTACGTGAAACACAAATATTATTTTAAATTCATACAAATAACAATTGGACTTCGTTTTTAGGTTAGGAGTAGCAGATAGTAGCCGATGCGAGACAGCTTTACAACATACCAATTGGAACGTTGAATTGGCAGCATCAGCTATACTTGACCTTTAGTACTGTTAGGAAATACGTTAAATATGAAATGTAGTTAGGAGTCACTGAAGATATTCGAAAAGTCACTAGTCGTACGATAAGTTCTTTCCCTAGGACCTCATGAAAAATATTTTTTTTATATTCATTAATTTGTATATATGTACTTATATGGTCCAGCCATGTTTACATCACAATAAATAAATAAGTCAATAGATTTTGTCCTACAAAAATAATTTTTTAATTTTGAAATAATTTTTAATTGATTTAGTTTAGAGGTGCTATACACTGTTTTTTTTTTTCGAATTACAAACTAGCTTTTAGTAATCATGAAGCCTTGTACTAACTTTTATATTGCAACAAATTAATCATTTGTGCTATTCAAGATAATAATATAATCCACAGATCGCACTGCTAACGTTTGTTGGCCTTTAAGTTCTAGTGACTAGAAAATGTTTTTACTTTTTAAATTTACTACACTCAAGTAGATGAGAAATACTTTTGAATTAATTTTGAAATATTTTTTTTGTTTTTGATAGATTGAAACAAGGAATTAACTAGATTTATACTGATGGATCAAGGTAGAATGATACTTTACATGTTAATGTCGAGATTTTTCAAAATAGCGGATTTACATATATGAGTATAATTCTATCTGCCTCATATATATTCAGCCAGTTCAGTCGGATGACACATAATAAAAAAAGTTGAGACAAGAATAGGTTATATTAGGGGATCAGCTCTTGTCTTTTTTTTTAAATAATTCTCCTTTCTTATGCTTTTTGTTGAAAAACATCCAAAACCTAGACTCGTTATATAAAATTTAGTACAAGCTCTACAGTTTAATAAAAATGTTATCTGAACAGCGGAAATTCTGTCTAGTCTATTACTGATATTTATTTTTAAAATTAACAATTTGTATATATTATGAAAATGGCAACCAGAAGGGTAGAATTTATTATACAACTAGATATTAATTGAAGAGGATTTTCTAACGTCATCACATAATTACTCAATTAATTAAGCATTGTTAGATAGTACACGTGCCAAAGGAAATCTAGTTAAAATAGTGCGTTCTGATTTATTCATGTGAATGAATCAGCAGAAAAAGTAGGACAAAATAAAAGTTTAGCCAGTTTAATATTAGCGTAATTTATAAATTTAAGACTTTTTGATCAAATGGTACACAGTACTTTAGCATTTTTTCTGAAATATTCGTTGAAATGTTCTGACATTAAAAATAATTATGAAAATATACGATAGTTTAAAAAACCATTGATAGTACTGAATTAACAAAGTGCAAGAATCGCCTGTTAAGATATAAATTTTATGGCTAATAGATATTACAAGGCAATAACATCTGTTACAAATTGAAACATTAATTTTATTAAAATAAATCGGCGAGTCGCGCAAGTGGAAAGTTATATCTTTAAATGGCCAAATTGGAATGAGTTAGAAATAAATATAAGCGGATAGTACTTCAGTACGATCATTCACGATATTGAACCGGTATCATATAAAAAGTAGAATTATGAAAAATGATTAAAGACCGAAATGTCAAAGCAGCAAAAATGGAACATGACAAATCGAGAAAAATTTTAAAGTACAAACAACGGAATAGAAAATTAAACTGTTGAAACTAGTTCGAATAAGATACGGAAAGCTTGCTTATGTGAAAAATAAAAAAAAATCTAAAACTATCTTTCCTAGAATGAGTTCCCAAGTATAGATGTTTACAATATATATAATTAAAGGAATATTGATGAAAACACTTCGAAAGTGAGTTGAGAAAAGTTGAAAAAACGGCTCTTGGTTTGGGACGGGTGTTAAATCACGAATTATCCATTTCAGTAAAAATTAAGAAGTAGAATTTCTACGGAACAAACGTACTCAATATGCAGCAGGAGAATTGAGTAATGTCTTAAGGAAATGAAACTGCTGAATGTTGATATTTTATGAATCTGTGGGCGAGGTGACCTGGAAATGGAATATATCAACAATAAGACACAGCGTTCTACTACTCGGGATGTACAAACAACGATCCACAGCTCAGTATGACGTCAAATTATTAATAAGAACGATGGAGAAATCGGTAATAAACGTTCATAACGTGCTCTCAGAATGAATCATCGTTATTCAACTGGCGGGTACAACATTCAACATCATCTCAGAGATTAAATAGTTTTACGTAAAGCTGCAGGAAGTACTTCGATTACTTAAATTTCAGTAGATAGATATAATAATAAATATTTAAATGCAAAAGAGAATCAGTTCCAGGTGTCGCAGATCGGTTTGACCCAGGTGATGGGAATGTATGGCACAAGATCTAACCATTCTTACGATTTATATCCAAAACGTCTCTACACATGTAAATCTTCCCAAGATACGCTTAATAGGTAGTACGAAATCAAATCGATTATTTTATAATCAATAATCTAAATAACGTGACACAATCGATGCATATCCTGGAGCGGACATCAACTGAGACCACAATTATCTAATAGGAACCTAATGTTGGGGGAAAACTGATACGGATTCTAGAAAAAAATAAAAATATACGACATAAAGGCTGGGAGGGAAAATAACAAGAAGGAAGAATTTAAAAGTAAAATAAAGAGTAACGTCAAACAACCTAACCAACTGAGGAGCATACTGTAGAAGAAAATTAGGAACATATAAAGCCAAACCTTAGGGTGAGTCAAACCGTTTGGCTTTAGTTAAAATATGAAATATGGCAAACGGGCTAGTTCCCAAAGCCAATACTGTCAAGACCACACACAACATACGTTATATCACGGTCATACTCGCAGATAAGTTAGAGGATTTACAGGAACTTCTAAATGATGTCGACAGAATGGAAAACGTATTTGGCGTAAAAACCAATATCGATAAAACAAAGTGTAGCAAACAACATAACCAAGCCAAAGCTTTAGTGGATAGTAAACTTTTGAACGAGCTACTCCACTGCATTTTGCAGGGTAAAATTGAAGGAAAAGAGCCCCAGGACGAAGAAGAATATCCTGGCTTGCTAACCTGAGAGCATGGTATAGAAAGACCTCAACACAGCTATTTCGTATAGCAACCAATAAAATCATTATATCCAGAATGATTGCCAACGTTCGAAACGGACAGGCACCCTAAGAAGAAGAAAGTTTTGAAAAGAGTTGACAAGTTCAAGTACATTTGAGGCAATATCAACAACAAACTTAATAGTGATGTAGATATAAAAACAGCTCTGGTAAGGTCAATAATAGCTAAATTCAAAAATATTTATGCAATATGGAAAGTTTGAGTCCCAGTTTATTAAAATGTTAATATGGCCCATAATAACACACGGGGCTGAGGTTTTTTAAATTCAAATCAATTAATTGCATAGAAGTATTCGGAATATGGAAATTACGGAAAGTTCTGCGCATCTCTTGGGTTGATAATGTGACAAAGAGGGAAGTATTAAGAAGAGATCAAACCGAACGTGTAATGTTACAAACTATAAAACAATTAAAAGTTTTCTATTTGGGACATATAATAAGAGGTCATAAATATGAGATATTACATGTCAGTTAATGAAACTGTTCGATCAAGAGGGGTATTACCATCTAGAATTTGACAATGGTATACAATATTTTTAAGTAAGTATGAAAATCTAAAGACGATGCCACTAAATAACCCATTAATTCGTCCGAAACCAGGATTGATTTCACAGCGACTAATCGGTATTGTCAAATGTAAATGTTTCTTTAACAAATCTTGAATGTGTTGCCTGTGTGAGGCCATTTCAAATAGGTAAAAAGAAATAAAAATAAAACTTACAGTCAATTTCTTCTACCACTAACGACCCGTTTCGAATACTATAATTTGCTATGAATCTTCAGGTCAACGGTACATGGTAAACTAAACGCTTAAAATATAATAACCCGTATAGGGTGCTGTATGGTACAGAATATACAGCAATTATGCCAATATTATATGTGTGCGATTATTAAATAGAACTTTAAAATTGGTTACAAACAACGTAAAATTAAGTGACAAAAACAATCCAGTAAAATTGAAATTAAATAAATGACCAATAAATACTAGTTACATGCCGACTACCTTAAGACCTGAACATGCATAGCAAATTATAGTATGGGAAACCGGTCGTTGGTTGTAGAATAAATTGATTGTGAGTCTTATTCTTATTTCTTTTTACCTATTTGTATCTTAAACAATTTGATCTTATAAAAAACAATGATAACATACATAATTAAGAATTTTTAAATAACTAATGATTTTAATACTAAAATGGTTTACCGTGTACTTTGGATAGATTGGATAAAATAAATCATCTACTTCTCACAAAAGCATAAAGGAATGTGATGCTAATAATTAAATAAAATGTGTACTAACTATACTTATAGAAATCATTCAAATTATGCCAGTTTGAATCTATAATTAAATGTCATATATCAATAGATATCTAGTGTACATGTCAAAAGCATAAAACTAAAAATTACTGTGCTCATATTAGAAGAAATATAGTTGTTTATCATTAAGTGTACACATATATGCTTCCGATGGTTTTCTAATTGCCTCCAAAACACGACCTTCTCCTATTTATTTTATGTTTGGGATTTCTAATAAAAAAACACTGATGACCTTTACTTAGTTGGATGGTGTTATGCAAAAAAGTCAAAACACACAAATCTGATTTTGAGATAAATAGCTTCATGGTCTATAATTTGTTGCAAATCACATGTTTTATTATAGTGTACCTATAATATACCATTATATCAGTAAAACTTGATTTACTTTTTCAACACAATTAAAAAAAAATACTAATCATTTCTGTGTAAAAAAAAATAAATTTTTTTTAAACAGTAACTCACATACGAATTATAAAATATGTTTTATTAATCAAAAATAGAGAAAAAAATATTATTTGATAAGAGATAATTAAAAATTTTGATATTATTTACAAGTGTTTTAAATAATTTTAATCCGCTACATCAAAGTCCACATTTTCTACTCAAAACCACCAACATCTATATATATCCAGCTGTTCGGAAGAAATTATGAAATGGTTTTAGATCTTGTGGTACACTCTTTAATATTTCTTTGAGATCTTTGATTCCATATCTTTGAATGATTTCTGCAGTCGACTTTTTTATCTACGTCTACTATTTATACGTTTTCTTCTGCATTCATGTGCAGCAAGAAAGACTTAATCTTTAAAATTTTGATTTCATGACTCTTGATACAATTTACTTTCTTTTTCTCTGAGTCATATTTCCTGTCTGATTGATTCCAATAGTTTGTCACTTGAAATAATTTCTTCTATTTTGTTAACAAGAAATTTGTTCTTTCTCCTACATTCTTTCATAACATTAATGTAGTCTACATCCGTGTTTCAGCACTGTTGGATCTTTAAAGAGCACTTAACATCTCCAAATCTAAATCATTGGACAGAAAGGTATGTCCTGGTAGTAAGAACCGTCAAGTAATAGAAACGAGAGATGGATGGTTATGCAATGTGTGCATCATAAAAGTACTACATGAGTACTGTGGTTTTAACCACCACTACAATCTGACCACAGAACCAAATTCTTAACAGATGGATTAATACGATCTTGTACGTACTTCCTTAGACAGGATCCAGCTGTTGGGTTCCTCTCACAGCTTCAGGTTCACTTTAAAGTACAGTAAATAAAATGTTGACTTACCTTTTTATTATTAGGAAAGTTCTGCCGCTTTCCACATGGTTTATGATCTTTTAAATATATCAGGTTGAATAATATAAAAACTATTATCCAAATAATAGAAGATAACAACGATCCTCTAATCTGTTGTTTAACTGTTGTGGGTTGATACAGAATTGTGTGACTATTGCAAAATAAACTGAAATAGCTGACTGTGCGTTGGGTGCTTTTAGCCTATAATGGCTATAATCTACCATGTAATTAGGAAAACTCAATTTTTAATGTTTTGAGGTTTAACTCCTTTTTCCATAACACCGTCCAGTTTACCTTTGAATATCGTTTCTAGTTATATACGACGTATAAGTTCTCCAACACTGGTTTCTATTTTGTGTTATGCTAGTACACGATTCATTTACATACTATGAATGTGCACAAGGCAAAAGAGAATAATGTAACAGAATATCTAGACTGATTTATATGGTAGAATATAATTTGATAAACGAAAAGTACGATTTTCAATGGTAAACAACTTTTAATATAATAATAATATACTATAAAACAAACATAAATTAATTGGTAGGTAACGTTGCATTTAATAATATTTGTTTTTGGCTCTAAAGTAAAATAAATTGTTTTCTTCGTCTTAATAATAATATCATATGGCATTTTTGCCGGGGAGATTCTTTCGGATAGTTTTCGGCGCCAATTGTATTTTTAACCCTGTTTCAAGTAGCTAGTGTTGATGCACACTAGCCAAGAGGGACCGATGGCTTTACGTGACCTCCGAAGCATGGTGAACGGCTCGTATCATTTTTAGAAAGGAAAATGTCGTTGTCGCATGCAATAAAAGGAACATATAAGGGCTATATCTAACAAAATCATGTGTACGTCATGTTTGACCATGTCGGATAACTAAATCGTGCATTTATAAACATCTTAAATGTAGGAAAATCTAACGACATAAAGGAAGAGCTAGGCGGTAAACCTTAGATCAAATAAAAGAATAAGTAAAAAAGAAATGGACCTGATCTATCTCACATTTACGTTTTTAGTGAAAATTTTATTATGCTTATTTTGTTGCTAATCAGCTCTATAACTGCTGTACTGTCAGATTTTGTAATAAATGTAATGCGTCATTGAATTATGTTAGAGAACGGATTATGCCTACCTATTAATTTAATGTCGCGCGTTTCCAATATCGGGGAAAGTTTTAAGTAAGGGCTATTCCAAGATTTGATTATATCTTTGCTATCTTTATTACAGTGCAAATCACATTACAAATTTAAATATTATGTTTATATGGGATTAAGCCACAATTATTATTGGTTATAATGAAAATCAAATTTTTAACTTACTAGTGTTTGACCTTTTCCGTTTTCCCAAAATTTTTTATAATAATTTTTGAGAACGATCAGTCAAACACGAACGTCAAACACTAGTTAGTTTAAAAAAACATAATATTTAAATTAGACATGCCACAAGAAAATAGTTTCAGAACCTTACTACACTACTCATGTAATCATGAATATAAAGATTTCGAAGATTTGCTATACCAAAAATTTTATTATCTCTGCTGTATATGTTACAATGCAAACCAGGCCAAAAATATAATCATGAATATGAATATTTCGAAGAAATTGTAACATTTCTTCCGCCACCTCTCATTTATGGTCGAAAATCTTAATAAGCTAATTAAAACAATAAAATTTTAATTATACCTATGCTAAATGTTTATAATTTGAATTATAAAATACAACGTCCCCGAAGAAATGTTCGTAACTAAACTCGAAATTCAATAGGATTTTCAGATAACGTTTCAAAAACAGACTGAAGAACATCCGAGTTCGTATCTACATGATAATCGTCCGTTTTAATTGAGTTTAAACACATTGAAATTACTTTGTCAAAAGCATAATTACTTTCTATATACGCAATAATAAGTCGTCTTCTTTTACCCGAAGGTGCTTTTCAGCCGGTTGAAAGTTCCTGATTAAAAAGACTTTCCGTCATATCACTATGTGTTTATCGATTAAGAAACTGTTTCGGTTTCTCTTTACATACCGAAAATTCGTCTCACGGAATATTCTGTGTAATACTTTTAAAAATATTTTTTTTGAAGTATCATTTGCATTAAATTCTTATTCAATGGTTTTTAAGTGCACCTTTCATCTCTAAAATAAAATCTGTGAATTTTCCTTCTGATTTAGTTGTAATACACAAATACAACAAATCAGCATTCTTAAGTCTTAAAAATATGAAAAAAAATTGGTTACTGACAATCCTATTGAGTTTCGAGTAGAGTGTATATATTTTTCATAATCATTTACTTTTAATGTATCCCGTCTACAAGTTATTAGAATTTAAAAATGTTTCTCTAGAAATATGGTAAAAAATGTATTCAGTAAACATTTTAAATATATACAAGACATGCGGAATGTACGTTTCCGTTATTTTCCTTCTAAAATATAGTAACTAAGTTTCGTAAAATTGTTACTAATTTTATGAGTTTCCCTATACTTTATAGAATAGCTCTGCATCATCTATATGTTATAAATTACCTACATACAACATTATTTAAAGAAAGTAAAATATTTTTTCACAAAAGTTGTTGTTATTTCCTACATTTTATTTCAAATTTTCTACTAAAAGCTAAGAATTAAGATATATTTTTATTGCTACGAAATGAATCCGTTAATGCAAGGATCATATTGATCTTAAATTAATACAAATATCATTACTGAGTCTACTTAAGTTTATAACGAACATACAAAGCACCTGTGGCCGAATATGGAATAGAAAGAATGATAACACTCAAACATAATTGGGTAAAACACTCTTAACAAGAATTCCTCCATTTCTACACATCTGTCTAGCAGCCACTGTTCTTTAGCTTTGCGACACTCTTTTTCGTATTTGTCGGATAATCTGCTGATGTTTGGTTCGGTCTTTGTTTTTAAATGATCTGCGGTCGTCCATCATTGATAATATGTCGTCAGTCATCCAATTCTTCTTTTGTACTTTTGGAAAGCGATCAGAGACTTGGTGGTGGTTACGATAGCTTTTTTTAATGCAATTCCATTTGTCTTCTATACTGGCTGATTGTTTAGATCTTGCCGTGATATCCGCTATTGCCTCATTTAATTTTTCTGTGACTTTTAATTTAACGTTAGGTTGGTTGTGATGGCACTGAATAAGGTTCCGTTTTCACTTTTTGGTCATTGAGTAGCACATCTACTAAATATTTACCGATAATTATATCAGACGTCACGAATATCCGTTAATCTAGTGTCTATGAATTTTTGAAAAATTTGTAAACGATTGCATTTAAAAGCCCCTTTATGCGTATTTATTGTTTGTGCTTTAGCACCTTCGCGGTTGACACTTAACTGCAGATAAGCTCGCGCTATGTCCAGTTTTGCAAAAACTTTACCGACTGCAAGTGTGGATAGGATACCCTGTACCGATGGCACTGAATAAGGTTCCGGATTTAACGCTAAATTCAATGTGGATTTGTAGTCACCACAAATCCTAACCTCCCCGTTTTCTTTGCAAATAGTCACAATTGGGGTGCACCATTTTGGGTGCGTAATCGGCTCTATAACCCCTTGCGCAATAAGCCTGTCCAGTTTAACTTAGATTTTGTCGTCTTTTAGCGCAAATGGAACTTTACGAGCTTTACTCATACTTAACCAGCTTTACATTTTTGTCCAACGAAAAACTTACTGGGGGACCACGGTAAGATCCCAAATCTGTATTAAATACATCTGGATATTCTTCTGAATAATTAATCATTGATAACATTTGACTTTTACCCCAGCTATGGTTAAACCTAAACCAGTTTCTACCGAGTAGACTGGCGCGATTGCCTTCCGTGGCTATGAGAGGAAGTGTCGCTGATCTTGGACCTCTCTTTACCTCCACTTCACATTTACCCAGTGAATAACTCGCGCCTGAGTCAACCTCCATTTTCACTTTTTGGTAATGCTATCAAATGTCACGTGATTTAACGAAAATTCATAGAATACTTTGATAAAAAACACTCTGAGTGTTCCCCGAAACCGGCTCGGTGTTGGACGTAGATTCCACGCCAGTCTAATGTACTTTGAGTTTGTGATTTTGGTTCTTCTTTTTAGCAAAACAAGTTATTTCGATATGTCCAGCTTTCCTGCAATATGTATAGGTTGATTTAAGTTTCAGGAGAATGTTCCCTATCGCACCGAAAACATTTCTTGGTTTCGCGATTAACTCATTGTGGTTTGAACTGACCCAGTTGATTTTTACGAAAACTTACCGCGTTTAAATCTGGGCTCGAGTCACTTTCTCGTAGCACCGCCAAACTTTCCACGGTCACCTCGTGTGCAAGGCACGTCTTGCACGTCCTTAAGTTTTAACTTATCTGTGGCTAGCAACATTTGCTGTAGCGATTCGTTGGTAATACCACAAACGAGTCGGCCACGAAGCACTATGTCAAGGCTAGTTCCGAAACCACAGGGTTCTGCCAATTTTCGTAATTCTTTCGGATACACAGATATTGTTTCACCAGTCTGTTGATTTCGACGATAGAACTTAAACCTGCACAAAATTTCAGACGTTTTTGGCGAAAAATGCTTTTTTAACTTAACCATGATTTTGGTTATAAGTTTTATCAGACACTTTGGACGGCGCGACCAAAGATCTAATAATATCGTATCTATTAGGACAGCACAAACTTAAAAATATAGCTTTTTTCTTATCAGGGTCCGTAATGTTATTTACCGTGAAGAAAAATCTATAGGTACGCTCGACGTATGATTCCCAACCTTTGGAGTCACCCATGTTAAACTGTTCGATGTTTCCGAATGCCGCCATCTTGCACACAATTTGCTTTATTTATCACCGGGAGGAATAATGCACTTAAACTGGCACACACGAATCGGACCGGGTTGTAAATAATAACCACAGTACCTATAGGAAATACTACGGACTTTTATTATCACTCCAAAACCTAATGCAAATAAATATACCTACATAATTAAACGATCGTCCGGTCTGTCTCATCCTGAGTTTCTTTTCCAGCAGATTGTGACGTAACCGCACTGCATGGTTGCCAATACATCACACTAGCTTTATTATCCCAATACTAAAATCTGGAGATAATTAATTTTCAAGTGAACAATTATCGGCCTATTCGCATTCTAAGTTGTATTCCCAAAGTTTTTGAGAACCTTGTCTGTGACTATTTGTCAGCAACTTTAAAAGGCTCTCTTATCGACCGGCAATTTGGATTTCTCTCTAGCCGCTCCACTGAACTTAATACATTGACATTTACTGATATCCCTATAGAATCTCTTGAAGATGGCTTCCAGGTTCATGTTGTATACAGACTTTACAAAGGCGTTTGCCCGTGTAAATCACAAGATTTTAATCAATAAGTTGAAGAGTCTGGTTATGCAGGGTGAACTTTTAGAATGGTTGTTATCCTACCTAACTAAAAGAATACAAGTAGTATGTGTTCAGGGTTTTCAATTGTTTGAGATTAAGGTACTTTCAGGAGTACAAGGATCACACCTAGGGTATGTACACCTGGGTATTACATGCAACAGCTTAAACTTATTCATAAGATTTTATTATGCAATTTGCAATATAGTGAAATTTTGCAATGGATTGTATATTTTATTGTTTTATTCTGTGATATTGACGATTTATGTAGCTTTATTAAATTTATTTTTATTATTGAGTTTAATGCGTTGACAACTAATGGTCATTATTAAATTTTAATTGTTATTACTTTTTTTTTACTTTTATAAGCTTTGTCTATAAAATTGTACAGTTTTCAGTGACAATAAAGCATATTTCTATTCTATTCTATAGGACCTCTTCTATTCAATTACTATGTTAATGACAATGTTTGCTGACGATGACAAATAATGTTTGCTGACAATTTAAAATCATATTTTAAAATTGAGAATGATGGTGACTAGCAAAAACTACAGTCTGATTTGGATTAGTTGAGCTATTGGTGTGACAGCAATGGAATGGAACTTAATGTTAAAATTTGTCATTTAATGGATTTTGGTCGGAATAAAACTCTTACAAATCATATCTATACTATTAATTCCAGCTTATCCTACATTCCCCATATTTCATCTTTTGTCTCAAAATCAGTTCAACTTTTGGGGTTTATCAAACATTGTGCTAAAGACTTTCTAAATATCCCATCCATAAAAATTTTGTAATGTTCATTTGTGAGACCCCACCTAGATTACTGTTCATGTGTTTGTTCTCCCCACTATAAGACCCATATTCAAGCTATTAAAAAACCAGAGGATTGAAGATATTAACTATTCAAATATGGAAAGGTTCCTCAACATAATTTCTCTCCAAATCCGATGCATGCACAAAGATCTCATTATGTTTTATAGTATACTGGACTCTCATTATTTTTGGTCCTCAACTATTGGAAAATATTAATCTCCATGTACCCAGTAGACAAACACGGCTAAATCAACCCTTTTATATTAGACCCCATCGCACAAACTATGGACACAATTTCTTCACACCTAGAACACCAAGGTTTGCTAATCAATATTCCCAAAGGTTGGATTGTTATAGTATTCCAAAAGAATTTAAAGCTCAGCTTAAGAACTGTGTGTGATGTCCTTGTGTTTTGTACATTCTTTGTTATTTACTGTTCCTACTTTCATTTTTTGTTTGATTAAAATTTTTAAATTTAATTTAAGTAGGTTACATTAAGAAACTTCTGTAATTTATTAATGTTTACATTGTATTTTAATTGGGTGATTGCCCGTTGATAAATAAGTACTGTAGGTGAAATATTTGAGTAGGTGCGGATTGCGAAGATGTTTGGGAGTGGAGGTTTTGGTTATAATTTTCAGAAATTATCTGTTATCTAATTATTTTCAGAAATTTCAGCGTTATAATGATTAAAAGTTTGTTTTTGGAGCTGATAAATTCACACTAACTAGTATAAGGGTCAGGACTGAACTCTCATGAGGCCTTTTGAAATTAGTGGATCAATATATGTACAGATAGTCAAGAAGCTATATTTCTCATTTGAATAACTACCAAAAAATCAGTACAAATGCTTGGGATTATGAGTTTGCATGACATTTTGATCTTTTTTAATTTTGGTCATTAATTGAGTATATGGATATACTAACAAAAAATCAAGAATATTATTTAAAAATTATTTATTAAAAAACCGTTGTTACTAAATAATTACATTTATTCTAATAACATTTACAGATAACATTATGTCATCAAAACCATTTTCTCGTCTTTCAAAATGTTTTAAAGTAAACTGAACAAACAACTCATATATTTTTAGTAGCGTATTAGGAAAGACTTAAAAAATGCGCTCATAAAACATAAACTTTACACACTTGTGAAATAGATCAGAGTCTAATATCCCCATAAATTTACTTTGCTTCTTTTGTGTAAGCATCTAATTCTGCATCCAGTTCTTCAGCTGTTGGCTGTTTTGCCTGTTGGTTTCTTGGGTTACGCCCTCGGCCTCCCCCTAAAGAGAAAATTTTTTTTTTTAGATAACTTAAAAATATATATTTTCCACAAATTAATGATACCTAATATTACTACTCTAACAATGTACATTAGAGAAGGTACACATAGTTATTTTAATATAGTTATATGAATTTCATTGTCTTGTCCTTTTGACTAATGGACTTATGACTAATATGATTAAAAACAAAATAATTGGATTGTTTTTAAATTTATTGTCTCAAAATAATTGCTGGTTTCCTGAAAAATTTTTCTTAAATACTTTTTTTTAATTCCAAATAAGTAATTGTTTCTTTATCTGACTCTGATGTCATCAATATAAACTCAAATTGATTCTGTATTTGTCCACAAGTTTCTCTAATCAACCGGAGCAAATCATGACTGACAAAAAATGTTAGCTGACTTAAAAAAATCAGTTCATTTACTCTACTTGTCATTAAAAGATGTTCATAGTCGAAAATGATACATTATTTTAAATAAAATTGTAGGAAGCACTGTGTAGATGCTTTGTTCTGTGTGGATATTTAGGTATCTTCATTCAGAAAAAAATTAGAATATCAAGAATCATGTTTCAAACTTTGCAATCTTGTAATATACTATGGTCTCGCAAAAAAATGAAATTAGTCATCCAAAGTCACACATTGCAAGTAGTCAATATTAGCTGAAATCATGTATCTATCATGATTTCTCGGAAATTTTAAATTCTATCATAGACAGCTAGTAAGAAAATGTTTCCTTGCAGTTATTTTACACTGTAACAAGAGAATATTAATTTCTGCTTATAATAATAAAAATAGTTTACAAAATAAGTTTTCATTTACGTTATTAATGGGAAGAGGGAATTACTAGGCAAGGAAGGTCAACAAAGAACAAGAACAAATGACTGGTTTGGCGAAGAATGTTATGATTATAACAGAAAGAAAAAAAACAGAATATTTACTGACGCAACAGGGGCACAGAACATGGCAAGCACAGGAGGAATATAAATAACTATGTAAAGAAGAAATAAAACATCTGTGCAGAAAGAACGGAGAAAATATGAACAAAGCCAAAAGAAACAGGGAATTTTTACTAGAAACTGAACAAAGCAGAATTGAATTCAAACAAAAGAAGTGAAGAGATAGGGGGGTAATATATTGACAAACACCAAGAAAAAGTATGATGATAGAATTCCTGAATGCAACTGAAAATGTTTTAGATTTAGATATATTAGATGTTTGTTTATAATACTCAATTTTAACGTTTTCCTACTTTCAATTACATGTTCGTATCATATTATGCCATACCCTAAATAAAAAATAAATTCTCTGTTACTGACACTTCCTGGTAGAAGTTTTGGTTGAATTTACCAAAAGTACAAGCTGATTATAGCCGCAAATGTCAAACATGGAACAAAAAATTTCGGTATAGCAGTGTTGGCATGTTTTTATAATGTAGATGCTGTATGCTTCAAATATAAAAAGATAAAGCTTTAGAAAAGTACATTTTGTTTATAATATGCTATGAATACTGAAATGTTTAATTTATATGCAACAATAACTAGTAAATATTTGTTTCTTTGAAGATAAATTGCAAATTATCAGAAATTTTTTGGCAATTACCCTTTGATAGATTAGGGGATATATTTGGTAATCATCAAATCAGCAGTTGCCAGATTGCAACAGATGGTTGCAATTAATCTCGAAAGAGACAAATATCTACACGTTATTGCTTCATATAAATTAAAAATAGCAGAATTCATAAAATAGTATAATCAAAATACACTTTTTAAAAGCTTTACCTCTTTATATTTGAAGCATACAAGATATGCATTATAAAAACATGCCAACACTGCCCAACTGAAACATTTTTGACATTTTCGGCTTTATTCAGCTTGTACTTTCTGTAAACTCAAGGGATAACTAATTTCATTTTTTATATGCTGAAGCTAAGTAACCACTTTAAAAAAATATATAATGATACTCACCTCTAGGAAGTCTACCTTTACCACCCCTAGGACTTCTGCTTTGGAATTTTCTATCGCTACCACCAGGCCTTCTTAGTGGAGTAGGTATTTCTGATGTTGTTAATTGGATATTCATTGCTCTTCCATCAAGAGGAACACCGTTGTACTGCTTCATGGCTTTGATTGCATCACTTCTTCTTTCAAAAATAACATCTGCTGTTCCAAGGGACCTGCCAGATCGATCATAATGTACGGCAGCACCAGTCAATACACCAAATTCAGCAAACAATTCCTGTATATCTGAGTCCGATACTCCAAAATCTAGATTAGAAACCAAAAGTTTAGTTGGTCCCATAGTGGCTTGTACTGTAGCTCTAGCAGCTGCAACTTTTCTTGGGCCATAACCTTCAAATAGATCATGCTTCCATGCACTGTTTACGTCTCCCTAAAGAAACAATTGGTCAGCACCTATAGCTTCTGCTGTATTTTAAGAAGACTCCACGACATTCCAGCCCGAGCCTCAAAATATATAAAAAATATTAAAATTAAGTATTAAATCTAGTTACCCGCGTGTAATTGCGAGATATGCCGCCTCGCCCACGACCTCTTTGCACATTTCCACCGGGACGACCTGAATTTCTAAAATTTCCTCCACGGCGTTGGCCAACACCAACGCCACCACTGCTGCTATTACCGCCTCCTCCACGACCTCTTCCGCCTCTTCTGCCTCCTCGGACTCGTTGTGTTCGGTTTGATTTGATTATGTCGTCCAAACTCATTTCAATTTTATCAACCATTTTTTTATATTATGGCTAACTAATGAAATAAAAATACTACGATGGCGTCACTTTCAGCTCGCTGTCAACAATGAAATAAAATGGCGTCCTGTCCTGAGCACATTCATTTTCTGTCAAATAAATGGAAGTGGTAAAATTAATACAGTACAGCCAACTGTATAAATTAAATATTATCTATGACATTCTAGGTTTGTAAGCACAGAATTTATAATTTCGCTCGTCTATAAAGCTGGATTTATAGTTTGACGTACTGTAGACGTAGACGCACTGGAGACGTAAGAAACGGACTGTAAATATTTTTTCAATTTATAAATGGACGTAGTGGAATTTTTGCGCATGAGTAAAGACAAGAATTGGTGACCCACAACATTCAATATAACCTATAAATTATACAATTATAGGAATCAGAATTCATAATAAACAAAGGGTGTGTGTTTATACTATTGTTTATTATAATATTTTTTTTAACCTTTTTTGCGTGTTAGAATGGATTGTCAAATATACGAAGGTATGCTCCTTGGCGCTGTAGGATTGCTGCTGTGCTGTGTGCAAAAAAAAACTAGAAGGACAATAATAAGGCGACCAAGACGTTATAAAACAAGACCAATAAACCGTAATAGAAAAATAGAGAATGCTTATAATTATTTTTTAAAGATGAAGACAGAAGATCCAGATCAATGTTTGGCATATTTCAATATTGGTGCAATGAACATAACCCATTCTTTCTTTTGATTGGTCAGACGTAAGAAACGCACTGTAAAAGTTGAAAGTTGACCAAATCTTCCGTTACAGTGCGTTTCGCTTACGTCCCGTCTTGCGTTTACGTTCATTTATAAATAGGAGTACACAAAAGTCTATGTTGATCTTTTTCCAGTGCGTCTGCGTCTACAGTCCGTCAAACTATAAATCCAGCTTAAATAATAATATATCAATAATAATATATAATATCAATTTCATTAAAAATATTGATAATATATTCATTTTTTAAGTTCGTAAATTTGCAAAAAAAGATTATTAACTTTTTATTAACAAATTTTTAGATATAAACATAGAAAGAACTCTTAAAGGAAAATAATAAAATATTAAAGGAATCGAAAAATATAGCTGGTAATTTGGAAATTTGTTTAAATTAGAGGAAACGTAACAAGACCAAGGGAGGGAGGTAGGTCAAAATATCTTGGCAAGAAAAGAGCAAACAGTGGACCCTATTGGTGGAAGGAGAGGATTGAAGAAATAAGAAAAGGCTACATAGAGCTAAGAAGAAAATTCACAAGGGATAGAGGGAGGCACCGAATGATTGAAGAGAACGTATAAAAAATAAAACCCTTAAATAAAGAACTGGTACGAGAAATAAATGGTGAAAAATGAGGTGCTGGAAAGAAGAAGCGCCTGAACCTAATATGATAGCACCCAAGATAATAAAAATCATTCTAAAAACATTGCGAGGGGTAAAACTCTACGAGGATAACGCCGCAGGGCTTCGTCCTTGGGCTATCGCTTTGGAATGTCTTGTACAGCGAGATTTTGGAGGCCTACCTGGGCATTAGTGTACAGACAATAGCATATGCGGATGTTCTGGTGGTGCTGGTGGACACAACGAAAACTGTTCAAACTCGAAACACTAAAAGCCTTTAAGAACGAACTTCTTTTTCTCCTTTTTCTTTTTATGTAGACATGACTCTGTTTTTCGATGTGCCTCCAGTAAGTTGTAGTTTCATCGTATTTATGGTCTTCCTAGTGATCATATTCTTATTGGGAAACCATCTCTCGCCGTCTTTACTACTCTATTTGTTGTCATTCGGCTTAGGTGATCGTTCCATTCTCCTCTTCTATTTCTTACCCAGTCCTTGATGTTCTCCACCTTACATCTACGTCGTATATCTGTATTTCTAGCTCTGTCCCATAGTATCTTTCCATCAATGTTTCCAAGCGTTTTCATCTCTTGTATTTCTAAAATTCGTTTTGTCCTCTCTGTATCAGGTCATGTTTCTGCCGAGTATATCATTATTGATCTGGTGACTGTTTTGTAAATTCTGCCTTTCATTGCTTTCTCGATATCTTTATTTCTCCATATTGTTTCATTTAGACAACCTGCGGTTCTGTTTAGAATAGGAATTGGGAAAACACTGAACTAACCAGAAAAATAAATACCGAAAGGGGAAGGTGCTGAAAAAAACTCTGTGAAATTCTGGAAAATAACATCTAAGGGACGTGTAAGGAAACACTTTCTTTAAGATACAGGTCAGCCGCAGAATAGAACTAGCGAAAGCACTATTCTCGCAAAGATTGGAGGAAATCTTTCAAATAATACCTACAGGGGCACCAAATGGCTTCACAACAAAAGAGATAATTGAAGCGGTAGAAGGCACAAAGACAGAGAAGGCAACCAGACCTGAAAGAACTACTACGCAAATAATAAGGCCATTATTGAGGAGGAGGCTAAATGGATGAAAAACATAATGAACGACATTTTTACAAGATAGAAATTTCCTACGGTATGAAAAGCGGCAAACCTTATCCTCATTCCTAAACTTGGGAAAGAAATTGAAGAAACGGTTGTTTTCAGGCCAATATGCTTGCTAAATACACTAGAAAAACTATTTGAAATCCTCATAAAGTCGAAGCAATAACAAGAAATAGAAGACAGGGGAAGCCTGTTGGACCAATAATATGGTTTCATAAAAGACAGATCTGCCTTAGATGCCATAAACAGAATAGTAAGAAAAAAGAAGCATTCAGGGCTAGGTGAAAAAAAAAAAACGGAGACCATAATCCTCAAGTGCCTAAGAGCGAAAGAGCACATCTCCTTTACTTTGTGAG
This sequence comes from Diabrotica balteata, assembly GCA_918026665.1. Classification (NCBI taxonomy): domain Eukaryota; kingdom Metazoa; phylum Arthropoda; class Insecta; order Coleoptera; family Chrysomelidae; genus Diabrotica; species Diabrotica balteata. The sequence goes on from OU898278.1 coordinate 60,714,726, forward strand.
GAGAAAGTAATCTGCTCATTAAGAAAATCAAATATTTGGGTGTGATACCAAACAGACTTTCGGTCAACATGTAATATAATACCGCGAAAAAAGCCAAGCAAAGAACAGCGGCGCTAATAAAGATAATGCCAATCGTACAAGATCCAGAGACAGGTAGGGGAAGAATTCTAATGGAAATGGTCCACTCCACTAATATAAGCAGCACTAGTTTGTCAGCAGGTAATGTGTAAACAAAAATAAAAGAGAATTCCAAAGAAAGCTCAGATAAGGGCTTTGTTGAGGGTCATGTCTGCACAAAGACGATGTCGAAAGTTGCCTTAAAAGTGATAGCACCAATTCATCTTCTTCTTCTTCAAGTTCCACTCTTATCGGAGATTGGAAATCATTCTGGCAATTATAATTTTATTGGTTACTCGCCTGAATAGTTCAATTGAACTGCATTCAAACCACTCACGGAGATTGCGTAGCCACGAGATTTTACGTCTTCCTACGCTTCTTCTACATTTGATTTTACCCTGCATTATATTCCTTAGTAGTTCGTACTTTTCCAATCATCTCTTGGTCAATCTCTCAATCTTTTCGTACCAATTCATCTACTAGTAAGGTAAAGGGCAGTCATTGGTATTTGGCAGTTGGCATGAGTGAAAACAACAAAGCATACGAGAGGGGGGTGACCAACACGAAATTGCAAGAAGTGTGGGAAAACTAACATATGGCTGAATGGACAAGAGGAAGACCAACTACTTCACTTCAAAGTCTACCTGGTAAAGATAGGAAAGCAAGAAGACGACAACCACGTTTATTGCTGGGTTAATGACAAGGGCTGAATTTTGTGTGTTTGGTTGTATAAGGTTCACGAACAAGAGAGCAGAGTTATACGAAAGGGAGAGCAAAGTGCGGTCTAATATATATTGGAAGTGGCAGGAAGACGAGAAAATGAATATATAAAATCCTGGGCGCAATAACTAGAATAATGAAAAGGAAGGGGATCTTAGAAAGGCGGCGACAACAGGCATAAGCGCAAAAGGAGAAAAAGGACAAGATATATGAGATGTTTCAAACAAGACTAATCGCGACTACGTGGCTCAGGGTGGTTTTAGTTGGGAGGCTGGCCGTCAGGGATGAACCCTTAGGAACGACTTCCAAGAAGGGAAAAGCACTCGGATGTATCCTATTGCTCTGAATCCAATACACGCCAGCTATTTCTTTCGGCAAATTCTACTGGTACGGTCTTTAGATTTTACATCATCAACAAAAAAGAAAGTTCAAGTTAAATTGTATTCATACGATATTAAATCACAATTAATTATTGTAATAAAAATTATAGGTAAATGAAATATAGTAATAAAATTATAAATAAAATGTAATTCTTATTACAATCAATTATGGTTTAATTCCGTATTAATACAATATTTAACTTAAAACACGCAGAATATAGAACAATCGTTCAGATGATTAATAATAATAATTAGCAAAAATCAGAGTTAGACACAATAACGTAACTAAATCAAACATGAAAAATACACAACCGCTATTGTCCGCATTCGCGTTACGGAAGCACAGAATAAACAGAATGCCCACTCTCAGATGCCGCCTTTAAAGTTTTTCAGCACGCGCGCCATGTTTTAGAAGGAAACACAGACCACAGTATAGTGACACAGACATATTATGATTTGTGAGGTTATGTAATTGTATATAATGTCTATAATTACCGTAAGTCAATTAAACCGGGTTAATTTTTCTATGCACACCCACGGTTCCTAGACTTACTACGGTTGCCTCTTCCGCCTAACCAATGAACATTAAGCTGGATTGTACTCCTGTGACGTAATTTGAATCTTAACATTCAGCCCTGTGATTGGATAGATGTATCAAAACAAAAATGTTTTATAAATAAAATAAATGTTAAATAACGTGCACGTTAACCTGCATTTACGTTAAATTCTAAAAATTGATGTGATGTATCACAGATAACGTTTGTCAAAAAAAAAACGTTATGTGGTAACGTTTTACGTTATCTTGCTAACATAATATATTATATTCTTTATAGTTTAGTTTGCAGATTTACTTCCAGAATTAATTTACTATGTGTTTATAATACGCAAATCTGTAGAGTAAATTATTTTACTTTCAAACTAAATTTTACTTGGCAAGTAAAATGTTTTATAATACCGCAATACCGGACATAAAAGTGGTATAAACAAACCAGACAGCTGTTGATTTGAATAGAATAATTATTAATTATCTTTAGTCAATTTCAGCATTATGACTACGTTAAAGTATTTTAAATCCAATCGATATTGTTTTGGTCCTCAATGCAATTCAAGATTTATAAAAGATATGTCCCTATTTCTCTTTCCTAAACTGAAAAACTTAATAAATAACTTAATAAATAATTACTATTTATAACTGGGAATAAGCCACATTAAAGATAAAAATACATTTATTGACGTTTCAATTTCCAATTCGGAAATCGTTCTCAAAATACAAATAGTAAATTAAACAAATTTTGTTTTTTGTTACATAGTGAAAAAATTCTTCTAATAATTTAATTTTATCTGACTCATTTATATTGACAATTCAGACATACATTATGCATTTTAAAGTTAACGACTTTAAAATGATATTGCCAATATTGTTGAGTTGCGCTCCTGGGACGACTTTACTTATAAGATAGTTCATTCGATTACATGAAATCAACTTTAACTTGAGAATATCCGTCAGAAAAAATCATAGCATGTAATTCGTCTTTAAAAAGACAAACACATGACATGATGACAGTAAAATTCTCCTGTTAGTGATTCCATAGTAAATTATGAGGGAAAAACCAGGAAAAAAACCTCATAATACTATCCCGACATTGTAAGTATTTGTTCGTGAATTTAGTTTACCTTCAACAAACATCAAAATTCTGATTTTATGTTACGTTATTTAAAAAACATAAATGATGTATCCTCTATATGTTACTGACTTACTAATACTGGTATTTTCTTATTAATAACTTCCTCTTTCAATATTGGTAACCAGATCCTACTACATTCTGCCGAGGAATTTGCGACACAATTGGCCTCATTTAGCATAATTAGAGCCGCTTCTTTGATTTTTCTTTTTTTACCATCCGTTTCTTTTAGGACTATATTTGAATTATTCCATTGAACTCTATGTTCATTATCCCATGCGTGTTTACATATTTGAGATCTATCAAATTCTCTATTTTTAATATAAGATTGATGTTCACTTATTCTAACATTTAATGGCCTTGATGATTCACCTAAATAAAACTGATCGCATTCACAAGGTATTTTATAAATGCAATTCTTTGTCCTTTCTTGTTCATTGTTAGGTTTGGTTTTGGACAAAATAGATCTCAACGTGTTTGTTGTTTTGAATGTTGTTGAAATGTTGAATTTATTTAATAAATAAAACGGATGGTAAAAAAAGAAAAATCAAAGAAGCGGCTCTAATTATGCTAAATGAGGCCAATTGTGTCGCAAATTCCTCGGCAGAATGTAGTAGGATCTGGTTACCAATATTGAAAGAGGAAGTTATTAATAAGAAAATACCAGTATTAGTAAGTCAGTAACATATAGAGGATACATCATTTATGTTTTTTAAATAACGTAACATAAAATCAGAATTTTGATGTTTGTTGAAGGTAAACTAAATTCACGAACAAATACTTACAATGTCGGGATAGTATTATGAGGTTTTTTTCCTGGTTTTTCCCTCATAATTTACTATGGAATCACTAACAGGAGAATTTTACTGTCATCATGTCATGTGTTTGTCTTTTTAAAGACGAATTACATGCTATGATTTTTTCTGACGGATATTCTCAAGTTAAAGTTGATTTCATGTAATCGAATGAACTATCTTATAAGTAAAGTCGTCCCAGGAGCGCAACTCAACAATATTGGCAATATCATTTTAAAGTCGTTAACTTTAAAATGCATAATGTATGTCTGAATTGTCAATATAAATGAGTCAGATAAAATTAAATTATTAGAAGAATTTTTTCACTATGTAACAAAAAACAAAATTTGTTTAATTTACTATTTGTATTTTGAGAACGATTTCCGAATTGGAAATTGAAACGTCAATAAATGTATTTTTATCTTTAATGTGGCTTATTCCCAGTTATAAATAGTAATTAATTTACAATGCCACAAGAAAATAGCTTCAGAACAACTTAATAAATAATTAAAAAAAAATAATTTATTATGCAATTTTTTAAAGACCAATCATGTCCTATATTTTCTGACAGGTGATCTCAAGTTATGGTTGATTTCATGTAATCAAATGAACTATTTTACAATAAAGCCAAGTTAAAGTTATTTATTTATGTTAATATACAATAAAGTACTTACATATGTCAAAAATAGTATAAAATAAAAATTAACATATTAAAAACATAAGGTATAATAATGCATATATACGTTAAGGCAAACATTACACAGAATATTATATTCTGGGTTCCCAGGTATACACAAAATAAGATTCATCATCATCAATACACAAGCCAGTTCGAAACATTAAAGTTAAAATTTAGGAATTCATCACTTAAAAACTGCTTCCCCTTCAACCAATGGACTCTTTGCTTCACCACAATACTCAAAGATATCGTTAAGGTTAATTTCCATTATTAAATGATACAAATAACTCGTCTTAAACCAAACTAAACATGGAAAAGCAATGGTAAATATTATTCGAATGTTTATGTTTGTTTTTGTTTATACCATTTACACAGAATAATTTATATCGGCCATGACACTGCAATCGACCTGCCCTCTACATTCAGTTTCAATCGCGAATAAATGGGTTTTGTATTCTTGTGTACTCCTGTGACGTAACTCAAGCATCCCCACCCCAGTCGGAAGAGGCAACCGTAGTAAGTCTACGAACCGTGATGCCATCGTGATGCACACCACATAAACAACACTGGTTCCTCCTAAAACATGGCGGAACGTCTGCACGAAGGAGATGCGCGTACTTAATTTTCCATGGAGATTGGGCATTCTGTTTGTTTATTATTCTGTGACGGAAGCATGATAAATATAATATGTTTCCTTATATCATGGACGGAAGTATGACGCGTCATGTTCTGTCTTTTTCGTTGGCCTCGTTATTTTCTCTTTTTTCTGACCAAACAGCATAACCAACCTAAAATTATTACAAGGTCGATTTCTTGTCGGAAATGCATAAAAATCAACAATGATATAATTGGTCCAAATATTATATGTCAACTAAAAGCGACCAATTACGTAAATCTCTTTGTTTATGTACATTAAAGTCCAACAATTTTAAAATACTAAACCATTAAGTAGTGAATTCGCTTTACATTAGGTTTTAAAAATTGTTTTAAATTACAATGAATGTATACTAAAATTGTTACAATAGAAGGATTCACGACAACAGTTAGATTACTTTTTAAAACTAGACACAAACTGTTTTGAAAAATGGGAACATTAAAACTTTGGATCTGATTGATTTTAGGATCAAGAACATACTGAATTTGAAGAGAGGAATCAGGAGAAATAAATATAAACTGATAACGATATCATATCAAGTGCCAAATCATTGTATCTGGACGGGATTAACAAATTGCCATATCAATATAGCTAATGTAAGTAATATAATAAAGATGTAAAAATATAATATTTATAATTACAATAAATCCCATCATAAAAAAATGCCACTACTCTACTAACAATAGACAATTATTTTCATTTTCGAGAATTTTTAGTAAGCACGGGCATATTTTTCGAACGAAATGTAACATAACATAATTAGTGTTTTCTATTTTTATCACTTTTATCAAAGAATTTATTGTCCCAGACAAATATATTTTCAATCACGAGTTGTGCTTTCACGAAAAGTAGTGGGCAGAGTCGAGAACTTTTAAATTAATAAGATTTGCTTGCTGACTTTCCCAGGCTTTGATACCTAATTTATTAATTTGATTTAAACATTTATCAAGTTTATAAGGAAGTCCGACGTCACCGTGTAGCGGGAAACACAAACATATTGCTGTATTATAGTTATTACAAATGGTGTAAAGGTTAATCATACAGAACTGAATATTTGAAGTGTTGTGCAAATATTGATATGAACTAAGCATCAACTTTGTTTACATACATGAGTCTTATTGTTTCAGTAGTTCAGTAGATTTTGTGTGTTAGGTGAGTTACAAATAATTATTACACAATGTTACCAACAATAAATAATTGTTATAATTATGTAAAATGATAATCATAATTGCAAATTATCTTTGATTATATGGGACAATGTTTTAACTGTTTACAATCATAATTTCAGTATATATCAATATATAAACTATCTAAAACAAATATAGGGAAAAATAAATTTTTATCTTAATATAAATATTGCTTGTTATAATTGTTACAAAATCATGTTTTGATTATGAATATATCTGAAATTAATTTTTTTCTTTGTCTGTTACTCTAACAATGTTATACTGTTATCTATTAATTATTATCACAACTCATAATTTAAAGACAGTTCAAAGAATTAAGAAAATAAAATAGTTACCTTCGTGATACCTAAGAACTTTTTTTAAATATTTTCTCCTATAAACATTTACATTGACACTATTTAACTTCTTATCCAACTAGCCAGTACATTTTCTAATTTATCTCATCCAAGATATTTGATTAACATTTCTGAGTATGCGTTAAGCATTTTCTTGCTTTTTGGAGAAAGAATGTTTTTTTTTTAAATTCTATGTATCTCATGTGTCTTTTAGAATTTTTCTTTTCCTTCTAGTCCTATCCTAGTTACAAGTAATATCATAACAGATCAGTTTCTTTATGTAGGTCCTTAATTCAAAATATGTTTAAATTAAGATATTTTTAAAGGAAAGATCAAAATTACCCAAAATGAACACTTTGTACATTAAATATTATTAGAAAATATATATGTGAAGTAGGTTTTGAGAATTATATAATTATACCCAATATCTGCAGAGTGATTGTGATCAAAGAATGTTATTAAAGAAATAGATGAGATCTCCTTCTAGTTATTTTTCTATAACTAGTTCCTCTACTTATATTAAATCTAATAGGCACATTCTAATAGATTTGAAAAAAACTGTTTAAACTGTATAATTTAATTAATTTTTTGTATAAATATGTCTATTTTTAAAACTTTGTTACAGTTTTTTGTAAGTACGGATTCCAATGTTTTTTTTTGATATTTGAAGTCTCAAGTCAGTCTCTAGCCTTCCTTTAGTAACAGTACTTCCTACAGTACGAGACTATGTCCAAAGCTTCTTGTTTGTTAACTTACTGAATTTTTTGATGCCCTTGTTCTGAATAATGGAGCTTATGATGCATTACCTAGGTTGTAGTTTAGCCCTCAAATTTTGCTGTCAAAGGAATAGGGCAATTTTGGAATAAACAAGTGTCAAGTTCTGGGCTTCAGTCTACTACTTTAACAAATGTCCATTATTTCCTATCACACTATAGATGCTTGAAGAGATATTATGGCTTGAATTCTGATTAAAATCACCCACAACAAACTGGGTATGCTGGTTTTTGAAATTCGGAAATTATGGGTCTGTGGGAAGTTAAACAATTGTAGACTGATATCGCTGTAATATTTCTGTTTTTATGATTAGCATCAATGCTGATTTTTGGCCTTAGCTTTAAGGCCTATTTAGCCAGCCAATATTCAGTACTGTTTTGTGTTGTTATTTCTGATGATAGTACTATTAGATGTTGTCTTGTATATATTGCACTGCCATACTTGAGGTGTGGCTGGTGTAGTCCATCAATTTTTGAACTGCATGTTCGTCTTTATGGGATTTCTGAAGATACACAATACACAGTTTTTTACCTCTGTTTATAAGTCTATTTCTATATTAGCATATTTTATATCCTTACTATAAGTTATAGTCAGTATCTTTTTAGATAAATCATGGGAAAGCATATCTTGGGTATTGATATTGGAACTACATCTGTAAAAGTATGCATAGTTAATGAAGATACACATGATGTAGAAGTCCAACATGTTAAAGACACCCAATCAAATATACCAAGTGACACAGGACCCGGTGGTAATAAACAGGATGTATCTAAGATTGTTTCTGCTCTAAATCTGTGTGTATCTAAGCTACCAAAGCAGCTACTTCAAGAGGTAGGATTACAAATAAAGTTTCTTAAATTATTTTGCTATAATAATTTATAGTATTGAGTGTAACTGAACTCATTATTTTCTGATTTATTAATAAACTCCTTTTACCCTATGAAGGCCGATATGTAATTAAGATATGATCAGTGGGCCTCAAACAGTGGGGCGTTAATATTTAATTTCAATCGCTTGAAAATTAAAACTATTTAATTTCCTGTATTTTATGTTCAGTAATAATATTGGATTTTACTGTATCAAAGGCAAATAAAATGAATATAATATGTGTATACAGGGTGGTTAAAAGAAGTGGGACAGAATATTTCGAATAATTGAAATTATTTGTCAACATCAAATGTTCATCAAGTCTCTATTTTGTGTAGAGTAAAAATTATACGAATGGTTTTGCATGCAGTTAAATTGGAAAATACTTGCCAAGTTCCTGGTATGTCCAAATTTGAATAAAATACATCCAGGACTTTACTTTCTGCAGACTCTGTATTAAATATAACCTTGAAACAAATTGGCACTAAATCATTTTCGAGTTTTCAGCAAAAAAAAAAAAATGTTTAAACATGTGTAGTCCAGTAATTAATACCAAAGCTATTGAGAGTATACAGTCCAGTAATTAGACCAAAGGTAATTTATCATTTAACTAAAACACACCACAAAGTTTGAATTGAATTCCTGAAACACTTTTTTGTTTCTTCTTTTTAGCAAACGATGTGTCTTATTCACTGTGATATTTCACTAGCAGAGTCGTCACTATCTGAATTGTCTATTCGAATAATTAGAGGTCGGACCTCATCTATAACTCGCTCGGTTTGAAAAGACTGAACAATTATGTCTTCCATATGTCTAATACAATTTTGCCATTGTTCTGCCTTTATTTGTTCTAGCGATTCTTTCCATAAACCAAGAACGCTAGCGTTATCTTTTGTTCATCGAAAGTCATAGAACTTCATAGCCATATTTAAGAGCCATTTGGTCAGTAACAAAGTTCTTTTGAATTTTGTGCTTTCCACACCTTTGAAGTAAATCGACTTTTAAAAATATATCACTGTTAAATTTTCTTTTCTGTCAACCACAACTTTATTTCTTCTTTTGTTCAGCTACTTGAAGGAAATCTCTCTTCTACTCTTGAGTACTAGGATGCATTATCCAAGGCTATTATGGATGGTCGCTCCAATTTTTTAACAAATTTTCTTCAAACCATTCTTCAAAAATATTTGCATCCATATTTCCATGGTAATCACCTGTATTCTTTGTGGACAAAAAAATTAAACAAGCGCCAGGAATAAAATCCTCACCATTTCCATGAAGTATAATGTAGCGTTTACCATTACCGGAACGACTAGAAGAATAAAATTTCGTGGTGCCATCTTGCCAAGATGATTTTGACATATTTCTTTTAGCGAAAATCCAAGTTTCATCTAAAAATACAACTTGCCTCGGACTATCAGACATTTTATTGTTCATGTATTTTCTTAAAAAATGCCACCGTTTTGAAACAACATTAGAGAGTTCACACAATGCTTGTCTATTATTTTCTATCTTTTATAGTTTCACCGTGTATAAGTTTGCATTATATATATTGCAAAACCATATCGTATGATAATTTAATATTAGTTCATTTACCTACAACTAAATAAATTGCCGAATAATAATATTTTCTAATTGAACTTCGTAAGTGTCGCAATTAAGGCGTAGATTAAATTGTACTGTAAGCAAAGTTTGGTTGTATGGTATGATAGAAAGCAATGACCTATGTGCTTAGGTGTGAATTATGTGTGAGATTATAAATTGGGGATTTGAGTTCAAATGAACACAGTCAATATTAAGTAGTTACCGAACGAACTATATATTGTGTAATTACGAGTTGCTGTCAATAAATCATCACTTTTACTCTACAACTTCAACATTTATTAACCCTATCAACATCGATCGACGAGAAGCGGACAAAGGGGCATACGAACCGATCCGAACTTCATTACTAAGTTTTCGATATCTTTTCCATTGGTCCTTCGTCAAAACATCATCAAAAGGGCGTTAATTGGTTTGGAGCTTCGAAGGAGACGACCCTTAGCGACCTAAATAGCGGTTTCCCAGTTCCGTACAAGATCGACGATCGAATTCGAAGTGTAGAGAAAAGAAAAAAGAAATAAAAAAGACCAGAAAGCACCGAAATAAGGGGTAGGAGCCTTACGAGAGCCTTTGATCACCAGAGAACCTTAATAGCAGTCCTTAAGTCTACTATTCCAGCAGTTTGGAGGTCCAGTTTCCAGCAGAAAAATCTAGTAGCATCCAGAGATCCAGCAAACCCGTTCCAGTTGCAGTTCTAAGAAGGAAGCAGGAACATACAAGTGAACGTCGGGATAAAACTGTAAGTTTTTGAATATTTATTATCATTTAGAGCAGTGCATTAACTTAATACATTAAAAAGATTATTAAAGAAACTTAAGATTCAAATTGAATAATACTTATTTGGAAATATTTTATTCTGCATACTTTTTTTTACTTAAAATAGTAATAGTTTGTCTACAGCTAATTCAAATCTAATAGCTTAATTATTTTAATTTTAATTATATTCGATAATTTTGATTCTTATAACTTAAAATTCTTAAAACATTTGATTTTCATAATATAGGGAAATATCGTGACAAATCGTTATTTTTATACACATTCAGAGTTCATTCATTCCAAATATATAGTATTTTGTAGTATTTGCATTTTTTATATAAAGAATTTTTCTCTCTGGTTACAAGTGATACTATTACATTATTTAATTTGTACTATATAGCCGTGTCACAAAGATTAGACAAGAGGTCATTTTGCGTTATTGTCTAAGGTAATCTTGCTGACACTAGTTTAAAGTTGAAATTAGGTCAAACATATTATATTCGTTTAAAATGGAACGATTATATTTAGATCAGGAAAAGCTAGGTCAAGAAATTACGAAGCTTTTAAATAATTTGCGAAAACTACGGAAAGAAAAACGAACGAGAGAATATTTAAACATTAAAAGACAGACACTTGATGAATTGTGGAACGACTTTGAAGATCAAAACACAGAAATTGAAGAAAAAGGTTCGAGAGTTGATAAATATTTTACATCTAACTTTTACGAACAAGTACAAAAAAGATATGAAGAAACGAAAAAGACTTTAGAGGAATTTATTAAAAATTCGTACAAATCTTCGACAAAAATTAGAGAAATAGAAATTAGGATGGGGAAACTTCATCATTTATTGGAAGACGACGAAACCGATGAAGATTTACAAGAGGATTTAAAAGAAGAGGTACAAAAAATAGATACATTAATAATGGAGATAACTGTGGACAATGAACAGGATGCACTAGAAGAAGGTGAAATAGAAAGATTTTATACAATAAAAAGAAGGGTGCGGTCGATCATAAAAGAAAATAAGAGATTAGAGGCGGAAGGATGCAAGAAAGACAAAATAATATTACCCCAAGTGAAGTTACCCTGTTTTGAAGGAAGGTATGAATCCTGGGTAACATTCTATGATATTTTTAAACGTTTGATAGATGAGAATAATCAACTATCAAATGTGGAAAAAATGCAGTATCTGAAGACAAACCTCCGAGGAGAAGCAAGTAGAATAATACAACATTTAAACACAACAGAAGCAAACTACAGTGCTGCCTGGAAAATGTTGCAAGATCGATACGATAATCCAAGGATGAATCTATTTATATTAATAGACAAGATACTTCAGGCTGCGGAGATAAAAGAAACGTCAGCAAAGGCGCTGAAATCATTACATGATACTCTCCACGAATGCTTAGAAGCCATTAGTGGACTAGGTGTAATGACAGAGTCCTGGAGCCCTCTTATAGCAAGGATAAGTATGTTAAAGTGGGACACAGAAACCAGGAGATTATATGAAACGTCAATTCAAGACAGTAGGGATATTCCGACATATAAGTCAACACAGGAATTCCTACAAAGAAGATTCCAGACTTTGGAGATGTTGGAAACAGAAAGGAAAGGAACAGATCATAGACAACAGGTAAAGAAGAAGATAACCTGTGTGGTGTGTCATGAAGAACATAAACTGTTGAAATGTACAACGTTTCTACGTCAACAAGTACGTGAAAGAAACAAAATCGTAAAGGAAAAGCAATGGTGCGGTAGATGCCTACTACACAAAAGGGAAGTACCATGTTATTCCTCTCATAGATGTGCAGAATGTGGTGGACAGCACCATTCATTACTACACATGTCAGAAGGTCAGCATGATAACAGAAGGAATTCTGAAAACAGAAGGCCACAGAATAGACCAAATTCTAGTGGGTGCCAGTATGACAACAGAAGGAATTCTGAAAACAGAAGGCCACAAAATAGACCCAATTCTAGTGGGAACAGAGGTGACAACAGTTACGACGGATCGTCAAGGAGACAAGAGAATGCCGTGAGCTGTTTAAGTCATCAGAATGAAGAAGTGCTACTTGCAACGGCATTAGTACGAGTAAGAGACTCAAAAGGAAGCTCACAATTGATGAGAGCATTGATTGACCAAGGCTCGCAGTCATCATTCATTACGGAGCAGGCCGCTACAAGTCTCGGAATAAAAAGAAAAGCTGTCCACGCTCAGATATCTGGAATTGGCAATGAAGACCAAAGGACGTCGAAATGGAGCGTAACATTAAACTTAGAGGCGCATTTCAAAAATGAATTTGAAATGAAGACCGAAGCAATTGGGCTAAGAAAAATAACAAAAAATCTACCGGAGAAAGAGATACAAATAAAAGAAACGAACCATAGGAACTTAGTCCTGGCGGATCCAAATTTTAATAAAACAGGTCCAATAGATATTCTATTGGGAGCCAAAGAATATAGTTTGATATTACTGGACGGAGTAGATCGAACAAAAGATGGTTTGCTCACCCAAAATACAAAATTGGGTTGGATAATGTCAGGGATAGCAGAGCCAGAGAATATCCCTAATATACAAGTGCTCAGCATGCTATCTAGACGACAAATGGATGAAGATAGAAAACAATACTGGAAGTTAGAAGAAGTAGATCAAAGCAATACTCTTTCAGTAATAGAAAAAAAGTGTGAAGAATATTATAAAAGAACAGTAAAAGGGATAACGAAGGAAGATTTGAAGTTAAAATACCCTTTAATTCTAATACAAGCCAATTAGGAGACTCAAAACAGCAAGCATATGCGAGACTGCTGCAATTAGAGAAAAAATTTCAAAGAGACAGAAATCTAGAAAAAGAGTACAGGAAATTTATGCAGGAATATGAAGACTTAGGGCACATGAAATTGAATAAAACCGAAACTATGATTAAGCAAGAGTATTACCTTCCTCATCATGCGGTAATAAAAGAGGATAGTATCACAACAAAATGCAGGGCCGTGTTTGACGCTTCCAGTAAAAGTTCAACAGGAATCAGCCTCAATGATGTAATGCACTCTGGACCTCGTTTGCAACAAGATCTTACAAATATATTAATAAATTGGAGGTCGTACAAAATAGCATACACGGCAGATCTAGAGAAAATGTTTAGGCAAATAAAGATAGCTGAAGAAGATCAAGTTTATCAGAAGATATTATGGAGACAGTCTGTAAAAGAACCAATAAAGGAGTATCAGTTGTCAACAGTAACATACGGTATGAAGGCAGCGCCATATCTTGCATTAAGAACGATACAGGAATTATGTAATGACGAGAAATTTAAATATCCACTAGCTGCGGAAATTGTTAAACACAACATGTACGTAGACGACGTACTAGCTGGATCAGAAACGTTGGCTGAAGCTCAACAAGCTCAAACAGAGTTAACAGAAATGTTTAAAAAAGGGGGTTTTGTATTAAGAAAATGGCTTAGTAATAGTCAAGATTTAATGGAAACCATACCAGAGGATCTAAAAAGTGTCGATCTCAAAACGTTAGACACAGATGAGATACATAAAACGCTAGGGATCCACTGGTTACCAGTTGAAGATGTAATTACATTTAAAATAACTATAACTGAACATAAAAAAATAACAAAGAGGTTGGTGTTATCGGAAATAGCAAAAATATATGACCCATTAGGATGGATTGCGCCAGTGATAATGCAATCAAAAATATTTATACAAGATTTGTGGACAAAAAGGATAAGTTGGGACAAAGAATTGGATAAGTCTGATCAAAGACGATGGATTGAGTACTACTCACAGCTAAAACACCTCGAAGAGATAGTAATACCTAGGTGGAATAATCTTACCAATTCAGGGAAAATAGAATTGCACGGATTTGCTGATGCGTCTACGAAAGGATACGGAGCAGTAATATATACTAGAACATTATGTCCTGAGGTAAAAACGAGCCTTATAGTAGCCAAAACAAAAGTTGCACCAGTTAAAGGTTTAACAACATTGCCGAGGTTAGAATTGTGTGCAGCATTGCTGCTTAGCAGACTCATGAAAAGAACAATTCAAGCGTTAAATCGCAGTGATGTGGAAATATATGCATGGTCTGATTCCACAATTACTCTGGCGTGGATACAAGGACAACCAAATAGATGGAAAACGTTTGTAGCGAACAGAGTAATGGAAATAACAGGCACCATACAACCTGATCGCTGGTTTAAAGTAGATACAAAAGAAAACCCAGCAGACTATTTATCTAGAGGGATAAAGGCAAAGGACTTAGTGAGGATGGACCTATGGTGGAATGGGCCAATCTGGCTAAATCAAACAAATATTAGGTTTCCGCTACCAGAGAGATTGGATACCGACGAAGAGAAAAAGAGAATAGAAATAATAGCTAACACAACCGTCAAGATTAGTGACATCTGCGAAAGATTCTCAAATTTAAATAGAATGCAACGAGTATTATCTCAGTGCATTAGATTTGCTTACAAATGCAAAAAAAGTGAGGTAGAACATCAACAACTCACCCCTCACGAATTAGAAAATACCTTGCAAAGAGTAATAAAGAATACTCAAGAATTATATTATGCAGAAGAGATAAAAACGCTAAAGAGTGGAAAACCACTTAACGGGAGAAGTAAACTACTAAACTTACTACCCTATGTGGATAACCATAGCATGTTACGGGTAACAGGTAGACTTCAGAACTCAGAGTTAACACATGATGAAAAGCATCCCTTAATAATACCTCACAAAAGCAAATTAAGTAAACTAATAATACAACATTGCCATACAAAAACGTTGCATGGAGGCCTACAACAAACTCTGCACTACATAAAGAAAAGATTTTGGATCACGCACGGAAAAAGAGTAGTGCGAGAAGAAATAAACACTTGTGTTAAATGTAAAAGATACAAGGCCGAAACAGCCCAACAATTAATGGGAAGTTTACCAAGAGCGAGGGTAAACCAAGCTCATCCGTTTGCAAATACTGGTGTAGACTACGCCGGACCAATCAAAATAAGAGCAACGAAAGGAAGAGGGTACAAGAGCTATAAAGGATATATAGCAGTATTTGTATGTCTAGCCACAAAAGCTGTACATCTCGAAGTAGTAAGCGATATGACAACGGATGCATTTGTAGCTGCATTTAAGAGATTTACTTCAAGAAGGGGACAGTGCAGTCATATATACAGTGACAATGGAACAAACTTTGTAGGAGCAGCAAACCTGTTATTCCAAAATAGTGAGAAAATGAAGGCATCATTAACAGACTCCTTAACAACATTAGGAACACATTGGCACTTTACACCAGCCTATGGGCCACATTTTGGAGGTTTATGGGAAAGTGCTGTTAAAATTATGAAATATCACTTGAAGAGAGTAATTGGGGATAGTTCGTTAACATACGAAGAGCTAAGCACAGTGCTAGCTCAAATAGAGGCATGCATGAATTCCCGACCTTTATGCGCTGATACGGAAGATACGGAGAACAGAATAATAATAACCCCAGGACACTTTTTAATTGGGAGAGAACTAATTTCGCCAAATAGGGAGGAAGAGTTGAGCACATACACGAATATGCCACAAAGGTGGAGGCAGCTAGAAAAAGTAAAAAGAGATTTTTGGAACAGTTGGAGACATGACTACTTGTCAAATTTACAACAGCGATATAAGTGGCAAAAACCCGTTACAAACCTAGAAAAAGAAGAAGTGGTGATTATAAAGGAGGATGACACCTCGCCGGGGAAATGGCCACTAGCGAAGATAATCGAAACATATCCCGGAGCTGAAGGTTTAACAAGAGTCGCAACAGTTCAAAAGGCGAACGGAAAAGTAACTACTCGTCCTATACACAAGTTAATACCAATAGTACGAGAGCCAACGTCACGAAAGACAAATAGAGCACGTAGTATGTGGAGAAAATTTATGTTTTGCATCCTATTTTTAGTATTTTTAAAGCCATCAAATGCAGATTTGTACAAAATTTATACCCCGTCCCCCGGATTATATTCAGAGCATCTAAGCGATGTATACATAGATCGAGGGATATTTAGAATAAAAACTTATCTAGAAAAGAAAAAAATTTTAGATGGTGAACAAACGATAGATTCAATGGTAAAAACGCTGGAAGATATGTGTAAGACAAGCAATATAATAAATTGTGATTCACTATCGAGCCAGCTAAAAGAGGAACAAGAACGAGCAAAAATGATAAGTCGAGCTTTAGATCTGGAAGTCAAAAGAAGGCCGAAGAGGGGTTTTCTAGGAACAGTCCTCACATCAGTATTTGGGGTAAATGATGAAGTATACAGGGATATAGATTCCTTGGACGAAAATCAGAAGGATCTAATAAAAAATTCAAAACATCAGACGAAGCTGATGTTACAAACAATAGCCTCGATTAACTCTACAGAAGAAAGAATAAACGGACATCTAAATTGGTTCCGAGAAGCACTGATAAACGGAACTAGGGAAATGTCTAAGGGGCTAAGTGATGTCTCATATAGAGCTGATACATTAGAGAAGGAGTACATACGACTTAAAGTGGAAACGACTTATAACCGTGCAATGGAATATGCAAAAGAATATTCGAACACATACGAAAAAATATTAAA
The DNA here is from genome assembly GCA_918026665.1 of Diabrotica balteata. NCBI lineage: Eukaryota > Metazoa > Arthropoda > Insecta > Coleoptera > Chrysomelidae > Diabrotica > Diabrotica balteata. Next base: position 60,731,883 of record OU898278.1, read on the forward strand.
TCTTCATTACAATCATGGACACTTCATAGACATTATAAAACCTGGACAAATAGAGTCAATCATTTCGAATGCTACAAGGTTCCTTCCACAAGGAGTAGATATAAGAAGGCAACCAATAATAGATACGGTCGTACAAAATGAAAAAGGAGACATCGTCATTATTGTCTATTTCCTAATAATTGACAACACTAGATACAACCTACTGAGAGTCACAGCTCTTCCGTTGTCGGTGAGAGGTGGTGTTGTGCGCTCGTTGTGGGTCCCAAGGAATCTACTTGCAGTAGATTACAATAACTTACATTATTTTGAAGTGACATATGAAGAAAAAGGAAGGTGTATAGAATTAAATAAAGGAGAGTTGGCATGTTCACCAATGGGAATCATTAATATGGATACTCAGCCAAACTGTATCTTAAATGAATTATATGATAGAACGACCAATACCACTTGCAATATAATAGAATACACGATAAAGGAAGCCAGTTGGTTGAAAATGAGCACACCGAATCTGTGGTTAGTCATTCCACCATACGCTATAAATTTAGCTATAATGTGCGATGGTTCTCGATCTGAACACATAACCGATCAAACGAGTTTTATAAAACTGTCACCAAAATGCGTTGCTCAGACTCGAAACATAACGTTACTCACATCCAGTAACGGATTGGAAACAGCAATTGGAAGCTACTTAAAGACTCCCGTCAGTCCCATTGCAGAGCTTATGCAGAGGCCAATCATAAGGCAGAACAACATTCCCAAACATAATATAGATATTCGGGGAGATGAGTTGCCAAATATTATACTTGAGGCAGAGCAGTTTGACCAAGATATATCAGAACACACGTGGAAAACCATTGCTAACCATCAGTGGATTCCTCATTTAACCACGGGACTAGTCACTTTATTCATTGTTATGTTGATTGCCATTACGTGGAAGGTAGTCAGATATTTTCGAAACTCCAAGAGAGCCAGAAAACAAAGGAATCAAGGTTCTTACATCCAACCTCATCCAGCGGCTCGAAGACATACTTCATCACAACCAAATTTAGGTAGTACTTTAAAGAAAGCCCCTCCTAGATCAATTTCACTTAATGAGCTTAGATTTGAATTAGATAGTTTAGCTGAAACATGAATTCTAAATAATCAAATTATAGGTAGCACTGCTCGGGTGAGATAATAATTCAAAAACCGAGTGAATTAGTGTTATGTTTATTATTATTATTATTATTTATATTTTATATGTGTTTAAATATTTTCGTCTGTTTGGTTTATATAGTGGCCAATATGTTCAATCACAAATTAACCCCTTAATTTGTAATCTCACATTATTCTTAACTTCTTAATCTTTTATAGTTTCACCGTGTATAAGTTTGCATTATATATATTGCAAAACCATATCGTATGATAATTTAATATTAGTTCATTTACCTACAACTAAATAAATTGCCGAATAATAATATTTTCTAATTGAACTTCGTAAGTGTCGCAATTAAGGCGTAGATTAAATTGTACTGTAAGCAAAGTTTGGTTGTATGGTATGATAGAAAGCAATGACCTATGTGCTTAGGTGTGAATTATGTGTGAGATTATAAATTGGGGATTTGAGTTCAAATGAACACAGTCAATATTAAGTAGTTACCGAACGAACTATATATTGTGTAATTACGAGTTGCTGTCAATAAATCATCACTTTTACTCTACAACTTCAACATTTATTAACCCTATCAACATCGATCGACGAGAAGCGGACAAAGGGGCATACGAACCGATCCGAACTTCACTACTAAGTTTTCGATATCTTTTCCAGCATTAAAATGTTATTCATAAAGGTAGTGTAAAATATATTGCCGCTTATCTGGTCTACTAGTAATAAAGTTACCAGCCTTTAATTGCAAAGCGGTCTTCTTCAATGAAAAATCCGAATAAGTTTATTCTATAAAATATTTCTACTTAGATCTTATGATTTTTCCTATTTCAAATCTGTGTTTATTTTTGTTCTTCTTCTTCTTCAAGTGCCCTGTCCGTTGCGAACGTTGGATATTAACATGGCAATTTTGATCTTGTTTCGACCGATGTGAGCCCAAACCACTTCCGCAGATTTTGGAGCCACGAGTGTCTTCTCCTGCCTGGCCCTCGCTTACTGTCTTTTTTTCCCTGGACAATCAATTGTAGCAGACGGTACTTATTATCGTGTCTCAATATGTGGCCTAGATATTCAAGCTTTCTTTGTTTAATTGTATTCACGATCTCTTTCTCCTTTCCGATTCTTTGGAGTACCTCTATGTTGGTGACATATTCGGTCCAGGATATACGAAGAATGCGTCGGTACACCCACATTTCGAATGCTTCTAGTTTCCTCGTTAGCGTCTCCGTCAGCGTCCAGGCTTCCACGCCATACAGCAAGATCGGAAAAATGTAGCATTTAACTAGACGTCGTTTTAGGGGAAGAGACAAATCCTTGCTTATGAGGAGCTTTTTCATATTGCTAAATGCTGCTCTAACTCGTTCTATTCTCGCCTTAATTTCTATGGTCTGTTCCCATTTTGCATTTACGTTGGTGCCAAGGTACACATAAGATTCTACATGATCAATTAGTATGTTACTTATCCGTAATTGTCGAGCAGGTTGTTGCTTTTTGCTTATCAGCATCCACTTTGTCTTCTTGAAGTTGAGGCTATTTTTGTTCATATTTTTAAATTATAACTTCCTGTTCCTTCAAAAACTATTAGACATAGAATACTATTAGGATTTTAATTTAATGTAAATAAAACCTTCTTCTTAAGGTGTCCTATCAAGTCCCCTTGACGTTGGCGATTAACATGGCGAAACTGTCTCTGTCTCGAGCTATTCTAAATAGTTGCTCAGCTTTCTTTATTCCTGTAAATAAAACCACGAAGGATTAAACTTAATGAAAAATAAACATATAAGTACATCATAGGCCCTAAAAACTTGTCAACAACAAACAAAATTGCTTAAAAAATAAAAACCTTTACAAACTTTACAGTTTATATTATAAATATCAGATCTGCTTTCTCCAACAAAAACTCTATTTTTAATGGTAAGAAACTGATATATTTTATTGGATATTTTATGAAATGGTATATTTAAACAAAATTATTTGTAGTATGTTCTCATAGATGATAGTGTTAATGGTTTGAACCAAAGTGTAAATTATATTATAGTTTTAAATTATATTAAAACAAATATAGTTATTTATTTTAAAACGAACTTATAAGTTACTTTGTGCAACATAATTATGCTTGTGGAAAGAAATTTACAATCATGTAAACAAGTTAATGATTAAGATAAAACCATGCATGTGAGCATAACGTCATGTAGTCAGCTGAATTGAATTTGTTTTGTGAGAGTGGAAAACTTCCAACCACTATACCAGGTGAATTGTACCTTGCGTAAGCTAGATTCATAGTAGACAAAGTATCTTCTTCTTCGCGTGCCATATCAGAACTATCCGACGTTGGCGATCACCATTGCGAAGGCTTTCTTTGTTAAAATTGATTGAAATTTGTTTAGGCCTTTTCTGAAATTTGTTTGTCCTTTTGTTTGTTCCTTACTTCATGCCACACCTAGGTGCCGCATATAGAATTGGCACCGGTACTACTTCCATCAGAATCCGTCTTTTTTCCATATCTGGGCCTCCTATATTTTTCATAATTATTGTCAATGCTGTTGCTCTTTGTTCGTCCTTGTTGCAACATATTTGACATGTTTGACAAATATATGTTTACTGTCCAGCATTACTCCTGGGTATTTGACCTTTTTGGCCGGCATTATTATTTCTTCCCCGAGAGTGAAGGAGATGTGATCTTTGTCTCTAGGTCCTTTTCGTATCAAAGCTTCCGTTTTTGCGTAGCCAGTGTCAACTCTCGGTACTTCAACCACAGTGCAGCATTGGCTGAGTTCGTTATAAGCCTGTTTTCATTATGCTCTACTAGAAATCTAGCTCTACTACTAAATCTTCCTCAAGTATATCATTGTGAAGGATGTTCCCGAGCAATGGTCCTAGGACCGAGCCCTGTGGCACTACTGCCGATATCTGCATAACATCTCCCCTCGCTATGTCAATCTGTCTACTTAAGAAATATTCCTTCACTATGTTTTGTAGGTATGGGGAAACTTGAAATTTCTCCAATATTTTAGTTATTACTCTCCAGCTCGCACAGTTGAAGGCATTTTTTGTGCCCAAAACGAAAGACACCAATCACTTGCTCCTACATCTTCTTCTTCTTCTTGTGTAAAAGGAAATTTACAATTATGTAATTATGTAAATTAATGATTAAGATAAAATCATGCATGTAATCAATGACGTCATGTAATTATCTGTAATGTACGAATATATCAGTAAATTAGATCGAAAATGTTTATGAAAGCGATTTTCCAGTTGTGTTTATACTGTATTGTTGGTTGCCTATGTAGGGAAACTTCTGTCATTGCAGAAAAGACTTATGATGTCATTCATCACAAGTAGATTGCTATTATTTTTAGATATATCTCTAAATTTAGTACGGTTCTACATGAAAGGCTAGTAGCATTGAAACTTATAAATTTAACTGATGCAAAAACCATTTGTGAAACAATAAATGCCACTTTGCATGATATGAATGTTTCGTTTAGGATGTTGAATCTGTATGCTTTCAGCGAGGTCAGGAAACTTTACTGGTGTACAGCAAATATGTAAAGAGAAAAATATTAAAATTTTGTATATTCAATGCTATACTCATTGCCTTAGTTTAGCAATGGTAGCCACTTGCGCTAATCATATTCAAAATCTAAAGATTTTCAATTTTTTTTTGGTGTAATTGGTTTGTTCTTATATTAGAGGAAGTCCAAGAAGGCACTCTGTTTTTGAAGAGATTGTGAAGGTCACGAAGAATAAATTTTGAAATATTTAAGACAGTTTATTTGATTATTTGAGACAGGTTAGGCTTTTCGTGCTGAGGCAATTGCTGTGGTCAAAGATTAGCTTGAATCAATTATAGAAGCTATTGAAGAGATATTGATGATGTAACTGATGCAAAAGTTAGAGCTAAATGTAAAGACATACTACATCAAATAAAATCCTTTGGTTTTGTTATGCGTTTGGAAATAATGCTTGCAATTCTGCAAATGGTTGTCACACTTACAAAATGATTTCAATATCTAGACATAGATATTTGTGAAGCTATAGAAGAAGTTTCAAACTTGGCATTTGCTTTGTAATAATTAAGGATCGAACCATCTACATGTGATAATATTTATTCCAAAGTAAAAGACACTTGTGATAAGGTTCAAATTGACATTCATACTCAGAGAAAACGTAAAGTTTCTACTACGTTACATAATAATGCTGGAAATACATTTACAGTCAATGATAAAAAAGAAGTGAAACTCTTTGTATTTTATTCGCTTTGAGACCGAATAATTCAGTCACTAAACAATAAATTTAACCAACAATAAAAAAAATTATATGGAAATTTATTCTTCCTCTTCTTTTTTTTTAGACACGACTGTCTTTTTTTCAATGTGCCTTCAGCAAGTTGTCGTTCCATCGTTTTTGTGGTCTTCCTGTTGAGGAATCGTCTCTTGCCGTCTTTACTACACTATTTGTTGTCATTCGGCAACAATTCTTGATGTTCTTCATCTTATCTCGCATAGTATTTTACCATAAATTTTTCTTCTCTAACTGTTTTCATCTATTGCTGTTTCTAACATTCTTTTTGTCCTGTCTGTGTCTGGTCGTGTTTTTGCTGCGTATGTTATTGTTGGTCTGGTGACTGTTTTGTAAATTCTGCCTTTAATTTCTTTCTCGATATTTTTATTTCTCCATGTTGTTTCATTCAGGTAACCTGCGGCTCTTTTTGCTCTATTTACTTGATCTTCCACTTCTGTTTCGTGCTTTCCGTAGCTAGATAATGTGATGCCTAGATATTTAAACTCCATCACTTGTTCTGTTATCTCACTTTACAGCTGCAATTTACCTGTTATCTCAACTTACAGCTGCAATTTACTTCTTAATAAATTTGCTGTTTTAGCCATGCATTTTGTCTTTTTATATATAAATTTAAGATGATAAATTCTAATTTATCTCTCGCAAGAGCCTCTCTCGATGAAAATGAACGATATGTGACCGTCTCTCGGATTTCTATGATTTGTGTAGCCTTGTAGATTCTTCCGTTGGATTTTCTCGAGATACGTCTTGATTTTATTGATGTTTTTATCGTTCTATATTTCCTTTACTGTTCCTTTGATAATATTTCTATTAACAAACTTGACACAGAGTAAGGGGGAGTGTCGTATTCGCCTATGACGTTAGTGAGAAAAGAACAATGCTGCTAAAGTTTTTCAGGGAAGTAAATAACCCCTAGAGCGCCAATAATATTAAGGAATAAGTTAGGTTATAGCAATGACCAAAGATGCAAAAGATGATAAGATAGAAGTTAAAAAGGAACTACAAGAATTAAGAAGTAAGCAAAAAGAGTTTAAAGAAAAAAATTGATTTCTTAAGACCCAACAGTAGGGGAAACTGGGTAACAGTGAGACACTTTTTTTTCATTTAACCATAAGTCTACTACTATAACCTATATAAACAAAACTTCTTTAGGATTGTACCATCACATGCGTTCATTACAAATGAAAAAGTTCATTCAACCAATAAGCTTAGCTCATTGGTTGAATTTGGTGGATAAGTAACAATGGTAACGCTATTTTCCTTAGCAAGATTTATAACCTGGATAGAAAGGTGACCCGCGTGATTGTCATAAAGCAAAAAACAAAAAGTGTGTAGAATGAAGTGTTCCATTACTTTCAAAAATAGTTCAGAATTCATCAACCCGGACGGAGACGCAAGTCCTAAAGTACCAGGTGGAGCACCAACAATCATGTGCTCTTTAAAATGAACGCGTGGAAAACCCATCGCAGGTGGTAAATGATTCCTGCAGCACTTATAATTGCACATGTTGTTACAAGCACACCTTTTTCTCCACTCGTCACTTTAATGTCTAGCTTTACTCCTTTTTCAGATAAAACTTTCGATGATTTTTCTACAATCACTGTAGCCGTTTCATCAAGGTTATAAATACGTGTTCTGTCGCTAAATCTTTCATTGCGTTTGATTACATTGGATACATTATCGAAGAACATATCTACGTTGTTCTTACTAAAGGATATAGCCCGTGATAGACTACATCCTTCGGGAGTTTTCAAAGTAATATTTGGGTTTCTTCTTATAAAATTTCGCATCCATTCTTCCCCTGCCATTTTATTAAGGGACCATTGCACAGGCGTCTTCAAATTGTTTGTGAATGGCAATTCGTAGGCCAGTTTTCTTCAATCACTAAGAGGTAATCCATAAAACATCTGCGAGCATATAATAATGTAATCAGCCAGGATTTTTTCTTGATCGGTACTAAAAATCTTATTTACTGCGTAGTTAGGTGTATATCGAATAAATTCGTCTTCACTGGACTTTCTTTTTTGCACATATCTAAAAAAAATAAATATTGCAGCTATTTGTAGAGCATGATTAAGCACAATTAATTACCTAGCTAGGGTTTGGAAACTTATTTGTTCCTGTTTTGCTACAGATCTAATGCCGCGACCAGTTATTACAGCTTCAACTACCCTTCTCATGGTTTCTTCCGAGAATGTTCCATGATTTGTCTTCCTCGGTGGATTTCTGGGCATTTTGAAAAGTTTTTTTTAGGTATACTAGACATTTTAGAAAAAAATACAAAATGTAATTTTTTATAACATCTGGGTAACAGTGAGACATCTTTCAATGTACCCCGTCTTACTGTTACCCATTTGCCATAAAATTTAAGAAATATTATTTTTATTATTGTAAAACTTAGTTTGCATTGCTAAACTATGGCACCATGTTTACTTATCTACACACAATGTCCTAGCAACTTAAAAAATCCTAATAATTACATAATAACATATTAGAAATAGCAACCTTGAATACAGCAAGCACCCACAAGTAATGATATCTACACGAGGCGAAAAGAAGGGAAGATATTTCAAGTGTCTCACTGTTACCCATGTCTCACTGTTACCTAGTTTCCCCTACCCTAAATGGAGAACTACCAATAATACTAAAGGACATCGAAAAAATTAGGCAGAAGTAAAAGAGTTGAAAAGCAATATAGATGGGCTTAATAAAAGGAGCAGAGATGATTATATTGTACTAATAGGACTAAAAAAAGATACCAGTTATGCAAATGATTCAAAATGTGCATTGGGCGACATTTTAGAACAAAAACTGACCATACAGATCCAGACAATAGAATAAGAAAACTTTATCATCATCATCATCAGTGGTGCTACAGCTCTAGTTGAGCCTTGACCTTCCCCAGTCTATTTCGCCAGTCGTTTCTGTTCATCGCCAACCGTTGCCAATTTGCCGCGCCGATTTTCCTTGCGTCCTCGTCCACACCGTCCCTCCATCTCAGTCGTGGTCTGCCTCTACTCCTATTTCCCACTGGGACCGATAATAGAGTTCGTCTGGGTGGGTAATTTTCATTTGCTCTTGACACATGTCCAGCCCATCTAAGCCTACCTATTTTTATGAAGGATATTACATCTCTACCATTTACTATTTTTTTATACTTCTCGTACAATTCGAAATTATATCGCCTTCTCCAAATACCATTCTCACAGAATGCGCCCATTATTCTTCTTAGTATCTTCCTTTCGAAGACGAGCAGAAGATTTGCGTCTGTTTTGGAGATGGTCCATGTTTCTGACCCATATGTCAGCACTGGTAGGATGAGTGTTCGATATATTATTAGTTTGGTTTTCTGGCTTAAATTTCTGTTTTTTAGCTGCTTGCTTAGTCCAAAATAACATTTGTTTGCCAGCAGTACTCTCCGTTTACCTTCTTCAGATGTGTCATTATCGTTTGTTATGAGAGAACCCAAATATGTAAACTTATTTACTACCTCAAAATTATATTGGTCTATACTGAAGTTTTGTTCGGCGTTTCTAGCTCTATCTCTGTTATTTGGAATAGATGCTAACATTTTGGTTTTTTCCTCGTTTATTTTAAGGCCCATATTTTGTGCGGCTGTCAAAAAGGTGGAAGTCATCTCTTTAAGTCCTCGTGTAGTACGTGCGATCAAATCCAGATCGTCAGCGTAAGCCATAATCTGCGTTGATTTATTAAAGATTGTTCCCCTATTGTGTAACTCGGCATCTCTTATAGTCTTTTCTAACGCTATATTAAAGAGAAGGCACGCCAGCGCGTCTCCCTGCCGTAACCCTGCATATGTTTCAAACGCTTGTGACATATCGCCTTGTATTTGCACTCTGCAGATCACTTTACTCATAGTTGTTTTTACGAGCCTTATTAATTTATGGGGAATGTTAAGTTCATTCATGGCTTCGTATAATTTACCTCTTAGGACGCTATCATACGCTGACTTAAAGTCCACAAAGAGATGGAACGTGTCAATATTAAATTCATTGGTTTTTTCTAAGATTTGACGTAGCACAAAAATCTGGTCAATTGTTGACCTACCTGGCCTAAAACCGCTTTGATACTCACCAAGGATTTCTTCCACGTACGTACTTAAACGGCTGTACAGGGTGTTGGAGAATATTTTGTACATTGTATTCAGAAGAGTTATACCCCTATAATTTTTACATTCCAACAAATCTCCCTTTTTGTGCGGTGTACATATGATTCCAGTGCACCATTCCTCTGGCATTTGTTCTTCTTCCCAGACTTTGACTATTATGTTGTGAATTTGGTGCATAATGCTGTTACCTCCATGTTTGATGAGCTCTGCGGGGATACAATCCACTCCTGGGGACTTGCTATTTTTGAGTCGTGTGATTGCGTCTTTCACTTCAAATATTGAAGGAGGTTCTACGTGAGTGTTATTTCTTGGTCTTTGGGGTGACGCATCATTTTCCACTTCGGTACCAAGTAGTTCTTTGAAGTGCCTGATAGATTAAAAAGAACTTTATGCCTGATAGATTAAAAAGAACTAGGATGATAAGCAATGGAAAAAAGCCTAATCTTAAGGAAATTAGAAACAACATTTTTTTATTAACTGTGTTCTAAGTAAGAACGACAGAAATATGCATAAAGCAATAAGATAGAGGGCACACGAAGAAAAGAGAAATAGAATATCAGTTACAATTGTTTAAGCCAAAATAACAATTTGAGCGGAGAAATGGATTTGGAACAAAGATACAATATCATTAGAAAAATTAAAAAACTACTAAGAAATAAGAAACAGAGAAAAAAACGAATACAGGCAAACGAGTAAGTAACTGTGACAGAGTGGGAATACAGATGGCCACATATAACGTGAGAGGAACCTACACAGAGGGGGCCATTCAGAAATAAAAAAAAATTACAATATCGAAGTGATGACTCTGCAAAACTCTGGAAATTTCCCTTCTGCAAGAGAAATGGTATATGTGAAATAAACGATTTAATATTTTTCCAAAGTGGTGGAAATAATAGAAAATTGGCAACTGGATTCTTTGTTGTGCAGCAGATAAAGGAACAGATTATACATGTTATGCTCATAAATAGCATAACTTGCTTTTTAAGAATAATAGTTAGCCTTGTGTTGTCAAAACGCTAGATTGCTTCAACACTCACATGGCTATGGAGTCGTTTTTCATGATTTTCAGCCGTTTTATTAACAATTATAGCCACAGTTTCCATACCCAGGTCCTTATGCAGGGCGCTGTTTTTTACATACCAAGAAGCGTTCACAATGTTTCTCAATACTTTATTCTGAAATTTCTGGATTATTTCTATATTACTTTTCTTGGCACACCCCCAGAGTTGGCTACCATTAGTCAAAATATGTCTTAGTATTTGTTTATAAAGTAAAAGCTAGTTTTATATAGAATGAGAGGACTTTCTTCCAAGCATCCAATACATTTGTTTGAATCTTATGCAAAGTTCTTCCTAGGCAAAATACCTAGGTATTTTGCCATATTTGCATATTATGGTACTTGGTTATTATTCCAAGGTAACTGGTATGTTTTGTATCTTTTTATTGGTAAAGTTAAGGTGTACAGATTTATTTTCGTTCAGCCTAATTTTCCACTTTTTTATCCGGGAATGTATTTTGTTAACTGCAGTTTATAGTTTGTTTATTGCCTCTTCGATAGTGTCATCATCACTAAAATGGCAGTATCTTCAGCAAAGGTGGCAATGGTATGATGTTTCAATACAGGTATATCGTACGTGTATAGAAAATAAAGGACCGGGCTCAACACGCTAACTAGCTTAATTTAGAGGAACTCCAGCTCTAATTCCTCTTACGTCTGAATAGCTGTTTTCTTATTTCTAAAGTGTCTTTCAGATATGTTAAACTGTAAAATTTGCGAATATTGTTTGGGCATAAATGTTTTTAGGCTATATATCAAACCTTCATGCCATACTTTATGGAAAGCTTTAGCAATATTAAGAAATATAGTAGAACATACCTTCTTTTTTTGATGATTTTTCAATGATATTTATATTTCTATGCACTTGCATCAATTGTCACGTGCTTATTTCTGAAGCCAAATTGATGTGTCGGCATTAAGTTTTTTGTTTCAATAATTGTTTTCATTCTTTTGAGTAGGAGAGTCTCGAATACCTTCGATATTACATAAAGTATTGCCAATCTTCATTGGTAGGTTTTCCTGATTTAGCAATCATTATAACTTCCGCTATTTTCCATAATCTGGGTACATACATTAACCTAAAGATATTATTAATAAGATTCGTAAGTTTCACAATAGCTTTACTATGTAGGTTTTTTAGTTGCTCACCAGTGATTAAATCATACCCTGGGGCTTTTTTGGGTCGATATTTTCTTTTATTTCAGTCATTACTTTTTTAGGAGATGTTGGTCTTACTTTCTCTACTCGAACTAGTTCTTCTCAACTTTGCTCATCTTCTTGGCCTTCATTGGGTTTGAACGTGTTTTCAAGATGCACAAACATTCAAGCAAATGTTTGTGCTTTTTCTTCATTGCTCCTGACTCAATTACCGTCCTTTAGTCTAATGAGTAGGGTGTGAATTTAAAACTAAAAAATCTACAAAAAAAACTAAAAATACAAAAAAAAAACTAAAAAACTTTTTAGTTTTTTTTTGTAGCTTTCCATAAAGAACAATCAGTTCTATTAACATCCGTTAAATTTTATAGGTATGTATTAATTGTTTCATTCTTTATTTGTTGGATTTCTCTTTTGAGTTCTTGATTCGCATTGTTAAATCTTGTTTTATCTTGGGGAAGGTTTTATCTAGTTTGTTACCATATTCTTCTTAGTTTTCTTTTATCGGTTATTAATTTTCCCGATAATTAAAATATTAGTAATTGTACTACGTCGGATACTATGGATGTAAGGTTATCGTTTGCTAAAATTTTATTGTAAGATTCTTGCAGGCAGCGTACCATAATAATCACTGAAATACCCTTCAAGTATTTTGGCCACTCATTGTACTTGTTACATTTTACATTTGTACATTGGACATTTCTTTAAAAGGCCGTAAAATTTGGGAAAGTTGAGAACAAATAATCCAGTCTTCATTATTTAGATTTGGTCTAAGGCTAAGTCTGTATTAACTAATACCAATGTGGAACGTATTGCCTCTTCTAACTCGGTCATTCTTTTTAACATGTAATAGGTGAAGTTCTACCTAGTTTCCACGTCTTGGATTGGCCGTTTGGGAACTTTGTTATGTTGTAATTGATACTTTAAAAGCCTTTCTGAAGATAAGGTACTTTTTTTGAAATATGTTTTTTGCCGAATTGTCGAAAAAAAGACTTTCTAATTTCAAAAACTAATTTCAAAAGCGATGTTTTCTGAATTAGGGTTTCCAGAAAAATGGCAGCAGCGTAATAAAACCGTTTTAAATTCTAAATTTTCGGTTAAATATTGTCCTGTTAATGCGATGTAACTCTCAGTTACTCCAGATGTCCAGAGGTCAGTAGTCATACAGATATTTTCTACTTGTTTAACAACTTGTGATCTAATAATTTGCTTAGTTTTGATATAACATTCCTGAAGTAATGAACCTGAAAAAGTTTTTCTTGTTGGCGGGTTATATCCAGGAATTAAAAGCTCGTTCTTCAAGTATGGAAAATGGATGAAACGAGTCTTTGCATAGTTTTAGTAAATCCATATCTATTTGTTTCAAAAAGAAGATTGTACTATTGAAAATCAACCAGTACAAGAAAAAGAAACTGATAAAGATGACTAAACTGATAAAGATGATATAAACTGATGAATTAATTGGACATGACTCATCTAAACATACACCTGTATAGAGAGATATAAAAGAAGTCGACATGTATTTGTCTGATGATATATTACCCACAAAAAATTTCGAACGGAGATTGGTACTGTCCATTACAGTGGTGGAAAAACCATCGCCATGTATATGCTAACTTAACCACTATATTCATAACATATCGTAGTATTGTAATAAAATCTGTTCCTTGTGAACACATGTTCAAAATCTGGTTTAATTTTAAATAAAAGAAGAACACGGTTAACAAGAAAAGTGGAAAAACTTATGTTTTTAAATGTCAATTTAGACAATTCTCGATTGGGAATAGAGTCATGTGTGGGCAAAATACTTCAAAATATAATTAAATTAAGAATTGAACAAATAATTGAAAAAAATTGTATATTGAATCCAAAACAGTTAAGATTTAGAAGAAATAAAGGATGTAACGATAATTTAGCTTTAACAATAAATTATATTAGAACAGGATTTGTAAAAATTTAAATACAATCTCAATTTTTTTGGATATTAGTAGGGCATATGATACTGTCAATACGTTTTTGCTATATAAATATTTAATAAAGTATGGTATTCCAACAACCTATACAAACCTAATTATGCAATTCTTGCTCAATAGAAATATTTATATTATAGATAAATCAAACAATATACTAGGCCCCATCCAAGCATCAACTGGATTGCCACATGGGTCACCTCTCAGTCCAATATTGTTTAATTTGTACTCAAAGTCTTTACATGATTTAATCAAACCTGAAATGGAGTGATTCCAATATGCAGATGATTTTGTAATTCTGGTACAAGGATCAGATATATATATATATATATATATATATATATATATATATATATATATATAAATCAATTAATTGCTTAAATACTTACATACAAAAATTACAGGAGTGGTTTGAAACACACAACTTTAAAATCTCAGCATATAAATCAAAAGCAATAATATTTAGAAAAAGAGCTCAAGCTTATAACTTCCCCCACCTTATGTACCAAAACATGGAAATCCCATGGAAAAATGAAATAAAGTATCTGGGGTTCCATCTACAGTGTAACTTGAATATGACAATTCAAATAAATGATATGATAGCTAAAGCAAACAAAGGAATTAATGTTATGAGAGCCATTTGTGGTACAAAATGGGGAGCTGACCCAAACATTATTTTAAGCTTATACAAAGGGATAGTAAGATCTCATTTAGATTATGCAGCCAATCTTTTAAATCCTTGCTGAAATATTGGCTCATAATTATATATTAAAACAAATGTCTGAAAAAAATAACATAGTAATATAAATGCAAATAACCAATTGTGCAAGAATAAAGCTATACCAGACTACTCATTAGCATATACAGACATACTAAAAAAATAAAAAAATATAATCCGATACAACATTAATCCCATATATGAAGTAGAAAGAAAAATATCCTATTACAATTAAGAGCCTAGAATATGAAAAATATGAAATTGAATCTAATGAAATTTTTTTAGCAAAATATGTTGTATAGTATATAGTAATCATACCAATGTATATACAGATGGATCTATCGACCCACAAACAAACCAATCTGGATTTGGGATTTATATACCACAGATTAATTACAAATTTTCATCAAGGCTCCATAATTACATACAAATCTCTACAACTGAAATGATAGCTATATTTAAAGCTATCTCTGTGTGCATTGAGAAGGGGATCATAAAAGCAGTTATCTTTGCAGATTCAAAAAGTGCTGTATCCAAAATTTCCAGTCTCAAATGGGATCAAATGGATTACGTAACCATAATGACCAAAAAACTATTGGTAGAAGCTAATAATATGGGATTCTCGATAGGAATAGAATGGGTACCTGGACATCAGGGGATTAAAGGTAATGAGGTAGCTGATAGGCTGGCGAATATTGGGAGAGAATTAAGAGTACCATATGATATAAAAAATGTTAGTACAGATATCTTTTGGGTTACAAAAAAGACATTTTAACACAATTCTACAATGAATGGCATTCCCAAATTAAAGATAAAGATCCAAACTATTGCAGATTACAGTGTGATTTCCCCAGAAAACCATGGTATGCCAAATGTGGGTATATGGGCAGAAATACTATAACAAATATTAATCGTGTACGTAGTGGACATTGCAAAACTCCTTGCTATCTCTACAAAATAGGTAAAACAGAAACACCGATATGTGAATGCGGAACCATTGGAACAGTGATCCATATCTTCTTTGAATGTCCCATAAACAAACAAAAAAATATGGATCTGTATTTAGAACTAATAAAAGCAGGAATAGAGAGTCCAATATCTTTTTATAGTATTCTATATAAACCCTCTGACAAAATTATAAAAATAATTATTAAATTCATAAAATTTTTTTAAATCGATCTATAAAAAATTTTTTTTCCTTATCAAAATACCAAAATAAATCTAGAAAATACTAGAAATATCCTAACATACAAAAATGTACGTCCTTAAAATCCTTAATCCTAACCGAAGGTAGCATTACCCATAAACCTAATGTGACAATGTTTGGAAGCTACCCCCAAACGAGAAAAGTCTAATCTAACCTTAAATAAAGAAGATAAACAAATGAAAAAGCTGATCTTTTAGTAACATCCAGTTGTCAATTAGCAGCAAATAGTAACCTTAAATGAAGAAGATAAACAAATGGAAAAGCTGATCTTTCAGTATCACCCAGTTGTCAACTAGCAGTAAACACTAACCTTAAATGAAGAAGATAAACAAATGGAAAAGCTGATCTTTCAGTATCACCCAGTTGTCAATGAAGAATAAACAGTAACCTTAAATGAAGAAGATTAACAAATGGAAAAGCTGATCTTTCAGTATCACCCAGTTGTCAATTGGCAGTAAACAGAAGTAGAAATTTATCCCTGGTTGTGCATTGCGTAGAGCAAGACGAGCATAACCTTACATGTACTGGATAAATGATTATATAATCGAAACCCAAAAACAAACGAAGAAGAAGAAGACAATTCGCGATTTAATAATGTGTAATGTAAATCTAAGTACTATTTGTATTGTTTAATTTATTTTTCAAGTTATAATAAATATATCCTTCGTTAGCTTCTTTCACTTCAATACTTATGCACATAAATGATAATAGACAATATGTTTGTTTGTGTACTCGTTTATTTGAAACTACTGGTAAACAATCAACTAGTTACAATTTACGAAAAACGGTTCCGATAAAAATGTCAACGGCTCACCTCTCGTTTCTTAGGTATATTAGGATCGGAACCAGAAATATGTAAAATATCTCTGATCGAAACTAATCGTCTCACTAATGGGCAATGGGCGTCAATGAGAAATATGGAGGGGAGACCAAGGGGAAATATGATTATCTATGTCTATTCGCTGAAAATGATTTTATATCTGTGTTAGATATCCTGTTAAATTTTACAATACCGATCATAAACTTTTACCTACACTATATATATATATATATATATATATATATAATATATATATATATATATATATACAGATTGAACCAAATTAAAACGGAACATACAACTTAATACATGTCTGTTTGAACTGCATTTGAAATAGTGGACCAATATAAAACTTGGACAAAAATAAATCCATACCTGGGTATAGACATTGTATAAAATATCGTTCAACTATCTGTCTCGTAACAATGTTGTTTGCGTAAGACGGGTTTGTCTAAGGCAGCGATAATAGTTCAGGAAGTGAAGCTCGAAAAAAGTTAAAACTTCGCAATTTTTTCGTCCTGCATGTATACAGTTGAAATTTTAACAGAAGGTAGGTGATAGCCCAAGGATCAAAATCTATATCGAACCGATGTGCGCTGAAGGTTTTTAGGGGTGAAATCTACCCCTAATTGTCAAAAATTATAAAATAACATATTAAACCTGAATATGGGTAAGATTTGGTTTGAATTAGTTAAATTATGATTATTTTATACTTTTGAATAGAGTTCCATCATATTTCAACCCTTAAAAAGCAACCTTTGTTAGAGATTAATGTAAAAAAATTACTAATTCTAAAAAAATGTTTTATCCTTGCATCGATTTGGATAAAAATTTGGATTTAAGCTTAATTCACCGGCTGCTTTATAGTTTATGTCATGTCGACGAACCCTGATTGTTCTTAGGGGTGAAAACTACCCCTAATAGTCAAAAATTATAAAATAACATATTAAACCTGAATATGGGTAAAATTTGGTTTGAATTAATTAAATAATGATAGTTTCGTGCTTTTGAATAAGGTTCCATCATATTTCAACCCTTAAAAAGCGACCCTTATTAGAGATTAATATAAAAAAATTAGTAATGCGAAGAAAATGATTTCACCTTGGAACGATTTGCATAAAAATTTGGAATTAAGTTCAACTCACCCTCTGCTTTATAGTTTATGTCATGCCGATGAACCCTGATTGTTCTTAGGGTTGAAAACTACCCCTAATTTTCAAAAATTGTAAAATAATATTACAAATCTTAAGATGAGTGAAATTTGGTTTGGATTAGTTAAATAGTGATTTTTTTATACTTTAAAATACAAATTCATACATTTTCAACCCTTAAAAATCAATTGTTATGAGTGCTATAGGTGAAAACAATTTTTTTGCCAAAATTTTGAAACTTTTCAACTTTTGAAAATCACCCTTTACAACAATGCAGTTTTTATAAACTAATTTATAAGATATAAATTGAAAAAAGTAGAATTAAATACAAAAAAATTTATCAACATAAAAAGGCCCCATAATTATTCTTATACATTTACATAAGTAGTTGAAAAAATTTACATTTATAGGTAAAACAATTATAATATTAATTTTATTCGTCATCAATTACATCTTCATCGTGATCTATGTCATCCTCATCTTCTTCAATTATTGGTGGACTGTTATTGCACCCTTCACCTGAGCACCCAGAACAAGTAGAGTTACAGTATAAACCAACTTTTCTGCACGCACATGAAACGCCGCATCCTTTTTTGCATTGGCAAAAAATAATTTTCAAAAGTTCATCGGGTGCAGGTTGTTTGTTCATGCGTACGGGTAATAATATACCCATCTTTGGAATACCATCCCCAATCTGTTGCTCTGATATTTTCATTGCCAAGCCATAGACATATGAGCAGATGTTTTATTCTGTTGTATGGGATTTCAAAATAAGAACGCTTAAAATTTCGAATGTATAACGCTCCACTAGCTAATATACCGGTTTTGTAGATTATTATGCTCCGAAATGTACTGTACTATACTAATGGAATTTTCCGGAAAAAAATTAACTGGTTTTTTTAACGTATTTTCTTTAATTTTTAACGATAGAGTGTTTCTTCAAAAACGATTTGTAGAGGTTTTTAAGAGCTACAAGGATCTGTGAATTAAATCTTTTTGGAACCCTTGGTTTTTAAATGGGGTTAGTTTAAAGGGCTCGAAAAAGATGGTGCTTGATCGTAAATCGATGCTTTAAACGGCTATATCTCGCCAAATATTCATTGTACAACAAATCTAAATAAAGGATAATTTTAGTCATTAAAAAAGCTACAATTTGGTAATTTTTATTTCCTTCATATATTCAGTATTTTCGGGCATATTTAAAAAAAGGAGGGTAAAAAATATGAAATTGTAAATCGTTTCTCGCTTTAAGCTGTACTTTTTCTAAAACTAAGCATTTTAAATGGGTCAAACTTTTTGGACGTATTAACAATACATGTACAGAGGGAATTGCAGAAGGGTGAAGATCGATTTTAATTATGAGGGTGGTTAGGGGGTTGTTTTCATCGATTTTTTTCGTAAAAAATGAGGTATTGACCTTATTTTTATCATAACTCACTCAATTTTTGAGTTTTTTTTTATGATAGGTCTATTTATGCTTTAAAAAAGGTTTTGTGAGTTGTCTTCCAAAAATGCATCATTTTCCCGATATCTGCCTTTGAATCTTTCAAATTTGGCATTTGAAGAAAACCGCTGAACATTGATAGGCCGAATTTCGGTTCCTATTATATCGCAAAAACATTTTAAAAAATGAATTGTATTTGTCTTTTTAAAAGCTACAAATTTGTTCTCTACAATTTTTTTGATAAAATGCACCATTTTCGAGTTATTCGCGAAAAATCGATTAAAAACTTGGATTTTTTCGTCTAAAAGTTGTTACTTTCAATCGCGGATAACTTGAAAAATATCATTTTATAAAAAAAATGTACAGCACATTTTTTGTCTAGAATCACTTTTTTAATCGAAACCTGTAGTTAAAACGTAAAAAAATTTTCACCCCGGAGATGGGGTGGCAACCACCCCCTAGGCTTTGGCGCACTTTGGTTCGATATAGATTTTGATCCTTAGGCTATTACCTACCTTCTGTTAAATTTCAAGTCAACCCACGCAGCACGAAACAATTACGAGGTGAAATAATTCATTTCCTGGACTATAACTGGTTTGACAGCATAATAAAATCGTAGATTTATGTGTAGCTTTCAATTTTTATGAGTTCAGAATCCAGCAGATCGCAGAAGTATTGGGTTTTTATAATATAATTATTTGACAACCTTTTGTTGGCCAACCTCCTACAGCAGAATTGAGCCGAAATACATTATATTCCTATGTTCCGAATTTATTTCGTTCAATCTGTATATATATATATATATATATATATATATATATATATATATATATAATATATATATATATAGAAAAGAAATTTAATCTTTGCAGATAAGTTAAATAGTAAACTCTTAAATATTGGGGAAATCTGCAAGAAATACTCTAATGAGTATCAATTATTTCGCCGAACGTTTTCGCCAAAGAGAAATAATTTGGCTTCTTCAGGGCTGAAAGAGAATACATTATAATTAGCTACCATATATTATCTATTAAAAAACATTATTGATCTTACCGTAACTTAGAATTGTAGAGTTAGAATGTTAAATAACTTAGCTAGTAACAACATAGTGGTGTTTTTTGTTACTATTTGATACCAATCTATTTTCTCTATTGATGTCAATTACCATGTTATTCAGCAACGTTCATCTAGGAATATGTTTGACATCAATCGAGATCAAGTGAGACCGTATTAGAGGTTGTTGTTCCATGTCTTATGACAGATTCATCAGCATCGTCGAATTTTTTTTAACAACACTTACTTCTCATTTAATGGTAAATTCTATCAACAAACTTTCGGTACCCCTATGGGAGCAAAGATTTCTCCTATCATTGCAACTTACGTTATGGATTATGTATTAGACTCAGTTATTCCTTTACTATCCTTTCAAATTCCATTTATTAAAAAATATGTACAAGGTAGATGAACTATTAGATACGTTTAATAGTTATGACCCCTAAATCCAGTTCACTGTAGAGAGAGAAGATGGTAATTGGTCCGTCCTCTTTCTCGACATAAGGATGATCAGGGAAAACAGCAACATTAAAATAGATTGGTATCAAAAACCGACCCATTCTGGTAGATACCTTAACTACCACTCTTACCATAATAATTCTACCAAAGTCAACTTAATGAAACAGATGAAAAATAGAGTAATAAAACTATCAGATCCTTCATTTCATACAAAAAAACCTACAAATCCTACAGAAACTTTTTATTTCAAACGCCATTAGTGAATAAGATTTTATTTAATACTATCCATAATGAAGATACTTCACCTTCACCTCGGATACTCCTATCAATAAATATTTTTCATTACCATATTTCAGAGATATCACTCCGGGGTTAACAAGGATTCTGAAAAGTGTTGAAAATAGCTTTGGTAATAATAATACCAACATAAAACTTAAAGTGGCTTGTAGATCAGCCCTAAAAATTTATAATCTTTATTCTAAGATAAAAGATAAGACTCCCCTAGATAGGCTTAGTAACATTGTCTACAATATTCCATGCCTCTCTTGTAGCAATTCCTACATCGGCCAAACATCTCAATTATTGAAATCACGTACTACACTACACAAAATGATTCTCGACTTCACCCTGACCGCTGTGCATTCGCCAAACATGTCCATTCCACTGGTCATCTCAGAGACTATACTAACACTACAATTCTCCACCGTGAGAACAATAAATCTAAAAGAGAGTTCATTGAAATGTCTTATATTTTCCTTAACGATTTCTCCATCAATGTTAAGAGTGACATTAATAATCTAGCGATATATACTACTTCTTACTTAAATCAGATACTTACCAAGAACAATACAACATCACAGATAACTAACTTGACTGATATATCCATTAACAACTAACCTACTTTAATAATAATTTTCATTAACTAAAAAGGATAACATTCCCTTACTTTTCTTAGATATTATAATAATACATGAACAATATAATATAATTAATAAAAAAAATTCAATTAAGAAAATCTAAAATAATATTTCCCTAAACTGGGATTTAACTTCATTCGGTTTTACCAATGAACCTTACGACACAAAGATTCAAAAGTATTATTTGAATTGTCACCACATGCGTTCTGATAAAACAGGACCTCACATTTAAACTTTCTAACAATCAAAAATTTAGTTATTGCCGACAATTCAAAGAATTACTTTCTTTTAAATGTAGTTACATTGGGTTTTTCGAATAAGCTTGGGTAAACCTTTAGCTACCATACATTTCCAACGTTAAAAAAACTTTTTTTGCACATAGTAACAAAAACACCACTATGTTGTTACTAGCTAAGTTTTTTAAAATTTTAACTCTACAATTCGGTACAAGTTACGGTAAGATCAATAATGTTTTTTAATAGATAATGTATGGTAGCTAATTATATTTTTTTCTCTTTCAGCCCTTAAGAAGCCAAATTAATTCTCTTTGGCGAAAACCTTCGGCGAAACAATTACTCATTAGAGCCTTTCTTGCTGATTTCCCCAATTTTTAAGAGTTTACTATATATATATATATATATATATATATATATATATATATATATATATATATATATACGCACAATTTTATTGCAAATATTTATTTTTAAATGCTAGATTTGGTCAAATGGTCAAACACAGCATTGATGATCTCTTAATATCCTTTCAAATATTTCTTTTCAACTATATATAAAGTTAGATACTTTGCAACTAATTTTAAACAATTTTTGTAGTTTAGTTGGAACATACAAATATTTATTTGAAGTGGTACATAAGTCCTGTGTACATAGGAAATTTGAAAAGAATAAAAAAGTAATAATAACACAAGTGAATAATTACAACTAAAAGTGCTATTGTCCATTTATTGTAGTTTACTGTTATTCTATTTTCTAGTTTTTAAATAGTCGATTACTATAACAACATAGGAAAGTCATCTATCATTAGATTCACTCTATAGGAATGTTATAACTTCGAAAATCAGTATAATAGATGCAAATTTTTTAGACGATATACTCTATATTGGTGTTAGCAACTCTATTTTTATTAGTAAATAGTAATTTATTATGATTTTCTTCTTCTAATGAAATCTGTAGGTAACAAAAATAGGAATATGCGGACAAATGCATGGCGTAATGTTTTGGAAAAACGACGACGAAAGAAAATCCTGGGACATTGTGGAAAAAGATACTTCCGTTAGATACGACGTTCTACAAGATAGAGTCTCAGCTCTGTATACTTGGCAAGACAATAGATGCGATCCCGCCTTTTTGGCTACGCTTCCCGTCCCAGAATCTCACTTAAATATTTCTACTGGTTTTGGAGTTGCTACAATGTTCTGGATGTCCAAAAACAAGTGAGTTTTTAATAAATTACTAATAACATGACAAATTCGGGCAGTATAGGTTCACATTTGTAAAATTTGGTAATACTAGTTTTTCTATTATATCACTGCATATATCAAATTAGGTTTGAAATCTATTTTTTTAAGTACTTGAACAACTGAATAAATACGGAGGTTTAATATTTAATAATTACTAACATCTACCGCTTGAGCTAACACTTCCAGCCAGCTCATCATCTGCACAATCTTTACCTACGGCTTGTGGTTCTCTGAAATGAGACAATTATAAACTATTAAAACAAAAATTTGAAAAAAATGTGACAAACTTACTGATTAAAATAAATCAGTTTTACTTAACATTTAATTAAAAAGGGAAAATGAATTATATACAACAGGAAAAAATTAATCTACAAAAATATAAGTTTTCAGATAATGCAGATTTTAATGAACAGGGCTAAGCCACTATAAAAATATTTATGGATTCCGGAATTGTTTATCTGTACTTATTTTACTTTACTTTATCGTGTCCGAACATGTCATTCATAAAATTTCGTCCCAGTATCGGGTAGGTCGGTTCCATCTTTGTTGGCGAACCACAAATCTTCGAGGACAGTTTCTGCATGTAAGAAGATGTTCCATATTTGTACTGTGACTGTGTTTTTTCACAGTCACAGTTCACATCATTCTGGTCGAATTTTCCCCATTTTGCCATGTTTGATTTTACTGGAGCGACCCCCGTTCTTATCCTATTCATAGTTTTCCAGGTTTTAAAATCTAGAGACTGGCCGGTCCATTGAACCTGGGGAAGAGGAAAATACTCAGGCGGTTCATCCTGCGCTGTTCCAAGGAAACTTTTCCTAGATTTTAGTCGCTTTCGTGGTGTTCGAGCTTTGTATAGGGTATGCTGCTCGTCCGCGATCTGTTTAATTTTCTCTATGTGCTCTGCAACGCCTCTGCGTGTTGAGGGTTCTGAAAAACCCGCTGCTTTATATAGATTTGCTAGTGGCGTTGGTTTCATGCACCCCGTTACTATCCTGCATGTCTCATTTAGCGCAGTATCAACTTGTTTGGTGTGGGCAGATCTGCCACAAACGGGGCACACATATTCAGCAGTTGACAAACACAGTGCCTGTGCCGTTCTTCTCAAAACGCCAGGACGGGCGCCCCATTTACTTCCCGTGAGCTTTCTGAGTATGATGTTCCTAGTTGTTACTTCCCTCTCGTTTTTATGCAATGTTGTCTGCAGGTGAGGGACCGGTCCAGAGTTACTCCAAGATATATAGGTTGGTTTGTGTGTATTACCATTCCACACAATTTGGAGTTTTCGCTTGGCTTCCTTTGCGCGAAGGTGGAAAGCACAGACTTGGGTTTTAGAGGGATTGGGTCTCAGGGAATTCTGCAGGTAGTACGTTGTCATTCTTTTTAAGTCAGTTTCCAGTTTCTCCTCCACTTTTTCTAATTTTCAACTATTTCCTTGAGCACATATTGCAAGATCGTCAGCATAGAGGAAGTGCTTGGTTTCGATCGGTGTCGGTTGATCGTTTGTGTATATATTAAAGAGCATTGGTGCTAAAACACTTCCCATTTTTATAAGGAGTCGAGCAGCGACTTGGTTTGCTGTAACCTTGCAAGGTGGTTTATGTTCTTTTGGATCGCTGCTAAGTTTTTTTACAAGTTTCCATGCTATTTTGCTACTATGTGTCATATCCATTTCTTCCAGGGTCTCAATACACTTTTCCTGTCTGGCTTGACTTAGCTGTTGAAGTAGTACTGCTTCGCAGTCAACCGTTTCTTGGCTAAAAGGGTCAGTGGAATAGAAGGTTTCGTATGTTCTCCTTTGGACTACTAATTCGCTGGACATCCCGGGAACATATTGTTGTCTACATACATGGGAACATAGTTTTTTAGACATATTTTTGAGTACCTCTACAACTTTTTCGTAGTTCTCTACTTTTGGTTCAAGACGTAGCAGCTCAGAATCTAGCATGTCTGCACACTTTTGTCAGTTTGCCTTTTTGAAGTTAAATCTCCTTCTGAATGGAATAGCTTGTGGCCGGACAGTTGGAAAGATATTTATACCAATTGGTCTATGCTGAGTTTTTGGTATGGGGCCATATACTACTTTGGTACATCGGTCTTCGAGGTTGTTTCTTCAAAAACATATCCGGGTTATATCCTCTTTTCCAAACTTTGTTTTGAAAAGATGGTGGAAGTTTAGGATCATGGATTAACGTGAGGCCACTCGTTTCGGCCCATACTTCTACTGCGTCTCCATTTGCGTCAGAATCTGCATAGTCCCAGAGTAAACTGTGACTATTAAAGTCTCCCAGAACAAACTGATTAGGTTGTGATTTGAAGTTAGTTGGGGGTGAAAATATAAAAGGCTGGTTTGTAGGTTATTGTGCATTTTCCGATCTTAGTGGTTATTATCTATATACCGTGTACATTTGTTGTTCCCACAGATGAGACTATGGTTTGAGTTCTCACAAATATTGCGCTCTCATGCTTATTGTGTGCTATCTCCGCAATCAGTTTCATACCGGAGACTTTCGGTCTCGCTGAAGTTAAATCTCTGTGGGTTTCCTGGATACACAATACTTTACATTTCGTGTTCTTGCAGAATTCTGATAAGATGTCTTGTTTGGCTGTAGTGATGCCTTCGATATTTATGCTCGCTACTGTCAGTGTTGGCTCTGAGAAGAACCGTTGTGGCTTGATGTTTGCCATCTAATTTGGTTTGGTCCCGTGTTGAAAGGATTAATCATCTACTAAAACGTTTCCAGGGGACGCCGTCAATAGTGTTTACTTTGTAGTTGATGTGGCACTATTGATCTCGTGGAGGCTCCTTCCTTGTCCTCCTTGTGTTTAACTGTATTTTAGTTATTTTGCATATCATTGAATACGTTGATTTTTTATAAGATATTTTTATAAATTTTAATAAAAACGGCAGATACTGCTTTTAAGTAAGGTATATTATTACAACTGGTATGAGTGAATTACATGAAAAAGAAGCAACTCCAATAATTAGTTTGGGGTTACTGCTTTTTAGTGTCATAATTCTTCAATGGAAAGCACGGTAACAACAAAAATCATTTCGTTTGATTAACATTATTACTTAAAACCTTTCTTATAACATCATTAGACTTAATTCTACATTTTGTTGAACAACAAATAATTAGTCAAAACAGACTAATAATTATTACAAAAACACAAAACCCATTTATTAAACATCATCAAACTCTAATCTTAAACCAGCGGCTGCATCATTTACGGGAAGGCTCTGCCAAAATTGTCTTCGATTTTCAGGTATGAATGTAACCAAATTATGCCAAATTGCTAGCATTCTTCCTTCTCTAATTCGTCTTGATTTTGAAATTTTTCTTTAGGTCAATCAGACATAGAAATGCTCGTCTATTATAATACTTTAGTGATTTCTTAGTAATTTGGTTTATAACGAACATTGGATCTGTACACGATCTTCTGAACTTAATAAAACAATTAGAAAAGAACTAAAACGCGACATACAAAAATAGAACAAGAATTTAATAGAGCGAGTCATTGAAAACAACAGAGGCTTAAAATGTCTAAGACCCGCACTGGGAGTTCAAAAAATCATCAAAATTAAAGACGCTAACAATAAGGTAAAGAAGGACAAATATAAAATAACAAATATTGTCGAAGACTTCTACACATCCTTGTACAGCTCGCAAGGCCAGCCTAATGAAACAACAAAGGAGAACGTCAAAAGAAAAATAAAAAACGTGGGATCAGAAGTACTACCTATAAAGGGATACGAAATAGAAAGAGCTTTAAAAGAACTAAAAAATAATAAAGCTCCAGGACACGACGGTATAATTGCCGAGCTCTTGAAAACAAGCAAGCATTAACAATCCCTGTACTAACAGAGCTATTTAATAGATGTCTCCATAATAGCCAGATCCCTAAAGACTGGAACGAGAGTCTAGTAATACTCTTACACAAAAAAGGGGACAAATGTGATCTACAGAATTATAGACCTATATCGTTGCTCAGTTAAGTATACAAACTATTTATGAGAATTATTAATAACCGGTTAACCTACAAAATGGATAATTACCAACCGGTTGAACAGGCTGGCTTGCGCAAAGGATATAGTACATCAGACCATCTGCTGACAATGAGAACATTAATAGAGAAGGCAAATGAATACCAACTACCCGTCTTGCCTTCGTCGACTATGAAAAGGCGTTTGGTAGTATTTGATAGTATTTTTGATAGACAAGCTATTAATAATTGTATAATAGACTTGAGATATAGGCAACTAATACATAATATATATGAAAATGCAACTATGATAGTACAACTAGACGAAAATACAAATCCCATCCCCATTAAGAGAGGAGTGAGACAAGGAGACGTAATATCGCCAAAGCTTTTCAACCTAGCCCTAGAAGACGTCTTCAAAACTACAAATTGGTCAACCTATGGCATTAACGTTAATGGCAACAAGTTAAACCACCTCAGATTCGCTGACGACATAGTGATTATAGCGAACACATTCGAGGAACTGCAAATTCTGTTGAGGGAACTAGCAGCCAGCTCCCAATACGTCGGCCTAAAAATGAATATGAAAAAAACAAAAATAATGACAAACACAGAAGACCCCAGACATATAACTATAAGCGGCAGTGAGATAGAACAAATCTAGGAATATATCTACCTAGGTCAAATCCTGAGACTTGACAAAGAGAACCAAAGTGCGGAAATTACTAGAAGAGCAAGACTAGCATGGGCAGGATTTAGAAAACTTAGTTGGATACTTAAGAGCCGCAAAATACCCCAATACTTGAGGAGCAAAGTGTTCAACCAATGCATCCTTCCTATCATGACATATGGATGTCAAACCTGGACCCTAACCAAGGCAAACATGAATAAACTAGCCACAACAGAAAGAACAATGGAAAGAGCAATGTTACGTATACGACTGTCAGATAAAAAGAGGAACGACTGGGTAAGATCCAAAACAAAAGTCGAGGACATAACAATAAAAATTGCAAAACTTAAATGGAGCTTCGCGGACCACACTGCTAGACAGAAAGGCCAACGTTGGAATACTACAATGAGACCTTACGAAAGTAAACGACCAAGAGGAAGACCACAGATGAGATGGGTTGATGACAGAAGAATAGCCGGAACAAATTGGAAATATGTTGCTCAGGATAGAGACCGATGAAAGGAGTTGGAAGAGGCCTATGTCCAAACATGGACGATAGAAGGCTAAGAAGAAGAAGAAGACACGATCTTCCACTACGAAAACCCTGTTGTTCATCTTCTAAACTTATCCTCTGATTCAGTAGTTCTTGTGAAATTTTAGTTGTAAGTTTTAGTAGTAGTATTTAACAAGTTTACATACCTAGTAGTTTTCTGGCTGTTTTTCATCTTATTTTTTGAATACTAGAATTAGTTCGCTTTATTTTGTAAATTGATGAATTGTCAGGCTAATGAAAGAAATTCTCCAGCTTCATTTCTTTGGTCTCAACCTTTCCGAAATTAGCTGACTAAACGCAAGACACAAAATCAGAGAAGACATACACTTTTTTCATTCGCTACAAAGATTGTTCCATCTGATGGAAAAAACTATCAGCTGACATAAAGGAATGACCTAGGTTAGTAATGTTAGAAAGTTTATACACAAACAACTATTGTGAACTGCCAGATTTAGACAATTCAGGCATGGCTTACTTAAAATGTTTTACCTAATTAGTAATTCGTTTTTAAAAACGTAAATATATCAAAAACAATAAATTTAGACATAGGGAATATTAAATAAACATTGGTAATGTTATTTTCGATATGGTAAAGTATGGTAATGTTACCTTTGGATAGGGACATACAATACAATTTTATTTAAAATTATCGAGAAAATAATGTACTTCCATTTTTACCCTTCCCTGTATTCGATATAAAGAAAATTAGCAATATCAATCAGTTTTGCAAATTTTGACAATCAATAAAGAATGAGGCAGCAATAGATCATTCTTATCGTGTTTATTTGTAATTATACAGGACTTGAACTTTTTAAAATTTTCATATAAAATTGGTTCTAACTTTGTAAATGCCCTGTATAATATAATAAAACTTTATATTGTTGTGATGGGAAAGTGAAGAAGATTTCAAATATAAAATAATATACAGGTTGTTCTATATAAAAAAAAACATAAGTTTGGTCTGCCACTATGTTACCAAACATCCTGTAACATTCTTAATAATTTTGTAGATGTTTGAAGATGCTTATAACTTCTTTTTTTTTTAATGGAAAACCCTGTATATTTTTAAATTTTAGAAATATTCATGTTATTCCAAACATTTTTTGTTAATACTTTCTTATACCTATTGTGAACCGTTTTTGAGTAGTTATATTGGTTTTTTATATGAAAATTACACTTTTCTACCATGTATATAAAGTTCAATATCCTCTAATGTAATTTGTATAAAAATTCCTTACAGAGTGCTGTCAAAATTGGCATAAAACCGCATCCTAAATTTTCGCCTAATTCCTTTTTTTTTAAACGGGTCACCCTGTATGTGATTTATTATTTTAGAAAAATATGTTTTTCACTATCGATCTGTATTAGTATTCCCTATACTACCTCATGCAGTTTTCAAATAAATTAACTTTATTTATTTTTGTCAAAAAAAATTATTTATCAAGTAGCCTATGGAATATTCTGACAAAAATATCGGTTATTCCTAATGTTTAATAGTAACCTTGTTGTATGCCAACAGTATAGTATCCAGAACTTGTCGTATTTTTGCTATCCTGAAAAGTCTCGACCAAATCATAAAACTGTAAAACGTTTGTTGAACAACTGTTTCCAGTTTGGTCAGTTTATAAGTAAAAGGATATTAAACGATAATAAAGACTTACAAATAGATATCCTGGGATATTTTTCAGCTAATCCAAATTCATCCTTACAGTAATGTGAGCAGGTTTACATTGTTACAGGTATCGACTCGAACAATGCACAGAATTTTAAAAAACATTATTGGATCCTTTATTCGTATACATCCTGAAGATTATGTAAGACGTCTAGAATTTTGTGAATGGGTTTTAATGAAATGCCAAGATAGAGATTTTACAAAGAATGGTATGTTTAACCGACATAACAGTCACCTCTGGAGTGACGTAAATCCTCAGCTCACGTGCGTTAGTAAATTTTAAGCATTCTTTTCGATCAATGTTTTTTGTGTTTTGTGTACAACTATTTTGGGATAAGGAGATTTCATATTTTATATTTGCAATGTTGCCAGATTTGCGTTTCTCTTATATTATTAGTAACTTTGGTTTTTCAAATTCATCACCCTGTGTACTGTGTATTCAGTCATTATTGGAATCTCCTATTCAATACGAGTTCAACCATATCATTGATTATAAACCACTACCATAGTGGTTTAGTAGTGGTTTATAATCAATGACCATATGTAACACTTATGTAGTCAGGAAAGTCTTAAATACATACAACAGTGCAAAATATGTAGATTTTAATAAATTTAAATGTTTAAATGTAGAATACTGTGATTTTGACATTTGTTCACCATTTACATTATTATTACTAAATTTTATATCTAAATATCCTAAATATTATAACTAAAACTGACAGCAGTTGTGTTTCGAACAGTTCTGCAAGATAAATTGCTTCTCTAAAATGGCTCTTAACGAAAAAGAACGAATTACTTTTCTAATGATTAGAGAGTACGGTGACAGAAAAAGATCTTATTGTGAAGTAGCCAACTTGTTGAATGATACTTTTGCAAACCGTTCTCCTATTCATAAGGAGACGATACAAAAAACTGTAAACCGATTTGCGGAATCTGGAGAAGTAAAAGATTGAGAAGGATCAGGTAGACCGAATAGAGTTATGAATGACATCAAAACTTTATATTACAAAGGTTTGTTAAAGATCCACATACATCCTCACGCAGGGTTGCACAACTACATGATGTAGGTCGTTCTTCAGTCTTATGTGTATTACGTAAGAATAAATTTAAATCATACAAAATTAACTTATTGTAAGAATTAAATGAAGATGACTTTGATCGTAGATTAGAGTTTACTGAGGTAATGATGAATAAAATTGAAAATGATGAAAATTGCGTTAACAGAATATGTTTTTAATCTTTTTTATTTTTAACCTCGACACTGTGTGGAAGTGCAAATCGATACAATTTAAGGTACTGGAGTGACGTAAATCCACATTGGAAGCGCGAAAACCATACTCAAAGACCACAAAAATAAATGTATGGTCAGGTATAGTAGGTACTCAGTTAATTCGGCCATTTTTATCGAAGAAAATTTAATGTCAGATAGTTGCGAAATGGTACTTAGCAATTAAATTGTACCCACACTGAGAAACTAGTTTGGGGCCAAGTTTTTAGATGTGGTTTCAGCAAGATAGAGCTCCAGCTCATTTTGGTGTAAATGTTCGACGTTATTTAGATGAAATATTTCCCGGACGATGGATTGGTAGACGAGGTAGAATTGAATGGCCTCCATGTTTACCTGATTTTAATCCTAAAGATTATTTTTATTGGGATACTTGAAAAATTCAGTTTATAAATCTAAACCAGCACGTCTTGCAGAGCTAAGGCAACGAAATATCGATGAATCTCGAATAATTTCTAGACAATCATGGAGAAATGTGGTAGACGCATTCTACTATCGATTAGGGTACTGTCAACTCACAAATAGAGCACATTTTGAACACTTGATAAAGTAACTATTATGTTAAAAAATGTAACCTATCAATTGTTACGTTTTAATGTAGTTGAAAATAGTTAGTATTAAAAAAATTATAGAAACAATCAGGCGTTGTCAGACTTCTGTTTTATGTATTTAAGACCTTTAGACTACATAAAATTATAAGTGTTACATATGGTTGAACTCATATTGAATAGGAGATTCCGTTAATGACTGAATATACAGGGTGATGAATTTGAAAAACCAAAGTTACTAATAATATAAGTGAAACGGCAAATCTGGCAACATTGCAAATATCAAATATGGATTTTCCTTATCCCAAAATAGGTGTACCTCAAATTTTGTACAATTATGACTAGCGATTAGACTACTAGATGACCAAGTAGAGAGATGGAAAGAGCATTTTCAGGAGATGCTAGGTATTCCCAGAGATAACGCAGATGCAATTGTCGAAAACCTGCAGAATATAGACTTGCATATTTCTTGTGAGGTTCCTTCCAAAACGGAGATAATAACAGCTATCAAATCTCTGAGAAACAACAAGTCACCGGGAATCGATAACATTGCTGCTGAAATACTTAAAGCTGATCCGCATCTAACTGCTGAACTTTTGCTCCCCATAATCCGAGAGGTGTAGGAAACAAACCACATTCCAGCGGGCTGGAATTAAAGGTAATATTATCAAGCTTCCAAAAAAAGGCTACCTCACACTGTGCAAAAATTGGAGAGGAATAACCTTGCTTACTGTCATAAATAAAATTTTCACGACCATCATACTGAAAAGATTAACAAACAAGGTTGAGTTTCGAGCTAATCAAGCAGGCTTTAGACCAGAATCCTCCTGCATAGAACACACCCTTATACATGGTTTTTGTTGATTTTGAACGTGCCTTTGATAGCTTGTCTCACGCTGCTGTATGGAAAATTTTAGAGCTAAGAAACATCCCGCAAAAAATAATTTCTATTATAAAGTCACTATATACTGATGCGAAATGCAGCGTGACACACAATGGGATCAACAGTGACGAATTCGACGTACTTACTGCAGTTAGACAGGGATACGTGCTTTCTCCGTTTCTTTTTAACATAGCTACAGACTATGTTCTCTCCAAACTAGACTCCGATACAAGAGGGATACAATGGACGTTAACCACACGACTAAGCGATCTAGAATACGCGGACGATATCTGCCTATTAGGTCAAAGGTTCCAAGATCTGGCTTACCAATTGGAAACACTTTTCACTGAAGCCAATAAAATAGGTTTGAAAATCAATATTAGTAAAACCAAGTCCATGAGAATAAATGCAAGGAACAACACGCTATTTACTATCGACAATTTGCAGATTGAAAATGTGGAAAACTTAACGTATCTTGGAAGTGTCATAACAGAAAACGGAGGTATGAGGTATGAGGATACGAAAAGCCCAACAAGCTTTCAACACGCTCAACCCTGTTTGGAGATCTGGCGAGTATACTACAATGACAAAGATCCGAATATTCCGATCAAATGTCATGTCTGTTCTACTCTACGGATGTGAAACCTGGAAAGTGATAAACACCCTCACAGACAAACTGCAGGTCTTTGTTAACAAATGTCTACGAAGAATTGTTCGTATATTCTGGCTAACACCATCAGAAACGAAGATCTGCTACACCTGACCGAACAAAAGAGGGTTCAAAATGAAATTAAGACCAGAAAGTGGGGTTGGATAGGTCACACACTCCGAAAAAATAGTTCCAGTATTGCAAAGACTGCCCTCCAGTACAAACTTGGAGAAGATCCATCATGAACGAGATAAGAGGCCAAGGAAAGTCTTCGAATGAGGTGAAGGCCTTAGCGCAAAATAGAACCCGATGGCGCGTTTTCACTTAAGCTCTATGCTCCACTTAGGAGTTCAAGAACCTTATATATATATATATATATATATATATATATATATATATATATATATATATATATATATATATATATATATATATATATATATATGACTAGTGATTTACGAGATAATTGGCCGTTTCCAGACTTTTGGGCCACTCTATATATATATATATATATATATATATATATATATATATATATATACAAACGATGGAACTTTCAGCAAAAGCTTGCTACTGCTCTAATGAAATAAAAGCCAAATATATTAGTCAAACTTTTTACGTCTGAATCAGAATCAATGAAACGATATAACTATTATTTCGGACGTCTACCTCGTTAGTCGCTCGAGCTGATTCCTATTGAAACCCAAAAAGTCCAACTAATGTCTCCAAAATATTTCGCACTTGCACTACTACTCTACTAAATCGTATGGCTTATTTGGCCAAGTAAACTTAAGCACTGCCGTGTGGAAAACCTGTCTAACTTAACGATACCTGTTCTCAAAGTGAGGATGGATCTGGCTGAAATTTCAATATTTATTATAAAGTATACGCGATATAAACGTAATGATATATGTTTCGGTTACTGAAAATTTAGTTGTTAGAAATTCCGTATTTAATTTCAGGCCAGAAAAACTAACGAAATATAATTGTTCCGGAACGATAGCAGATTTCGCTGTAGCGATGTTATGTAATTTGGACAAACCAGTAATATCTTATCAAAACGCGGCAAGTTGGGGTTATTTTAATTGTCGAACTTCTGAATGGAATACGGAATTGTTAACAAATGCCAGTTTTCCCGTTGAGTTATTACCGGAAGTCCGAGCTAGCGGCGAAATTGCTGGACTATTAGCCGGGAATTGGCACAGCGTGCCAAAAGGAACTCCAATTGGTAAGTTTGTTAATGAACACAATATAGGTCTTCCAAAAATAACTTCCGAAAAATTATTCCACGATTTATAGGGATGGTCATAAGACAATATTATTAATTTACCTAGGTATATGTAAAAATGTGTTCAAAAACTGTATGGTATATTGTATTTACAAAATAAAATAAAATTTTTTATATTGTTTTATGTTTATAATTATGAGATATTTTATCATTGAAGTGAGTTAATAAAATAAAGATTTATTTTGGTCATCCCTAGAAACCGTGGTATAATTCATAGCCTTTACAGCAGATTTTATTATTAGCGAAGTAATGAAAATAATTTATGTAGCTTTAATTTTAGCAAATCTGTCTACGGCACACTTCGTGGACTTGTGTGTATTGTTTGTTGTTTTATTTACAATTATTCCCGTTTTTGCATGGTTGACAGTAAAAGAACGTGTTTGCTTGTTTTAGGCTTGTATTATACCTCTTTTTTGTTTTTCCTACGACAGTAAGGTTATAAGGATTGGTCATGAACTTCTCAGCCAAAGGAACATTGGTATTCCAGATATCCATGTCTACACCTGTTTGTTACGTGTATTGATTTTTTCAATATTTTAACATAATTATCCGCCAATGGCAACTCATCTGTTTTTGTGGATTTTCCTATGTAGCGGCGGCATCTTCTAGATATTTCGTAGACCATCACACATCACAAAACAGAAAAAGTTTCAGACCATATTTAGCTGGTTTATTTGGTATGTTCATTCGAAACGCGCAGTGACCACGAAATCCTACCAGCTGTTCGTCGATATTTAGATGGTGCTGAACCTGGTTTGTACGAGGCTAATATATACTTCTATTAACTTATTCCAAATGTCTTCTATTGGTGCAAATTTAGATTTTTGTCTTCTTTTCACGCGTGTGTTAGTGTCATAAAAACATAAGCAAGCTGTAGAAATGGAAAACGTCTTTGACTCATTGTTGCTTTATATCGAGTACTACAAAAGGGTAGTATTGAACATGGTGTCGGTTCCAAGTGATTATCTTTTAAAATTCTAGCTAAAATATATAATCCAAGTAATTATTTAAGTTCTTTCAAACTTGCTTCTTAAACAAGTGCATTCTCCGTATCCTAATTAATTATTAGGATAGGCAGATTAATGTATTTTACTGTTATATTCAAAATATCACCCGAAAAAATATTTGAAGGGCGCGTACTGGATCAAGTATATCTCGTAAATGCGGCCAAGGTCCCGGTTTTACATATATAATAATCTTCGAAGAAGTTTTGCTTTTAGTCGTCCCAATTAGTTTGGAAAACCATTTATATCCATTTTTTCATATAAATTGTCTTTAGTTGGGGTAACCACAAAGCAAACTATTTCATCGGTAGGATCAGTCTAAAAAATAAAAACGCAATAAAAATACTTATACCTTAAATGCAAAATATGACATACCCGAACACAAAAATTTTCTAAAGCTGTGTCATCCTCTGATCTACTGCCGGGCCGGAAGCTTTCCTCTCTTCTGTTCTTATCACATTGAGTTTTGGATGTTTTTGAATATCTGGCTTTTCGATTTCCAAATCTTTTTTTTTTTCCAAATTTTTGACTTGAAACTGAATTTTTGAAACTATCCAACTAACAGTTGCGATTCCATGTCCTCATGTGGCAACCATTCTGTGTTCTCTACAACTCTTCCATCGATAAACCACGCCTTGCTTTTTAGCCCCTTATTGGTATCTTCTTCTTCTTCTACTTTTTGTAGATCTTTCGATCTGTTTAATTCTGAAGCTGCCTCTGGTTAATTTCTTGGGAGGTAGATTGTCAACTATCCCTCCATCTTTTAGGTGGTCTTCCGGGGGGTCTTGAACCGGGCGGATTGTTTTCTAGGGCAATTTTTGGGAGTCTATTCTCATCCATTCGTCTTACATGGTTGTACCACATCCTCTTGCGCTGCCTTCCCCATCTTACAATATCTTGAATTTTGCACTGCTCTCTAATGTTTGTATTTCTCACTCTGTCTCTTCTTGTTTTCCCCATTATTGTTCTTAGGGTTTTCATTTCGGCAACCCTTAGCATCTGTTTCGTTTTGTTGGTATCTTCGCGCACTTCTATGCCATATGTCATGATCGGTCGTATGCAAGTCATAGATTCTAATTTTACTATCTGTGCGCATATACGGATTTGACCAGACTATCTCCCGCAGACATCCTGACAGTGCAGATGCTTTGTTGATCTGACTCCTCAGGTCCTTTACTGGGTCGTGGGTGCTTGATATATCTATGCCCAGATATCTGAATTGCATCACCTGTTCTATGGGGTTGTCCTCAACCACTAACTTACATCTGAGCGGATCTTTTGCTATTGTCATACATTTAGTTTTGTTGGTAGAGATGTTCATATTTAGTAGTCGGCTTGTTTGAAAGAACTGAAAGAGCTGCCTTTGGAGATCATCTTCTGATTCGGCAATAATTGCTGCCTCGGCTGCGTAACACACCATACCAATTATTTTGTTGCCCATTCTATATCCGAGATTAAGAGATGTTACTTTGTTGATAATTTTGCCCATGAGAAGATTAAACAAGAAGGGGCTTAAACTGTCGCCTTGTCTAATTCCTCCCGGTGTTGGAATATTTTCAGTGAATTCGTCTCCTGCTCTAACTTTGGTTACGTTGTTGTTATTTAGGTTATGGAATATCTTTGTTATACTGGTCGGTGTTTCATTTTCTATTAATATATTAAGAATGTCTCCCAGGCGAACTCTGTCAAATGCCTTCGTCAAATCAATGAAGCAAATATACGCTGGCATGCCGAACTCTATAGCTTTTTCTTTTATTTGTTTTATTATAAATACTGCGTCTGTTATAGACCGCCCTTTTGTAAAACCTTGTTGTTCTTCAGCATTAGTGATTTGCTTTTCCAATTTGTCCTTGAGAATACCCGTGAAAAGTTTCATTGTTGTATTTAAGAGGGTTATTCCTCTATAGTTTTGTGGGCAGGTTTTTTGTCCTTTTTAAATATGGGGATTGTGATACTATTATGCCATTCCTCTGGTGTTTCTGTTTTGTTTAATATTTTGTTAAATAGTTGTGCCAGTTTACTTGCAAGTTCCGGGCCTCCATATTTTAAAAGTTCATTGGGTATACCATCCGTTCCCGGTGATTTTCTGTTTTTTAGCTTTTTGATCTTTGCTTCTACTTCTTCGTCATTGATTGTAGCACTCACATCTGTTTCGCCTTCGTTTATATTCAGCGTTTCTTCAGCATCATATAGCGCTTTAAAATGCTGTTGCCATGCCTCTATAGGTACTCCTTTGGTCTGCACGAACTCGTTAACTGGTTTTTTCCTGTTGCGGAGCATTTTCCATACTTTCTTTTGAGCACCATATAGGTCGTAGTCCATGTCGCAAGTGAATTTGGCCCAATGTTCTCTTTTGATTGATGTTATTCTGGCGTTTACTTCGTTTCTTATTTGGACATATTCTGCATGAGCTTCTTCCGATTGCGTGCTTTTATATCTCAGGTAGCATTTGCGTTTTAATTCAGAGAGTTCTTTTACATCTTGGCAAAACCACGGTTTGGTGTGGTTTGTCGCTCTCGTGTTAATTTTCCGCTTTCCAATCGCTTCTTCTGCTGCTTCGTTGATGCATTTCTTAATTTTTTGCCAAGTGTCTTCTACTCCCCATTCGGGTTTTAAGTCGATCTCTTTTAGTTTGCTGGTAATCCTGTTCTCATAAAGCAGTTTTGTACTCTCTGTTGCTAGCGACTCTATATTATGTTTTTCGATGAACATTGGGGGTCTTTCTGTTTCGTTGCGGACGTTCTAGTAGCATCTTGCATAAAACAAGGTTATGATCAGTCCCCAGGTTAGCAGAGGTTGTGCTCTGACATCAAGTACTTGTGACGGAGTTATCGCTCGATTTGTGATTATAAAATCTATCATTGATCGCTGGTCTCAATTATTGTTAAAAGTGTATTTATGTTGGTCTTTATGAGGAAATATTGTATTGTATGTATTGTTGATTCTCATTTCATTTCTAGCGCAAAAGTCTATTAGTGCTTCGCCGTTTTCAATAATTATTTCTTCGTTGTACTTTTGTTTTATACCTGGTATGACAACGTTTCCGATCCGTGCATTAAGATCCCCGAGTACGATAATTTTGTGTTTCGTATTTATGTTATCTACGACGTTTTGTAGTTGCTGATGGAAATTTTCAGAGATTTTTAATAATCTATCGTTGATGTATTCGATATCTTCGATGTTTTGCGTGTATTTATCGTGCAGCAAAATTCCAACTCCTGAATGCGCTCTTTCTTGTTTAGCTTTCCCGCTGTATATGAGTATAAATTCTCCGTATTTTGATGTTCCTTGGCCTTTTTTCTTTGTTTCGGAGATTCCGCAGATGTCAATATTGTGTTTCTTCATTTCTATTATGATCTCCTGGTCTCTTCCGTTCCACGACGTAATGTTCCAGCACGCGATTCGTGTGATGGGGTCTTTAGGTTTTCTTTTACCAATTCGTTTTTTCATTGTCATAGCGTGTGTCGTCATCTGATATTTCCGTCCGGTATCCGAGGCTGAATCTTCAGTTCTGTGAGCCAATATGGGTTTCTTTACCCCAGGTAGGTGGCTAGCCTTGCCATGGGGACCCTCCTCCTTTATCCGGGTTTGGGACCGGCAGTGTCATCCGATGAGCTACTCAATCCACCCATCTGACAACCCAGGCGGAGTTTGGTACTGGTATCAATACGTCAAAAATTGTGGTATAATGTGCGTCTATTGGTATCGATGCGTAAAATGTATGTACAGTGTTCCAGAAAATAATATATGATTACTCTAGCACTGACAAATCCGTACTGGCTACAGTTATAGTGTGTATTGAATCGATAGGTACTGCATTGGAGCAAGCATAGCTGAAAGGAGGACATAAAGCGCGGACCAATAACTGCAGTGCTGTCAAATTTGTAATTTGAGTACATTTTACGTACGATAGCGGTAAAAGGTTAAAAGCTATTAAGAAAATATAATTTTATTAAGCTACTACGTGCATACCAATTCTATAACCAACAAATTACCATATATGTATAATTTGTGGTTTCTATAACTTAAAATTA
This sequence comes from Diabrotica balteata, assembly GCA_918026665.1. Taxonomy (NCBI): domain Eukaryota; kingdom Metazoa; phylum Arthropoda; class Insecta; order Coleoptera; family Chrysomelidae; genus Diabrotica; species Diabrotica balteata. The sequence continues at coordinate 60,771,459 of OU898278.1, forward strand.
TTTTGGTCTTTTGACGTTTACTTAACCTTTCATCACTAGCACCGTTAGAAAAAATCTAATATTTTTAAATATTTTTCCATAATTTTTAAAATATAGCTTCTTTTGGGTTCTGCAACCAGAAATACTTCTATGAAGACTCGTGTAAGACTATGTTAAATTGTTGTAGGAGTACCTAATATCTTATAGCCGACAGCGATTATTGTTAGTTAAAATCAAACATGCGATCGATCGCGTTCCTCGGAATGTTAGAAAAAATCTAACTACGCGTTAGCGTGTGTTAATTTTTTTGAGAAATCACTTGAAAAAAGTTATATTTTCATAAAAGGTAAGATTTTTAGTGAAACATAGGTTGTTGAACATTCTTTATTATAAACGTAGGGTATTTTTATACCTTTTTTGGTTTATTGCAGGTAAATATGGACTAGAAAATGGAGAATCGGTTAGTAAAATAGTATGAAGAGATAGACAGCGATGTGCCACTACTAGATTCCGATCAGGACTTAAGTGATGTTCCTTCTGAACACAGTAACCACAATACACATTTTGAGAAGTCCACACACGATCTACTCAGTGATCCTGAAGATGCCATGGAAGAAAGCGACCAAGATGATGGTTTCCAAGATTTTATGGCAAAGATAAAACACCATGGTTAAAACATGTAAGACCGAAGCCACACATCCAAAAATGTAATATTGTTGCGAACTTACTTGGGATAAAAGCAAAAGCAAAAGGCGCCAAAACCATATTAGAATGATGGAAATTGTATTGTTTTTTGTACAGTTTTGTTAAAAAAAAAAGAAATGTAAGTTTATCGTTTTTGTGAGTTAATAGCGAATAAACTTAACCAACAAATACTAATGACTCATTTATTTGACCTATACCTATACCCATATGTTAGAATAAATCTAACCACGCGAGTAATGACGTAATTTTTTGAGGTGATGGTGCGAGTGATGGAAGGTTAATAGCGTGACTAAGGAATTTTATGACTGTCATTTGAAAAATGTACGTAGGATTGCAAATAAAAATAAAATATTAACACATTTTTTACGATTCATGAGGTATAAAAAACTCGTTATTACTAATATCGACAAAATATTATCGAAACTAAGTCTTAAACAAGCAATCTATCAACATTTTAATTCCAAAACATACTTAATTAGTTTTTTGTCTACAATGATGTGTGTTTGAACTCAACTCGAACGGCGGCCTTTACTGTGACATAAAGTTTGCTTTGATAACCGCTGTAGACATAGTAATTATTTTCGAGTATGTATCCATATTGAATGTTTCTGATATGTTTGTGTTGTATAAACAGATAACGCCCATATACTAATGACAATTTAGATTAATGTTTATTTACCGAAGAAAGGAAAAACTCTATAGTAAAATTCATTAAGCGGTGCAGGAAAATATAAACATTAAATCGTGTCCGAACCGGTATGAACCGCCGATAACATCGCCAGACGAAATAAAGATGGACATTCCGGTTAGTTTTTAAATATTTTTGAAGAACTGTTACTTGCATTTATGCATAAAATATTCATTAATTTTATAAATCAGAGTATTTTTTCACTTACTTTGTATTCAGTGATAACATTAATTTATTTACTATGCAATAAACACGAATATTTGAGAAAAGAAAAAAAATAATAAAGTGTCATAATTATACTGTTACTTATCGGAACGAGTAGACTCATTTGGAACATCTTTAACAATTATCTGTTAAATTTATCGTTGTTTATATGCCCTGCACCGCTTAATGGAATAAGGTATAGTATATGTATATTTTAAAAACAACAAACAAATTTTCAGAGCTCGATTAAAAAAAAGTTATTAAAAATTTCACATATATGTCGAATTTTCGTTTGCTATTTATTAGATACCTCAGAAGTTTTCGTGAGAGATATGCTTTTAAGGTAATATTACTGTCTAGAATGCTAAAAATTGCACATTGTTAACAATTTTTTTGTACCTTTTAAAAACTAAAGCTCTTTTATATTATTATACAACTTTTAAAGATTACCAATTTTTTTTTATTTTTTCCATTATTGGTGTATTTTAAAAAGGCGCCAAAAATTTTTGCTCAAAAAATTAGTGCTCCAGGGGGATGGATAATCTCTGTAATGGCAAATCTGAAACATAAAATTCGAAAGGGGGTTTAAAAAAGAAGTGTCCTTACGTGATAGTTAACCAGAAAAATTGAAAATTCCTTAGACAAAACAAACTGGTGGACATTTGAAAAAATCGTTTAAAAATTGACCTTGTTTTCAACTCTTTTTAGTCACAATCATTTTATTATTATTTTTTTTTGATCACATTGCGAAAAACTATCATAGAGAAAACCAAAACAAACAAAATGCTTTAAAGTTTATTAAAATCAATCAACTAGATCCAGAAATTAAAGATTTTGAGAAAAACTACGTTTTCAAAACTGGCGGAAGTTAATCTCCGGATCTAATCGGTCGGTTGCTCGGTTTTAATAAATCTTGATGCATTTTGTTTGTTCAGGTAGTTTTGTTCTTTATGATAGTTTATCACCATTTGTCCAAAAACAATAATGTCAATGTCAATTTTTAACAATTTTCTCAAATGTCCCCCATTTTGTTATTTTTAAGAATTTTAAATTTTTCTGGTAAACTGTCACGTAAGGACACTTCTTTTTTAAAAGAACTCTCGAATTTTATGTTTCAGATTTGCCGTTCTAGAGATGGAGACGGACTCTCCGCCATGGAGCAGTAATTTTAGAACGAAAAGTGTTTGGCTCCATCTTTAAAATACAGGAACAACGGGAAAACAATTGTGTAATCTTCTAAATTTGTATAATAAAAAATTTGATTACAATATAGGATAAGATAAAAAAAACGGGTAAGGGACTGCCGGTAGAAGTTATAATTCTATACAAGCGTTCGCCGTTACAAATTTATATGGACAATCAATCTGCACAATCATTACATATTTAATGCTATAGGTAAGAGAGAGCAGAAAGAGAAAAATAATTAGGTATATAGGTATATGGTGCATCGTTTGCTGTATATAAACATTTAACCTGTAGTAGGAGTATAGTAAATGAAGAATTGTATCAATATTTTAATGAAAATATATATTTTTATTTTCATATATGTAAAAGGAGTAGAATGCAAAAAAAATGTACACGTACTCTGCAGTAAAATTCATTGTTTATTTTAATACAATACACTGCAACATAATTCAATATAATAATACAATACAAATAAAAATGCAATATTCATAAGTATTTAAAACTGCCAATATACATAACTTACTTTACGAAGATAAAAATAAAAAACCAACAACTCCGATTATGTTGTAAATTTTCATTTTATTTTAAAATTTAGCATTTTTGCGTATATTACATATATTTAATAACATTAACGTGAGGTTTTTAAATATTTCAAAAATAAAAAAGGAAATTCATATTTCACCGAAATATTTCACCGTTCGAATCCCAATATTCACAGAAATATTGGGATTCGAACTCACGTACACCAGCGTATGAACCAAACACGTAAAAGATTTGCCAATTAGACATGATACTAACGGATTTCAAAATTGACAGTTGTCTGTCATACAGTGATTATTTTGAAATACAAAAGCTTAAAATAATTATGAACATTTAATAAATAATACAAAACATATCTCATAAATAATAATATAAATATATATATATATATATATATATATATATATATATATATATATGTATATATACATATACGTATATGTATATATACATATACGTATATGTATATATACATATACATATTGAACCCAAACCCAAGAAACATTAAATTTTATATTAATACGGTTCAAGAAACTCAAAACTACTATATATATATATATATATATATATATATATATATATGTATATATATATATATATTATATATATATAATATATATGTATATATATATATATATATATATATATATATATATATATATATATAGTAGTTTTGAGTTTCTTGAACCGTATTATATTTAATATAAAATTAATGTTTCTTGGGTTTGGGTTCAATATGTATATATATATACATATATATACATATACATATAAATATATATATTTACATCTGGGCACAAATTTGCGTCCGTTCAGAAAGCAAACATATTACGTCCCCCATAAGCAATGATCCTAGAAAAAAACTAACAAAGTATACTATTTCTATAGAAAATTTAGTAATGTATACTTTATTTTTCTTATTATTATTTTGAAAAAAAAAATGTATTCAAATTTTTTATTTGCAGATTATTTTGCTTCTTTTTATATTACTATCTAATATGAGTCCCCTTATATACATCTCGTATATAAACATTACTATTTTACATCCACATATGAATATATATTTCATTTTACTATTTATTTTACGTCCCACAATGTTGCCAAGTTAAAATGCACAAACAGTTTAAAACTACGACAGTAATTTAAAGAAAACATTTGTCAACAGCAAATCACCGCGTCGGCGCCGAGCCGCACGACGAACTTATATTAGTTATTTCTTTAAGTTATAGGGATCTATACATCAAAATTATATAATGCATATATTTTTTAAATTATTATCACTTAAGTGCAAAATAGCAATTTTGTGATCGAAAATTCTTGAACAAAGTTAATTATTTAAATTATATATAATTATTTCATAAACAATTTTTTAAAACATAGCATTAAACTAAATTAAAATTAACATACTTCTTAAAATATACTCGGTTCGCTCAACTGAGATGCGTTTTGACAGATTCACAGCAAAAAATTTCTACCTCACGCTAATAACAGCCTGAATAACCTTACTGTTTCATTAAAAAAAAAAATAATTATTGGAAATAGTGGGAGTGTGTACTAAACTCATAAACTTTGTGGAATTTATTTTTTTTAAATATTTTTATTTTGTACAATAAATAACTTTCTCATTTGTTATCAATACATTATTATTATGGTGTAAATAAATAATTATTGATTGGCATAAGATTTATGTCATTTATGTTTGTTTACTCTTAATATTTGCTAGGAGTACGTGTGCTAGATTGTATAGTACCTTATTTTCAGCCACATCTAGTCTGTCAAAATGTCACTAACTTTGTAAAAAAAATAATTACTAAAATTACTAGACAATTGTGTCTCAGATTAGCGAACTGACATATCTGTATTGTTTGATATCAGATAAAGTATACTTTTTTATTATAGGCATATCATTTAAAGGCCTATGATTTTAACACTTTGACTGCCATGAGAAGCGTGCCGTGATGCACGGCCAATTGGATTTTGTTGCCCCGAGAATCAGCTTTTGATTCTCGCTTGTATGTTATTTTTATGGGTATGGGATAGAAATATGTCCGGCTGGAAGGACCCTCTTTTGTTCACTATGGCGGCAATCTAAGTGTTGCAAGTATAATTTTTGAAGTTTTTTAGGAATAATTAAAAACAATACTATAAGCTAAAATTTTTTTATTTAATGGCATAAATGAAAAACATAATGTAACACTCATTTTATGTACCTTTTTTTAAATATTGATTTTGCACAAACACTTTGATTTTTAACCAATTTTTATTAAGAAATAATTGCGGATGCAAAGATTTTAATTCTTCACATTCGAACCTTTTTGGTGCCCGTTTTTGATCTATATATTTTGAAAAGTAAGCTTTAACAATGTTTTTTGTCCAATTGTCCAGGGAGTTAGTATTCTTTTCTTTTTGGGTGCAAATGTCTCTATTGTTTCGTCTTCCTTTAGTTCTTCCGTTACATTAACTTTTTTAAAATCGTCAAAATCATTTTTTTCCAGATCATCACTTTCCTCACTAGATTCATCTTCTAAAAGATTTTGGTCCAAATTTATAAATATATCGTCTAATGTTTTTCCTTTCTGTCCTCCGGCTTCACCATTTTCCATTAGGATTAGTAATTTGGAAATTTTCGCCGTTTGGTACACATCGTCTGGTAATCGATAAGAGTTTTTATGAACGGCAGCTGTGTGTCCCATAAAACTGGACAACTGTTCAATTTCATTATCACTTAAATTAAATAATTGTGTGAGCGTTGCTAGATGTTTTCTTAATCTGGTGCAAGTTATGGCTTGAGGATTTTTAGCACCGCAAGCGACAGCATATTTGTCAATTATTTTATATCCACAGATAGGAGTAGAGTGACTTGATCTGCCAAATAAATAAGGGTTGTCATCTTTTACAAAATTAGATCTAACTTTTAATATTTCTCTAATGTGATTTTGTATGTCAGTGCTAAATATAACAGGAACACCTCGTCCCCGTTTACCTCTTATGACAATACGCTTCATATTTTTTAACAATATTTTTTCTGTTTCGCTAACAACTTCTTTAAATTCCTTATAACTTTCATTTTTCTTTTCAGATTTCACGTAGGTATCCAAAAGCATTCTTTGCAGTTCCCCTGGTCTTTTTCTGTTTAAAAGTATAACTCTACAATATATTGTTTCTAATAGAGTATTGTAAGCAGCAACATTATGTGAATCTATTTTGAGTACTTGTAATGCCTTATCTGCTTCTGTAACTAAATGTTGCTTGAGTAATTTTAGGTCACTGGCGAGAGGTACAATAGTAATTTTATTAAATTTCTTTAAATTAAGGTCATTACCAGCCCGGTTTGATGTATCAAATCGCCAATTTGAATGAAACAAATTTATTAATGTTTTCAGATTTGATTCACAATTAGCTGTTTCAATGGTTGGTTCATTTTTTGATATCATGTGTAACGCAATGTCACAAAATTGTTTTAAAGACGTGCCTATATTTAATGCATACGTGGGCGAAATAAATAAATCTTTATCTGTATCATATTTTGCTACTAATTTAGTAGCTTCTACTAAATCGTCATAAAATTTTGGTTTTAGAGCTTCAAATAGATTACTTGTACAAGCCTTAATTTTCTTGAATTCTATTAGAATTCTAGACAACTCTCTCATTTTTCGACTTGTAACATTAATATGATGTTTTTCACGATGAATCTTAAGGTATCTAGCACCAAATGCACATATAAGAAAATCATTTTTTGTTCTAAAGAGATTTTATCTGGCCGCATTCTTGGGAAGACATCATCTTTTAAACGCTGGTCAATTTTTTTAACATTCTTTAACAAGAAATTTTGGCCTTCTGCTTGAGAATATTTAGATGATTGACCACCTAAACATGTTTTTCTATGTCTATATAAAAATTTAGATCTGTAAAACCCTAGACAGTTCGAACATGGTAGAAATGACTGAGAAGGTTGAAGTCCTTGCTTAACCGGCTTTACACATTCTTGTGAACTTTTAATGAAATTTCCTTTTTTCTTTAGAAGTAAAAGTAATTCTCTTCTTTCTTTGGATTTCTTTTGTTTTGACAGTATACGTTGCACTTCTAGTTCACAAGAATGGTTTCTTTTTAAGTGTCTTACAAAATTGATGACGTCCGTTTCACAGTAATAGCACATATCTTTTTTCCTTTCATATTTTTTAGTTTTAACTATGATTGTTTCATTGTTAACTTCAGTGCTTATATTCTCGCCTGGGCTATTTGAAGTTTGCTCCTAAAATTAAAATTTTAGTCAATAACCCTGTTTTCTAATGTCGTAAGTTTAACAAATTAAAAAACTTTAGGAAGAAAGACGTAAAATTGTAGTAAAAATTCAATATAACATATTTTATAATATGTTTTCTTAAAAACATAAATTTTATTCAGGAAAAGAGAAAAACGAAAAGAATAGTAACATTTAATGTGAGAAGCTTATATGAAGCGGGAAAGGCCGCAAATTTGATTCAGGACATGGAGAACATAGATATACTGGGATGCAGTGAGGTTAGATGGCCAAATTCAGGTTCCTGTGTGATGAGTAACTATACAATATACTACTCTGGAGAAGAAGGCACACAAAATCAAAATGGCGTGGCAATAATTACATTTAAAGAAATTGCAAAATCAGTTTCTGGTTCTCTACCTATATCAAATAGAATAATGCTAATAAGAATAGATAGCAGACCCGTCAACATGAATATCATACAGATATATGCCCCAAGTAGTCAAAGCACAGAAGAAGAAATACAACAATTTTAATAAGATCTAAACAAAACTCTATTGCAGACAAAGAAGCATGAATCCAACATAATATTAGGAGACTTTAACGCCAAGATTTGGAAAAGGAAGAGAAGGTGTCACGATATGTGAGTTTAGCCTCGGAATAAGAAATGAGAGGGGAGATATGTAGACTGCTTCAGTTCTGTATAGATAATCAGTACAGAGAAATGAGAGGACCCAGATCTAAACAATAAATCTGTAACTTCTCGTGGACCACTTTTTGACAACATCCTTAATCTCCTCTTTTACAATTTATAAGGCAAGGAGACGACGAATAAATAAGACGAAAGGAACTCGACAGTATGCAGTTACATTCCGTCTATTTATCTAGGAAAAATTCAAATGAAAGTTGATTCCGTGTACCTACTCAAAAATATGAGTACAAATAAAAAATTAATAAACAGCTGGTTTCAACTCGGTTCGGAGGTGATGCACCATCCCCATACGTCCGTGTCTCTCCAGACGTCTACAAACAGTGACAAGAGTAACAGAAGACTACCTTAAACAAGAGACGAAAAAAGAACAAACCATGGATGACAGGAGAAATTTTAAACATGATGGACGAAAGAAGAAAATACAGAGGTAAAAATGAAAAAACATACAAGTAAATACACAAGAACATCAGAATAAAGATCCAACAAGCCAAAGAATATAATTTATAATTTTACTTGGATTGGTAATTATTACGGATTTGTAATTAAGATACATTTTTTAAAACATATTAGAACATAATTTGAACTAACCACTTTGTCTTTAGTTAGGTATATAAAAAAATTTAAATTGTGATATATTTTTTTAATTTGATATTTTCAACACAATAGTTACTTATGTACGTACTTTTATTTTTCCAATATTGTCATCAGTAATTTTATTTTCCTCGGGGAATGGAGACAATGGCCTATTGCAGAACCATCTTTCTTTCTTTTTCGATTGAAAAAACTGGACACCCCGCTAAAAGTATATTTAAAACTTAATTTTTAATGTTATCGTGAAGTTTATTAGCGAAATTATAACTATCTTCTACGAAACAGTTTAGAAAAAGCTCTAAATCCATAGTACTAAGTATTACAAATAATTTAAGGGCCTAGGTGTAAAATCTTGGTCCAATGCTATTTAAATGCATTCATTTTTTTCAAATCCTAAGAAAACTAAATATTTTTGAAAAATTTAAAAGAAGATTACATTATTACCGACGGCCGAAAGTCCCTTAGAAACAAAAAGTTTCTTTTTGAAATATTTGAAATTAAAAATCACTTTTTCTCTTTTTTTTCAACCCTGTAGCTTATTAAAATTTAATTAAATTAAAATACATTATAGACGATATAGTTTTAGTTTTCAGGGACTTTCAACCCTCGGTAACAATGTAATATTGCATTCAGCGTTTAAATTGTTTTAAATATAAAATTTCTACTTACATCAGCTGAAAAAAAGGGATACGATGTTCTCCGCTTGGCTAAAGGCCCGTTTTCACGCTACGTCTTATTGTACGTTTTGTTGGATAGGACAAATCCTATACAATAAAACGTGGCATGTAAACAGCAAAACTTACGTCTTGTCGGAAGTAAATACATAGTGTGTATACACTGGACAAAACGTACGTTTTGTCGTACGTTTTATATGACCAAGAAAACGTACAATAAGACGTAGCGTGAAAACGGGCCTTAACATTCTTAAATTGTCTCACCTCACAAGCACAGTCACAATTTGAATAATCTTCAAAAATTCGTTTATTAGTATCTATTTATAGATGCACAGTGTTGCCGTCAGTGATTTAAAAGAGGAATCAAAATAATGCATTAAATGAATTAAATATATACACTCCGTATATTGGTTTTGCGCTCCCTCGCGGATATTCCCTGAATTAAATGTGAATATCATCTTTCACTTTTAATACTTAATTGCTTCCTTTAATTTTATGACTACAGCCATTTGGTATGGTTGAGATTTCTGTCTATAAGGTTAAAACAATTACAATATAATCCGAAAGAGTTCTCTGTATAAACGATGTCTTTATCTTCAACAATAACCGAAAAAAATAGAAAAACTATTTTGCTTCCGATATACGGATGCAAAATAGTCATGGACGTAAAATGTTATGTGCAGAGTAATAAGAAGGACGCAATATAATGCTATGGATATATATATATATATATATATATATATATATATATATATATATATATACATATACATATATATATATATATATATATATATATATATATATATATATATATATATACATATACATATACATATACATATATATATATATATATATATATATATATATATATATATATATATATATATATATATATATAAATATTAAATATATATACAGAAGGAACATTTTTAATCTCGAGAGAGGAAAAGAGAGAAAATATATCTTCTGTGTCTCTCTTACTCATTATCTTACATATGTAATGGTTTCACAGATTCACTCTCGTGCAAATTTCCAACGCCGACCGTGTGGATAGAAGTATAACTTCAAAAACGTTAAAAATGTGTAATTTTTTAACACGCTAAAGTAACTTAAAAAGGCCGCAGACATGTAATAATAAATAAATATAAGGGATTCTTTTTATTTTTATTTGTTTAATTTCAGTTAATATCTTTAACCTATGATATATTTTTAATAGTTCATTTTTGAGTGACTTCACCACATTCGTTGCATTTCAATTAGAGAAAACCACTATCAAAACATAACATACCAGTTAGTATGATAAAAATAGAATATTGAAATGTTATTTTGTTTATTGTGCGCATAAAAACTGATAGCGATAAAATTAGCTTTTTGATTTTTGAACTAAATTGAATTATTTTATTGTGCCCAGCAGATTTAATATATGTAGTAATGTAATACAATAATAATGTAGTACGCCCACATTTGTAATACAAGAATAACATCCAAAGAAGTTAGGTAAAATAGGGATTTTTCAGAACATTTCTATAATTCCTTTGCAGATTACAAAGTTCCGATTATAATTTAAGCTAGATCTAATAAAATGGTACTTTGGGGTTCATTCTGCATAAGAAACTATTTATTTATCACAGCTTTTTAAACTAGGTCAACTTTAGTTGGTTCAGCTGGTATTTAAATTATATTATGATTTTTAAATCAATTAGAAAATTAAATAAAATTTCTAGTTTAATGAATTTCAATATAATTAACAAACAAACAATAAAAAAATATTGATGTTTTTCATTCGGATATCGGGATAATTTTAATTATAGACATCTAATTATTAATTAGATTTTTTTATATCTCAGGTTTCTTATTTGAGTTCAGAAATACCTTTGTCTCTAGATAGCGTTCAAATTAAACAGGAGTAGAAGGAAATAAATAAAATTCAAATTTGTTCAATACAATTAAGTATAACGTTGAAATCACTTGGAAAAATTATTACACACAAATCACTTAGAAATACCAATGTTCTCTATCTTGAAAAATTAAACTGCGCAGCCCAAATTAAATTAGATATAACAAACATATAAAAAATTTTCTCGGCTTTCAACATCCATCAAACATCCAAATTTCTCCTTCCATCCTCATTTTTTCAATCAATGATTTTTCAGCCCTTCAACATCCACTAACCTTCCAGTTAAATCAACCAGCTTGTAATCTGTGGGCAATTTCTCGATCTAGTGTCCCATTTTCCGTTATTTAGGAGCCAAGGTATTTAAATTCTCCTACTCGTCCTAGCTTTTCTCCAAGAAATTCGACGTCCCCAACCATTCCTCTTCCTCCCTACTTCATATACTCCGTTTTTGACCTGTTACCTTAAGTTAAGTCTTCCCTCTTCAATAGCCCTTCTCAAACACTGCAACTTCTCCTCCAACATTTCTTTGTTCTCCTCTACTAACACGATATCATCAGGATAAAACATTGACCAAGGACCTTCCTTACTTTTTTTGTCAGTACATCCATAACAAGATTAAACAGGTAATGACTCAGCGAAGAGCATTGACGTAAACCGACCGTCACTGCAAAACTTTCGGTCAATCCGAGCCTTAGGTATTTCTCAGGAACCCATCTCTCTCTCATAGCTCTTGTCTAGGAACTGTGTCATACGCCTTCTCAAGATCTATTTTTCTTCTTCTTAACGTGCCCTATCAAGTCCCCTTGACGTTGGCGATTAACATGGCGAAACTGTCTCTGTATCGAGCTATTCTAAATAGTTGCTCAGCTTTCTTTATTCCTGTCAACTCCCTGATATTCTTCAACCAAGAGGCCTGCTTTCTACCAATTCCTCCTCGCCCTTCGATTTTACCCATCATAATAAGTTGAAGAATATTATATCGGTCTCCCCTTACTACGTGTCCGTCCAAAATAGGCTCAAGATCTATAAATAACTATTTCTCTATCAACTGTCTCGCAAACAAGGCATCCGTTGTCCTCCTTTCTGGCATAAACCCAAACTGTTCTCCTATCGATGTCTCTTTCCGTAACCTTTGCTTTACAGTTCCCACCCAAATTTTCATTGTTTGCGACATTAACTGTATCCCTCTATAGTTCTTACAGTCCTGAATGTCCCCTTTATCTTTGTACAATGATACCATCACACACTCTCTCCATGCATTGGCCATCTTTTATTCCTCATATATTCTACTCATCATTTGCCACAAAATATTAACCCCTTCCTCTCCTAGAGCCTTCCGAACATTTACAGTTATTCCATTAAGTCCTACTGCATTACCGTTCTTTGCCCTATTTAACGCCTCGACAACTTCATGTGCCGTTATCATAGGTATTACATTCTCATTTGGGATCCTGCATCCTCTGTCTCTCCACTGGTGTTCTTCATTTAGCAACTTACTAAAGTACTCATACCATCTTTGCTTTATTTCAACATCGGTTCTTAACACTCATCCATGAGCGCTCTTAATCTTCCCCATAAAAGCCCCCTCCCAGGGGGCTAAAAACGCAAAAAATTCGATTTACCAAGAATCCGTACGCCGTAGAAAAAAAAGTTTTAAATAAAAAATGTAACTGAAGTAATTTTAAACAAAACTGTTCATTAGTACTTTTTGTGTAGAATGAATCGTTACTCATAAATAACGAAGCGATCGTTGATTTTGAATGTCAGTTACGCCCGCGAAATCATTGTTCAGTAAAATTTTTATCAGCTCGAGGGTAAAAATTAAATATCTTTTGGTTCAATTGCTCTATCAATAAAGATCAAGATGTATTTTAAAAGCAAAAAGTCCACTTTTCGTTCGCAATTTTTATATTTTGCCACAAATAAACTTAGATTTTGTAAAGGTATTAAAGAAATACACGTGACGTGATTTTTGCCATTTTTTAATGATTTTTATAAGATCAATACAATCTATCCCATATATTGACTGGCCACTATAAAGTTTCGATTACTAGAGAATAACCTTCAAAACGTATAGTATGAAATTTTAGTTTTAAGCTTTGACAACAAATATGAGGCATTCGAAATATGCTTAAAAAACGCTGGATTTAAACTTTCACATAACAAACAATCTAAAACGTTTATAACTTTTTTTTTTCAATTAACTAGTACGTTTTTTAAAAGAACCAAACTTCTGTTATAACATACACCCAAAACCGTCTTCTTGAAGAGATTTTCTGTGGCGTGCAATCTTTTGAAACATAGAGCATTAAATTCTGCATGTTTTATTCATAAAGGGTGTTTTTTTAGAGGTATAGAACTTTGAATTGCAATAAAACAAAGATCATTTTTTAAATTGACATGAAATTGCCTTTATTCAAAAGATAATCTTTTGGCATTATAATTTAAATATAATTTCTGGCATGTGATCGCCACGGCTGGCTCTGACCTAGTCTAATCTGGAGGTCCAATTTTCGATGACTTTTTCCAATATTTGTGGCCGTGTATCGGCAATAATGCGGCGAATGTTATGCTTTAAGTGGTCGATCGTTTCAGGCTTATCGGCGTAGACTAGTGACTACACATATCCTTAAATCGCACGATCTTGGAGGCCAACTCAGGTCTGAAACGTGAAACTATGCGGTTACCAAAGGTTTCTTTCAATAAATCAATTGTGGCACTAGCTGTGTGACATGTTGCGCCGTCTTGTTATAACCACGGCTTTTGCACAACGTGGTTGTTCAAATGACGAATAAAAAATTCAGTAATCATGGCTCTATGTCGGTCACCATTGACTGTAACGTTCTGACCAGCTTCGTTTTTGAAGAAGTACAGACCAATGATTCCACCAACCGACAAAGCACACCAAACAGTCAGTTTTTCTTGATGTAATGGTGTCTCAACATACACTTAAGGATTATCTTCACTCCAAATACGACAGTTTTGTTTGTTGATCTAGCCATTCAACCAAAAGTGAGCTTCATCGCTAAACAAAATTCACTTATGAAAATCACGATCAACAGAAATCTTTTTTTGGGCCCATTCACAGAATCTACGCCTTGCTAGGTGATCGTGTATATTTAATTCTTGTACAAGTTGGATTTTGTAAGCAAGTTAACTAAGATCTTTCCGCAAAATCTTTCATAAAGTGGATGGACACATACCCAACTGCTGTGAACTATGGCGGATAGACTGATTTGGGTCTTCCTCTGTGCTACGCTCTACATCAATAACAACTTCTTCTGTACGCACCACACTACGTCTCTGTGGATGCATAGTAGGTATCATTTAGAGTAAACGTGGTGCGAAAAATTTTCATGGTTAATTGTATTAATAGCTCTGATGGACGATTATGTTGACCATAAAATGGACGTAGTGCGCGATACGTATTTCGAACAGAACCATGATTTTCCAAATAAATTTGCACAATTTGGAAGTTTATTTCAGGAGTCAGTCTATTCATGATAAAACGCCAAACCGAGCTAAACATAAATCGCTTGACAGCTGTCAAAATGGCCGCTAGTTAAACAAGTATTGCCAACTTACATTTCTATACTCCTAAAAAAACACCCTTTATTCCAAATGCCCCATCTTTGTTGCTTCAACTAAAAATTGAAATTTCACGTCATAAATTTTAAAGATTAATCTCTAAAAACGGAAATTCTACTACGACTGGTCAAGGAAAGTGATCAATTTTATTGATCTCACGAGAATCGTAAAAAAATGGCGAAAATAGAGTCACGTTTATTTATTTAACACCTTTATAAAAACTGTCTTTATTCGCGGCAAAATACAAAAACTGCATCCGAAAGCTGCACTCTTTACCTTTAAAAAGCATCTTGATTTTTGTCGATAGGGCACTTGGATAAAAATATATCGAATCTTTAACATCGAGCTGATACAAATTTTATTGAACATTAAGTTTGCGTACGTAACTTACCTTCATAAACGACGGTCGCTTCAAGCGTTATTTCTGAGAGAACAGTTCATTCTACATGTTTACGAATGAACATTTTGTTTAAAATTATCTCAGCTACATTTTTTAATTCAAAAATTTTTTCTACGGCTTACAGAATATTGAGAAATTGATTTTTTTGAGGTTTTACCCTCCTACAAGAGGTGTTTTAG
The DNA here is from genome assembly GCA_918026665.1 of Diabrotica balteata. Lineage (NCBI taxonomy): Eukaryota > Metazoa > Arthropoda > Insecta > Coleoptera > Chrysomelidae > Diabrotica > Diabrotica balteata. The sequence continues at coordinate 60,787,047 of OU898278.1, forward strand.
GGGGAAGCTCTGTGATAAAAGTAGTAAATTTTTTTGCATCTTTTTTGGGGTTCAGAAATTAATATTCTTGGTAAAATTCAGCTTATTTGTATGATTTCTAGGTGTCAACTCTCTGACGACTGGACTATAATACAAATGTTAGTTTTTTAAGCAAAAAAAATAAAAATTATTTTATTGACAGTTTTGCAACAATCAGTTTAATTTATCAAAATTAAAAACTTTGTCAATGTGTAATAATTTTATTTTGTACAGAATTGAAATAATTTTGAAAATTTTTATTAAAAGTAAAGGAAATAATACATATTGCTATAATAAAAGTTTGAAATAATACTAAATAGCTAATAGATTAATTATATATAAGAAGTATCACGTTATGCATAATCTGCGTCAACTTATTCTTCATCCGTGGAGGTATTCTTAGCAGTCACGTTAATAATTAATGGTTCCACCAAGATGTCTAATGTGTTGTCCAAGTCCCACATTTTTTCTTCTTTTATCGCATGTTGAATGCATTTGTTCCAGTTTAAGGCAGTGACATTGTGTAAAGTGTATTTAAATAGTTCTTTAACGTCTGTAAGTTTGTAAGTGGTGTTATTTCTTGCCACGTCCCCTTTTACTTGGGCCCAAATCATATAGAATCCAATCTATAGGATTTAATTCACAGTGATAATGCGGATTTCCGGACACCTGACGATGCATAGCATATTGTAGTATGCGAACCGGTTTCTACCAAATAGTGTTCAAGGTAGAATAAATTGATTGTGAGTATTATTTAATTCTTTTAACTAAATATCAATTTAGTTTCGAAGATACCAAGCAATGGAAAACATGGACACAAAATGTGGATAAGAAAGCTGAAAACCAATAAAAACATGTTAAAACAATTAATACAACAACTAATAATACTCCAGTCCTCAGAGACACAAATGCCACTGAACCTAAAAATCATATGAACAAGCTTAATATTACTGAGGAATTTAATTTCTCCAAATTACGCTTATGAAGTGGGGTTCCACAATGTTGGTCAATAAAGTACTTTTTACTATTTGAAATCTGAAAATCTTAAAATATAACATTAATTAGAATATTAATACACTCTGAAATGTAGTTGTGGGACGAGGAAGGGAGAGAGAGAGCTAAAATAAAACTTACCGACTTCCACACGGTTTACAAAATGCTCCATCTCCTTCTAGTGAAAGTTTCGAATATTGTCCCATCTTTATAATGAACTTAGAAGTTATCTTTCTAAACACACGTCTAAAACTTTTTAAAACGTTTTTGGTATACGTAACAAAACTAAGCTTTGATACAGTAACCGACTGTACAACTGGTATTAGTTTATTAAACAAGGGAAAGTCTCGATCAGGTCACAAACAAACTATTGATATTTTATTAATGACCCTAAATTTTATTACAGATAGGTTTAGTAATAGTTATCAATAATATCATGAGTAGTATCATATAATTTAAAAAAAGGCACAAACAGGCGGAATTTACGCAATGTGCAAAAAGCACCTAGAATAGGCAAAAAAAGTCATTTTGCCTATAATACGAGCTTTAATTATAGGGATAAACTAATATGCTAAATTGATATAAGGTTGAATGCTCGAATAAATGAACTTTGATCAAATGAAAGGCAGATATTGAGCACAGTTTATTAATTAAATCTTGCCCAAGTACTTTCGCTTCCTGGCGTACCTCCAGAGGCATCTGAAACAAGCCAAGAAACGTTTGTTTAACTGAAGAAAATTAATTAACGTATATTCTTGAAAGATAACCTCGATAAAAAATTTGAAGTTGATGGTTCGGGGTGAAAGTTAACTCCCGGTCTTAACGGAAATGTTAAGGTGAAATGTGACATATGACAGCTTGGATTGGCAGTCAAAATCATGGAGATGTGATCTGCACATTTCAAAATTCTATGAAACTAAGCATTGACCAAAGGTCCAAATGACACCACTATGGTAAATCAATTGATGAAATATGAAATTATATAGAATATTTTAATTATATTGCATTATCCAGATCTCACACTTAAACTGTCTATAATAATTAGGGTGTTAGTTTAAGAGCAACTGAAGTGGACGTTAAGTATGAATGGAAGAAATAGACTAAACAATCTATCGAGAGTGGGTGGTTGACTACAATAAAAGGGTCTACCAAGCACTATCGATACTGTAGAAAAGAAGAAATCTGACTATGAAATTAAAATACTAACATTAAAAATCAAAATTGAAAGCAGAGTGTATTAATAGGGTATAATCCAAGTAGTTCAGTTAAACCCACAGTCAATGGGAGAACTATAAAATTAATATGTCAAAGCATTACTCAAGACCAACTGACCAACAGTAGGAGATGTTAAAATATACCTAAATATGCTAAATGCTCGTGAGTGATTATCACTAGAGGCACAAGGATCCCTGTAAAAGACAGTGTTGAATGTGGAATAAGATGAATAATAAACAAAACAAAATAGCATGTAAAATATACTTTATCGAGTTGTAACTATAACACTATTAATAACCCTTTTTTTAATTGCCATATTGCTAGATTTCAGTAACAACCTAAATATCATTTGGAAGTAAATTTAATTATTATATAAACTAAATACGAATCGGGTTTAAAAATAATAATTGTATTTATATAAAATTATTTTAAAACGAGAAGTGTCTTAAACATTTAAACACACGATTTAATATTGTTATTAATTGTATGACATTTATGACTTATTGTATGTATTTTATTGACATTATATTCTTTTAATTTTTTACTTCTTATTTAATGTCTGTATTTTGTTAGTTATTTTTCAGACTGTTTTTAATTTAAACTTGCTTAGTATAAATACTATGATGACTAGAAACAAATTGATCGGGAGTAGTAAATCGATGTGAAAAATCGTTATTTTGTGACGCTACCCGTGACGCTGCCCGTGACTCTTTGCCGTGGTGCTAGTTTCGTGACACTCTCCTCCGCATTTTACTATAGAGAAAAAAGTAATACACCAGTATAGAAGCTTAACTTTCAAAATGTAAAATAAAAAAAATAACTAAAGATTCTTTATCCCCTGTGTGAGGGCCACCTTTTATCCCTAGCCGCTAGAGTCGGCTAAAAACAAGCACCTTATTTAGTCTTTCTCTATTTGGTTGGGAAAAAGCTTTTATGCCTTTTAAACTAAAAGCAATGAAGACAAAAGAAATATCAGGGAGAAAACTTAGACTTAATAATTAAGTTTTTAGTCGACCTGCCTTAACCTCAGTCAAATTAATATCATTTTTAAATTAAATATGATTTCTGAAATCATGTTTGGGTACTTCATTATTTTTAATTTCTCTCGATATTCGGTTTATAATATTAGTTTCCCATATTATATCTCGTACAACAAAATCTTTACACATCTAACTAGGTTCGAAATATCTAAATATTCTTCAATTTTAAACAAACTTAAAATATTAATATGATAACATTTATTATAAACATACATCTGATATTAAATATCTGGATAAAAGTAAAATTGCTCCGTTGAGTGATTAACGGATTCTATATTTAGAAACCTTCGTTTATTTGTTAAAAAATTAATATGATTTGGATTTTTGATATATAGCTTTTCTATTTTACTCCAGTATGATCAGTGCCAAAATTTTAATTAAATCCAATTTTTCTTTATTTTAAGTCCAAGGATTCCAACTTTTCGAAAAATAAACTATAGTTACTGTTATTATTAACGACACACCTTAAATTTATTGCGTGCCGATTTTTTAAAATTACCGAAATTCGTGTTGCCATATTTTTTATTAAATGTTTCACCAGTTGGACATTTTTTTGGCTATACAGTGCAAACTTTTACTATGTACTTTTAAAAGTAGTCGCACGTTCTATGAATCGGAAATTTTCCCTATATATCTACCATACACAGCGCGTCGTCTCGTACAGTCTCGTACTTCCACAACATGTTTCTTGAACTATAGCATTTAAATTAATACATTTTTGGGTAAAAGAACTAGGAATTTGTTGAAATCGTAGGCTTCCACGGCCAGAGTCAGAATTATAGTTTATTCGTCTTCCGGGTTTGGACCGTGTCATTTGTGAGTGACCCAAAAGTGGGTTCATCTCTAGACGTTTCGCTACAATTGTATGTAGCTTCTTCAGGAGAACAAAAAAGAAAAAAGAAAGAAAGAAGAAATAAAAGATCAGGAAGATGGGTAGTTAGCAACGGTAACTCAGTTACTCAACGCAACCAGAGGCGAATACTAACTACCAAGATGGGCATTTGGTCACAGTAACTCAACTACTCAACGCAGCCAGAGGTGAAAACCAAATGCCAGGACAGGGATTCACGTCCAACAGCTCAGAACACTAACGCGTCGAGAGGCGGGGAGTGAATCCGACGATTACTCCGCTACCGCTCTATTTATAGTCGCGGTGCCTGTCGTGTCGGGACGTATCGGCACACTTCGTGGCGCGAACGTCAAGAAGCGCGCGCTGGCCAATCATGTGGCTGCATCGTGGTGGCGGGACCGGACGGCGGTTCTAGACTGAGATTCCAGATGGGAGACAAGTAGTATCCTTCCTCTCGATTGATATTATGGGGATTTTTTCGGATCTCTAGAGATTCGCGGATTTTCCTGGAATAAAAGAAGGGGCTTTTAGAAATAATATGGGTTTTTTCGAACAATATGGAATGACCGGTTTCTTGGCAGTGTTCTGCAACTGCAGAATGGGAGAAAAGACCTGATCGAATGCATCTTTGATGCTCTTGAATCCGAGTTTTGACGGAACGACCAGTTTCGCCAATATACACATGTCCACATGAACAAGGAATAGAATAGACACCACAGGAAGATAGGGGCGGTAATGGGTCCTTAGGAGAGGGTAGATATTGTGAGATTCTCTTGGGTGGTCGAAAAGTAGTCCTGATACCTTCTTTGCGAAGAATTTTGCCAATCCTATCAGTGACATTTCGAATATACGGAAGAAAAGCCACAGGAGTATTACCCGAAGATTCTGAATTTGTCGTCCTAGGGTGTAAAGGGGGATGTAGATGTCGGTGTGTAATATTTTGAATTGTGGACTTGGAGTAACCGTTGGCGACAAGGGTTTTTTGCAGATGGCCAAGTTCTTCTCTAAGGTTGTCGGGTTCAGAAATCGAAATGGCCCGATGGATGAGAGAGTTGATCACAGAATTCTTTTGGGCAGGATGGTGGTGTGATGAAGCATGTAGGTAACGATTCGTGTGAGTCTTTTTTCTATAAACAGAGTGACCCAATCGGCCATTGGGCTTGGAGGTGACTAACACATCGAGAAAGGGAAGGGACCGATTATTTTCTACTTCCATTGTGAATTTTATACTCGGATGTTGTGAGTTAAGATGATCTAGGAAGGGAGAAAGGGTATGTTGACCATGGGGCCAGATGATAAATGTATCATCAACGTAGCGGAACCAGACTTTTGGTTTTAAGGGGTAAGATTCTAGGGCTAAAGACTCAAAGGCTTCCATGAAAATGTCAGCAATGACAGGGGAAAGGGGAGAACCCATTGGTGTTCCAGATATTTGTTTGTAGAAATTGCCTCTAAAAGAAAAATATGTTGAAAGGAGGCATTTTTCCGCAAGATCTGCCAAAACCAAAGACTTGTTATCATTGGTCAAGTGATCTCGCAGAACAACTAGAGAGTCATGTATGGGGATATTGGTAAATAGGGATGATACATCGAAACTGACGAGAATGTCTTGGGGATCGACTGTGAGAGAGGAGATTAAGGTGATGAAATGTGTGGAATTTCGGACATAAGAAGAGGTACGACCAGTATAGGTCTTAAACTGATTCGACAAGTACTTTGCGAGTTTGTAGGTAGGAGAGTTAATCGTAGTCACAATGGGACGAAGAGGTACGTTATCTTTATGGATTTTGGGAAGACCATAAATTCTGGGGCAGATGGAGTTTTTCGGAACTATGGACTTCTTAATATCATCGGAAAGATCGGATTGTTTGATGACATGGGCAATTTCGCGTTCGACTCTAGGAGTGGGGTCTCGAGAAATTGTATTATAACAGGATGTATCCCTAAGTAAGTCGTTTACTTTCTCTATGTATGAAGGAGTATCCAGGATGACTGTGAGATGAACCCACTTTTGGGTCACTCACAAATGACACGGTCCAAACCCGGAAGACGAATAAACTATAATTAGGAATTTGTTCATTATTTTGATAGCTTTTCAGTAACATAATCATTAAATTTGCATAAAACTTGAATTTTTTCCCACTAAAAGTTTCGTGTTGAAACATTTATCGTACCGATTAGGTAAATGACCTTGTGTCCAATATGTTTTGAACGGATTTGGCGTTCTTTTGCCACCCAACCTGATATTTTGATTTTTTTGTCGTTCTGCATAGTGCTGCCATCAAGGAACAATAATACGAACTTCTTGTTAGCAGTTTGTCATGTTTGTCAAAAATGCAATTGAAAATTCGACAGTTCGAGCTTCAGCTGTTTGTTAAGAAAGATAAGGGGCTATGTCACATGTTCTGTGGAGGGGAGGCTATGTTACAACCACATCTAGTGTTAGTAAACAGTATCGGTCACTAACTTAAACATGTCAAGTTCTGATGGAGATAGTGTTGTTAGTGTAGTGCAGCCTAAATAGTTTGTTAGAAACGAAGATAAGAGGAAAGGCAACATTTAAAAACAAAGAAATAGTGGTGAGAGTTACACAAGTTTAAAAACCAATAAACTTTGCAGCCAGCAAAAAGACGACTTACTAGTTGTATCTGTAACCTAACATCTGCAAATGCTAAACGGGATTGGTGTCAATATCATACTTTATCAGATATAGACCGGGCAAACTATTTGTGAGTTTCTATAAGTTAGCAAATTATAACTTACAGAATACATTTTTGTTGGTTTTCATAAAAAATAGTAAGTAAAGAGGATAAAAAACCAGAGGAATGACGAAATCTCTAGTAGAAGGAAATTAAGTTCTACATATAATTCAAAAAATGGAGATAGAGAAGATGTGAGAGTGTGTCTAAAATCTTTTATAGATATATTTGCTATCAGTAAAAAACGTGTTTCAGTAATTCGTTCTGCAGAAAGGCTTAGGCACACTAAAACTAGGCCTGTAAGTCCTTAAAGACTCAGATGACACTGACTATGACCATAAACAAAAGCAAACATTAGAATCAACTTTGTTACTACCACATTTTAGACAAACGAGGCCGACATGCCAAACACCTTAGGTAAATAAGAGACACTCAAACTGAATTTGTACTGAAACCGAAACATATAGGAAAGTTTCCCCGCTATATAAGTTATAGCAGGAAAAAAATCCTAACAAAAGTTATATCAGAATAATTTCATCTGTTATCGAAATGTATAGAGCTTGGTTGATTGAGCATTTAAAACAACTGGATGCAGGCCCACCTGTAAAATATGAGAAATATCTGAACATTTTTAACAACCGTTTTAACATTGGTTTAAAACATCAGTGTTATGTGTGTGATGAATGGAAATTTAGAGACGAAGATGAAGCTCCGTACACTTTTCGCTTATATAAAAGAAAGGCAGATCAAGGTTACAAACTACTTTCAGACACCAAAGATTATCACAGGATCCTACTTTTGAATACTGGGTCATTACTTATGATCTGCAACAAGCAATGCCACTACCAAAACTTCTCACTGAGACTGTTTTTTATTTGAAGCAGCTTCTTCTAAATCTGCCTATCTTCTAGAGATGTTGGCGACCACATTGACCCATCTTCGAAATAGATCAGTTGACGTTAAACCAGTCCATTTCCTTAGATTGGCCAGCCAGGATATACGTCTATGTCCAGGGCCTTTCTTACTCTGTAGAATCAACTGTAGAAGTCGGTATTTAAATCAGTAAGTAAGCCAATTTTCTGTTTTTTATGGTGTTAATAATTTCTTTGTCTTTTCTTAGCCTCTGGAGAATACTTATGTTACGTGTGTGGTTTATATATGAGACGGTCTCATATATACAAAACAACGAGGGGCAGAAAACTTACAATGAAGACAGCATTGCATTGTGGGAACTTTTTTCCTAAATCTGTTTTTTAAATATCTTTTAGAATTTCAGAACATTAAGTTTTCATTAAAATAAGTAGCCTATGCCTAACTTATAGTTGTGTTCTGAACTCAAGTTTCTGAGTTCTTTTTTGTACTTACTACAGTTAGTTTTGTGTATTGTTGTTTCTTTTGTAGTTTTCACTTTAAAGTTTAAAATATTAACAAACAACTAATTTTACCAACAGTCTTGGCATTGCCTTACAATATTATACTACAAATCCGTCCGTACATATTTGTTTTATAACAAGCAAATAAAATAATCAATCTTAACTTTTTAAAACTACACTAAATTTAAAAAAATGAAACCGTGTTACTCCACTCTGTGTGTCATTTATTTTGTGTGTAATTAAACGCTTCCTTTTCCTTTCCAAGAAGTTGGTTTATTTTGAATGTATTAATATTGTTTTGTACCCATAAGGTAAGCAATTTTTTTGTAAAATATGCAAACTTGTAGTTCAAGCAAGCTGTTATATTAACAAACATCCATTTACATATTAATATGTATTATTACTACTGTAATGTGTATAAATAAAACTGTGAGGGAATAAGGCTCAATTTGTTTTTATTTTACTTTCTTTTACTTTCTTTTTACTATCTTGATCCATATTAGTAATTTCCATGAAATTATTCATTCTTTTCTTGTCCCAGGACACATATTTATGAACAGTAGTGGATTTTGGCAAAATAGAAAAAAAGGCTAGAAAAGTTGATTACCTATTTATTATTGATGACTGGCAGAGGGTTATTAAAGAGTTATTAAAGGTTATTAAAGAGGCGGTTATTAGAGAGAGGTTATTAAAGAGGTTATAAAGAGGTCACTAGAGTGAAAGCCTTTTTAAGTAATCAACACGGAAAGTGATTTTTTTTTACCCAAAGAAACTTTTGGATACAGTAGCAAAAGATGTTTGAAGTGAAGATAAAAGAAAAGTTAGCGCATGTACGGAATGTGACATCAGTAAAAGTGTCGAATCATAGTCCTGGGTTTTTAAATATTCGTACCCAGATATTGAAACGTGCAACGAAAAGAAGAGAAATCAACGCACTCAAACATCGAGATTTAATGTCACTCCTAATATTGAGTTAGGAATGTATCAAATATATATATATATATATATATATATATATATATATATATATATACAAGTAGAATTCTAAAGGTGCCTCTAACCGAACAATATTTTTACTGCATATGTGGCTGCAACACAGTAGCTGGCACTAATGCCAACCATAACGGCCAGATTATGCAATATAGAGGAATGTGTTTAGTATGTCTCGGCCATATAGTTAGTAATAGCTACACATTTTTGGTATCGATCAAATTGTTTTACAATAGCTGTCGAATGATCGTTTGGTGAGCGAACGTACTTGCAATATTTACTTCGTTCTGGCGAAGATTTGTTTTTTTTGCAATATTTTGGAGGAATAAAATTACTAAGATAAGAGGGTTCCAGATTCTTTTAACGAAAAACATTTACGCCGTGAGTTGTGGAATGTGAAAATCGGAATATACAAAGATCGAATTGCAAAAAAAAGACGGGTGGGCTGTTATCGCTGAAAAATTTGAGATTGCAAGTGATGAAGCCTACAAAAATTCAGAAGTTTGAGAACGTCGCAAAAAATTCTGAAAAAACCAGATTTAGATCGAATTTACAATATTCTTTTTCTTTAAATTTTATTTAATATAACATAAACCGCTGCGACGATTACAATTTTGTCATCCATTTGTATTTATGAACGAACTTACGGTCTATACTGTTGTTAAGATATAATCTGTTGTCGAGCCATTTGCTACATTCAATGCTGTCATAAATGACTGGGTAATTGCTGCCAGTATTGGTGCCACATATTGCAGTAAAAATATTGCTCGTTTAAAGTAAGCGTCCACAGGTCCGCATCGTAAGTGTTGGACGCATCGGATTTTTTAATACTTATGTAACTGCGTCCACTGATCCTCATCGTACGGATCGCATCATCGTCAATTTCAAAGCGTTGATTCTATTGGCAAATTTTGCAATGCGTGCCAATGACGACATACGGAATATGAAAACACCTGTTTTTGCTAAATGAAGAGTTATATAACTTAGCCCACACTAATTATGCGAATTAACAAAGAAGAAGAATCCATTCGACATTTTATTATTTATTGGGATGTTTCGAAAAAATCAAAGTTTAAAAATGTCGATCTTCCCAGCTTTTTAATAAAACATTTGATATTTTTAACTATTTTTAATGTATAATTTTTTGTGCGTAATCAAACAAGTAAACTCAGTTTTAACTTTTATTATATATATATATATATATATATATATATATATATATATAAAATAATATATATATATATATATAATATATATATATATATATATTTAATATATATATATATATATATATATATATATATATATATATATATATATATATATATATATATATATATATATTGGTATATAAATCGAGAAAAATATTGGTTTGTTTAAAATATTTCAAAGTTCAAAAACATTTAAATAATTCAGATAAGTAGGATAATAACCAACAACCATTTCGAAGAAGGTCTTTAAATTTTTGGATTACCTGTATTAAACAAAATGTAAGCTATGCATAAATTATTTTCTTTGTTATAATATACTTGAGTGACCCGCATAATTTTAAGTGAAATTCAAAGACAATTGAACCGGGTTTTCCAAATACATTAATGCAGTGATTAAGGACAATAGAATAGATTTTAGAAAGATAGGTTTTTGTTAGTTTTTAAGAATCGTAGAAAAATATTATTTGTAAGTAAGTTTTAGGAAATTTTATAATTATAGGTAAAAATTTGTTTGTTATCGAAATGAAAAAATGGGGATGGATGACGCATTTTGATTGGATGAAATTGAAAAAGGTGGGATGATTGGTTGGAGAATGAGACTTTAGTTAGTTTTTTGAAACAAAAAAGATAGTTCAGTTGGTTTTCCAAGTCTGTAAGACGAACAGTGATTGTTCTCTGGCGGTTCCCGAGAGGTAGCAAGCAGTAGTGTTGAATGTTAGTGAGTTTTGTGGAGTTAGTGTATCTGACAGAAGCTGAAGCAGCAAAATCTTGTAAGTCATATTTTTCTACTTATATTCTAAGAGTTACTGTTCAGGCCAACGAGAGATTCAGTTTATCGTAAAAAGAAGATTTTCCAAGAGTCATTTTTCACTCGGGTCAACGAGAGATTCAGTTTATCGAGAGGAGAAAGTCTATCATAATTTGAATGATTCGTGCTTTTGAAGGAGATCATTAAGGACGATATACTTGCAACAATTTGTTGTAAGATTGCTGATTACCTACGGAGCGGCTGAGAGTAGATAATATAGTCTACAAGGAACAAGGATTTGGACCACTCATCATCAGAGAGAGATATTTTTGTTTTCTGCAGTTTTTCTTTTATTGATAACACAATTTTTACACTTAATTTAGAAAGGATATAAATATTTTGATTAGAAGAGTTAGAATAATTTGGGATTTTGAGATTTCAATTAATATTGTTTGTACCATTAATTTTGATTGTTCACGTACGTAGAACAAAATTTTGAGAATCATTATATGAGATTTTGTTTATTGAAAACATTTGAGTGTGAATTATTTCATTATTTTTATTTCAATATATAGTGTTATATCATATGTGTTTTTTATTATTCCGGTATTCTTTGGACCTTACCTTTCACAGGTAATAGCATAGATATTGAAGCACGAATTTAACCCTGAGATAAGAGAATTAAAAAGTGTGATAGAGTCATAATCATATCATTTAAATAATTTTAATTAATTAATTAATTAATTAGCTAATTAATTGCTTGGCGCACCAAGGCTTTATATATCACATTAATTATATATATATATATATATATATATAATATATATATATATATATATATATATATATCAAAACTGGTAGGATTATCGATCGCAACGCAAATAAGAATTTATTGCAATGAAGAATAGGGTAAGGCATATTAGTGATGATAAATTCATAAACAGAAACTTAAATTTGATTTTAAGTTTATGAAATAAATGAATTTATTGAAATAAAATTCACACTCAAATATCTTCAATAAAAATATCTCATATAATGATTATCAAAATTTTGTTCTACGTACGTGAACCTTTAAAAATTAATGGTATATACAATATAAATTAAAATTTCAAATCGAAATTGTTGTTATAAATCTCCTGATCAAAATATTCCTATCTTTTCTAAAGCAATTGATAAAAAAATGTGTTGTTAATAAAGAAAAACTGACGAATAGTAAACTATCTATCTGATGATGAGTTGCCCATATCCTTATTCCTTGTAGCCTACACTATCTATTCTTAGCAGTCCCCTAGGTAATCAACAATCTTACAACAAATTATTGCGAGCCTATCGTCTTTAATGATCTCCTTCAAATGCACGTATCGTTCAAATGATGCTAGCCTCTTCTTCTCTCAATAAACTGAATCTCCCGTTCTGGGCTGAACAGTGCCTCTTGGAATATAAGTAGAAAAATATAACTTACAATATTTTACTGGATCAGCTTCTGCCAGATACACTTACTCCTGGAAAACTCACAAACATTCACTTCTACTGCTTACTACCTCTCGGGAACTACCAGAGAACAATGACTGTTCGCCTTGCACACTTGGAAAACCACCGATTATCATTTCTCCCTCAAAAATCTATCTAAACTCTCATTCTTACATACCTATCCCACTTTTTTCAATCTCCTCCAATCAAAACTCGTCACACTTATCCACATCTATCATTTAGATAACAAACAACAATTTTACCTACAATTATAAATTTCCCAAAAACTATTAACATGCTAATCGGTTTCTACAAATTCTTAAGAACTAACGGAGAAATATATTTTCCAAACATTCTATTCTATTGTCTTATTCTAAAGTCCATTTGGAAAACCCGCTCGCATTCTTCATGATTTCACTAAGCTCACTCACGTCACTCGAATATATTTTACAAAGAAAATATTTTATGCATATCTTTCAATTTTGTTTACTACAGGTAATCCAGGATAATGGGTTTTCATTTCTTCGAAATATCTTTTATAGTTTATTAGTTGAATTATTTGAATTATTATATTTTGTACTTTGAAATATACTAAGAGCAAACCAATATTATTTTCAATTTTACATATCATAACAACTCCCCGCCATTTGATTTGCCGAAAACACTTTGTTTTTTTATAAATGACATAAGTTTTCCAGAATCAAATTATTTTACTATGTTTATTTTTCCCCCAGAAATAGTTGAGGAATTTGTTATCCAATATGTTGAAATTTGGTTTTTAAATTTTTAACAATTGGTACTGGGTGTGTCGTTCTAATGTCCCCGCCAAAGTGTACTTTCGCCTCGCTTTTGCTATGGACGATAACTTCTTTTGTCTCTCCTCCTCTTTGTTGTTTTATTTCTACAATATGTTTTTCAATTTGCTTTAATCTCCTTTCGACTTCTTTCCTGTCTTCTTGTAATGCCATTTCAAATTTTGTTTTTAATTTCTCTAGTTTCTTTTTCTGGCAATTTCGTATCTCCTTCATTGTGTTTTCTTCTTTCTGTTCTTGTTCTCCCATTTTATTTTTAATTTCATTAATCTCTTTCTCTTGTTTTGCATTTTTAGGGTTATTTCTTCTATCTGTTGTATCAGTTCTTTCTTTATCCTCTCAACACACCTTTAATTTCCTGTTCATAGTTTTCCAAACGCTGCTCTATATTCCTGTTATTTAATTCTATTGCTTGTTTTGTTTCCCGTTGGTTTTCTTCCATTGTTTGCTTTGTTTTATCCATTTTTAGCGATGTTTCTTTTTGGTTTGTCTCTATTGTTTTGTTTCTTGTTGATTTCTATCCATTTTTTGTGACTGGAGTTGCTTTATTTGTAATATTTTATCTATTCCTGATGATTCTTTTCTCTCCTCAACTATTGTAACATTTCCTTCATTATCCGATCCTTCTTCCAAAATTGTTTCATCTTCTCTGTTATCCTCCTTCCTTTCCTTGCTTTTTGCTTTGTCTCCTTGTGACAAACATGTTGTTTCTTTTCGTTACTGTTTTTGTCCCCGCCAAATGTAAAATTTTACAACACTCTATATGTTGGAGAACACGACAAATATTTCTTCCCAATTTTAATAAATTTTCACGACAAATATCAAATATGCAAAACAGTAAAATTCAAATAATTCAAAATAAATATCAAATATGCAAAACAGTAAAATTCAAATAATTCAAAATAAATATCAAATGTACGATTGGTAAAAATAATAAAAATCAAATAATTCAATAGCAGTAAATATCAACTAACTACGATCACTCAATAAATCAAATTTTTATCCTCTGGAAAAATTGTCAAAATACAATTTTAAATTCAAATTCCCTCAATGTTATTTTTTTAATCTCTGGATCACCTGTACTTATTCCGGATCTCTTTCCCTACCATGAAATGTAAAGCTGCGATATTTTCAAGCCCCACGTTTTGGAAGCCAGTTAATGTGATATTAAAAGTCTGAGGTGCGCCAAGCAATTAATTAGCTAATTAATTAATCAATTAAACTTATTTAAATGATGCAGTTATGCAGCTATCACACTATTTAATTCTCTTCCAATCAAAACTCGTCACACTTATACCCATCGACCATTTAGATAACAAACAACAATTTTACCTACAATCATAAATTTCCTAAAAACTATTAACATGCTAATCGGTTTCTACATATTGCTAAATATTCTATTCTATTGTCTTAATCACTGTACAAGTCCATTTGGAAAATTCTCGCATTGTTTATGATTTCATTAAGTTCACTCAAGTCACTCGAATATATTTTACAAAGAAAATAATTTATGCATATCTTTTTGTTTACTACAGGTAATCCAGGATAATGGACTTTCATTTCTTCGAAATATTAAGAGCAAACCAATATTATTTTCAATTTTACATATCATAACAATATATATATATATATATATATATATATATATATATATATATATATATATATATATACATACAACACAGTTTATTAGGGTTGCAGTCAGAATATTGGCCGGGATGTTAAAAACGTATATATGTATAAACGTAAATGTATATATATATATATATATATATATATATATATATATATATATATATATATATATATATATATAGATATATGTATGTATATTCAGAAAAAAATATTAAAATATTACAGGCCAGTTGATTAGATTATACAAAATATCGTAAATATTACTCATTTTTCATGTTTATTGGCCTTTCTGAAATTATCTTGAGTATTTAACTATAAAAATTTTTCTGTGGCAAAAAGATTCCTTGTCTAATGCCATCTCTCTCTCTCTCACACACACACACACACAACTATAAAAATTAATCTCGTTAAAAAACAACACATTTTTCTAATTACACCTATTAGAGTTGTTAATGATGTTACTGAGAGAAGTGTAATATTGAATGTTTACAAAGTGAATAAAACGCGTAAATTAGAATTATTATTTTAATTTAGGAATTAAGACTTCGTCAATAGCCCATTCATCTTCGTTAATAAAATCTATAATCCTCTAGTTGAACCAATAATTAGTTATTTTTCATTTCTCCAACATTTTTAAACCAAAACAAAGTAAATATTGTAAGTATTTTTGCTTTCCAAGTGACTATCCGGCAACTATTGTTAAATAGTACGAGCGGTACCAAAAATGTGTGGCTATTACTATGCGTACGGCGGATACATACTATAAGAATTCCCCTATATTGCAATATTACCGTTGTTGTTGGCAGTATTGCCAGCTACTGTGTTAAAGCCACATATTGCAGTAAAAATGTTGCTCGTTTAGAGGCACCTAAATATTGCTACTAGTCGACAAATTTATAGTAACCCAATATTCAATAAAACTTGATAATGGCAATACTAGCCTTTAGTCGATACATTTTTAACTGGATTGACTACACTTTTATTAAAGTAATACTTTAAAAATTATTTTTATATAACGGCGTTTTGGGATATTTTAGTGAAAATCCAAAGCGCTATCTAGTGCTCCTCCAAGAAACGTGATTGAGAATGTTATATTATGATTCGTTTTTATTTAATTGATTACTATGATAATGAACTACTTTCCAAAAATAACGCACCACCTCAAATGGACGATGATTTTGAAAATATATTTCTTCTGAACACTTAATTGGTTTTCGATGATTTTTTTTCACATATATTTGACCTATATACGGGATGTAAAAATAAAGTTGTGTTTTTTCATCTAATTTTACAACACCCTGTGGAATGTATTAGAATCGAACACTATATCTTATTAATATTTAAAAATAGCACCTAGAAATCTTTTTTCAACATTTTTGTAACAAAATTAACTCGATATTTCTATTATCAAAAAAAAAGGAAAGTACGTTCAACGCATTACGTGATTTTCTACTCTTCTACTATACTAATTTTTAAATAAAATACGCTCATCATGACTTATATGCATATTTTTTATATGAAATTAATTGATGACACTGATTTTACAAGTGATAATATGTATATTATTACATATCTATCGACTTTTGATACCTCGTCTTTCTAACAGCTGACAACCCTAATTTGCGACCATTTTGTATTTTTTGGTAAATTTATATCATTATATTAAAAAGAAATTAGGTTTACTTTGATATAAAAAAAAACCTATGCATATACGTCATGAGCGGCGTATTTTATTTAAAAAATAAATGAGCGAAATAAAATTCTTGTTCAAAAATTAATTACTATTAATGAATTAAAAATATTTGTCACCACTTTTTGACTGGTAACCTATTATCAATGTATTCTCCCTATTTTAAATGCATGTAAAAATGTGAGTTGGACAACTAATTTATAAATGTAGGAATGCTGCAGTGCGATCATTTTGACATCAAATTGTGAAGTTAAAATATTTACACATATTGATATAACACACAGTATATAATGTGATAGAGAAGATGGAGTTAATGCGAAGTATTCTAGGAATTATACCGACTTAAGTCTATATTAAGTTTTTTAATTGCGTTTGATTCTCTTTCCATATGATTTTTTTACAATTAAAATTCTATAAATTCTTTATTTCTAGGTGTTGGACTTGGTGATTTGCAGTGTTCTGTACTGTCTACGGTAGAAACTCCACAAGATGCAGTATTAAATATTTCAACTTCAGCTCAGATATCCTATGTGGTGGACGGCTACACACCCAATGATGGCCCTCCGGAAGTTCTTCCTTTGAATCATTGGCCCTATTTCAACGATCAGTACGTCGCTGTAGCGGCTTCCTTAAATGGAGGAAACAGCTTAGCTACTTTTGTAAGGATGCTACAACAGTGGGTAATGGATTTGGGTTTTAGTGTTCCTCAGTGTAAGTATCGCTTATTATGTTGCAACTATAAGACTATTTGTATGTGACACTTAAAAATAACTCTTGGTAAACTGCACTACTAACTGATATTCTTCTTTATACTTATACTATGAAATTGTTATTTTACTACTTTAATTTTATTTTCTACTTTCTACCTGTGGTGCTGATTATTTGATGAAGAACTCTTTGGTTTTCTCTATGCGATGTTTAGTTTCATTTTTTCTTTATATGTATTATGTTTCTTTGATACGAAACTTCAGGCATTTACTCTACAAATGTATGAATTTTAACATTTCTTTTATTACTGTATTTTGCTTTTTTAGTGTTCGAAAAATTCGTGGAACTTTAAATAACATTCAACCACTGCTTTTTTCTATTATCCTATTGATATGGCAATTAGAATTATGTAATTTATATTAAATCATGAAAGAAAGTAATTCTATTTGGTGATATTATTTATATTTTTAGCTAAACTGTGGGAAAAATTACTAGCTATCGGCATAGAAGACACGGCTATTTCAGACCTTACAATTAAACCCACTTGTCTTGGAGAACGATATGACCCAGATCTAGCTGCATCAGTCACAAATATACACGTTGGTAACTTAGGGTTAGCTCAAGTTTTCAGGGCACTTTGCAGGGGACTTATGGAAAATTTGCATAGGTTCGTATAACATAAAATATTATAATTTTTTTTCAAACGAACAGATTGTTTTAGTATCGTAATTTAGATGATTATTGGGTCCTGATTTAAATTGATTCACTTATCTATTGAATCAATTTATTTATCTGGTATGATTTATAATAATAATGAAACTGTGAATCCAAGCTTATAACTCCATCGGATGATGTTAGGAATATTTATATTCCACTAACACATTAACAATTTACTGATCCTCCCGCTATCATTGTGAACTCCTTTCATATTGCAGTTATTTGGCATCACCAAGAAATTTAAGTTATAAGTCGTATGCTCGTATAGCGTATTTTTTATGCTTGGCACCGTTGTCGGTTTTTCAACATTTCGATAAATGCACAGCTAAAATGTTACGTCGAATAAATAAGAGACATAATTAATAAACATCATACAGACATTTAAACTTTACATATTTAGGACACCATTCTCAAAGAATATAGATATAAATTGCTTCAATGAATTTTACAAGACAAAAGCGGACCAGGGCGAAGAAGAATATCACAGCTGGTCAATCATAAAGTATGGTATAACAAAAGTTTAGCAGAACTATTTCTTTTTGCTGCAAACTAAAGTTTAAACAAAGATCATCATCGCTATAATGATCGTCAACCTCCGGCACCCTGAGAAGAAGAAAACGCCTAGATGTCTCAAAAATAGACAAATATTTCCTCTGTTTCACCTAGATCTTGTCTGAGTTAGCTTTGTTGTCTGTTAAATAATATTTATTTCTAGTTCGGTCTCTTTCTCTGCTGTTTTTAATTGTGAATATATTTCTGCCGCCTTTTCTGTTCTGCGAGACTTAATGCTAATGTCATCGGCGGCAATCTGTATTGACTTATTTGTTAGCCTACCTCTTCCTATATTAAGCTGTATTATTACATATTCGAGATATTAAATAGTGTCGGTGCCCGCCCGTTTCCTTGTTTTAATTCTTTGACTATTGAAAAGTTCTCAGTGAGCTGATTTTGTACTTGTATTGTATTTTTGTGGCATGTTAAAGCTATGCTTATTTGATATAACGTCGATTAATTGAGTCGTGGCCTGTTTGAAGGACGTCAATGTCATATTCTCACGATTTGTTTAGAATTTGTTTCTCTGTGAATAGCTGATCAGTTGTAGATCTTCCTTGTCGAAAACCGGTTTGATATTCCCCGACAATATTTTCAATTAGTTTTTGGAGTTTGTTTAATATGTAAGTAAAAGCTTCGTACGCTGTGTGCAAGAGGGATATGCCGTGGTAATTTTCGGTTTATCCGAAAAAATTAAGTATAAAAATTTCAGTTTATCTCCTTTTTTTATAGATTTCACATATAATCCCGGTTTTCCAGTCGCTAGGGATCTTTTCATCATTCTAAAACTTGTTTATAAGCATTTGAATTTGTCCTACTAGGTGTTTGCCACCTAATTTATATAGTTTAGAGGCGACGTTGTCAATACCTGGAGCCTTATTCTTCTGTGCTCGTACTGCTTGTTTTACCTCTTCCATCGTCGGAGGTTTTATGTTTTCGGTGTGTCGCTTAATTTAACATCATTTTAAAATTATTTTCAAGAACGAAAGATGGAAGTTTGCAGTTGATTTATTGCCTCAATTAGCTTACATTAGCCTACTACGACTTTATTGATACTGATTGGTTCTGTCAACGTCTGTGTCTCTCCGCATTATTTCTGGTTTAGCATCTTGATCAAAATAGGATAATTACAAACTATATCGCCTCGTTTGCAAAAAAAGCGCTTGTAGAGTCAAGGCAGCAGTAAGTAACAGCAAATGTCACAGCAGCAGTTCATATAAAAATAATTATGCCCTTAAGGCAGAAGTCTATGTAAACATTTGTATTGCAATGTTTTCTGTTTTTTAAGGGTGTGTCGGTCTGTTATAAATAAAACACTTTATTATTGCTTAAACGTTTCGGCTGTTTGCCATTTTCAATAAGCACTAATTATATAAACATTACATAATAAACTTTATGGAGTTTAGATCTTTTTTATGTGGATCATCTCCAATATGCATCTTTTGTTGTTTTGATCTTTTTCCAAAATCTATACATTTTGGAAAAATGTACAAGACATTTAAAAGAATGGCTATTTTCCAGAGAATGCTTGGCTAAGGCTGTTGTGTTTGATTTGTTAGTTTGTAAAATATGTTTGTGTGCAACGACCCTTCTATGCAGATATTTGGGTGTTTGCCTAATATATGTTGAATTGCAGTCTTTACAATTTATTGTATAAATAACATCCGATTGATCGACAAGCATCTTTTGTAAATCAGTTAGTTGATATCAGTCGGGTATTGTTGTTATACTCAAAACTTAAATCAAGAAAAGTTATTTTGTTGTTTTCTTCTAGTTCAAAAGACTTAGACGTGAAGCAATAATTAAGTGTTTTCTTACAGTGTGTCAATTTTAAAACTTAAAATGGGCTATATCTCACAAACAAAAGCTATTATTGAAAAATGCTTGAAACCGTTTCTAGGATAGTAAGGGGGAACTAAAATGGCATGAAAAAGAACTCACCCCCATCAACCCCCTAGGCCCCACCCACCACAACCATAAAAGTTTAAATTGCACACCCATACTTGTTATCCATAATTGAAAAGACTATAAAAAATGCTATTCAATGCTATAACTAATACTTATACAGGGTGAAGCAATAATTGTGAACCTTTGGCTTAATTGGATAATTTAATGAGGTTTTTGTTGAACTACAAATTTGTTTAAAATGCCAATTAAGTAAATGCTCAAAGTGGGTTCCTTTGTTTTGTAAACAATAATACAGACTATTTTCAAACTTTGATCACATTGCTCATGTAGTGATCCTTTCCCAAGATAACATCCTTCATTTCTAACTTGGCTGCACCATACTGAAGACGACCAATAGTCAGAAATACGCATAAACGGTTGCCTTCCATCGATATACCTTTTTTGGTTTTCTGTTTACCGGGACATGTCATTACATTTTACTTTTATTATTCACTCGCGTTATACTCAAATGGTGGTAATTTTCGTGGATAAACTGCTGATGTTGGAATAAAGTTAATCCTAACATCGTCTTGTAGCTCTTAGCAAGCTCTGATTTGTACTTTATTTACATTGACATCGTAAGAAGTCTTTTGATTTAATTTTTCTTCGTATAGGGGTCGCTACAAGCGTACACTTTGAAATATTAAAAAGAAATTACTACACCAATTGCGCGAGTTTAGCCGTTATAATATTTTTCTAATAGTTAATAATTCATAATATTAGTAACAACGTATATATTAGAGTGAGATGTTAATTCGTTGCAATAATATTTGTTATTTGTAACTCGTTCTATCTTTAGTTGCATTTGTTCTTCTTAATGTAACAATCTGCTAATCACGCATAATAACATATTGTACTTAAATAGCTGGATCCTGTTTAGGTCTATTTTTATGTTTATTTTTAGTATGATACCAAGAGAAGTGCTACAAAGTGCAAAGATAAATCGTATAGTTGGAAACGGTTCAGGTCTCTCCAGAAATATGGTGTTACAAAAGGAAGTGGAGAAACTGTATCAACTGCCATTGGTGTTTACAAAAGGTGGTGATGCTGCAAAAGGAGCCGCCCTAGCAGTATATCTATATTCCGATAAATAATATGGTCAATTCACACAGTTAATTTTTAATTTAATACTCGAGCAATAGTAGTAGATTCTGGTATTTAGGTTTTTAACTAATTTCCCCTATGGTTTTAATTAATTTTTTGACAATTTTTAGTAGGTTAGAATTTTTTATTTCACAAACATTGCCAAAGAATATTTTGCTGTAAATTCTTGATTCCTATTATTGTTGTTTTTAATTTTTATATATTTTATAACAGTTGTTTAATTTATGTTAATATTGGTTTGACTACATTTAATGTATATTTTGATTTGTTTAAAAAGAAGGTTTTTGGAAATTCTTAGCAGGTATTCAATATTACTATAATCATCAAATATATAATAAAGTAATTTTTTCGCGAAACGTCCTAAAAAAGGCTTTCTAACACCAATTGCATTATTATTTTTTTGCATCTAAGCTATACATAAGTTTACTGCCTTTAGCTCTTTACAGATTGTGCACTATTATCATATTTGCTTCTTGAAATTACCGCAGGTCTTTTTGCTAAATTTTTCTATTGAAATGCATGTACATGTGGTACGGCCTAAGGATTGGACTGGTATGGGGGTAGAGGGTTTATCCATATCTTAAGTCTCTACCGTTTCAATATACCTATAGAGACTTATATACGCACTAAGTAAGAATCGAATACAATTATCTAAAAATACACGAACCATTTACTTCAACATTGCATATCTCTCATCCAACTAATGAGAATGACAGTATGGGTCATATTCTAATTTGGATATCTTTGGAAAATAAAAAAAAATCAATAGTCATCCATTTATACTACTAAAAAATCAAATTAAAAAATATCTTCCTTTCTATATATGGAATGTTAAAGTTAGCTATTATATTCAGTCACTTTTGTCTGTTAAATGGTTTCTGACCTGGAAGATTATATAATTGTTTATCATGTGCTTTCAAACTTTGGCCCTGAGATTGACTTATCTTCTCAATGTTTATATGTTATTAACATTATTTTGAATGTTTTAAGGTAATTGGATCGACAACTTTTTTGTTTTACGTAGTTTATATGTGTCTCTTCTGCGTGTACTTAATAACGCTATCAGAAATGGTAACTTGGTGTTAGGTTTATAGAAGTTTTGTTATCTTCACAAAAAATCTATTTTGTCGTTAAAATTTACTTTCTATGTACTTAAAATCTTTTAACGGTCGACAGCGGTCAATAATTTGCTTTTATGTGTAACGATACAGCCACGGTTTTCAAAAATGGTTGATAATTGCGATATTTATGTAGATTGTTATATTATTTGATATTTCTTTCCAAATATTGTTCATCCTGTAAATAATTCGGATCACATGATTGGTTTTTCTATCCGCGTGTTGTTAATTTATCTACCAACGTGTTATCGTTTATTCTGCTATATTTTTGAAACCAGATGATACTAACTAGTTCATCTTTATTTAGCAATATTCTCCTTTATCGTTAAGTTGAAATTAAATGATGAAATTAATTTATAAGTATTATTTAAAAGAATATATAAATTCTACCTTCTGGTTATCTTCCAACAGAATTCATACATTAATTAATAATTCTACTTTTAAACATTTATGCAAGGGTCAGCCTTCTTTCTTTTTTCTTTCCCTTTTTTCTTTTTCTCGTAATCTCATTTCTTAATTGGCGTATATATCAATATTTGACTATCGAATTAATTCAGGTTTAATCCATTATCAAATTACTCCCCAATTACATTCCAAGTTTGTACAAAACATCTTCTTGTCACTGACAAACACTGTATTTTGCAATTTAATATTTATATGGTTCGTAAATATTATATTACTGTGAAGTCTTTCATTAGTTCTTTGTGATTCTAATTATTTTTATAATTCGAGGGTACTAAACCGACCTGACACTCTTCCTTTACCGTAAATGAAACATATATGGAATATTAGAACGAATGAAACGGTGGATACTAAGTTACATGATCTAACAGTTAGATCATTTTTCTATTAGTTAGATTCTAACTAATAGAACCCAATGCTTAAAAATACATGTTTAAAAACATAAATAATATATTTGCTTTTACTTTTTTTATCCCCAATTTAACGAATTTAAATAATCATGTACATTATTTGTTTTTTGTTAACACCAAAACCTTGATACTATGACCAACAACCTTCTTTCTAGTTCAATTATTTATTTATACATCATTCTTGCCGTAGTTTTAGGAATAAAGAGATTTGTAGACATAAACATAGATAGACTATTTAATCACTGTGATAGAAAGAATATACACGCCTATGGGGTAAATTGTTGAATTTATAGAAAAAGTATTTTATAATTCACATGTTTTAGAAAGCAATTTAGCGTGAAATTTGCACTAAGTTATAAAGGACTGTAGCTACATATACAGTGCGTTAATCAACAAGCCAATACGAACCGACACTCTTATGACCAGAAAATATAGTTAAGAGCGTAGGCGCAAAACTTCGGGCGAATGCTTTTTAAATGCATTCATTTTTTTCGAACCCTGAGAAAACTAACAAATATTTTTGAAAAATTTAAACGCAGAATGAAAGAATACATTATTATCGAGGGTCAAAAGTCCCTGAAAACTTCTCTAATGTTTATTTTAATAAGTTACAGGGGTGAAAAAAAAGAGAAAATTTAGTGTGATTTTTAATTTCAAATATCTTATTCAAAAAAACTTTCTGTTTATTCTAAGGGACTTTCGGCCCTCGGTAATAATGTAATCTTTCATTCTGCGTTTAAATTTTTCAAACATATTTGTTAGTTTTCTCAGGATTCGAAAAAAATGAATGCATTTAAAAACCATGGGCCCGAAATTTTGCGCCTACGCTCTTAAGGAAAAAATCGTTTATAGCCGATACCAACCGAAGTTTTGAATACGCTTTCGATGTTTTGATTTAAAAAAAGTTCAGAAATTTGAGCAAATCAAATAAGCTTCTGCAAAATAGTTCTAAAAGTTCAGACATCTTTTTAAATAACTAATATGATTTCATGAATTAATTGATGTTGAACAGTTCAAATTCAACTTTTTGAACTATTTTGGACAAGCTTAAAGTTCAACAATGTTTAGAATTTTTGGCAAGTAAAAAAACTTATATTTTTTGTCCAAATTAGTGAATATTGTGAACGAATGGATTAATATTAATTTATGAATATACTTAACTCTAATATACTTTCTAACAATATTTAGTCATTTTAACATCTTTAAAATTCTGAAAATATAAACCCAACCAAATATTATATTCTGGGAAGATATATTTTAGCCATTTCCCATAATTAACAGATGGTCAAGTTGATAAACAAAAATAAATTTTAAGACCAACGTTTTCATTGTATGTTTAAACTGTTGTTTGTTTAGGTCTTCAAACTATTGAATAGACCCTAATGTTTTTTAAATTAAATATACCAATAAAAATAAATTCGTTTTAGATAGCAAAATAATTATTCTACAATGGAGACTGCTAAATAAAGCATTAAACATTTTTCTATTTCGATATATAGTTTTTCATAGTTTTCATGAATTCCAATTTTAAATTACTATTTTTATTTATTTTTCTTATTCAGTGACATTTTCTTAGATTCATACCTATATATGAAGCGTATAAATGCAAAACCAGACATTTGACCTATAAGTTGTTTTGAGTAAATCGCAAAAAACCTACTAAAATCGTAATTTGACACCAATGAATATAGACATGTATTGATTTGCACTTGAGAGTTGCACATGTCTGCTTATGCATCATGATTTTTTATTTCTTATAACATTAGTAGCCTCGTGTGTGATACTAACAAAAAGAATCGTAATAAAATAAAACTAAATTTGAAAAATATTGCTTTTAATGAATATATAAAAAAAAACTAAATTGTTAAGGTAATACCTTCAGTATCAGATGAAATAATCATACCTTAGTCTTCTGCACCTTCAGGATTATCTTCCATACCCTCTTAGTGTTTTCCAAGTAATTAAAAGCTTTTGTGAAGAAATGAAGACGTTCATCAGCCGCCCAATTCACCCCATAGTGTTTCGTTAACAAAGTTGATATGCTTTTTATTCCCTAATAGCACATGTACGTCCAGTGGACGTCCATAGTACGTCCCTCACGGACTTTAAAGACGTCCCTCGAACGTCCGCTTTGGTCCTATTTACGTCCTATATTGGTCCGAATGTCGCTGCGCCAAACGTCCTATGGACGTCCATTTTACGTCTCGAGCGGACGTAAAATGGACGTACCGGGACGTTAATTGGATCTTAATCGGACGTCCATAATACGTCCAGAGGACTTACTTGACGGACTTTTGTGATGTTTTCGGACATCTAGTATAAGGTATTAAAAGTGGTGTCATCCTGTGCATATTAAGAATGTATTTTGGGAAATAAAACGTAAATGTTTAAAGAAACTTACATTTATTATTACATTTATTTATATTTATTTATTATTAACAAACGGGACAAATCCATTGTCAAAATTATGCAAAAATACAACATTATAGAAATATAAAATAATTTTGTGTAATAAAACATAAATGTTTAAAGGAACTAACATTTATTATTACATATATTTATTTATAAATAACAAATGGAACAAATTCACTGTCAAAATTATACAAAAATGCAGCATTATAGAAATATACACAAAATTACAGATAAAATAAAATATACATGAATAAAATAAATAAGTACACATTTATAGTAAGTTTCATTATAAATCTAATCAACATAAAAATGGTTTTTATTGCAATTATAACATAATCAGTGTTAATTAGTAGAAGTTAAACGACTAGACAGTAAGTAAACCAGTATGAAGTTGATTCTTCAAATTTACTGTCAAAAAATCACTCAGTAAAGCCTCGACAATTTTAGGAATAGCAGAAAGAATTATAATGGAACGATAATTAGGAATCAATGAGTTAAGGATAAAATCAATAAATAAATTGTTATGAAAAGTGACCCTCAGTCAGAGATTTATAAAAAATAAGCCATAGATGCCTACATAAAAAGAATGCACAATTCCTTAAAAATAAGATATTATGTCTGGACCAAGACCTTTATTGGTATTAAGACACTGTAAGCATGCGTCACAAATTTTAATAGTTAAAAGAGTGAATATGGCTTTGACTGATATGGGATCTTTGACTACACTTGTCTACATAAGAGAAAGAAGGATTGTGAATACTGCTAAAGAAATTGACAAAATTGTTGAAATTGTGGTTCTTAAAAACAGAACCATTCAACTTCCCTTATCGCTTCCCATTCTGATTTCCCTTACAATTGTGTGGTCAGCAATTAACACTGGACAAGTCAATTGTTGAGTTTTAAAGTTAAAATCATAAGTATGAAAAAGATCAATACCTAATATGGAACTTTGTCTGTTTTCTTTCAACAATAGATTAATTTTTAGGTATTTATTTTTAATATATAAAACAGTCTCAAAAATTGGACTGTTCCTTTTTCTCCACGAACCACACAATTTTAATCATTACAAAATTAATCATATTTGCTAATGCAACATGCAAGTTAAATTTTATCTGCCCTCTCTTTAAATATTTCCTCAGATATTTCATTATCAAGTTTCAACTTCCTTCCCCATGGCAACGCTGGTTTTGGAGATTTTCCAAGCAACATCTGAAAACAAAATTAATGTACATTCATAAATTGAACAAACTAATTTCAGATTTAGTTCATTATACTTTGCTTCTTGTGAATAAATCATAATTCAAAGTAAAATTAAACACACGAATTTCAAGTGCTGTAGTTTTAATGAATCTGTCCTGAATTAGAAGAATACCAACCGAACCATTGGTATTTATTTCTAATGACCAAATGAGCAGTAATTACACTTTTATACATAAAAAAATAAAAATAACTGTATAAATAAAATATGTGGCCAACAACAAACCTTTATCTCATAAGCTAGCTGTAGTTCTTAAAGCAATCTCATAGCCAGACGTGAACATTTATGAGTTGGTAAAATTTGCCATCTAAATTACACATAAGACACAGTTAACAATATGCTTCATCGGCTGTATGTGGCCACTTAAGTGATAGTGTAAATTCTGAAATGTACCTTAAATTGATTTATGTGTACAAGTTACAAACCTTTTAAAATCAGAGCTATATGTGTGTCCTCAAAAGCTTTATATTGCTTTTTACCTAGCCAACTATCTTTTCCTTGAATTTTATTCCAGATCAGCTTCTTATGGCTTCTCCTAACAAATTGATTTATGGTCTCCTCACCAATTTTGGAAAGCTCATTATCCTAAAATATAAATCAACATGTAACAGTAATCTAACTACCCCACAAACTTGATCATCCATGATTAATTATTTTAGCTTAAACTATCTAATAAAAAAACAGCCTCTGTTACAAAATCAATCAAACATTCATTTGTACATTTTGGTTTCTCATAACCATGGTAAATGCCTATCAAATCTACAATTTTGAGATATATAAAAAAGTTACACAAGATAGGATATGACTGACTACTAAAACTCTTTTTTTAGTGGGATTCCATCAAAATGTACACAAATTACTATAACATTGTTTTTTTGTGAAGATAAAAATACCATTGAAATTTGAATCATATGGATCAGAGTATTTGTTCTCTGGGTAAAGCGAAGCAAGAAGGGTTTTAGCATTTGAACTCAAATTAGAAAGGTCAGGAACTTCTTTATGAATTTTTAATAAATCACCTACATAAGGGATTGGACAAACCTCGATGCCCATGCACTTTTTAGAGTCACACAAGATCGAGAGGAGTATGCCAGAATTGTCTCCAACATCCACTAATTGGATAGGGCACCATAAGAAAGAAGAATAAATCACCTAGTATTAAAGGACAAAGTCCAGTTGAATAACTTATTAGAAAAATTAAAAACATCTCGATAAGGTTCTCCAGAATTCTCGTTACAACCATGTTTAGATCCTTCTTCAGTTTCATTGAAAGAAGAGCTTTGTAAAGGATCACAGGAATGGTCGTCCACGTGGTAATTTGGATTATTTTAGTTACTTAACATGTTAATAAAAAAATTTAAATCGGAAGTATTATAACCTGAACTATTTGAACTGAAACTGTCATCAAAATGATCAGTTAGGGATTCCGAATAAAGGTTTGAAGGAGATGAAATATCGAGGTTATTAATATTTTCAACAATATTCTCTACGTTTATCGTAACCTTCCTCTGTTGACGACGCTTAGAAACAAATCGTTTTCTTTTAAACATAATAAGTAAAAATTAAACTTACCATTTTGAAATAAAATAAATCCAATTTCTGAAGTATAACCTAACACGTGGTACCAAACCTTTAACAATATACCATAACCACAAAGCCAAGCATAAAAAAACCAATGCACTGTATACTGCTTAAATAGAATTCTTTTATTTCGTTTATTAAAGCATTAATAATATAATTAAACTGTGCCATTTGTTATTTGTTTAAATAGGTATATGATGATATGACAGACAAGGACAATTAACATCATCATCATTATTTTGTTCAGCCAGAGTATATACTACCATTACTACCTCTTGAATCTTTAAAAAAATGATTTCAACATTCATCTTGTTGATAAAAATCATATTTTTACTTATTAGAATTAACAAACATATATCATCGTGATAACTAGAATAATAAAACAATTGTAACTAATAATCTAGAAATAAAATATTTTTACACTTTACCTTAAAAAAAACATGTTTTGGATATATTAAACCAAACAATTTTTAATTAATCATGATTTAACCTTTTCGCTTTTAATTATTTTATTAACGTAAATAATTTTTTATTTTATTGAAATATTTGCTATTTGATCCCATAATTGGTAAATGTCGGATGTCCAGAAAACGTCCAAGTTCGGACGTCCAGGGAACGTCCGAGTATGTCCGTCCAGGGAACGTCCGAGTCCGGACGTCCAGAGAACGTCCATATTTAGTCCACCCAAAGTACGTCCCACTTCGTACGTCCATAATAATACGTCCAGGGACGTCCGGACCAAAACTGGACGTATATTGGAGGTCCATAGGACGTCGTGTGTTACTAGGGTTTGATCTGGTTTTAAACGTCTCCCTACACTCAATTTTTGTAATTGGATTTGAGTAATATTCTTTCCTTTCTTGCAGATGCTCTTGGGCTTAGAAAGCACATTTTTATAAAACGGTTCACCTGTGACATAAACACACCCATTCTTGTTTTTTGAAAACAATAATCGGTTGAAAACGAAAATGCCAGGATCCAGAACTTTTTGCATTTCACTTTTCCTGTTAAAAACTGTGTAATCTTCTTTCATCTTCAGCATTGTAGAATAATCTTTAATAAAATTAATATACGTTTCTGGATCATTTAGTGGCACATTTTTTAACTTTTTTTTCTATTTGAGCAAATACTCAGTGTATGTATACTAATGACATTATATACTCACAGTGCCATTAAACCTAGGCAAAGGAATACTTGGAAGATATGCTGCAGGAGCAGTTAATGCAATGTTGTTTGCCGATTGAATTTCTGCCGACGACGATGAAGGAAAGCTAGAAAATATTGTTTCTGGTGGTGTATCATCCACTGTTGACTTTGAGTTTAATTTTTTCGTAATCAATAGGAAGTATTAATGACCGTCTACGGGTTATCCGAGTTCTATACACTTTATATGAAGTGGAGCACAGCATTGTAGCCAGTATTGAACCATCCCAGCCATTGTGATATTCTTATTCTGGACCCCACAACCATCAGCCACTAAACGTACTTTCTCTACCCCTTCATCAAAATTAAAGTTTGTCAGTGTGTAATAAACAGCGGAAACAATCTCATTTGAATTCCTCTGGCGATCCTTATCTGTCTATATGAAAGTTTTACCAATTCAGGATTAAGTGGGGACTTTGAATTTCTAGTTACAACTGTAAAATTGTACAAATTTATTTGCACAAATTTATTTGCATACTAAAATAGCAGGCCTGGTCTGGAATGTTTGGTAGTGGTAGTATCTTTTCGCAATTAAAGGAAAATATTGCTACTGTGCGATTGTCTTCTTTTAATAACTAATAAAACGCTATAAGTTTGTGTACGCGCTTTTCTGTTATTATCTTTATTTTTTCTTGTGGGTTTGGGATTTTTTTCTGAAAATTGGAGACATTGTGAACATACATCAACTTTTGGTGATCCAAAACCAATGTTGTATTGTCGTACAAAAATATTTCTGAAGAAATACTTTTAGATGTTCCTCCATTGTAGAATTATACATCTTCCACAGTTTCGATATATTTAATTCACAAGGCAAATATCATCTAACAACTGGGTTATTCCTGGCATATTGAGTTTCGCAGCAAAGATTAAATTAAATGTGTTAAGCTAGCTTTTTACAAATCGTTTTTGTGAAGTTCTGTCGTCTCTTCTTTCTGCTGTTAAAACTCCTGTTTTATTATACTCTTTTAATATCCTTTCAATACCCGGTATCGCTAGGAATATTTTTTACAAACAGGAGTTGATCCTCTTGAAGTGTTGATGGTGGACTTCACACTGACTGTTTTTGGTTTATTTAGTACGTTTTCTTTAATTTTCGTACCAGGTATTTTTGGATTATTTGTCACACAGTGCTTCAATATAAACAGGTCTTGATAGGATTTCGATGGTTTACTATAAAAACTTTCGTTGAATTTTCTGATATCGGTCATTGTCAACGAGGAACATTGATGAAGTTTAGTGTTATGACCGCATCTGGAAAATTCAGGAAGGCATCGCCGATAATTCCTAAAAAAGTAAAATGATATAATCCAATCAGTTGTTAAACAAAAACTTCAATGTGAATATATCTTTGTTTTTTGCTATTTCTCGTTTTCACTGGCCCTTATTTACCAATGGTTTTCCCCCTTTACCAGCTGGTTTATTTTCAAGAGCGCTAATTTATAATGTATGTTTACCAGGTTTGGTCTTAATGTGAGTACAAAGTATGGACGAAATACGAGTTTAATAACAAACAGCGCAAACGCGATAGTGTTTGTGCACGTAACAAGTGTACAGAAATGTCTGCTTTTGCATCTCAGGCTAAATTTCAACTGTGAATAATGCCATTCAAATGTCTGTTTATAAACGAAAGGGTCAGAAAAACGGTCAAATGTCAAATGTCTGGTTTTGCTTTTATACGCTTCATATTGTTTTATTTAATAACAAATTGAAATAATTAGATTATTTTATTAGAATTATTAGAATCATTTTATTTTGATTCGAAATTGATACAAGACCTATTTAGCCAGACAATATAGGTATAAGAATATAGAATACATAAAAACAATCCTTCAAATTCATAACAATTTCCTAACCGTTCGTTCATTCGCACCACATTCACTCAATTTCCTAACCTTCCCATTAAAAACACTATTGTGTGACTATACAAAAAGGATTGAACAGGAACACACGCTTCACGCTAAGGTGCCCTTCATAGCGACTTTTTTGTAACATAATTAAATAGTTCAAAAAGTTCAATTCCAAACTGCTCAATCTCAATGAATTCATGAAATCATATTAGTTATTTAAATAGATGGCTAAACTTTTAGAAGTATTTTGCACAAGATTATTGGATTTGCCCAAATTTCTAAACATTAATTTCGTCAGATATGTTGAGATACTAAAAACGTCGAACGCGTATTTAAAACTTCGATTGGCTTTGGCTATAAACGCTTGTAGTCGTGAATCCACACTGGCTGTCCGGAGACACAAGTCTAGTTAATCCTTATTCCCAACCATCTAACCCAAAATTACCGCACTGTATCACAGAGTTTGACCAAAGACGGAGCTTATGCTGTATGCGTGATAAAAGTATTATTTAGGATTCGATTACAGTTTTGTTATTGTAGTAGATATCTAAGTAAAGAATATTAATTGCAGAATATAATTATTGGTAATGGCATTCTAGAGTTATTTTCGTGATTCCGTTTAACGGTTGATGTATCGTGTTCGAGATAGTTGAAAAGAGTAAGCATTTTAGTTTTTATTAAAGTAGGGTATTTGTTAAATTACTTGCAGGAGCTGCTTTTAATCGGAATATCTACAGGATTGAATATCTATTATCTTTCTATTTTTTTTTATTTTGACAGATATTGAAATGATATCAATGAGCAAACTATAAACCATAAAGCATAGATGACAATCACTTTAGATTTTGCATTGGACTCCAGGTTCGAAGAGTACTATTAGATCTTCAAATAATTGTTCAAACATATTGTGAACAACGAAAAGACGTGCGTCTGTGTTTTCTGGATTGGCAGACAGTATTTGACCTAGTGGAATATAAAGAACTAATAGAAATATTTACGAATTATGAAATATACAATATAGAGTTATTCCATCTAAATGTATTAAAGACATGCAATAAGTATTGTATGCTATAACCAGGATACAAAAACGCCAAGAATAAATACAGATAATACAAAAAGCGATGCACCTCACATGCAATCTGATTCATGCAGATCAAATTTTTATGTCACTGATCAGCGATATCCATGCTGAGGTTGAAATAGTAGTGCTAATAAAAAATGTCAAATCAGATTTTTAACGAATGAAAAACTCAAAATATTAATTTTATCACTGGATGTTCCATAGGGTTCGGTAAAACATATTTTTATTTCATATTGCTGTGTGAAGACGAAATATGGGTTGAGGGAGTAAAAAGTACAAGACGACTAGAAGCATTCGAAATGAGTGTATTCCGAGAAATGAAAGATCTCGTGGAGAGAATGCAAAAAGAATGAAAATTTATTAGAAATGATGGTCACCGATAGAGAATTCTAAGCATTATTTTATATATTTACCGAGCTGGAAAATATAACCTGCGTCTCATATTGGAGGGATAGATTCGAGGGAAAAGGGACCTAGGAGACAAGAATTGCACGAGACAAAGATCACATGCACATAATGATTGCCAACTTTCAGTAATATAAATGAAATCTAAATTTATATTCCAAAACAGAAAAGGTCTCAACATAACTAAAAGTGAATAGAAAAATTCAATAGAGCTATTGATGGTACTAGAATATCGAATAATTATAAATTATAGATAATTTTACAAAATTAATGATATGAGAGGTAAACAAACTATAACTAAATATGTCAATAGACGCAATGGAGACAATGGCTTGTAACGTATCTTTACATCAAGCTCTGGTTAGTAATTTTCCTCCACACTATATTATTCACAAGTACCCTGACTAACATGAGTTTAATTTATTCCGTTCTTTTACACTTCTAAATAGCCGTACACTTCTAAATAGTATGTCTAAACTCATACGAATTCGAATAAGACTTTTTTCCATATATATATATATATATATATATATATATATATATATATATATATATATATATATATATATGGAAAAAAGTATATATATATATATATATATATATAAGAAGCAGTTAATACTATAGAAATTGAGTTACTGCTTTGACCCTTATTGGTCACTACCTTAAGTAACGAATTAAACTGACTATTTAGAATTGCACCACTACCTTGGGGACCGAATAGTACCCACTATTTTGAAATAGCACTACCACGTTGACCGAAATAATACCCAATAGCTGTAAATCCTAATAGTACCTATACCGTAATTAACATTAATATGCAGTGACAGCCATTCAGTCACATAACAACGCTCGGCTGGTTAATTTTCCACAAAGCTTATAACCCTCCCTCGAGAACTGCATCACTTCGCTGGAAAATAAGCAAATCTGAATATTATCTTAATCCTAGTAAAAGGAAAATGAGTCAACACTCACAATCTTAGTTTTTATTTTTAATGATTGTAAATGTTGGGCATTAGTGCCATTGGATGTAACCGATCTGATGGAAACTGCGATATATAGTCAGTCATCTTAATTATCTTGATCGTAATAATTATTTCATACCGACAACCTTTGAATCGCAGCTTGTAAATTTATGTTTTACCCACTCTGATAATATAATATTATATTTATTGTACTTCAATGTAAATATTAATTTGTTGAATAAACATATCATGACTTAATAAGTTTTTTTTCCTTTCTGGGATAAACGTGGAGAAAGATGAGTAGGGAACGAACCCAGGGCTGAGCAGTCAGACAGAGCACTATTCTGATCGGTAGAACGATGGGTGTTTTCTTTTGAATATTCTTAGAGATCTTCGGAGGGTTGCTCGTATCTCCCAGCAATGCGGTGTTACTTAACGACCCTTATCGTACTACGACTTTGACGTTACAAAGTAAATTGTGGCCACATTGGACGCCACTTTGTAACTTCAAAGCCGTGGTATGACCAGGTTAGGTTAGGTTCGTGTCGTTAAGGCTGTTTTATCGGTACACCAAAACCTAGATACAGTGTTTTCTCTGTTATTTACCGACAAAATATCTCGAAATTTGGACACGTTATTCAAAATTATGTTGCCTTTAAACTGATGGTTTTACTTTTTTAATTTTTTTGAAAGTTCTTTTGAAATATCGGATTATACAGCTTAACGTTCTATTATAACCAAACTTTTTACGCCCATTACTTGAAAGAGTTTTTTTTTTCTGTAATCGTTGGTTTTTTTTTCACCTTTTTATGTCCAGTAATAATCGAGAAGAGCGTGTTCAAGCTTTGAAGAAAATTGCTAAAAAATACTGAAATCTAATAGTGAAACGTGTTACTCATCATTGGCATTTAGTTTCACCGTTATCGGCTGCGTGACGTCAAATCTCATGCACGTACGGTCAGATAGTTTGCTTTGAAATCAATTTCAAGCTATAACTGCGAAATTGTTTATTTGTTTGTGACAATAAATTAAATTTTTTTTTGATAATAATATTTTTATGTTATTTTAAATTTATTATAAATAAACACCATGATGTTTTTTGCAGTCACGTTTCACAAATTTATATTCAATACTATATTTAGCTAAGACATATAAATTAAAAATGTGATAATTATTTTTAAAACATCTACGATAATCAAACAAAAAAGGTATTCCCGACAAAAGTAATTTGAATGGAGAATAATGCATTTGTTGTCATTAAACCACCCGCCGGCCGGCGCCACTGCAAAAACAGCTGTACCCGTCGTCGGCTGGCATGGCGTAAGCAGTGAGAAAAAGTAAGTGATACGCCCATTTCAAATCGCAGTGTGTTTTGACTGCTAAAACAGCCTTAAGCAACACCACACTGCTGAGAGGAATCCTTCGAATAGATTTAAGTATATTCAAAAGAAATCCCATCGTTCTACCTATCAGAATGGTGCTCCGCCTGACTGCTCAGCCCTGGGTTCGTTCCCAGCTCATGATTCTCCGTGTTCATCCCAGAAAGATACACGAAATAAACTTATTAAGTCATGGTATATTTATTCATCTATAACTCTGGTAAATTTTTTTTCTGTAACATATTCATCTGCAGCAAAAGTTACGGATGTAATTCAAAACATTGCTATGTTTAAATGGAACTGGACAGGACACATATGAAGAAAGGAAGACAACCATTGGACGAAGCGAATTAATGAATGACGTCCAAGACCAAGCAAGAGAAGTAGAGGCAGATCCAAACCAGATGGACTATTGATATCAAGCGAGTGGCTGGTCACGAATGGATGCAAAAAACAACAAACAAATGAATGGACATACCTAAGGGAGGCTTACATCCGACGATGGATGAATTAGCTGGTGATAATGATAATCAGAGAGTGTAAAACATATATTTCCAAGCTGCAAAATGTTCAAAGCTTGCTGGTTGCCGGTATGAAATAATTAAGATAGTACTCAGCTTTAGTACTTTTTCAGCAAAGTCACGCAGTTCAGATGTAGGTTTCTGGGCTTTGGGGAAAATTAACCTTCGCCGATAGTTATGTGACTGGATATGCAAGGTAGTAGTGCGATTCTAAAATAGCGGGTACTATTCGGTCCCCAGGTAGTGGTGCAATTTTAAATAGTTGGTTCAATTCGTTCCTCAAGGTAGTGGTCGATAACGGCCAAAACACTAACTCAATTTCTATAGTATTTACTGCTTCATTATATACATATCGATGGAAAAAAGTCTTATACGAATTTGTAAGAGTTTATATATACTGATCTGCCTATTAAAAATTGTAAAAGATTGGAATGAATTAAACATATGTTAGTCAGGGCACTTGTGAATAATATAGTGTCGAGAAAAATACCAAGCAGAGCTTGCTGTAACGATCAATTGGTCGATTGAAATGTTTTTGTACAAAATCTAAAACATTAATGAGTAGTATGTCAAAAAGAATCAAATGAATCAATATAAATAAACTACGTAATTTCACATTAAACAATAATGGGGAGTGCTTAAAACTTCGATTCTGTTTAAAGAGTACATAATTGTTTGCTGACGATTTTTTTGTGTTTAAATATATTTATTTTGTTCCTTATTAGTGGAAAATTAAACTTATAAATGAAAAGTCCACAGATTATCACTAAATATTAAATGCAATTTATGAGAGTTTCATCTAGATTAGTTTTCGTAAAACAAAGCTTTAATTTATTTGTACCCCAACTGTTAAACATATACCAAATATATGCAGTAAGCATGGTTTCAATGATTATTGTATTTATTTCATCGAATTTCTGTATTCTTAGTGAAGGACATAGGATGACTAATGTTGCTTGCACATAATCTCGTTAACGAAGTTTATAACACCATCAATATCTAATGGATTGTTTCGGATTTTTTATTTGCACCGAATGTCATTCTTTGATTTCGTTTACACCTTACTTACGCGAAATACTCAGTTCACTCGTTAAAATCTGTCAACTAATTATTAGTATTTGAACTATTGTTCAAATGAATGAAGAGGAATATCAAAGTGAACTAAAAAAGAAACTACGACCTCTACCAGTATTCAACACGAAAGATATAAATGAAATAACACAAAAACTAACGAATGACATAACATCAACTGCAAAAAAGATCTGTGATCTGTGACAAATAAAAATCCCAGAAAAACGAAACTCAAACAAACAACACTTAATTTAATGGAAGAAAGAAGAAGAACATCGAAAGAATTACCAAAGTATAAAGCTATCAACAATAAAGTTAAAAAGAGCATAAGGTCAGACTTGTGGGCTTATAAAACAAAACAAAAATTGCAAACCATCGAAAACAATAGAAACATGAGAGTATTGAAATCAAATTTAACTAAAAAAAAATTAAAGATAACTAAAATCAAAAATCAACAGGGGAATACGGTGACCGAAAAAACTCAAATAATCAAGGAAATACAAACGTTCTATAAGAATCTTTATACATCTACTATACAGAACCCCGAAACAGACCACAGAACAATTCTAAACGTCGGCTCGGAAACTCTCCCTAAAATAACCTCTTCGGAAATTAGACATGCCTTACAGCAAATGAAAAACAAAAAAGCTCCTGGCAAGGATCGTATAACGTCTGAAATGTTAAAAATGGGCGGCAACATCGTTGTAGAAGTTGTGGAAGTCTTACTGAATAAGTGTCATAACAGAAAAAAAAATACCCAGCCTATGTGAAAACGCCGAAATAATACTTTTACACAAGAAAGGAGACACTACTAATATTGAAAACTACAGACCTATAAGTTTGTTGTCACACTTATACAAATTGTTAACAAGAATAATAACCAACCGCATAACACAAAAACTTGATTTATATCAACCGGTTGAACAGGTGGGATTTAGAAAAGGGTTTGGTACTAAGGATCACTTACAAACCATCAGAACACTAGTAGAAAAAACCACAGAATATGATGTACCTTTACATATGGCATTTATCGACTTTCACAAGGCTTTCGATAGTATTGAGACTTGGTCCTTTTTGTCAGCCCTGAAGGATGCTCGAATAGACTCACGGTACACTACACTCATTAAAAACATTTATGAACAGGCCGCATTCCACATCAAAATCAATGAAGACGAAAAAACTGAAAAAATGCGCCTTGATAAAGGTTTTAGACAAGGTGATACTATTTCACCAAAGCTTTTTACCTTAGCATTGAAAAATGTATTCAAACAGCTTGACTGGGAGGAAAAAGATCTAAACATTGATGGTGTACGTTTGAGTCATTTGAGGTTTGCGGATGACATAGTATTATTTAGTACAGATATCAAGAAACTGGAGCAAATGTTGAAGGAATTAAACCAGCAGTCAAATAAAATAGGTCTCAAAATGAACCTTCAGAAAACAAAAATAATGAGTAATTTACAAACTAATCTTGTTATTGACAACGTCAGTCTTGAAAATGTAGACCACTAGATATATCTTGGACATACCATTAAAATCGGCAAAGAAAATCAAATAGCCGAAATAAAAAGACGCATACAACTGTCTTGGGGAGCTTTCGGCAAATTAAGCTTTATTTTGAAGAATAAAGATATACCAATTTGTCTAAAACGTAGAGTTTATGACAAATGTATCTTGCCTGTAACTACATATGGACTGGAGACCATGGCCTTCACAAAGAAAACCTTAGAGCAGCTCAGTACAACCCAAAGAGCAATGGAGAGGGCCATGCTAGGGATTAGTTTGAGAGACAGGATTCGAAATAACGTCATTCGTGAAAGAACAAAAATTACTGATGTTTCAGAACGTACTTTAGGCTCAAGTGGCAATGGGTCGGGCACGTTGCCCGAGATAATCCCGAAAAATGGACACAAAGATTAACAAACTGGAGACCAAGAGAGAACAGGCGAGGAGTAGGCAGACCGCAGAAGAGGTGGACAGACGATATCAAACAAGTCGCGGGCAAGCAGTGGATGAGAATTGCCAAAAGTAGAAATCGATGGAAGCAAATGGAAGAGGCCTATGTCCAGCAGTGGACGAGCACAGGCTGAAGAAGAAGAAAAAGAGCAATTAAAAAATTTTATTGTTAATTATATTAGCGTGTTGACCGAAGAATGTTTTTTTTTTATACAAAACAGATTTTGAAGATATTTTAAAAACTCAGCAATTTTTGCTACTTTTCAAATTAAATCGTCAATATTTCAGGAACGTAACACTTCTGGTAAAAAATAATATTATACTCATACTCAGTCCCCTTGACTAGCTTATAAAAAAGTTTCAAGAACTAGTTAAAACAATAATTCTACTTACGAATTATTGTATCATAACGAAATGTTTATGAAAACGAAAAGTGGTACTAAGAATATCAAAGTGTGGAAATTAAATCAGCCAAAAACAACCAAACAAATCACGTGCATCATCTGATCGTAGCATCACAGTATTATTTAAATTATTACTGCTCAAAAATTGCTCATTTTAATAAGTTTTATTCAAGGTAACTTCGCCTAACGGTTATTTATAATTTTTTAACGTTTATGATATATAAAATTGAGAAATAAAAAAACATTTTACACATTGCTTTGAACGCATCAAAACATGTATAGATTAAAAATCTTAACGGAGGAAACTTTACAAACAGTATAACGACATACTTACGTATGTACGAGTATAAGTATTTCTTTATTTAGGTTTTGAAACATTAAAATATAACCATCGCATTAAATTATATTTGAATTGTAGCAGCATTGCCATTTTTTATTTATAATTTTTAAGTCAAATAGTCTTAATAGAGGTGGTTAAGATTCATGTGTTTGAAACGTTTTTTTGACGCTGCTTCTCGTGAACATAAATTGAAATTATCTTTAACATTGTTGCATTTTTTACACTAATCTCAGGTAATTTTTTGTGCCAAATATACAGAATTTTATCCAAACACAGGTACTAAACCATTAAAAGAATGTATCGATGTTATATGTGCAAATTTGTGTAATTTGTGGACAAAAATATTATCGAATATAGCGTTATATAGAGAAATATATGTATACCAAAAAGAGCTTGTTAATTAATTATATAGTCAAGTGTTATAATAAAATTATATTAGTAGGGCTACAGTGGTTTTCTTAATCATAATTAGATAATAATATCATCATCATCATTATGGCTTTACAACCCTGCGTAAGTCCTAGCCTCCTCAAGAATTTCTCTCCTGTCGTCCCTATCCATCGTCTTTCTCCGCCAAGCACGTATTCCCATATATCTCATGTCTTCATCGATGTTATCAAGGGATCTTGTTCTGGGTCTTTAGTCTTCAAGTTGTATTATCTTCTCCATACTCCATTGTTATTTACTGCTCCCATAGATTCGCCTTAGTACTTTTCCTTCGAAACGTCCTAACATGGTTTCATTATTTTTTATTAGTTAGAGTGCAGGTCTCTAAACCATATATTAGGACTGGGCGTATTATTGTTTTGTAGAGTTTTATTTTTGTATTTATTGAGATAATTGTGGATTTAAGGAGGAAATTAAGCCCAAAATAGCATCTGTTGGCCGTGTAAATTTTGCGGTTTATCTTTGTAGTAGCGGTAGTATTATTTTCAGTGTTAAGGAGCGCTCCCAGGTATACAAATTAGTTTACTGCTTCGATGATATCGTTTTCTATAACAAGTGATCGTAGGGTTTGTGGTTGCGTGCTTATTTTCATATACTTCGCTTTGTTGGTGTTTATTATTAAACCCATTTTAGTAGCTGATTCTTTTAATTCTACTTTAATTCTAATTCTAATTAACGTATGTTCTATGGCTTCTTTGTAACTTACTGGGATATTTTTTTGTGTGTAGTTGAAATTTATAAAAAAAGGAAATATCAAATAAGGTTCATTTTATGGTCTGCAGAAATCTCTTGGGGTGAGTACTTTCATTGTAACCTATATTTTTTAATTCTGACAGTATTTTTAATATTCATAACCTCACTTCTTCCGAAGCCACGTTTTCGATTGTATGCATGTAGG
The DNA here is from genome assembly GCA_918026665.1 of Diabrotica balteata. Classification (NCBI taxonomy): domain Eukaryota; kingdom Metazoa; phylum Arthropoda; class Insecta; order Coleoptera; family Chrysomelidae; genus Diabrotica; species Diabrotica balteata. The sequence goes on from OU898278.1 coordinate 60,828,574, forward strand.
AATTTTATAAAACTTAACTAATTTTAATAATAATTCTGTTTCACTTTATCCTTGCCATCTTCTTCTTAACATGCCATACACTAAAGTGCGTAGGCGACTATCTCATTACTAGAATTCTGTTCTTGGCGGCGTGACACAGCTCGCCTGTATTGTGTATTCCTGTCCATTCTTTAATATTCCTTAACCAGGATAATTGATTGCGGCCGGCTCCTCTCCTACCTTCGATCTTTCCTTGTAGGATTAACTGTGGTATTTCATATTTTGCTCCTCTCAATATGTTCCCAAGGTAACCAATCTTGCGTTTTTTAATTAATTCAAAGAGTTCTCTTTCCACGCCAGCTCTCTTAAGGACGTCATCGTTTCGAATTCTATCCAACCAAGGTATGCGCATCATTCTTCTCAATGACCACGTTTCAAATGCTTCAAGTTTGTTGATATATGTTTTTTTCAAAGTCTACGTTTCCATGCCATAAAGTAAGATGGACCATATGTAGCACTTGAGCATTTTGTAGCGTATTTCGAAATTTAGGTTTTGATTACATAGGAGCGGTCTGAATTTCACAAAAGCTTGTCTTGCCATTTGTATTCGGGTTTTTATCTCGTGTTGTGGATCCGATTGGTCATTGATTGTGGTGCCAAGGTATTTAATCTTTGTTGCCATCTCCTATTTGTTTAATTGTTATTTTGTAAAATATTTGGCAAGGAAGTTAACCGCCTTTGATGTCTCTTTAATACACCATGTGCTATATTCTACTTTATGGGATAGTTAAATTATTATTAAATAAAACGATGGATTAACCACATATAAAACCAACCAACTAAGACTGTAGCTGTCTTCAAGACCACTTAAATGGCAAACATCTAAGTCCTACCCACATAATCTGGAGGCAACAACATCCTATACAGAAGCAAGCAACCCATCGATGCCATAAGTATGCCATTTCATTTTATTGTAAAGCTATAGGCAGGGTTTGCTTGTGCAAACTAAGTATCATTATTTTGTTTTATGCTAAATACATATGATTAGTTAATTCATTGTTTTATTTGTTACCAACTAAATTTTCATTGTTTAATTCATAGTTTAAGACAAGACGGATTCACACTTGAGAGATTAAGCTAGGCGAAATATAGACAATAAGTTCCCATAGTTGATTAAGGTATTATTTTGTAATAGTATTTCAATTCTCTTTGGTAGTCTTATCGTTACACAGTTGTTACGTTTTAAAAATTCAATCATCTAAATAAAATATTATATTTCTTTCAATAAGATAGATTAGACATATTTTGTGTAGTTGCCAAGTTCGTGCCGTATTTTACGGGGCACATTCCCACGCCAACATTCTCTATGTAGACTGGAATGAAGGAATACAACATCAATGTAATTTGTAGGCCTTGAACCATCTGGTGGATAGCCAGTATTTATTGGTGATAAATACGTCATAGAAAAGTAGGTATTAGTACCTGTACCTTCATTACAACCCTTCTGGCCAGAGAGTTTTCATTTCATTTAATTTTATTTTTTTATTACGTTGTTCTTCGTGGATATCATCTTCGCCATTTATTTCCTTCACTATATGGACTTGAAAACACATCGTTGAATACCTCCGCTAGTTTTATTGTAAACACTTTGTTAATTAGTCATGTACGTTAGTTCTATACCAATTTTGGAAGCAAATAGAATTTTTCTTTTGGAGTGGGGGGGTTGGTTCTCCTTACCGAAATGATTTTTTTATGCTAAGCATATTTTTTATGCATTTTTTGAGTCCTTAATATTTCTGAGTAACAGTGTCGGAGGAATAGTGCCCTGGGGGGGGGGGGGGGTTAACCCCTCACTGCTCATCAGCTTATACATACAGCAGTCATGTTTTGATAGAAATAAGTGTATCGTTAAGTATTTCAGTGGCCCCACTCGTGAACATAATATCAGGCAACTTCCATCCTATCTTACTTAATAAATGGGACAAGAAGGGATTATCGTTAAATGCATTCTTAGAATGGGTGAAAGAACTAAGAATAGCGCTATGTATCTGAACAAGTTCTTATAGAATCTGGTATTGATCTGTTTACAGATAAAGCTTATAAATTTTATTTCGCATATATAAATGAAGTAAGTACGTGGGACGAGTTCGTTTTTGTATTAAAATCTTCTTTCTCCTTATTTTAATGAAAAGTAACAGTAGAAAATTTCATTCCTCCTTCGACGAAATGTGGCAGTTTGGAACCTAATTTGGCATAAGCAGAGGTTGTTTCTAAGGTGGATTCATGTTCAGTCTCTACTGGTCGTAATGGTATTACATCTGTAATGCAGTCGAATGAACTAGTTTGCTATATGTGTAATTTACCAGGACATTTTACAAAAGGATGTACGATTCAAGTTGAGAAATTTTGCTATAGATGGAAGAAAGCCGACCTGACTGTTAAAACTTGCCCTGCTCGTAGTAAAAAGGGACACAACCCACGACGTGCTTAGTTAATCGGACTCAGCATCTCGAAAAGGACCATCTGGTTGATAATTTTAAGATTTTGTTAAATTTCGTAGTAGGGCATGCTGTAGGTGATGAACGTCCTTATGTTAGTGTAGAAGTCTTAGGCAAATCTCTTTTAGGATTATTGGATTCAGGTATATTGAGGACTATTATAGGTAGCAAATGTTTGTCTGTTATTAGAGATATATGCCTTTCTGTAGATAAATATAGTATAGTATATATAGTATAGTAATTTATAGTAGTTGTAGAAAATTTAAGAATTTTTTGTGGTAGACGAGCTACGAATTAAGTTAAGAGATGGGTTGCGTTTAATAGAAGCCTTTGTTATTCCTAATGTGCCTTATGTATTAATATTTGGTGTAGATTTTGGCGTGGTATGGGTATAGTTCCAGACCTTAGGCAGAGTGTGTGGTCATTCACTAATGAACCGATAATTGTTGATGCTGTGAGTCAAGTAAGCAGTCAAAGTGTTTTGAGTCCTTTGGATAAGTCCCGTCTTTAAGCTGTTCTTGATAGAAATATAGCTTAATTAGGTAAGGAGCTTGGTTGATAGAAATATAGCTTAATTAGGTAAGCAGCATTATTATAGAGTAAATCCAGTAGTACGAAAACATATAGGCAGATAACGAGTTGGACGAAATGTTTCGACTTGATGTTGTGGAACCGTAAAAGAGCCCTTGGTCTTCCCCAATATTATTGATTAAAAAAAGATGGTGGATTTCATTTTTGTGTCGATTATAGGAAGTTGAATGCTGTGACTGTCAGAGATAGTTATCCATTATCACTTATATATGATATCCTTGACAAATTGCGTGATACTAAGTATATTTCTAGAATGGATGTTAAGTCGACTGACTGGCAAGTGAAAGTCGCTGATGACTGGAACCAGTACACAGATTTCACTGTTCTAAATAGATTGTTTTAGTTTCTTCGTATGCCGTTTGGACCACATAACGCTCCGGCTACGTGGCAGAGATTGATATACAAAATATTAGGTCATTGTTTGGAACTCGTGAGTATTCGTGTATCTAGATTATATTATAATCGTAACATAAATATTTAAGGATCATTTAATGATATTAGAAATAATGTTTAAACGTCTCTGGGAAGCAGGAATCACTATTGGTGTCGAGAAAAAGCGAGTTTTGTAGATCTGAGTTGAATTACCAGGGTTATGTTGTTGATAGAAATGATCTACATTTTCATCCTGTCAAAGTTAAAGTAATTCTTGATCTTCCTGTTTCCTGTAATGTATCCGAAGTACCTAGGGCACGTTATCGGCACGATATTTTAGTATAGACGTTTTATTCCAGATTATTTTTCCGTTTTACCTCCGATAACTGCTCTTTTTGGGAGAATTCTAAATTCCAGTAAATAGATACTTGTGATATATTGCTTAAAAAGATTAAATAATGTTTAGTTCGAGCCCCTATTTTGACTTGTCCCGATTATGGGAAGCCTTTTACTTTAGAGAAAGATGCTTTGGTTTTGGAATAGACACCTGCTTGATTCAAGCTCATCCTGATGGCGAACGAGTTATTGCTTATTTGAGTCGTTCACTTACAAGACTATTCCAAGACTGAAAGAGAGTGTTTTGCAGTATTGTGAACAATTGAGAAATTAAGACCTTACTTGGAAGGCATTTCCTTTACAGTGATTACGGTTCCCTACAGTTTATTTTGGCTTCAGAACTTACAACGTTTGACAGGTCGTTTGGCTCGCTGGTCGGTACGGCTACACCAATATGATTTCATCGCAAGGTTAAAGATTTGGTGTTTCTGGACGCTTTAAATAGATATATTCCGGTAATCGATGTTGTAGGTTTACAGGACTATGTTATCGAACCCATTGAGAATTTGAATAAATGAAAGGTAGCTGCGGAATATGATAGTTGGTACATTACGATGACGCATTGGGTAGAAAGAAATCCTCGTCAATTAAGTAGCTGAAGAGTAACATCTGGTTTATTGTATAAATACATACCTTGTGCCTACTGTGAATTAGAATCTGACTCGGATTCATAGAGATTAGTAGTACCAAAGAAATGTCGAACGAAAGATAGGTCCAGTTGTCACGAACCTGTCACCTCAGGATATTTTGGTATATATAAGACTTGTGCTAGAGTTAGTGAAAAATACCATTAGCCTAAGATGAGATCCGATATTTTATGTATGTTGGTCGTTGTAGAATGTGTATAGAACATAAAATAATCCAGAGGCCTCCATGTGAAAAGATGGTGTCCTATTCAGAAACTCACCGAGCATGAGAACTTATCATGGTGGATTCTTACGGTCCGTTTTCAAGATCCAGTAGTGGAAATTATTAATTATTGGTAGTGACAACAGTATCTTAAAAAGTTTTTTTTTATTCCAGCTAAAGTAATGGCATTCTAGAGTTATTTTCGTGATTCCGTTTAACGGTTGATGTATCGTGTTCGAGATAGTTGAAAAGAGTAAGCATTTTAGTTTTTATTAAAGTAGGGTATTTGTTAAATTACTTGCAGGAGCTGCTTTTAATCGGAATATCTACAGGATTGAATATCTATTATCTTTCTATTTTTTTTTTATTTTGACAGATATTGAAATGATATCAATGAGCAAACTATAAACCATAAAGCATAGATGACAATTACTTTAGATTTTGCATTGGACTCCAGGCTCGAAGAGTACTATTAGATCTTCAAATAATTGTTCAAACATATTGTGAACAACGAAAAGACGTGCGTCTGTGTTTTCTGGATTGGCAGACAGTATTTGACCTAGTGGAATATAAAGAACTAATAGAAATATTTACGAATTATTAAATATACAATATAGAGTTATTCCATCTAAATGTATTAAAGACATGCAATAAGTATTGTATGCTATAACCAGGATACAAAAACGCCAAGAATAAATACAGATAATACAAAAAGCGATGCACCTCACATGCAATCTGATTCATGCAGATCAAATTTTTATGTCACTGATCAGCGATATCCATGCTGAGGTTGAAATAGTAGTGCTAATAAAAAATGTCAAATCAGATTTTTAACGAATGAAAAACTCAAAATATTAATTTTATCACTGGATGTTCCATAGGGTTCGGTAAAACATATTTTTATTTCATATTGCTGTGTGAAGACGAAATATGGGTTGAGGGAGTAAAAAGTACAAGACGACTAGAAGCATTCGAAATGAGTGTATTCCGAGAAATGAAAGATCTCGTGGAGAGAATGCAAAAAGAATGAAAATTTATTAGAAATGATGGTCACCGATAGAGAATTCTAAGCATTATTTTATATATTTACCGAGCTGGAAAATATAACCTGCGTCTCATATTGGAGGGATAGATTCGAGGGAAAAGGGACCTAGGAGACAAGAATTGCACGAGACAAAGATCACATGCACATAATGATTGCCAACTTTCAGTAATATAAATGAAATCTAAATTTATATCCCAAAACAGAAAAGGTCTCAACATAACTAAAAGTGAATAGAAAAATTCAATAGAGCTATTGATGGTACTAGAATATCGAATAATTATAAATTATAGATAATTTTACAAAATTAATGATATGAGAGGTAAACAAACTATAACTAAATATGTCAATAGACGCAATGGAGACAATGGCTTGTAACGTATCTTTACATCAAGCTCTGGTTAGTAATTTTCCTCCACACTATATTATTCACAAGTGCCCTGACTAACATGAGTTTAATTTATTCCGTTCTTTTACACTTCTAAATAGCCGTACACTTCTAAATAGTATGTCTAAACTCATACGAATTCGAATAAGACTTTTTTCCATATATATATATATATATATATATATATATATATATATATATATATATATATATATATATGGAAAAAAGTATATATATATATATATATATATATATATATATATAAGAAGCAGTTAATACTATAGAAATTGAGTTACTGCTTTGACCCTTATTGGTCACTACCTTAAGTAACGAATTAAACTGACTATTTAGAATTGCACCACTACCTTGGGGACCGAATAGTACCCACTATTTTGAAATAGCACTACCACGTTGACCGAAATAATACCCAATAGCTGTAAATCCTAATAGTACCTATACCGTAATTAACATTAATATGCAGTGACAGCCATTCAGTCACATAACAACGCTCGGCTGGTTAATTTTCCACAAAGCTCATAACCCTCCCTCGAGAACTGCATCACTTCGCTGGAAAATAAGCAAATCTGAATATTATCTTAATCCTAGTAAAAGGAAAATGAGTCAACACTCACAATCTTAGTTTTTATTTTTAATGATTGTAAATGTTGGGCATTAGTGCCATTGGATGTAACCGATCTGATGGAAACTGCGATATATAGTCAGTCATCTTAATTATCTTGATCGTAATAATTATTTCATACCGACAACCAGCAATCTTTGAATCGCAGCTTGGAAATTTATGATTTACCCATTATGATAATATAATATTATATTTATTGTACTTCAATGTAAATATTAATTTATTGAATAAACATATCATGACTGAATAAGTTTTTTTCCTTTCTGGGATAAACGTGGAGAAAGATGAGTAGGGAACGAACCCAGGGCTGAGCAGTCAGACAGAGCACTATTCTGATGGGTAGAACGATGGGTGTTTTCTTTTGAATATTCTTAGAGATCTTCGGAGGGTTGCTCGTATCTCCCAGCAATGCGGTGTTACTTAACGACCCTTATCGTACTAGGACTTTGACGTTACAAAGTAAATTGTGGCCACATTGGATGCCACTTTGTAACTTCAAAGCCGTGGTATGACCAGGTTCGTGTCGTTAAGCAACACCACACTGCTGAGAGGAATCCGAATAGATTTAAGTATATTCAAAAGAAATCCCATCGTTCTACCTATCAGAATGGTGCTCCGCCTGACTGCTCAGCCCTGGGTTCAATCCCAGCTCATGATTCTCCGTTTTCATCCTAGAAAGATATAGGAAATAAACTTATTAAGTCATGATATATTTATTCATCTATAACTCTGGTAAATTTTTTTTCTGTAACATATTCATCGGCAGCAAAAGTTACAGATGTAATCCAAAACATTGCTATGTTTAAATGGAACTGGACAGGACACATATGAAGAATGGAAGATAACCATTGGACGAAGCGAATTATTGAGTGACGTCCAAGACCAAACAAGGGAAGTAGAGGCAGATCCCAAACTAGATGGACTATTGACATCAAGCGAGTGGCTGGTCACGAATGGACGCAAAAAACAACAAACAGAAATGAATGGACATACCTAAGGGAAGCTTACATCCGACAATGGATGAATTAGCTGGTGATAATGATGTTTATTCAATAAATTAGTATTAAATAAACACGTATTATCAGAGAGTGTAAAACATATATTTCAAAGCAGCGGTTCAAAGTTTGCTTGTTGCCGGTATGAAATAATTAAGATAGTAGTCAGTTTTAGTACTTTTTCAGCAAAGTCACACAGTTCAGATGTAGGTTTCTGGGCTTTGGGGAAAATTAACCTTCGCCGATAGTTATGTGACTGAATATGCAAGATGGTAGTGCGATTCTAAAATAGCGGGTACTATTCGGTCCCCAGGTAGTGGTGCAATTTTAAATAGTTGGTTCAATTCGTTCCTCAAGGTAGTGGTCGATAACGGCCAAAACACTAACTCAATTTCTATAGTATTTACTGCTTCATTATATACATATCGATGGAAAAAAGTCTTATACGAATTTGTAAGAGTTTATATATACTGATCTGCTTATTAAAAATTGTAAAAGAACGGAATAAATTAAACATATGTTAGTCAGGGCACTTGTGAATAATATAGTGTCGAGAAAAATACCAAGCAGAGCTTGCTGTAACGATCAAAATCTAAAATATTACTGAGTAGTATGTCAAAAAGAATCAAATGAATCAATATAAATAAACTACGTAATTTCACATTAAACAATAATGGGAAGTGCTTAAAACTTCGATTCTGTTTAAAGAGTACATAATTGTTTGCTGACGATTTTTTTATGTTTAAATATATTTAATTTGTTCCTTATTAGTGGAAAACTAAACTTATACATGAAAAGTCCACAGATTATCACTAAATATTAAATGCAATTTATGAGAGTTTCATCTAGATTAGTTTTCGTAAAACAAAGATTTAATTTATTTGTACCCCAACTGTTAAACATATACCAAATATATGCAGTAAGCATTGTTTCAATGATTATTGTATTTATTTCATCGAATTTCTGTATTCTTAGTGAAGGGCATAGGATGACTAATGTTGCTTGCACATAATCTCGTTAACGAAGTTTATAACACCATCAATATCTAATGTATTGTTTCGGATTTTTTATTTGCACCTAATGTCATTCTTTGATTTCGTTTACACCTTACTTACGCGAAATACTCAGTTCACTCGTTAAAATCTGTCAACTAATTATTAGTATCTGAACAATTAAGAAATTCTATTGTTAATTATAGTAGCGTGTTTACCGGAGAATGTTTTTTTATACAAAACAGATTTTGAAGATATTTTGAAAACTCAGCAATTTTTGCTACTTTTCAAATTGAATCGTCAATATCTCAGGAACGTAACACTTCTGGTAAAAAATAATATCATACTCATACTCAGTCCTCTTGACTAGCTTATAAAAAAGTTTCAAGAACTAGTTAAAACAATAATTCTACTTACGAATTATTGTATCATAACGAAATGTTTATGAAAACGAAAAGTGGTATTAAGAATATCAAGTGTTGAAATTAAATCAGCCAAAAACAACCAAACAAGTCACGTGCATCATCTGATCGTAGCATCACAGTATTATTTAAATTATTACTGCTCAAAAATTGCTCATTTCCATAAGTTTTATTCAAGGTAACTTCGCCTAACGGTTATTCATACTTTTTTAACGTTTATGATATATAAAATTGAGAAAGGAAAAAACATTTTACACATTGCTTTGAATGCATCAAAACATGTATAAATTAAAAATCTTAACGGAGGAAACTTTACAAACAGTATAACGACATACTTACATATGTACGAGTATAAGTATTTCTTTATTTAGGTTTTGAAACATTAAAATATAACCATCGCATTAAATTATATTTGAGCTGCAGCAGTATTGCCGTTTTTTATTTATAATTTTTAAGTCAAATAGTCTTAATAGAGGTGGTTAAGATCAGTTTTAATTCATGTGTTTGAAACGTTTTTTTGACGCTGCTTCTCGTGAACATAAATTGAAATTATCTTTAACATTGTCGCATTTTTTACACTAATCTCAGGTAATTTTTTGTGCCAAATATACAGAATTTTATCCAAATACAGGTACTAAACCATTAAAAGAATGTATCGATGTTATATGTGCAAATTTGTGTAATTTGTGGACAAAAATATTATCGAATATAGCGTTATATAGAGAAATATATGTATACCAAAGAGAGCTTGTTAATTAATTATATAGTCAAATGTTATAATAAAATTATATTAGTAGGGTTACAGTGGTTTTCTTAATCATAATTAGATAATAATATCATCATCATCATTATGGCTTTACAACCCTGCGTAAGTCCTAGCCTCCTCAAGAATTTCTCTCCTGTCGTTCCTATCCATCGTCTTTCTCCACCAAGCACGTATTCCCATATATCTCATGTCTTCATCGATGTTATCAAGGGATCTTGTTCTGGGTCTTCAGTCTTCAAGTTGGATCATCTTCTCCACACTCCATTGTCATTTACTGCTCCCATAGATTCGTCTTAGTACTTTTCTTAAATGGGTTTATTATTAAACCCATTTTAGTAGCTAATTCTTTTAATTCTACTTTAATTCTAATTCTAATTTACGTATGTTCTATGGCTTCTGTGCTATACTTCATTGTAGTCACTCCCCACTATTTTAGTCAATCAGCTTTTCTAACGTGGTGGGATATTTTTTTGTGTGTAGTTGAAATTTATAAAAGTAGGAAATATGAAATAAGGTTCATTTTATGGTCTGCAGAAATCTCTTGGGGTAAGTACTTTCATTGTAACCTATATTTTATAATTCTGACAGTATTTTTAATATTCATAACCCCACTTCTTCCAAAGCCACGTTTTCGATTATATGCATGTAGGAATCTTATTCGCTCCGTGCGTGACCATGGTAGGGATACATTGAAACGATGCCAGCGTGCGTAGCGGCGAAATATGACAAAATTGGAATATTGGACAAAATATTTTTACGCATAAATTTTATCAAAAATGTGTGCAAATACATGTTGCGTATTTAATTGTGCTAATAATAGCAAAAACAGTGAGTGTAGTTTTTATAGGTTCCCAAAGATTACTTATAAATTAGAGAAAAGAAAAAGATGAATTCGTGCTATTAATATGAAAAAGTAAATATCACATAATTTCATTTTTATGCAATTGAAATAGGAAAAATTTAAATAATTTACCTTAAATGATATTTCATAAGGCTTTAAGCTAACTGCAGATGACTTCAGCTTTTATATCGTAACTTTTACTATTATTTTTTTTAATTATATGCTCTTTTGCGTGAAAAACTTGATTTGCCAGTACTAGATTTTTCCCTTTCTTTTCCATTTGGAGTTGAAAAGATATATTATGATGAATTTTGAGAAACCCAGTTTTTAATACTACATTTATTTTGTACATAAACTGAAAAATATAGTTAAAAAAACTAATTTATTAATAATTGTCAATTTCGCATGTATTTAACAATGTCAAACATATGTCATATGTTTAACCTGAAAATTGGGACTCCAAAATTGTCAGATGAAGGCGGTAGGTGTCGCGTCAGTCACGCACGGAGCGAATAAAACTTAACTAATTTTAATAATAATTCTATTTCACTTTATTCTTGCCATCTGCTATTTGGTTAATTGTGATTTTGTAAAATAATTGGCAAGGAAGTTAACCTCCTTTGATGTCTCTTTAATACACCATGTGCTACATTCTAGTTTATGGGATGGTTTATTAAATAAAACGATGGATTAACCACATATAAAACCAACCAACTAAGACTGTAGCTGTCTTCAAGACCACTCAAATGGCAAACATCTAAGACCTATCCACATAATCTGGAGGCAACAACATCCTATACAGAAGCAAGCAACCCATCGATGCCATAAGTATCATTTCATTTTATTGTAAAGCTATAGGCAGGGTTTGCTTGTACAAACTAAGTATCATTATTTTGTTTTATGCTAAATAAATATGATTAGTTAATTCATTGTTGTATTTGTTACCAACTAAATTTTCATTGTTTAATTCATAGTTTAAGACGGATTCACACTTGAGAGACTGAGCTAGGCGAAGCATAAAGTTCCCATAGTTGATCAAGGTATTATTTTATAATAGTATTTCAATTCTCTTTGGTAGTCTTATCGTTACACAGTTGTTACGTTTTAAAAATTCAATCATCTAAATAAAATATATTTCTTTCAATAAGATAGATTAGACATATTTTGTGTAGTTGCCAAGTTCGTGCCGTATTTTACGGGATACATTTCCACGCCAGCATTCCCCAGGTAGACTGGAATGAAGGAATACAACATCAATGTAATTTGTAGGCCTTAAACCATCTGGTGGATAGCCAGTATTTATTGGTGATAAATACGTCATAGAAAAGTAGGTATTAGTACCTGTACCTTCATTACAACCCTTCTGGCCAGAGGGTTTTCATTTCATTTAATTTCATTTTTTTATTACGTTGTTCTTCGTGGATATCATCTTCGCCATTTATTTCCTTCACTATTAGGACTTGAAAACACATCGTTGAATACCTCCGCTAGTTTTATTCTAAGCACTTTGTTAATTAGTCATGTACGTTAGTTTTATACCAATTTTGGAAGATCTTAAAAAGAAAACTCCTCCTCAGCAGTAGTGCAAATAGAATTTTTCTTTTGGGGGGGGGGTGGGGGTTGGTTCTCCTTACTGAAATTTTTTTTATGCTTTGCATATTTTATGCATTTTTTGAGTCCTCAAAATTTGTGAGTAACAGTGTCGGAATAGTGCCCTGGGGGGGGGGGGGGTTTAACCTCCACTGCTCCTCAGCTTAAAATGATACAGCAGTGTTGTTTTAACATAAATATAAGTGAATCGTTAAGTATTTCAGTGGCCCCACTCGTGAACATAAGCCAGAAGCAACACCCATATCAGGCAACTTCCATCCTATCTTACTGAATAAATGGGACAAGAAGGGATTATCGTTAAATGCATTCTTAGAATGGGTGTGAAAGAACTAAGAATAGCGCTATGTATCTAAACAAGTTCTTTTAGAATCTGGTATTGATTTGTTTACAGATAAAGCTTATAAATTTTATTTCGCATACATCAATGAAGTAAGTACGTGGGACGAGTTCGTTTTTGTATTAAAATCTTTCTCCTTATTTTAATGAAAAGTTGCAGACAAAATCTGCAAGATTTTTCAACTCAAGGCCCAGATGAGTCAATTGGTGTTTACCATTGCTATCAGGATAGGTTATTTTGGTCTACTAAATTTTGCTTAGTAATATTACATTTTAACAAACCCAACTGGTCTTAGTGAATGTAACTTCTATCTACCAATTACGTTCTTTAGGTAGGGAAGGTAAGCCAAATTAAAAGTAAGGAAAGCAACACTAGAAAATTTCATTACTCCTTCGACGAAATGTGGCAGTTTGGAACCTAATTTGGCATAAGCAGAGGTTGTTCAAAATGCCCTCCGTTTTCGCGAATACACAAGTCTATTCTTTTTTCTAAAGATTCCATTAACCTTCTAAACGGTAGGAGATCAGCTATGATGTCATTAAATTGACATTGAATTCTTTCTTCCAATTCTTGGCGTTAATTTACCTCTGTAGCATAGACTTTTCCTTAATATACGACCAAACTGCGTAGTCCAAAGGGTTAAAATCGCATGAACGAGGAGGCCAATGAATCGGAGCTTCTGCACCTCTACCAATCCATCGATTCGGAAAATGATTACTCAACCAATTACGACACCTTCTATTAAAGTGTTGTGGAGCTCCATCGTGCATAAAAAATAAAGATCTTCGCTCGTTTAGCGTTAAATCTTCTAATATCTCGAATAAGGTATTGCTTAAAAAATCAAGATACATATCACCATTTAAATTTCCAGGTAGAATATGATAACCTATTAATTTGTTACCTAAAGTAGCTGCCCAAACATTAACTTTAAATGAGTGTTGGTAATGTGATACTCTTTTGACTCGTGGATTCTCATCACGCCACTAGTGTGCAATTATGGGAGTTAAACATACCTGGACAGTGGGCTGTCCTTTGTTACAATGTTTCACAAAAATCCACTCTAACCGGTAGATCATCTGGTAAGAGCTCTTGGACTTGTCTGTAATGATAAGGATGTAATTGCTGTTCTTTCAGTATCCGCCAAGTACTTAAAAATAAGTATTTGTCTTGCTATATTCCTTATGCTAACTGTTGGATCTTGATCAAGTAAATTTAAAATATTATTTTCTTTATTAATTGTTCTTGTTGATCTTGGTCTACCAGAATTTATTTTATTTGGTCTCACATTCCCAGTTTCTCGACAACGTCGTTCAACGACTCTAAATGTTTTTTTACTTGGTAAGTTTCTTCTAGGTAACTTTTCTGGATAACGTGTCACAGCTGCACTAGAACAACCTACACATTCGCCTAAGGTTAATAACTTGTCAGTGTATTCAACATTTGAGTACATTTTGATTTGATTTTATAAATAACAAGGTTTCAAAACTCTAATTATTGTTGATTTATCGTCATAACAATCAATAAATGTCAGATTTCCATGGCACACTTGGAGAAAATAGAGGTATACCTATTAGAACTTGATTATTACTACTAGCATCAATTATTACTTCATAATTTTCAAATCAAAATATGTGTCTGTTCAAAATGTGTGTCTACTCGATACTGTGTACCGAAAACGGTACACAGTATCGAGTTTTACCAAGAGTACCTTTTTCGTGTAAAATTGAATGGTGTTTAAGTTTACTTGAAATTTTGATTAATAATTATAGTCTTAAAAAAGTTATATTGACTAACAATTAGTACGATCCGTGTAACTAGCGCCCTCTATGAGAATCATATATAAAAACAAATTCATGGGATGTATCAGCTTCCAAAACATATTCGTATACAATTTCATTACAATGTTGCCAGTAGTTTCGGCAAAATCGTAAAAAATGCGTAAAATTTTTTTTCTTCAACGCCCTTCTTCTTCTTCATGTGCCTTGTCCGTTCCGAACGTTGGCAATCAACATGGCTATTCTGACTTTTTTTATGGCAGATCTGAATAGTTCAACAGATGACAATTCGAACCATTGCCGCAAGTTTTGGAGCCACGAGTGTCTTCTCCTCACTGGACCACTTCTGCTATCTATTTTCCCTTGAACGATCAGCTGTAGTACTCTGTATTTATTATGTCTCATAACGTGACCCAAGTATTCCAACTTTCTTTTCTTTATACTTATTCCTACCTCTCTCCCTCTCTTTACCTATCCGGCGTAGTACCTCTTCGTTGGTCACGTGCTCAGTCCAGGATATACGTAATATACGTCGGGAAGCCCACATTTCGAAGGCCTTTACTTTTTTCATCAATGTTGCGGTCATTGTCCACGCCTCCATTCCATATAGCAAAACCGGGAATACATAACATTTCAGAAGTCGAATTTTTAGAGGTAGGGTGAGGCTTTTAGAGGTGAAAATTTGCTTCATGCTAGTGAACGACGCTCTTGCCTTTTCTACACTTATACGTATTTCCTTCGCTTGATCCCAATTTGAGTTAACTGTTGTTCCCAAGTAGATGTACGAATCCACGTGTTCAATTCTTTCATTGTCTAATATCAGTTGCTGTGGTGGTTGTTGGGTTTTGCATACTAACATCCATTTGGTTTTTGTGATATTTAGTCTGAGTCTGTGCTTTCCTCCAGCGCTATCTTAAATACTTCTTCTGAGTATATATTAAAGAGAATAGGAGACAAGATACAGCCCTGTCGTACCCCTTTCTTGATCTCAATTTTATTGGTCAATGTAGATCCTACTTTCACTTTAGCTGTTTGACCCCAATAGAGACTCGCTATTGTTCGAATGTCTCTGTAGTCGACTCCGATCTTATGGAGAACTTCAATTATCTTTTCGTGCTTTACGTTACGTTCAACGCCCTGTATCTTGAAAAATTTTTTACTACGCAAACCCCAATTATTTTTCAGTTTTTTACCTACCCTAGAGGCGGGGTTACCTTTTTTTGAAACACTCTATATATATATATACGGATATATATATATATATATATATATATATATATATATATATATATATATATATATATATATATATATATATATATATATATATATATATATATATATATATATATATATATATATATATATATATATATATATATTATTGGCCAACGGTTCGTACAAAGCTCTACTGCGAGTTCAGCGGTTTCTATGGGAATGGGATGATGAAATCTGAAGTCGGCGAACTTAAGCTAGTTCAAGGTTAATATTTTCTCATATAACAGCTCCCCTTATTAGTGAAAAGTCAATGCCATTGCTTTGACTTTTACAGAGTAATTGGTGTTTCTGCTTCGCTTTCTTGTTGGACATTGGCTCTTCTTCTGAAGGAGTTCTGAATGGTCACAGCATCTGTAGGATACGTTAACTGGGTGACTTCTATATGTGATATTTGTATATTTCTTAATTTGGTCTCTAGCATGAATTCTGGTACTGCCGATGAATGCAATACATAGTGACGTCTTTTCTTGCACATTTGATTGTTACTGATAATGGATCGGAAATGGTTAGTAACCATAAATTTCGGTCGATTTCTTATACATTGTAACCTTGTGCCAAGAGCATGGACATCTGGCAAATTTTTTGGTAAGTTGCTGAGAGGTTTCAAATGCTGGGCTTCACATATAGCATCTGTGTCTATGGAATACGGAAGAATGTCTGTACACATTCTTTGGTTTTGACTGATTTGTTTGCATTTTTCGGTGTCCATGGGTAAGACATATGAAATTAAATCATCATCTCGCGCTATGTATTTATGAACAGTTGAAAGTATATGATGAAAACCAGTTTGATTATCTAATATTGGTATTGAATATAATTGATAGAAGGTGGATATTTCGGGATCAACTAACAGAATTTCGAGAACGAAAACAATTTTTGAATCAAGCTGATAAGCTTGTAGTTTTATTATGTCAATATACTGAGCTATATTTGACATATAAGTGGGTAGAGGCAATACGTTATTTTGTAATGACTGTGAGATTTCTTTTAATGCGTCCATTAAGTCTATGGGCGAAATAATAGAACTATGTAAAATTTGCAGGCGAGAGAATGTGATAGAATTTAGTATATCATTTAAATAATTTTCTAAAAATACGTAACTTTCCATTAAGGACTCACATAAATCTAATATTTGTAATTGTGCTTGGTAAAAGGAGATGTCATTATTAATGTCCAGTAGTGTAGTCTCGATAGTTTTTAAGTCTTTGTTAAAGGTTGCTTCGTCTATTTGCAATTTTTGAATTCTAGTGTTGAAAGTTCTTATAACTGAAGTGGTAACAGATATTTGATTTTTTAGGAGATTTTCAATTTGAGTTTCATCGGAATTTATCTTATTTATACATTTATTAAAGTATTTACCATCAGAGGCATCTAAATTTCCAGTAATAGATTTCCAGACTGTTCCAATACCATTTACTAAACCGCGTTTTAGGCGTTTATTATAAGGTACTGTGTCAGAGGTTATTTCTTTATATTTTAAGTTAACGGAGTTTGAGATTTGTTTTAGCAGACTAACATGTGTCTGTACTTTGGGTTGAAAGGCAAGTTTTCTCGGTGTATTCACATTAATAAATTTTTCTAATAGGTTTTCCAAAATTCTGTCATTGTTGGATATTGTAGTTTTGATAGGGAATAATTCTTTGTAAACAAGTAAAGTTCATTTGTCGTTAGATATTCGTATAGTTCCTTTTTCATGGAAAAATATTCCAATTGTGTTATTAATTGGAGTGAGGAGAATTTGGGATTGGACGATAGAAAGGAGTTCATAGAATCTGTAAAGGAAAATTATTCAAAATAAGGTTTTAGTCTGTCAAAATTTACTTTAGAGGTTTGGTTAGTTTTGGGGTTAAGGATAATTGCGGAATTTGTAAAAACTTCTTGAATTTCGAAAGGTCCATTAAAAAGAATATCTGATTTTGATTTAATTTGTGATTCTTTTACGTAAACTTTGTCATCAATTTTAAAGTCAGGTCTTCGTTCTGAAATATTCTCGTCAAATCTTACTTTCGCCTTTTCTTTCTGTCTTTCTGTTTTTGCTCTGGCTACTTTGTAAAAATATTCCATGCGATTATTCAGGTCTCGAATATATTTACTCATTAGTGTTTTTTGAATGTATAGAATTTCTGGTGGTCGGCCTGATGTGTGCCCAAATATAAGTTCATATGGTGTGAAACCGTGGGTCTTATTTTTTGTGTTGTTATAGCATATTATTGCATAAGGAAGTATAGTGAAGGGATGATCGTTTGGGTTCTCGGCTTGATTTGCTCTAATCATTTCTGAGAGTGTGGCATGAAATCTTTCTACAGACCCATTAGATTAGATTGTGGATGGTTTACACTGGAAAATGGTAGTTTGATGTCGTATAATTCGCATTGGTCTTTGATTATAGCATTCTCGAATTCTCGACCGCAATCACAATGAATTCTTAGTGGTGTTGCATAGTGTTGAAAGAAGAGTAGGAGTGTATTGACTACTGTTACTGCCTTTTTGTCTTCCAAAGGATAGGCTTGCGTGAATTTCGTCAATTCGTCATGAATAGTTAAAGCGTAGTTCCTAGTAGGGTATTCGAATATATCCATATTTATTATTTCGAATGGTGTTTTTGGAGTTTCTGTTATGACTAGTGGTTCACTTAAGTTTTTCCTGCAAATCTTAACTTCTTGGCAAATTTCACATGCTTTTACAAATTTCTCTACATCTTTTGTTAAATTCTTCCAATTGTATTTCTGCTTTATTCTTCTGACAGTTTCGTTTATTCCTCGATGTAAATTGTTTTTACCACAATGGTACTAATCTAAAATTTGAGGGATTTCGTATTCGCTGGCTGTTTTAATTATATTTTGACAGATTCTTAATTTTAATTCTTTGTCAGCAAAAATATCAAGAAAATGTCAAGAAAATATCTCTAGGATAGGTAGTTCAAGATTATTTTCGACACAATATATTTTTGATTCATCGAATTTATCTTTATTTGCAAAAAGTATAAGAAACAAGTGTGATATTACTCGTTCGGGATTAAACGGTAATGGTATAATAAAATATTTTCGATCTTTTACAGTTTTGCTGTGTACAATATTAATTCTTCGGTTACTATATTCCATGTTTTCTTCGAATATGTCATTCATTATTTTCTCGTGGAGTTCTTTAAGTTTATTTTGCCAAAAAAATGTAACAATATTTTTGTTGGATTTGTCTAATAAGTACGTATTCGATGTTTCAACTTTAAAATAATCGATTATTGACTTAGTTCTATACAGTTCGATAAACTTGTCAAGTTCTTCGGGCATTTTTTCTATTTTTTCTTCATCGTCGTCTTCGTTTTCTTCAGTTTCCGTGTCATCTTCATTCGATGCATGTAATGAGATTTTTGATTGAAAGTTTGTACAATCCTTGAAATGGTTAATCTTTATCCTTGAGAGGGCATCTGCATTTCTGTTTATTTTTCCTGTGCGATGTTCTATTTTATAATTGTATTGTTCGAGTTTTAGGCGCCAACGCGCTAATCGGCTTCCAGGATCTTTTATCGAGAAAAGCCATGTAAGCGGCCGATGATCGGTAATAAGAGTGAATTTTCGGCCAAAAAGATATGGTGTAAAATGTTTGATTGCCCATACGATAGCTAATAGTTCTCTCTCTATAGTCGAATATTTTGTTTCGGCACCGCATAATGTTCTGGAGGCATAAGCTATGGGTAAATCTTTCCCAATAGGGCCTTACGATAGAACGGCTCCAATCGCGAATGCACTGGCGTCAGTTGTTAGTAAAAATGGTTCCTCAAAATTGGGATATATAAGTATTGGATCTGAAGTTCGTTAAAGGCTTAAAGCTTTAAGAACTTAAAAATATTTTTGAGTTCGTTAAAGGCTTCTTTGCAATCAGAATTAAAAATAAAAGGTACGTCTTTCTGAAGTAGTTTCGTAAGTGGTTTAGAAATTTTGGCAAAATTTGAAATAAATCTTCTGTAGTAACCGGCTAAGCCTAAGAATGATTTTATTTCTTTGGTGTTCTTTTTTTCCGGAAGTTTTTAATGCAAGATATTTTAAATGGATTTGTTTTTACACCATTTTCTGTTACAAGGTGGCCCAAATATGCTACTTCTTTTCTTAAAAATTCGCACTTGTCTGGCTGTATTTTCAAATTTGCTTTCCGTAGCCTTTTAAAAACTTCTGTTAGTCGTGAGATGTGATCATGAATAGTGGGTGAGTAGATAATTATGTCATCCATATACACTAAGCATCTTTCGTTTTGTATTCCTAAGAGGATGTTGTCCATTACTCTTTGGAAAGTAGATGGAGCATTCATTAGTCCGAATGGCATGCGTACAAATTCGTAATGTCCATTTTCGACGGAAAAGGCCGTTTTCTGGATGTCTTGTGGCTCGATTTCGATCTGGTGAAATCCAGACGCTAAATCTAGTGTTGTGAAGTATTGGCATCTTCCTAGTTGGTCCAATAGTTCTGATATTTGTGGTAGAGGATAACGGTCTTGTACTGTGAGTTCGTTAAGTTTTCGATAATCAATAACAACTCGCCATTTTTGTTTTCCTGACGCATCTAATTTCTTCGGTACGACCCAGACTGGACTCGACCAGGGCGAGACGCTTTTCTGGATTATTCCTTCTTCTAACATTTTATTAATTTTCGTCTTTACCTCTTCCTTATGTATTTGAGGATATATATATATATATATATATATATATATATATATATATATATATATATATATATATATATATATATATATATATATATATATATATATATATATATATATATATATATATATATATAGGATTTAGTGAAGATAGGTTTAGCGTTGTTTGTTTCGATTTTGTGCTTGATTTCGTTTTTGAAGGTCAGTTTGTCGCCTTCGACATAAAATATATTTGCATATTCAGTACATATATCTAGAATTAGTTCTTGTTCTTCGCAAGTTAGATGATTAATTCTTAATTGTTCTTTAATTATTCGTGTTCTATCTAGTACGGGTTCTTCAAAATCATTTCCGTTGTAGGATAGGATTGTCTCTGAATTTTTGAAAGGTGTGATTGAAATGTCTAAAAATTCGATTGTTTTCGGTATTGCATTAGCATTTAGGACGGAAGTTAAGAATTCTCCATTTTCGTCTACATGGACTAATGCATGAGGTAATCTGACTTGTTCTATTTCTTGAGCTGATAATATGGCATCTGTATTTGATAGTTGCATTTTAGTTTGCATATTTGTTCGGTCCGGCTGTCAATGGTAATTCTGTTTTTTCCTTTTAATCGTTTTCTCTCCGGTCTTTCAAGATTTTTGTCTTGATCTCGGTTTCTTATGATAGTGTATTTTTCATTCATAGGGTTTTGGTATTTTAAATTTGATTCCTGTTTAGAATCTGATTTAATTTTTATTTTAGGTTCGTTGTGTCTTGTTTCTGTAGGATGTGTCGGTGTTTTGTCTTTAGGAGGTGTGCTTGTCTCGTGTCCTACTTTGTAAAGGGTGACAATTTTAAAATTTGTATGCAACTGTCGGGATTTAAGATCTATTACGCATTCATAATGATCTAGAAAGTCTAGGCCTATTATGCCATCGAAGTCAATGTCTAAATTGAAAATAAAGAATTTGTGAGGATTATTGTCAGTGAAGGGAATCAGGACATATTCTGTTATTAACAATTTTTGATCGGTTATACCTTGAATATTAACGTTTTCAGGAAATCTATTATGATAGTTGCGTGCTGTGTTTTCTTTGAAAACAGTGATTCCAGCACCTGTGTCAATTAAAAGTTTAAAAGTGTTGGTAGCATCGTTAATGTAATATAAATTTTTGGAACTCATTGTATGAAATGGGGTTACATGAATGTCTGTTCGAGAAAATTGAGATCCGGATGAAAGTTGTCCAAGTTGAGTACTTGAATTTGTTCTTGGATATTCGTAATATCCGTTTAGTGGTTCGTGTGATTGGGAGGATGATTTTGATTCTGAAGTGAAAGAAAATCCTGATAATTTTGTGTGTTATTGGTTTCGTAAAAGTTATCAGTTTGTGGATTATTTTCTGTATAATAATCTGTGTCATAGTTTTCATAGTTATCGGTATTTTAATAATTATCAGTGTAGTAATCATCTGTACAAAAGTTAGTCGTTACTTCATCAGGGTATTCGTTTAAAACATGTGCCCGTTGGAAGTTTGGGTTTATTTGAATAACAGATGGATGATTTTGATTTTGATTTTGAGATTAAAAGGAAGGTCTCTGTTGGTTGAAATTTGGATTGTTGGAAGAATATTGATTGCTATTAGGATTCTGATTGTTTTGATAGTTGTTAGGTCCATTATTGTATTGGTTTTGGTAACCGTGTGACCTAGAAAAAGTTTGGTTTGGCTGTACAAAACGTGAAGAGCGGCATTCAGTATTTAGATGATCATTGGTTCTCATTGGTTGAGAGGGTTTAGGAATAGTTGATCTAGAATTAGATTTTTGTTCTTCAAAATATGACAATTGAAGTTCTCGTCTAATACGATTGCTTGCTTCAATGAGATCTTTTGGATTACTAAGCCCTAATAATTTGTCCTAGACGGGGTTCTAAACCGGTTAAAAGTGTGTTTAAGGCCATGGTATCGATTAAGTCACTCTGGGCGGTTTTTTGATCTGGGGATAAATTTGCTATTTGGATCGAGGCGTGCATTTTTGCATTCCGAACTTGCAAGCGGTTAAAGAAAGTTAGAGGAGATTCGTTAGATAGTTGTCTTAGTCTTTGTAACTCTTGTATTAAGGAGGTCAGGTCTCTACTGTCTCCGAAATGTAGATTTAGTAATTGTTCTATTTCTGTATAAGAAAGTGGTTTTCTAGAATAAATAAGCTGTGCAGCTTTACCTTTGAGTTTATTTTTTACGTTAATCGTTAATAGAACGCGCTGATCGCCTGTGGCCATTTTAAGGGCACAGTCGCACGCATCTAAAAATGTAGAAAGAGAAATCGGATCGCCTTCAAATTCTGGGATAATGGAGAATATTTCCGAAAGCTTGTATGGTTCGATTTCTTGTTGAGTTTGAAGTATGAAGAAGTATAAAATATATCAGTATATAAGGGAGAAAAAAAATGTGGTGGTATATAAAGGACAAAAATGTATCAATTTAAAATATCAAATAATATATCAATAAAAATGTATCAAATATATCAAGTAAAAATGTATCAAATATATCAAATAAAAATATATCAAGAGAAAATATAACAAAATATAGCAAGTAAAAAAATATATCAATAAAATATCAGTATAAATAGTATGAAAGAAATATGTCATCAATAATTTCAAATATTAGATAATCAACTTGTATTATTTTTTGTATCTTGATTAATTGACTTGCAGTATAGTCAATTTCGTAAATTATTATAACAAAATTATTAACGAGATGATTCAAAATCCACTTACATAAAGAAGAACATCGGGACGCCTTGTTCTCTCTGCTCAGCTACCAGGGTTTTCACTAGGTGTTCCTTCCGTAGATTACAGGAGTGAGGTTGTTCGGAGATGTTTTCTTCTTTAAGGGTCGTCTTGTTGTCTCTGCTCGGCTACCAGGGGCTTCACTAGGTGTTCCTTCCGTAGATCACAGGAGTGAGGACTTCCGTAGATTCTTTGTTCCGTTAAGGGATGAGAATCCGCCGCTGCCAGTGAGTATACACGTGTTCTAGCAACGTTAACCGGATCCTACTGACTTTGCGCCAATTATTAGATCATTAATCACGAGTTTAACTTTTTAAAAAAGAACTTTATTTGTTACAAAAATATTAGTACAAAATTAAATTAATTTAAAATGACTACTATAATTGGACTGGTCGAAGTTGCAGCTAAGAGTGGTCCCGGCATCTGAAAATGGTAATTTATAGGTTTGGTATGAAGTGCTGAATTGCTGCTCCCATGAATATTGGCCAACGGTTCGTAAAGTTCTACTGCGAGCTCAGCGGTTTCTATGGGAATGGGATGATGAAATCTGAAGTCGGCGAACTTAAGCTAGTTCAAATTTAATATTTTCTCATATAACATATATATATATATATATATATATATATATATATATATATATATATGTATATATATATATACACATATATATGATATGATAGAGAATTTTCGTAAATATAATTATGGATTCGTCGGTTTGTCTGTCCTATCAACGTGAGCAACTGGGACAAGGGATTTCGTAGACACCACGGTCTTCATTGGGGATTTGGTCTTTTACTAATCTGACGAGATTGGACAACTTGGAGTGAGTAGTGAAGATGGTTTTGATATGTAGAGGGGTAAGAGTTCGACTGATCTTGTCAGTGACACCTTTAATAAAAGGTAGAAAGATTTTGGGTTGATCCGGCGGCAAGATTTTTTGGAAGGAATGTGGTTTAGATGTTCTTGAATGCTTCTATTTATTGGGGTTTTATGGTAACCCTTTTGTAAGAGTGTTTGGTTTATTAGATTGATTTAGGATGATCTGTGATTGTCGTCGCTAAGTCTTATAGAACGGGAAATAAGAGTATTGATAACTGAATTAAGTTGGGCGGGGTAATGGTGTGACTTGGATGATATATATATATATATATATATATATATATATATATATATATATATATATATATATATATTATATATTTATATATATATATATATATATATATATATATATATATATATATATATTGTGTTAATCACAGCTGATTAAGTTAGAAAATAAACCAAGTTAGACTCTTTGGGTAAAAACAGCTGAAAGGATAGGCTAAGTGTACTCTTTAGTCCTTTATTGATCCAATATTTCGTTGATAGTTATCAACATCATCAGGGATAAGCTACAATTAGTTTACATGAAAATTGACAATCTGTTATAAATACGTTGATTTTACTTACGATTTTGAGAATGGTGCCGTAAAAGCTGGTCAAATTTATAAAATTTTGTAAAAAAAATTGTATAAGTTTTTTTCTCACAAAAGAAAAACAGAAAAAACATGTAATGTTAAAATTCACTAAGACTGGTATAAAGACAATGCACAATTTTGACTAATGGTGTGTAGGACCGAATGTCCTCTCTCGAAAGTTTTACATCTTATAAATTCTTATTTCTTATTAAACTGTACACGGTGTCATGTAAAGTGAAGCAACGTGGTTGACTGTAGGTTGGAAGACACTAACCTCTAAAATCTTCTTCTCTCTTAGATCGTCAAAGTAGAGGGGAGACTTTAGTGGCCCTTGCCTTATTGGTTGTCTGTACCTGTATTAGAATAGAATCTAAGGTAGGAGATATATTAAGCAAAATTTTAAATTGTTAACATGATTGAAGATCACGGTAACAAGAGTGTAAAAAATAGATTTTGGTTGATTCCAAGACCTAGTTATTTTGTAAAGGTTGAAGATTAATAAAGTACTGTTGTATTTAAGTTTTGATATGAAATGTTAATTATTATAAATTGATAAAGTGCTGTATGATTTTTTTTACTTTAAAAGTCTATTGTTAAACTATGTAATAAACTAGAGTTAAATTTATTCTAAAATGGAAACTATTGAATTATTGAATTTCATATGTTGTTTGTCTACTGTTAGAAGAAAGGAATAAATTTCACTGAGGTGGTTAATGTCTGTTTTTTTATTTATGTTGTTTTCTGTTTGTGCTATACAAGCCATTTCTAGGAAAAGACGATTCTTGTAGTTGGTTTCTCTTTCTAGAACCTCTACTGACTCAAAGTCCATCTGATGTCCTTCATTTACTACATGAAGCGCTAATGAGCAACGGTCATGATGCAGTCTGCAGTCGCTTTTATGTGAAATTATGCGATTTTTTAGATGCCTTTCTGTGTGGCCTATGTATTTTTTATTGCAGTTTTTGCATGGAATGCTGTAGACTACATGTGACATCTGCTCTCTAGGAGTTTTGTCTTTTACTTTTGTGTGAAGGTTTTTTATTGAAAATACCGTTTTATTGGCAATTTTGAAATTATTATATATATATATATATATATATATATATATATATATATATTATCTATAATAATTTTAATATCTTATCTGTATTCTTAATTAATATCGATTGTAGTTTGCAATGGGCTAGATTTATCATTCTTTATGTTTTAAGTCTGTTAACGAAACATGAAAAAAATAGTAAAATCATTAAGAATATCAACACGCTAAATATTAACTTGGTAAAGTTGAAAGATAAAAATAGTTGAAGATAATAAACAATATTAACACATTTCATCAATTGTAAAATATCAAAATCAAGTGAGTAAATGTTTATTGCACAATATTTCTTTAAAACTAAATCAGTCTGCCTTTGCCTCCTTGCCATAAGCGGTTTCAAATTAAAACCAACTGTTGATGTTGATTGGAAGTAGTGAAGGATCGATACGCTGTATAAACATTATCTGAGTTTAGGTTAATGGTCGGCCAGTATTTGAACAGATATATAGTTTTTAAAAAATCCCGAGAGAAAGCCGAGACCTTGTGAACCTATTTAGGGTCAGTTATGTCTACAGTAACATTAAACTTATTGAGATGGATATTCAGTAATAGATATTTGGTAATGAGGTTTAATTATCTCTATAAGTAACTCTTACAAGAACAAGATAGTGCAAACAATTATGAGATCTTTTAAAGGACACACAGTAAATATATATTATTTATGGTAAAATATAGAAGGAAATTATAAAAAAGATAACTGCAATAACAACTTCTCAATTGTACTAAAGATTTTAAAGATAGCATGGAACTGTAATACAATTAAAGCTAGCAGTTAAATATATTAAATTTTACTAGTAAAAGAAATTAAAATGTATATAAATAGTATAACAAATATAAAACATAACAAAGCATAAAGCGGAGTTTACATTGGTACAGTAAACGGGTTAGTTGCTTGTACCAGTAGCTTGTAAGGCAACAACTAACCCAATGTCAACCTACCGGGTAAGTACTTGTACAAGTGCTTGTACCAGTAGCGAGGAGAGGTAAGTAAATAGCTTTATTTTTTTTTGGACTGAGGTAGAAGGATTCGTAAAATCGACTAGGGAAGGTGTCCCTAGTACTGTTGGATTCAACCATAAGAACCAGAGACATACGCCGGCGGCACGATGTCAAACTATGTGACTGAGATGTCCCTTCGGACATCCCTACCAGGTCGCCTACCAACTAAAACCACCCCCTCTTCGACCCGTGGTATCCCTGGACGAGTTCATTAGCGAACGAAACATGGGGATACCACGCGCAGACTGGATTAAAGGTGCCCTTATGGCTATTTATTTTAGTTACAGCACTTACCTAAAAGCAGTAAGCGTGTAGAGACCTAGTTCCCAAGCGGAGAAAACATGACAGCTTAAAAAGGGGGGTTACCCTTGGTTACATTTGGTACATTTTTGTACAGAAAAGTAAAAAAAAGAAAAAAAGGAATGTTTATGTTTTTTTTTATTATTTATTTTTGTATTTGACCCCTCACCCAGCTTGTTCAGTTCTTTCTATTATAGTCTTCCTTTTCATGATATCTGTTATATGGTTGATTATATATTCAAAATTCTCTTTGCTGGTTATTGCAATCTGCATGATGTTGTTGAGCGCGATCGCGCCGAATCTATTCTGCAGCCTTTGTTGTTCGTAAGCGAAAACAGTACACCGGAAGATGCAATGTTCCGCATCGTCCCTCTCGTCACACGAGGTGCATATGTCATCGTGAGTTTTTTTGATGCCATATGTGTAGGATCTGAAAGATCCATGACCGGTCAGGAATTGAGTAAAATAGTAATTTACTCTTTTAAATTTACAGTTGTACCATGCTACAACATCGGGGATAAGCGTTTTTGTCCAACGAGCCTTCGTGGTCTGTACCTCCCATTCTCTTTGCCATTCTATAAGCATGTTCACTAGTATGGCCTTCTTACCTGAGGTAGGTGACCGTCGTGGGCTTCATACAGCTTCATACATACTTTTAAAAGGGGCTTCCTTTGGGCTCTTGTTATAATATCTTTGTACTTCTGGTATTTCAGTACGTTAATCCAGACGGGAGTTCCATATAGAAGGGTCGATTGCACTACTTGAAGGTACAATTTTCTCTTGTTGCTGCTGGGCCCTCCTATGTTAGGTATTATTCTTTGGATAGCTGCCGTCCGTTTATCCGCCTTCTTAACCACTCCTAACAGGTGTTTCGTATACCTCAGGCCTCTTTCCAGGTCGATGCCTAAATACCTCGCGCAGTTCGTCGGCTCTAATTGGCTATTGCCTATTTGGAAGGTCAGGCCCGGCCCATTCCTTGGAGCTTGAAGGATGACCACTTCTGTCTTGTGGCCTGCGAGTTCGAGATCATTATTTTCCATCCACCTGTTCACTTTCTCGCAGCATTTGTTTACAATTTCCACAAGGTCCCAGTGCCTGTCGTTAGTGACCAATATGGCAAGGTCATCTGCATAGGCTACTGCCATGGTGTCTCTCCCATAGTCGATGTTTAAGACCCCATTCTACAAGACATTCCACAACGTTGGGCCTAGTACGGAACCTTGCGGTAGGCCGGCTGTTAGTTTCATCTCAACATTTTTGGCCACTAAGACATATCTCTCGCATAAATATTGTTTTATAATATTGATCAAATATCCCGAGACTTCAGCGGTTTCTAATTTAGTAATAATATGGTTCCAGTTGGCAGAGTTAAAAGCGTTCTTGACATCAAACATTACTAGAGCGGCACAGTGTCTGTAATATGCTTGACCGCATCTATATCAGATTTTGCTTTCCTGAACCCGTATTGTCTACTTGAGATGATGTCATTTTCTTTCAGCTCTTCTTCAAGGCGGTTCTTAACAATATTCTCAAATAGTTTTCCCAGGCCGTCGAGGAGGCATATCGGTCTATAGGCTGTGGCTTCTTCCGGGTCTTTATCGGGTTTGAGTATTAGAGTTAGTCTTGCGAGCTTGAGCTGGTTAGGAAACTCTTGTCTTGTCAGCAGCTGGTTCAACATGGCTCTTGTAGCTTCTGGTTGTGTTTTAACTATCAGTTTTATCGCCTCTGGTGGGACACGATTGGGTCCAGGGGACTTACCTACTTTAATGGACTCTGCAGCTTTGATGAGTTCCGCATTACTTATCTCCTCCGGACAGATATGTGTATTGTAAGTATGTTCAATGCTGGGCTTGTTGGGAAAGAGGGTGTTCGCTATGTCTCTTCTTCTATCATCGCACAGGTTGTATGGGGTCTCGAACCTCAACGTTTTGGTGGCTTTTCGATAGGCTTCGCCCCACACGTCATTTTCCAGCGCCTCGCACAAGTCCTGCCAACATGTACGCTTTGCCCTCTTTATGAGTTTGTTTAATTCGTTCTTGGCGCGTTTATATTCTTCTTTCGTCTGCTGAGTCCTGTTTCTCTGTGCGATTCGCCTGGATCTAAGGCATTCTGTCCGTTTTGACTGAATTTCGTCATTCCACCAGTAGGGTACGGTGTATGAGGCGGTTTTGCTCCTGCTGCTTAATTTGTATGCCCTAGTAATGGAATTCCTGAAGGTGGAAAAGTCAGTAGTTTGTTCCTGTAGATTGCTAATCGTCTTCACAAATCTTGCTTTGTTGAAGTCAAGTACCTTTCTGCCATTCTTTTTTGTTACCTTTGTGCCAATCTCGAAGACGATGTACTTATGGAACGTAAAGATGTTATCATCTAGAACGTCCCAATTCGTTATCTTGTTGGCATAGTTTTTGGATGCCAGGGTAACATCTATGTGGCTCCGCGATTCACCTCTTTCAAACGTATGTTTCCCATTATTCATCACTACCATATCAGTAGACGTGATACATTAAATAGCTAGCCCATCTATTAACTTGCCTACTGTCCTTCCCTTTCCACCACATTTTCGCCTCGACGCAAGTAGCATGGCAAGTGGTTTGGTAACTAGTCGAGTGTAGACGGGTGTGTAAGTGTCCTGGCAAATAACGTTGTGAGAGCAGTGTCGCGGTTTTTTATTTCAATATTGTTTTTTAATTTTACTCGTAAAAGTGAAATAATGAAGTGGTCCGAGAGAGAAACTGTTAAATTTGTTGAACTTAATCGGGAATACGAATGTCTCTGGAACGTTACCAAACAAAGTTATAGAAATAATCAAATGAGATCGGCAGCTTTAGAATAATTAGTTCAACACATGGGCGTTGAGGGATTTACTGTTGCCGAAATTGCGTCGAAAACTTCTGGTACAAACTAGATATTGATGTTCTTGGAACTCGAAAAAAATATTGAAGAGTTCTGTACTGTTGCCAAAAAATTGAGGGTAACTTCTAATTTAAGGTGCGCTGGTAAGGCTTCTCTTAAAAGCGTGTCACTTCTTTGAATTCTACGCAGAACCATATTTAGCAAGTATTTGAATTTACTCGTTGCCAACCGAAGGCATAATTTATATTCTTCAGGATCTTTCATACGAAGTTCTTTTAAAAGAAGAGTGGATGCTCCTCTTGTACTTCTTCTATTAATCCACCTTCGAACCCATATCCTTTTTGGACGACATTTTTTTCTTCAATCAAATTAACAGTTTCTTCAATTAAAATTCTCGATATTCACAACATAATTCTTTTAATGCGATAATTATTAATTTTGAATTATTGCACAAAGCACGGCGCCGGCAATGGAAAGGTTTCATCTTTACGCATCTGGTGCTCGTCGGGAACTAATAAATAAATAATCTTTTATGTGTAAACACTTACTAGCATGTCAACTTGCGTATGTGAACTGTTCTGGATATACTTGTACAAGTAACTGGTGCAAGTAACTGTATACCAATGTAAACTCCGCTTAATCCCTACAGTGACGCCTGTAAGGGTATGCGCGATGTAATAGACATCTACAAGTTATTAGAATGTGAAGTGGTTGAAGTGTTTATCGTTATCTAAGAAATATTGGTTATCTGATGTACTGAAAAATTGAAAAAGTATTTTTAGTGAGTTAGTTCGAAAATTGTGTTGTAACTTAACCTTCAATAAAGCCACACGTCAGATATCTGACCACCAAAAATCATACGAACAAGCTGAATTCTGCCGAGAATATTAATTTTGGGATCACCAAAAAGATGCAAAATAGTTTACCACTTTAACCCCCGGGTTTCCCACCAAATCCCCCCTCGTAGGAGGGCAAAAACGCAAAAAATTGATTTACCAACAATCTGTATGCCGTAGAAAAAAATATTTTACATAAAAAATGTAACTGAGATAATTTTGAATAAAAACGTTTATTAGCCCTCTTTGCGTAAATTTAACTGTTCTCTCAGAAACAACGCTTGCAGCGATCGGCGATTTTGAATGTCAGTTCAAAATCGCCGTCACGGAAAACGCCTCCAAGAAGACGGTTTTGGGTGTAATTTATAGCAGAAGCTAAGTACTTTTGAAAAATGTACTAGTGTAATTTAAAAAGAGCAATTTTAAACGTTTAAAATCGTTTGTAATATCAAAGTTTAAATTCAGCGTAGCATATTTCAAACTGCGTCACATTTGTTGCCAAAACTTAAAACTAAAATCTTATGTTATGGGTATTGAAGATTAGGTTTTATTTATAGAAACTTCATAGTGGCCTGTAAATAAAAGGGATATATTATATTGATCGAATGAGAATAATAAAAAATGGCAAAAATTACGCAACTTTTATTTATTTAACACCTTTATAAAAACTAAGTTCATTTGCAGCAATTTACAAAAATTGGCTACGAAAGCTGCATTCTTTACCTTTAAAACACATCGTGATTTTTGTCGATATGATACTCTGATCAAAAGATATTGAATTTTTACCGTCAAGTTAATATAAATTTTATTAAATATTGATTTCGAGGGCGCGTAACTGACATTCAAAATAGCCGATCGCTTCAATAGTTGTTTATGAGAAAATGGTTCATTTTACACAAAAAATGCTTATAGACGTTTTTATTTAGAATTATCTTAGCTACAATTTTTATTTAAAATACTTTTTCCAGTGGTTGTAGCGTTTTAAATTTTTTTATCCATGAAATATTTATGTTTAAAATTTTGTAGTTCACCCTTGAGCTTTATATAAACATTTTTGTCTTTATTTACATCAAATCCCCCAATTCTCTGTATACAATATTGTGAGGTAGAAGATTTCCAAATTGAGTTTGTTTCAAGGTCGCTCTGTGATATAGTTGAGGCCTGTTTTAAAAACAAGAAATTTATGTTGGAGAGGTAAGGGAAAGGGTAGCCCATGCCGGTATTAGATTGAGGTCAGGAGAATTCAGGCAGGTTGAGAAGAGTAACGAAACAGGAAGGTTGAAAGATTTGGCCAAAGAAGACAGAAGTCGTTATGTAGTTTTTGCGAAAAACCGGCAAATTTGTCGAAGAATAAGTGATGTATACCCAAAGTAATGTGTCAACTCTGATAGGGATAATCACTGTCTTTTTTTTAATTGTTAGCCGTCTCTCATTGTGAGATATTTGAAAAACGGCGTTCCAAATAAATCTCTACATGTTCCATTCTCCAGTTCCTTAAGAAGCCATTCCAAAGTGTGCAGTGTCCCAATATCAACCTCAAATAGTCAGAATATTTTTCCAGTGAGATGTAGTTTTTTGATCGTGTGGCGGAGAAGGTAACCCAAGAAATCTTAGAGTGTATATAGTGAAATCCAGGTAACTTTTCTGTTTAAACTATTGAAGTAAAAAAAACAGTCTAAAATAATAATTGCTTTCATAACAATTTAAATAATGTAATATGTATAGTTATGCTGTCAATCTATTTGTTCTGTATTTGTTATTAGCTTTAATTTGTTTTTTTTTGTTGTGACAATTTTTAATTTGCTTGTATAGAAAAGATGTTTTATAGAAAAGGTTAAACCTTATGATATTTTAATTTATAAGGATATCCTTAATTTCAATAATCTATTTTGGCCACAGTGATAAATAACCTAGGAACCATTTTGAAAGATTTTGTAGCAATCCCCATTGTAAACAGATAGTACATGTAAGTTTTTTCTTTGTAATTTTGTATTTTACAACTATTGATATAGTATAATTTTTTTGTGCCATCTGTATTTTTGTAACTGTTTGTTTGAGACAAAAATAAATGTTTGATTTGTTTCTCTGATTATTTTGTTTAGAAAAATCTTCTAACCTTTTTTTGTTTGCTTACTTTTTTTAGGAAAGAAGAGCCTTTTTTCTTTCCTTCAGCAAACTAGGATCCATCGAAGCGGCGCCCGTATCTTAAATTGCTAGAAGCCCTTTTTTGTTGTCTTTATTGCCCAGTTGTCCAGGAGATTAATGTAAGTACTCCTTTGTTTCCTTTTGTAGAGACCCCAATCCGACCCCTTTGATTCAACTTATCCACTACCCAGCTCTCCAATTAACCCCTGAGTGCCGTACGCACAAGTATCGATTGTTTTGCTTGCCCTATCTTTACTCCCAGTAGTTTCTGTCCCCAATTTTTTACTCCCATGATCTTACTCTAAGGTAGGTAAAATATTTTCGTTACAGGGTTAGGGGAAAGTGGTAGAAACTTTTTTGCATCTGTTTTATCGTCCTAAAATTGACATTTTTGGTAATTTTTCTGCTTGTTCGTATAATATTTAGAGGTTCAGTGGTATTTTCGTCTCATGATTGGAGTACCTGTATTTATCCATGTTTATATTTTTTTATAAAAGTCCCAAAATCCATGAGAATAAGTAAGTTAATACTAGATAGTTATCACCCAATTTATGCTAGGCAATTATATATGGACAAATTAAAGTTTCAGTTTGTTTTAGTGCTTAATTAACGACACAATTCAATTTTTCTGCTTCGTATTTAGTTACAGGACAGAAAGTTCAATGAACGTGAATCGGGAATTATATATAGTTATATTTGGACACTTAT
Organism: Diabrotica balteata; assembly: GCA_918026665.1. Taxonomy (NCBI): domain Eukaryota; kingdom Metazoa; phylum Arthropoda; class Insecta; order Coleoptera; family Chrysomelidae; genus Diabrotica; species Diabrotica balteata. The sequence goes on from OU898278.1 coordinate 60,862,163, forward strand.
GCTTCGATATATAATTACTGGACATAGGTTACTATAAAGAACAAAGTATTTCGGGAATTAAATTTGAACCTTTCTGGGGCATTTTATTTAAACAATAAGTAGCCTTGGAATCGCCTCGATATTAATTATTGGACTACATATGTTAAATATTCTGTTTTGTTGAAAACCCGAAAGTCATTTAGTATCGACTTGTTCCAAGGATAAAATTAATATTGTACAGTACTATATCTACAGTACTTTCCAATTTATTGCATGCAAAACATTTATTTCTATAATTTGAGTTTCACGCAAAATAGAAACCTTAAAGAACATTTGATTTCGGTTAATAATTTCGAGTCTTATTCTAAAGAAACTTCGAATACCTACATCCGTGGGCATAAATAGTAAAGGCATGATAAATCCGTAGTGTTAACTAACGAATAATTCCAAGAACTTTTGTCGAGACTGTCGGTACAAAATGCTCCGGTTTTACCGTCGTTGCAAAGTGGTAATTTTTCGGAATGCCCTTCGCGCTCTGATGGTAAAAAGGAGACCGATTTAAATGCTTTTACTAGTTCCATAGAAATTTATAAAGATTGCGAATTAGTATCGGACGAAACGTTTCCAGGAATTGTAGTGCTTTTTGATAAATTTTCTGCTAAATGATATCAAGGCTAATTACTTAGGAACAAAATAGCCAAAATAGCCTTAAAGCCAAGTATACAGAACCTACTGAAATTAATTGTTGTGAAAATTGAAAAGAAGACAGGATGAAGGAAAGACGCTAGATGAATATGAACGACCTTGACTCGATGACTTTTTAGAAAGTAGGAAGAACACCTCCAGAATGGTAGGAGAGCCTACAGTTTATACAGAGCATGGCAAAACACGAAAGTGGCGCTCCAATCGCATTGCCATTATACCGATGTTTGCAAAAAAGGAAGTAGTTAAAACCGAGTTAGATGACCTATAAGAAAGCATCATCGAATAATGTGAAGGTGTATGGGTCGCGCTGGTTTTATTAGTGGCGAAAAAAGATGGCGGTACGAGATTTTGGGTAAATTATTAACTTTTAAATGCTGTGACTGGGGCTTCATGATTTTCTAAACTGCTATGACCGTAAAAATATCTGCGTGTCGGGTCATCAAAAATTATTAAAATTTGTAGGGGAAAGTGGGCCACCTTAAGCGGTGGGAAGTAAAACAAATCAATAAAATTACAAACGACGAACAAGGTATATGGTTTGTAAATTTTGTATTGCAAAATTATACGGTATATGACTTGCTATAATATTTAACTTTCTACCTAGTGTTTTAGGAACTGCACTACCCCCTGTCGTGATCTTATCAAGAGTTAATTTAAAGCATTGTATGTTAAACGTCAGAGTCACGTCAGAGCAGCTGTCTCAAAAGTCCGAATAGCTATGATGATTGCCAACCTCCTCGGCAGATGACGGAAAGAAGAAGATGTTAAACGGATCACCTGCGGCTACATTAGGACTTGCAAACCCCTTAGGATGGATGAACTTTGTATTCTTTGTAGCTATTATGCGGAATTTTATACAATACTCGAAAAGTTCCAAAACAAATCCAATGCCAAATAAAGAATGTCAGCCAAGCTGCAGAAAAATTTGACAAATAAATAGCCTGGTTTTCATCACAATAAAGAAATTATCGAAACTGACGAGAAACATCAACTATTCATAAGTCCAGAACAATTGTTTGGTTATTACAAAGCAGAACCCCGAACAAATCTCAATATGAGAAGAAAACGCCGAGTAGATATGCCCGAGAAGTTAAAAATCGAGGAAAAACATTATGGAAAAAAGAAGCAATTGCTCTCTCTAAAAGCTCCAGGAGAAAACTAACAGAGAGTACTTCAGCTGTTGCACTATCATTAGGCCAGGGAAATAAGCAAAAAAAGTACCCTGTTTTTGACACTCGTCCGGCCAGGCAACCGACAGTTGTTTTGAGTAGTGTGGACCTGTGTAATAAAAACCTATATGTTTCCTGCAGTCGATTTTTTGGACTAAATTAGTTATTAACAAATTAAGTTCAAAAAACGGAAAATTTTTGCTTTTTTCGGCTATCAGCAAAAAGTGAAGCAATTTAAACAAATTTTAGAAGAGAGGAAACTTATAAGTTATATAAAAACCTTTAAAATGGCCTTTTCAAAATGTTCCTATCCTTATTTGTTGCTTAGAAAGTTGCAAAATAAGTCAAAAATTTCGGTTTTTTATAAATGTTAATAACTTTTTTGAAAATAAACTTATAATATTTATATTTCATGAAATGATGTGTTTCGTAGTGCTTAAAATAGGGTAAAAATTTTAAAGTGATCGGTCCAATAGTTTTAAAGTTATTTTATATGTTTATCCCAAATTACCATTTTTTGCAACAATATAAGTCAGAAATTTATATAGTGTTAGAAATTGTAAGGGTTGTTTCTGGTAGAAGAAGACTTGTTTTATTATTTACATTTAAAAAAAAATTAAGAAAATTAATTTTAAATATTGCAAAATAATTTTGCAAAAACATGTCGATTTTTTGCTTATAAACAATTACAATAACTTTTTAACCATTGACTGTAAAAATATTATTTTTACATATTTAAAAAGCTTGAATTTTTTCACAAATTTAAATAAAAAAAAGTTTGTCCTGAAATAATTTGGTACAAAGTTAGCCTCTTTTTTTATTTAATTCATAGCACCTTTGTTTATAACAATTAAGAAATCTAATTAGCGCTGTTTAAAAGAATATACATTATAGTTTTAAACTACTAAATTTTAAAATTATTGCCCTTTAATGGAATCCTCCACAAAGCTTCAAAATATATGTAAAATCCGTCGGCTTTAAAACTCTCGGGAGTTGAAGGGAGGGGGAAGGCGCTGTTAACTGTATCTCTATTCCTTTTTTATGTATTTCAACGTTTCTTTTTGAACTTGTATGTACTTTTTGCGTACATTACGAATATGCATTATTTCAATAAATAAATTGTCAAATAAACCACATAATTTGTTTAAAAACAATTTTTTTTTTATTTTTTTAGTAGTATTTAAGTTAAGTTTGAATGTAAAACAGAAGTACTTGTCATTTCCTATATTTTGGGGAATAAGCCACAATTTAAGTTTATAATAAGTTTATTTTTGATGTTTCGATTTCTACTTCGGAAATCTTTCTCAGAATGCAGAACATTAATAAATTAATCAAATTTTATTTCTGGTTACTTAATAGAAAATTTTTCTGATAACTCTTTTGGGTGATTGATTAGTATGAGGAAACTCAGTAGATCTGTTATAGTAAAAATTACAAAAAAATTTTTCACAAAAATTGTAGACAGCTTTAAACTCCACATTTTAAAATTAGTTACAATCTTACAGGGTCTTCTATAAGATTGTGGCAGACCAAACATATGTTTTTTTTTAATGAAACACCCTGTATTTTATTTTAAATTTGAAATCTGCTTCACTTCCACATCACAATAATGTAAAGTTTTACAGTACTCTATAAAATTTGAAGTACGATATTAGTACTTTTCGATAGTGATATAAAATACAGGGTGTCCTATTTAAAATTACCAAGAAAATAATGTACTTGCATTTTGACTTACCATGTATTTTATTTAACGAATATTATGAAAACGAATATGTTTTATAATTTTTAACAATTATTAAAAAATTATGGTTGCAATAGATCAATGGACCTATACTCCTTTTTAATTATACAGGGAGTTAAACTTGATACGATTTTCAGGTAATATTGGTTATAACATAATAAAACTTTACATTGTTGTGATGTGGAAGTGAAGCAGATTTCAAATTCAAAATAAAATACAGGGTGTTTCATTTAAAAAACATAAGTTTGGTCTTCCACCATCTTATAGAACACCCTGTAAGATTGTAACTAATTTTAAAATGTCGAGTTTAAAGCTGTCTACAAGTTTTGTCAATAACTTTTTTTTGTAATTTTTACTAAAACAGATCTACTGAGCTTCCCCACCCTAATCAATCACCCAGAAGAGTTACCAGAAAAATTTTCCAACCAAATTTTCTACCAAGTAACCAAAAACAAACTTTGATTAATTTATTAATGTTCTGTATTCTGAGAAAGATTTCCGAAGTAGAAATCGCAACGTCAAAAATAAACTTATTATAAACTTAAATTGTGGCTTATTCTCCAAAATATAGGAAATGACAAGTACTTCTGTTTTACATTCAAACTTAACTTGAATACTACTAAAAAAATTGTTTTTAAACAAATTATGTGGTTTATTTGACAATTTATTTATTGAAATAATGCATATTCGTAATGTACGCAAAAAGTACATACAAGTTCAAAAACAATCGTTGAAATACATAAAAAAGGAACAGAGATACAGTTAACAGCGCCTTCCCCCTCCCTTCAGCTCCCGAGAGTTTCAAAGCCGACGGATTTTACATACATTTTGAAGCTTTGTGGAGGATTCCATTAAATCCGCAAAAATTATTTTGCAATATTTAAAATTAATTTTCTACCAGAAACAACCCTTACAATTTCTAAAACTGTATAAATTTCTGACTTATATTGTTGCAAAAAATGTTAATTTGGGATAAACAAATAAAATAACTTTTTAACTATTGGACCGATCACTTTAAAATTTTAACCCTATTTTAAGCACTACAAGATACATCATTCCATAAAATATAAATGTTATAAGTTTATTTTCGAAAAAGTTATTAACATTTATAAATAACCGAAATTTTTGACTTATTTTGCAACTTTCTAAGCAAGAAATAAGGATAGAAACATTTTGAAAACACCATTTTAAAGGTTTTTATATAAGTTTCCTCTCTTCTAAAATTTGTTTAAATTGCTTCACTTTTTGCTGATAGCCGAAAAAAGCAAAAATTTTCCGTTTTTTGAACTTAATTTGTTAATAACTAATTTAGTCCAAAAAATCGACTGCAGGAAACATATAGGTTTTTATTACACAGGTCCACACTACTCAAAACAACTGTCGGTTGCCTGGCCGGACGAGTGTCATGAAAAAATTCTTATTTCCCTGGGCTACATCCTCCAGTGACACTGATACTGATTCATTTGTATCTGATTCCTCAGCTGTCGAATCATTTACAGATTTTAAACTTGATCATTATCAGAATTTGCCTGAGATTAATTCTTATTCGCTTTGGAATTTTGTGATAAAAAACCATTTTTTTATGTAGCAAAAATTATTGAAGTAAACAACGACTTTACATTTACATTTTTCCAACATGGTAAGTATTTATATAGCATCAAGTAAAAAATTTTGTTTGCGCCCTTGAGGACATATTGCATGTTAATAAAAGTGACGTTAGATGTGTACACCAATTCTTAATTGCAGAGGTACAAAATGTCACAAGTCCTTTATTCCATTGGGTGTCAAGTTTAATATCTTCTTCTTCTTCTTCTTCGGCCTTAAGTAATCCAACTTTGAACATATGCCTCCCACAAATCAATCCAGTGTCTTCTATTTTGCGCCAATTGCTTCCAGTTGTGTCCTCCGATCTTCTTAATATCATCCGCCAATTTCATTAGTGATCTTCCTCTTCTTCTCTTTCCTAACCATGGTCTCCATTGTTGTATTTCGTGGTTGAATCTCTTATTCTTTAGTCGGGAAGCTCAATTTTAATTTGGCAGCATGTTCTCCTGCGTCTTTTACTTTCGTTTGATCATTGATCGTTGATCAAACGAGCATTGATCTTTCCATCGCTCTTTGTGCTTTTACTATTTTATCCATGTTAGACTTGGTGAGTGTCCACGTTTGTGAGTTATGTGTGAGTATAGGGAGGATCCACTGATCGTAAATATTGTTTTTAAATATTTTTCTATTTTAGTGCTTTTTAAGATCCAACTCAGTTTTCCAAATGCTGCTTATGCTAATTTTATTCTTCTGGTAATTTCGGCAGTTTGATTTTCTTTGCTAACTTTCATTATCTATTCAAGGTAGATGTATTCGCTTACTGTTTGTAAATTTATGTCGTTCAACGATATTTCTCTAATGTTTATTTTGTTTTCTCCAAGTTCATCGTAAGACCTACTTTTTCCGAAGCATAAAATAGTTGCGACATTATGGTCTCTAGTTCTTCGAAACTTGTAGCAAATACTACAATATCATCAGCGTATCTTATATGACTCAGTTTTCTTCCATTAATATTTATTCCTTTATCTGCCCAGTTAGTGTCTTTAAACATTTCTTGCAGTCCAAGTGTGAATAGCTTTGGTGAGATAACATCTCCCTGGCGAACTCCTCTGTTGATTGGTATAGCTTAAGTTTTCGCATCTCTCTGTATTTTCATTGTAGCTTTCTTCTAAATGTTATGTATGCGCATTCTGTATCGGGAGTCTATGCTGCAGTTGTTCATAACTCTCTCTATTGCCCAAAGTTTTAAGGAATCGAATGCCTTTTCATAATTAACGAAGCCAATGTATAAGTTCAAGTGATATTCATTGGCTTTCTCTATTAAAGTTTTGACTATAAGAAGATGATCCGCTATACTGTAACCTTTTCGGAATCCGGCCTGCTCTACCGGTTAATACCTATCGAGCTTCGACGTTAACCTGTTAGTTATTACGCTCAAAAACAGTTGGGACAGCAGGGAGGTTGGCCTATAGTTCTTCAGATCTCCCCTGTCTCCCTTTTTGAAGAGAAGTATTATCAAACTTTCATTCCAATCATCTAGGACTCCTTCTCTGGAGTTGACATTCGTTATCTATCTCTTAAGATCTTCATTTGCAGGGTTATCTGGGTTCTTGTTTGAGAAATTTGAGAAATATAAATCACGGTAAAATGTTTGTATTTCTTTATTAATTGTGTTCATGTCGGGATATTCTTGTTGATAATGTTCTACAAACTCTTTTCTTAAAAGTTTCCTGTACTCATCTCCTGTCTGTCGTATTTTAGTTTGATCTATCTGATTACTATAATTATGTGGTCTGCTTCTACTGGTTTTCGTCTGTTTAATAAGAATTATTGCTCTTAAAAGGCGATGATCACTGCCAGTTCTAAATCGATTGAGAGCAGTTACATCTTCAAAAATGTCTTTGTTCCCACACAAGAAGTAGTGGATCTCGTTTTTCGTCTTTTTATCGGGAGATATCTACCTCCATTTTCGGTTTACTGGTTTCTTTAAGTGTGTGTTTATGGCAAATAAATTTTGTTGTTCTAAGAAGTTATATAATTTTTCTCCTCTTTCATTTCGTGTGCCATAACCATGCATCCCTATTTTGGTTTCAGTATTTTCGTCCTTTTTACCCAATTTTGCGTTGAAATCTCCCATAAAGATGGTATACTTTGCATCATCGATACATATATACATATATATATATATATATATATATATATATATATATATATATATATATATATATATATATATGTATATATATCACTCAGACGGATCACTCAGACGAGTGGTGGGTTCTTATATCGGTCTCTAGGTGGAGAAATAAAAGACAAAGTTGATAGGCTACTTTATCTATTTTGAAGACGTTTCGCTTTCGAATTTTGAAAGCATCATCAGTTCATCTAAAAAATTTTACAATATGAGAACCACACAATCATGGAAACGATGTTAATTGTTACCTTAAAAAGATATGTAGCAGTCAATGTTATTAACAATAATGTGAATGAAACTAAGTAAATGGACATAATACGCTGATTTTGTATAAACAGTTAAGTAACTAACAACATATATGAACTTATAAAAAATTAGCACAGCAAATGACCATGTGGTCTAAAGTAAATTCAATGTTATTTAATATTAATTAGTGAGCAAGAACCAAGAAAATCATAGATAACTTCCAACTATTTAATGAATATTAAGCTTTGATTTTAACTTTAGGTAGCATTATAAGTGATATTAATAAAATTTTAAAAAGTAGTATAAATGAAGTTACCGATCAAAGCCCTATGAATGTCGCCGGGAAAATGGCGTTAAATGAAACAGGAACGAACTAAACCGCGAAAAGACAGCCAACCTTGAGGTCCACCTTGAGGTTTATTTCTCCACCTAGAGACCGATATAAGAACCCACCACTCGTCTGAGTGATGCTTATATATATATATATATATATATATATATATATATATATATATATATATATATATATATATATATATATATATATATATATATATATATATATATATATATATATATATTGGATTGACGGTCGTACTCCTTTTTCCGATATATATATATATATATATATATATATATATATATATATATATATATATATATATACTGCTATTTTTGTTTAATAATTGCATTTCGAATTTCAAATAAAAAATATCGGTAATAAACAGCAATATCGAAACATCTCAAAAAATATGTGAAAAATGTTTTTACGTTGCCCACTCTTCCCTACGACCGAGGCGTAAATTTGTACTTTGCGCATTCATAAGTCATAGCCGTGTAGAAAATCTACTACCTTTACTACTAGTGAGTCTTTTCCGCTGCCGCATATGGATAATTTATTACATGTCGCTAAGTGAACTTTTTATGTCTACCGTATACTTACGATCGGGGTATCATCAGGTTAATGTCGCGGAAGCTGAGGGCGATAAAACTGCGTTTGTGTTAAAAAAAAATAAATTTTATTTTAAAGTTTTTTGACTGCACAATCACAGCAGATTTTAAGTGTCTATTCTAAACAAACTGGGTTGTTACACATCAAAAGATATAAAGTTTTTCTTTTCCTTGCAGCTGGACGTCATCACAAGTTCTTCTAAAAGAAAGTTTGTTATTTTCGTAAACTTTTTTTCTCGAAAAAGTCGATTTTCGCTAATTTTTAGTACGCACTCAATGAATAAGCGAACTTTTCGACCTATGGGAAAATTTCCAAATGGCTGTAATTCTGGAGTAACTAATGGCAAGACTAGTTATTTTGCGACCTCATACCCGTTAATTATTTTATTGTTGTGATATAATTGATGGAAAATATGTGAATTTACAAAAGCTATATCGAGCAATGCAATATGTCAGTAGCAGACAATGATTCTTTGATTTTTTCAATTCGACCTGAAGTAACCCCCTGAATAGACATAAAGGGATGATAGGGGCATCACTAAAATTATCATTACTTTATAATCTTACTCTGTACAAATATAACGACAAGTTATTTCTAAATTTATAGTGTTTTTTTCCTGTTTCTACGTCTTTATATGTGGAACGCAGTGGTAAGTCCATCCAGGTAGGCATTTTACTCAACGTAGCTACCTAATTCCTTAAACGCCCTTATTATTATTTGTCTTTTATTAAGAGGCACATTGCAATTTTTGCCAGTAATGCGACTACTGGAAAAGATTTAAGAATATAAGTAAACAACCAACAGGGTTCATACTTACAAAAACAATTTGTAGTTTTTTTTAGATGTTATAAAAACACTACGATAACTTACCATTAAAAAATTAACAACCCCTAATTAACAAAAATTAACAATAAAAAAAAACTCTTACAAGACAATAACCTCATTCCCAATCTTCTTCCTTTTTTTGTTGTTTTCTTTTTTAAAAAGAAAAAATGAATCCTTTTTTACAAAAGGTCGGTCCCCTTTCCGTTCACCAATTCCCTCTCGATAATCATACCTCCCTGCATTCCAAATAAATACATGTACGAGAACAAGGCCACATGTGAAAATATGACATCCTACAACTGATAGAAAACAAGCGAAAAGATTAGTGTGGTTTGATCCTCGAAAGAGCTTAAAACAACATTCAAATTAAATTAAATGAATAATAGTACTCTTTCTAGTACAGTTTTCTTGTGTTTTTTTTTTGTTTCGTTTCTCTCGTTTAGTTGTTAATTTTTGAATGTTAAGTTATCGTAGAAATTTTTAACATATAAAAAACCTACAAATTGTTTTTGTAAGTATGAACCCTGTTGGTTGTTTACTTATATATATATATATATATATATATATATATATATATATATATATATATAAATAAAACTTTTGCAACTTACTTAAATCCACAACTTCTTTTCTTAAATTTCGTAAATTTACAAAAGCCTCTCTATTTGAAAGACTATATTATTCGGAAGAGTTCGGAAGAGTTTCTTAACGAATAACTAAGAAATTACAGTACGTTTAGGTACAAGCAACTAAAGTATTTTTCTATATATTTGGGTATCACATGCAGCAACTTAAACTTATTCGTAAACTAGTTCGTTCCATTTTGCAATGGATTGTATATTTTATTATGTTTTATTTTGTGATATTGAGGATTTATGTAATTTTAATAAATTTGTAAATTTTAATTGTTATTCTTATTCTTTTTCCTTTTTATAAGCTTTGTCCATAAAGTTGTACAATTCATTCTCAGTGACAATAAAGCATATTTCTATTCTATTTCTGTTTTTAAATTACAGATATCCGACTTTCTAACACCAATAAACTCGCTTACTAAATCACTATTCGCCACCATGATACTATGACTTCCAAGATAAAACCACTTCGCAATCGAATTTTGTACGTCGATGCGCATGACGTCACTTGGCGATAAAACTTTATCTTTAATTTAATATTCTGAAATATATTTTATATAAAGTGCACACATTTATTTATCAACGTACTAGATAAATGATAAAACAATACTAAATCTGACAAAACTCCATGCAAAACAGAACATTTCTGATGATATTTGTCGCCAAGTGACGTCACACGTGCAAAAGAGATAGACTGATCGCGTGCGCGTGGGTTTATCTTTAGTTCATAGTATCATGATTCGCCACATCATGTTAATTCCACAAATAACACAGCAATCTTAACAATAAACTATTTTGACTAATAAACTGCAGAGACTGTGTCTTTCGACCTGCCCTCCCACCACTTTTTACAGAGTATTTTCACTCTACGCACTGTGACTAAAAGTGATCTTTCCCTATAAGGCAATTTTTGGTTCTTGAATTACAGACGACACTGGTACTGCTATTTTCTCTTCCGCTTAGCAAAGTCGATAGAGACGGTATTGAACTACAATATAGCGTCAAAACCTGAATTTCGAAATTTTTGCTCTGATGACGTTTTCCGAAGTTTTCGTGCAGTACCTTTGGAAACCGCTCCACAAAACATTTCTGCGGATGAGCGGTCAAACCTTTTCCTCAGGTCTGTTTGGTGTCTTTCTACTGTTTTTTTGCCCTGTCGTTTACCTTTTAATCTGATCAGGAGTAATTTATGTCTTTTACCTCTAAAGACATGACCCAAGTATTTTTCTTCTTTGATCATGCTAAGTAATTCTCGTTGGTAACTTTTTGTATCCACCCAAATATCAGCCACACCATTCCATTACTTGTCCTTTGGCAAACAAATTTACATTTAAGTCTGACGTCTATGCTGGATATTTTAGTCTTAACCCTCTCATGCCTAATTTTAGGGAAAATTTTTTTTTTCTTAGAAAAATTATTTTATTGCAAAATATTGAAAATTAACATTAGAAAATAGTATATTAAGTGAAAAAACATAAAATTTTTTTCTTAAACCCTAAAAAATAGTCCGTCCACTCTAGTGGTCACTATGCACTTGCAGAATCGCGGAAGCCTGAGTTACTGGTATGAAAATATTCAAAACACGATGGACACAGCGGCTCATTGCACCTTTTGCAGATGTATTTTGTTTTTCTTTTGCAAGCTTTAGAGTGACATCTTCGAGCATTTGGTATATCAATTAGTTGTGGCCAGTGCCCCCAATTACCTTGTCTAATTTCAGGGGGTGCATGATGATTCGGTTTCTTCTTCTTCAAAATGGGAGGTGGTGTACCAGACGAAGGTCTACCTCGTTTATTTTCTTTCTGTGTTCCCAAATTTATTAATGCTCTGGCAATACTTGCTTTAAATTCAAGCAGATCTTTTTTTGGATTTTTTTTTTTTTTTTTTTTTTAGATGTTATAAAAACACTACGATAACTTACCATTAAAAAATTAACAACCCCTAATTAACAAAAATTAACAATAAAAAAAAAACTCTTACAAGACAATAACCTCATTCCCAATCTTCTTCCTTTTTTTGTTGTTTTCTTTTTTAAAAAGAAAAAATGAATCCTTTTTTACAAAAGGTCGGTCCCCTTTCCGTTCACCAATTCCCTCTCGATAATCATACCTCCCACCGGTCAGGCCATGGAGTTTAGGGTGCCTGCAATGTAAAATGACGTGTACCCTATCCTTCATGCTATGGCATGCTGGACGAGCCATACAGTCTGTAGTCAACACCCCGAAGTATGAGCGGGAACACAAAGTGCATCAATACTCATACTCTTATGAAACGCACCTGGCGGATCATAAGGGCCTTCACATTTTACTCTTCTTCAACTTGTCTTGAGTGAAATGTCTTTAATCTTTTCTATCAGCCTCTCTTGGCTAACTCTTGTTTCTTCCGACCCCGAATGGCGATTAGGTTTCCGAAAGCAGACGGGTCACTATATTTCTTTTTACTTCATATTCTTTTCTGACCGAGTATAGGCGGTATAACCTTAACATCTCGCACGAAGGAAATGTCGCTGCCACCACCAGGACCACTACCCCCTGAGGCTTGTCTGGACGCTACAGTCGGCAGCCCCGGCACCAGACTCGGGTGCGGAAGGCCAATAACCTACCCATCTTAAATTTTATCATATTACTGAAACTTTGGTAGAAACAAACCGGACGGATCAAATGTTGACGACCTTGGCATCACCGAAAACACGGACACGATTTGGTTGCTGGAATGCTAAAACTCTGTATGAGATTTCTAAACTAGCTCAAGCAGTAAAAGAATTAAACAGGTATAGATTAAGCTTTGTTGGTCTATCGGAAGTAAGATGGTTGGGAAATGGTGAACACCATACCCAAACAGGAGAACTCCTATTATACAGTGGTAAAGAAAATGGAAATCACGAGAGCGGAGTGGGTCTTCTACTCAGCAAACAAGCCAAAAAAAGCCTCATTTCATGGAAACCAATCAATGATAGAATTATGGTTGCCAGATTTTATACCAGATACCGCAAGATAACAGTGATTCAGTGCTATGCTCCCACGAACACATCTCTCCACGAAGATAAAGACATATTCTACGAACAACTAGAACAAACGACCCAACAAGTAAACCAGGGCGATATACTAATAGTGATGGGCGATATGAACGCTAAAGTTGGAGAAGACAATATTAACTTAGAAACCGTAATGGGCAAACATGGCCTGGGAGTGATGAATGAAAACGGAGAGCGCTTTACAAATTTTTGCTCCAATCATAGCTTAGTTATTGGTGGAACTATCTTCCCACATAAAAATATTCACAAGGTTACATGGACTGCACCAGGTCATATAAGAGAAAATCAAATAGACCACATCGCCATATCAAAAAGATGGAGATCATCCCTCCTTGATGTACGTAACAAAAGAGGAGCAGACATCGCAAGTGACCATCATCTTGTAATCGGTACCATTAAAATCAAAATGGCAAAAAACAAAATCACACGAAACACCAAACGACCAACATACAATCTAGACACATTAAAAACGGCTACAGGAAGACACATGTTTAGGGAGGAACTTCAACTCAAAAGAAGAGAACGTGAAGTAAATAGCTGGGAAGATCTGGCAAATGTTTTGACAGAAATAGCTGAAGATAAACTCGGTAAAAAAGAGAAACATAGAAAAGAATGGATATCAGATGAAACTTGGAATCTTATCGAAGAAAGAAAACAGCAAAAAAAAGATATTCTGCAAGCAAGGACTGTAGAAGAAAGAGCGAACCGACAACAAGAATATGAAACAATAAATAAAGCAGTTAAAAGAAATGCAAGAAGAGACAAAAGAAGATGGACTGAAGAACTGGCAAAACAAGCCGAAATAGCTGCACAACACAATAGAACTAGAGAGCTATACCAAATTACCAGACGTCTAACAAAAAGTGGGCCCAACTGTTCAAACGTCGTAAGATCCAAGACAGGAGAACTACTTACCACAACAAATGACCAAATAGAGAGATGGAAAGAGCATTTTCAGGAGATGCTAGGCACGCCCAGGGATAACGCAGATGAAATTGTCGAAAATCCACAGAATATAGACTTGCGTATATCTTGCGACGCCCCTTCCAAAACAGAGATAATAACAGCTATCAAATCTCTGAAAAATAACAAGTCTCCGGGAATCGATAACATTGCTGCCGAAATGCTTAAAACTGATCCGCATCTAACTGCTGAACTTCTGCTCCCCATAATCCGAGAGGTGTGGGAAACAAACCGCATTCCAGCGGGCTGGAAAAAAGGCATTATTACTAAGCTTCCAAAAAAGGGCAACCTCACACTATGCAAAAATTGGAGAGGAATAACCTTGCTTACCGCCATAAATAAAATCTTCACGACCATCATACTTAAAAGATTAACAAACAAGGTTGAATTTCGAGCTAATCAAGTAGGCTTTAGACCAGAATCCTCCTGCATAGACCACATTAATACTGTGAGGCTAATAATGGAACAATCGGTTGAATGGAACACACCCCTATACATGGTTTTTGTTGATTTCGAGCGTGCTTTTGACAGCTTATCTCATGATGCAATATGGAAAATTTTAGAGCTAAGAAACATCCCGCATAAAATAATTTCCATTATAAAGTTACTGTACACTGAAGCGAAATGCAGCGTGACACACAATGGGATCAACAGTGACGAATTTGACGTACTTACTGGAGTCAGACAGGGATGCGTGCTTTCTCCGTTTCTTTTTAACATAGCTCTAGACTATGTTCTCTCCAAACTAGACTCTGACACAAGAGGGATACAATGGACGTTAACCACACGCCTAAGCGATCTAGAATACGCCGACGATATCTGCCTGTTAGGACAAAGGTTCCAAGATGTGGCTGACCAATTGGAAACACTTTCCACTGAAGCCAATAAAATAGGTTTGAAAATCAATATTGGTAAAACCAAATCCATGAGAATAAATGCAAGAAACAACACGCTATTCACCATTAATAACATGCAGATTGAAAATGTGGAAAACTTTACGTATCTTGGAAGTGTCATAACAGAAAGCGGAGGTACAGAAGACGATATTCGTATGAGGATACGAAAAGCGCAACAAGCTTTCAGCATGCTCAACCCTGTTTGGAGGTCTGGAGAATACACTACGAGGACAAAGATCCGCATATTCCAGTCAAATGTCATGTCTGTACTACTTTACGGATGTGAAACCTGGAAAGCGACAAAAACCCTTACAGACAAACTGCAGGTCTTTGTAAATAAATGTCTACGAAGAATTGTTCGTATTTTCTGGCCTAACATCATCAGAAACGAAGACTTACTACACCTGACCAAACAAAAGAGGGTAGTAAATGAAATAAAGTCCAGAAAGTGGGGTTGGATCGGTCACACACTCCGAAAAAATAACTCCAGTATTGCAAAGACTGCCCTAGAGTGGAATCCCCAAGGAAAACGAAAAAAAGGTCGCCCAGTACAAACTTGGAGAAGATCCATCATGGACGAGATAAGAAAACAAGGAAAGTCTTGGAATGAGGTGAAGGCCTTAGCGCAAAATAGAACCCGATGGCGAGTTTTCACTGAAGCTCTATGCTCCACTTAGGAGTTCAAGAACCTTATATATAATCATACCTCCCTGCATTCCAAATAAATACATGTACGAGAACAAGGCCACATGTGAAAATATGACATCCTACAACTGATAGAAAACAAGCGAAAAGATTAGTGTGGTTTGATCCTCGAAAGAGCTTAAAACAACATTCAAATTAAATTAAATGAATAATAGTACTCTTTCTAGTACAGTTTTCTTGTGTTTTTTTTTTGTTTCGTTTCTCTCGTTTAGTTGTTAATTTTTGAATGTTAAGTTATCGTAGAAATTTTTAACATATAAAAAACCTACAAATTGTTTTTGTAAGTATGAACCCTGTTGGTTGTTTACTTATATATATATATATATATATATATATATATATATATATATATATATATATATATATATATATATATATATATATAAATAAAACTTTTGCAACTTACTTAAATCCACAACTTCTTTTCTTAAATTTCGTAAATTTACAAAAGCCTATCTATTTGAAAGACTATATTATTCGGAAGAGTTCGGAAGAGTTTCTTAACGAATAACTAAGAAATTACAGTACGTTTAGGTACAAGCAACTAAAGTATTTTTCTATATATTTGGGTATCACATGCAGCAACTTAAACTTATTCGTAAACTAGTTCGTTCCATTTTGCAATGGATTGTATATTTTATTATGTTTTATTTTGTGATATTGAGGATTTATGTAATTTTAATAAATTTGTAAATTTTAATTGTTATTCTTATTCTTTTTCCTTTTTATAAGCTTTGTCCATAAAGTTGTACAATTCATTCTCAGTGACAATAAAGCATATTTCTATTCTATTTCTGTTTTTAAATTACAGATATCCGACTTTCTAACACCAATAAACTCGCTTACTAAATCACTATTCGCCACCATGATACTATGACTTCCAAGATAAAACCACTTCGCAATCGAATTTTGTACGTCGATGCGCATGACGTCACTTGGCGATAAAACTTTATCTTTAATTTAATATTCTGAAATATATTTTATATAAAGTGCACACATTTATTTATCAACGTACTAGATAAATGATAAAACAATACTAAATCTGACAAAACTCCATGCAAAACAGAACATTTCTGATGATATTTGTCGCCAAGTGACGTCACACGTGCAAAAGAGATAGACTGATCGCGTGCGCGTGGGTTTATCTTTAGTTCATAGTATCATGATTCGCCACATCATGTTAATTCCACAAATAACACAGCAATCTTAACAATAAACTATTTTGACTAATAAACTGCAGAGACTGTGTCTTTCGACCTGCCCTCCCACCACTTTTTACAGAGTATTTTCACTCTACGCACTGTGACTAAAAGTGATCTTTCCCTATAAGGCAATTTTTGGTTCTTGAATTACAGACGACACTGGTACTGCTATTTTCTCTTCCGCTTAGCAAAGTCGATAGAGACGGTATTGAACTACAATATAGCGTCAAAACCTGAATTTCGAAATTTTTGCTCTGATGACGTTTTCCGAAGTTTTCGTGCAGTACCTTTGGAAACCGCTCCACAAAACATTTCTGCGGATGAGCGGTCAAACCTTTTCCTCAGGTCTGTTTGGTGTCTTTCTACTGTTTTTTTGCCCTGTCGTTTACCTTTTAATCTGATCAGGAGTAATTTATGTCTTTTACCTCTAAAGACATGACCCAAGTATTTTTCTTCTTTGATCATGCTAAGTAATTCTCGTTGGTAACTTTTTGTATCCACCCAAATATCAGCCACACCATTCCATTACTTGTCCTTTGGCAAACAAATTTACATTTAAGTCTGACGTCTATGCTGGATATTTTAGTCTTAACCCTCTCATGCCTAATTTTAGGGAAAATTTTTTTTTTCTTAGAAAAATTATTTTATTGCAAAATATTGAAAATTAACATTAGAAAATAGTATATTAAGTGAAAAAACATAAAATTTTTTTCTTAAACCCTAAAAAATAGTCCGTCCACTCTAGTGGTCACTATGCACTTGCAGAATCGCGGAAGCCTGAGTTACTGGTATGAAAATATTCAAAACACGATGGACACAGCGGCTCATTGCACCTTTTGCAGATGTATTTTGTTTTTCTTTTGCAAGCTTTAGAGTGACATCTTCGAGCATTTGGTATATCAATTAGTTGTGGCCAGTGCCCCCAATTACCTTGTCTAATTTCAGGGGGTGCATGATGATTCGGTTTCTTCTTCTTCAAAATGGGAGGTGGTGTACCAGACGAAGGTCTACCTCGTTTATTTTCTTTCTGTGTTCCCAAATTTATTAATGCTCTGGCAATACTTGCTTTAAATTCAAGCAGATCTTTTTTTGGATTTCCGTTTTTCTTGTACAAAATCCATGCATTTACAACAAGAACATCCACAAAATGCATAAAAACTCTTATGTACCAGCGTTTGTTTCTTCTCTTTAGAGGATACAGGGCTAACAACTGGTCCATCAGGTCTATTCCTCCCATATTTTTGTTATAAAACTGAACAGAAAATGGTCTGTTCACTTCTATAGTAGTCTTAGTAGATTTACACCAGCGTTTTGTTTTATTCTTAGGTTCTATTCCAGCACAATTGGAAACAATGTAAATAGTCTTGTTGTCTAGCCATTTAGATACAATTATATTGCCACCTTCAGTACTTGCAACAGATGAAGTTCCCCTACCCTCTTGTTTCATTTGTTTATCTGTTTTCATAACAGAATTACAATTTTATAGTCGATTCAATCGGAGAGTTCCTGTCGCCCATATACCTCTTTAATGCAGTTCTTCGATAAGGGGAAGTGAGCAAAATAAATTATCAAAAAATACTTTATGATTTATTCTCTTCAAGTTAGACGCAAAAATTACATCAGCGCACGCTCCAAGTTTACTAATTTGACTTCTGTCTCCTGAGGCTCCTTGGTAAACCTCAAAACGATACATATATCCACTAATTCCAGCTCTTACCCAAACTTTGACTCCCCACTTTTGAGGTTTTTTTGGTAAGTATTGCTTTATACCTAATTTTCCTTTTAGTGGAATAATTTGCTCATCAACTGATTGGTATTCCTCTGGATCTGTGGCACCTAAGAAGTTTTTCTGAATTTTATCCAAAAACGGTCGGATTTTTCGCAATTTGTCCGTGTTATTTTGATTTACATTATCATTATTTACGAAAGGTAAAAACCTCAAAATAGATTCAAATCTATTAACAGGCATAGCATCTGAAATAAGGTCCATTCTCAGGCCATTATCACTTGACCAGTAAAGCCATATTCTGGGATACCTGATGTACGCTATCACTAAATTTATGCCCAAGAAAGCATATAACTCATATTTTGTAAAACCAAAATTTAATTTATTGTTTTGGCCAGCATATAAATTGGTCTGAAAGACGATATCATCCATTATGTCTGCGGTGAACAGTGATAAAAAATAATCAAATGGATAGTTTCCTTGAACATGAATATTTTCTGTTCCTCTAAACTGTAGCAAAGTTGCTGGCCCATACATGCTGTCATTATTGCACCATTTCCAGTCTTTTTTCTCAGCGTTTTTTGATTTTTTCTCTTGACTTTTATGTTTTGATGAAAATGCCAAAATGCGCTACGCTAATGGAATGTCATCTTCACTCATATCATCGTCACTGTTTTCTGGCTGTATTTCTCATAAGTCACTTTAATCAATTTGGTCTTCAGCCGTTACATGTTCGAGCAAATACGTCTCTTCGACATTGTAATCAGATTCCAAATCTGAACCTTCTGGTAAATCATAAATAATGTCATCATTATCAATACCTATAAATTCTTCATTTTCTGGTAAACATAAAGGTATTTCGTCCCTATTGTCGTCTTCATCGGCAAAAAGTACTTTCTGAAATAGAATAAAATTTATTTATTTGTACCAAAATAATATAGGTAAGTACATAAAAAAATGCCCTCGAAAATCCCTAAATCAATAATAAATCTTTGACAAGAAAAGCAAAAAATATGTGAACAAGAAAGCTACTACCCGTCTAAAAATTATACTCATAAAACATACCACAAGAGTGAAATTCTAAGTTACATATTGCATGACGTTCAGTCTAGTGGACAAGACTTTAAGGTGATATTTTCGGTGAGTTTTCAATTATTTTGAAATTATAACAAGGGCAAATTGTGTAAAATACATAATTCTATTAGAAAAATATTTTCTTACCTTTTTGTTTGCTTTTCCATAAAAACTACGGGCACTTATTTCAGGCAATTCACAGGTGGTCATCGCGGTCAGGTTATTCATAGATACTAACATATACAAACTTTGAATTTCAAAATAAATATTGTAGATGGCGGTAGCAGTTACTTGATTAGAGTCCACTGAAAGGGATTTCATGCATTTTGCATAAGTTTCAGAGAATTAAAATATATTTTTTGGAGTTAAAAGAATCTGTCCACTGCAGTGGACTCAATGCGTGAGAGGGTTTTCCATCTTGGACCTCGTCCAATGCTTCTCGGAATAACTCCTTGTCGGATTGGTATATCTTCGGATATAAAAAAGGTAATCCCGTCTCTAGGGTAGGTAAAAAACTGAAAAATAATTGGGGTTTGCTTAATAAAAAATTTTTGTAACGCCATCCGTTTTCAAGATACAGGGCGTTGAAGAAAAAAAAATTTACGCAGTTTTTCACGGTACACAGTATCGAGTTTTACCAAGAGTACCTTTTTCGTATAAAATTGAATGAAGTTTACTTGAAATTTTGATTAATAATTATAGTCTTAAAAAAGTTATATTGACTAATAATTAGTACGATCCGTGTAACTAGCGCTCTTTACGAGAATCAGATATAAAAACAAATTCATGGGATGTATCAGCTTCCAAAACATATTCGTATAAAATTTCATTACAATGTTGCCAGTAGTTTCGGCAAAATCGTAAAAAATGCGTAAACATTTTTTTCTTCAACGCAATGTATCGTGAAAACGGATGGCGTTACAAAAATTTTTTACTAATCAAACCTCAATTATTTTTTAGTTTTTTACCTACCCTAGAGACGGGGTTACCTTTTTTTGAAACATCCTGTATATCGACGTTTATGTTCCTGCATCGATGTGTTTGTTCTCAATCAATTCCGACATCCAAATTCAGTGTCATCCACTTAAAAATCACTCTTCTTGTAAATTCGTGTATCGAAATGGATGATTCTAAAAAAGTTTAAGGACATAAGACATCAAGCTTAATAATTGATAGTGAAGAATGGCTTTTTTTGTTAATGCTACGAATATTAGTTCATCGTCTGTCTGTACAAGTTCTCTATCGTTTTAATTAATTTTTTAACCTTGATACTTATTTCTTTTTTTCTTTTAGAAGTCTTAAGTTGTGAGATGTCTGTTTTTCTTTATATTTTAACTTTAAAAAAGATTTTATTTTAATAAAGGGTGTTTTTTTAGAGGTATATATTTTTAAATTGAAATAAAACAAAGATAATTTTTATCAATTGACATGAAATTGACTTTAGTCAAAAGATAATCTATTGGCATTATAACTTAAATATGATTTCTGGTATATGACCGTTATGGCTGGCTCTGACGTAGTCTTATCTTTTTTTTTAATTGCCGTATTGCCAGATTCCGGTAAGAAGTCAACAAAGCCATGATGAGCAACTAACAGAAAAATTTGAAAATTCAGGAAAAAAAGATTAGTCATCCAAGGATCGGAATTGATGCCAAATATATGAACAGATAAAAATTATAAACGCAATGAAGAAAATAAAGAAATAAATCCCCGAAAGAAGATAATATCGTAATAGAAGCGTATCGTAAAAATTGGATGTGACAGACTTTTAGAGAACATAAAAAAATATTTAACCTATGTCTGCACCAAAGTGACAAGACGGCACTTACCATTTCATTACACAAAAAAAGCGATGCAACAGACCTCGAGGATTACCGACCCATAAGCCTTTTAATCCACCTTTACAAGTTATTAACAAGAAAAGCAACAAATAGATTGGAAACAAAATTATAAAATATTATAAAATATAAAAGAGAAATAAGGCAAGGAGACACATTATCTCCCAAACTCTTTATGGCAGTTCTGGAATATGCTATCAAAAAATTGGAGTGGGAAGCTAAATTAATCATTGTCAACGGCAAAATGCTCTCCCACCTACGACTTGCGAAATACATTGTTCTAATAACACTACTTAAAAGAAGGTAAAAATATCCAAAGAAACGACGTTAGAAAGAGCTTAGACCTATAGAAACCTGTAACTTTAAATATATTTATAAATATAATATAAATAAATAAAAAATATATAATCATTAGAACCAATCCACTACATTTTTACACCAAATAGATCAGACGATTGAGCGGTTCGTTATCCCTGGTATAACTAGAAATGAGATGGTAGTTGCTAGAAGATTGCGAATTGTATCCGAACGTCTGCGGTCCCTCCGGTGTCACAAAAACTTTGCAAAAAATAATATTCGCAGAAACGAAGATTTAACAAAATTTTAAACGTACATTTGGCTTCATTTAGAGATGGTTTTCCAATTAATACAAACAAAACACAAATCAGTGTTGTGTTTGTCTTCATTGGAGAACCATCTCTAAATGAAGCCAAATGTACGTTTAAAATTTTGTTAAATGTTCGTTTCTGCGAATGATATTATTTTTTGCAAAGTTTTTGTGTCCTTTGTTTCTGTTTTTTTTAAGTTAGTTCTAAATAATGAGTAAACTTAAGTACATATATAATAACATGTTTAATACTACATATTGAGTTAGAACTGATGAAGCTTTAGAAGTATAAAGTGAAACGTCTTCTATAAACTCATAAAGTAGTTGACTTTTGTGTTATCTATTGCCAACCTGAATGACCGATTCATCACTTCAATCACATTCAACAAAGTGCTTAGAGCAAACACGAGCAAATTTAATATTAAAATTATCCTGGCGTTTACACAAATGTTTCCAAACAGCTTGCATTTCCTTGTCTTTTGGAAAGCTATAAAATGCTGTACCGGGTACAAAACCCTTGCACATATTGTCAACGGCACAACCATACACTGCACACCTCATATCGGGAAAAATTTAAAGACTTGTAACATTTTTAAAATATTATTTTATTAAATATTGGCTACGAACCGTAAATGTACATAAACGTCAAAACACAATATGGCGAAATTTAGCACAAGTTGACGTCACAAAAGTCATGCATAAGCGACGCCCACATGCGCGGTATCTTATCTGTTTGTATTTGTATCATGCCCTTGTGGACTGCCCTCATTACAATAAACGACGCCAAGAACTGGGCATGAAGGACGACATCACAGATATATTATCAAACCAGAGCCAAGTCATTACGGCTATCCAGTTCCTAAAGCTAGAAAACTTACTAAATAATATATAACTATAGTACATTATAATATGTAATTGTACCTTATATATAATTGTAAACAGTGCCTCGTGCTAATGGCCGAAGCTGTCACAAGCACGTTAAATTAAATAAAAATAAGTAATGCTGTAATGGTTGTAATGTTCTATTCTATTGTATGTAAAATGCTATTTTACAAAATTTCTTTTGTGGAATTTTTTAAAATTACACTTCTGAAGTAACTAATTACTAAATAATTATATATATATATATATATATATATATATATATATATATATATATATATATATATATATATATATATATATATATAATTATTTAGTAATTAGTAATTTTGTAAAATAGCATTTTACATACAATAGAATAGAACATTACAACCATTACAGCATTACACATGAAATTCAATAAGTTTTAAAATATAAATGTTCAACATGGATGTGTTTTTTGTTCACACATTCATCACAAATAATCTTTTACTACTAATTTAATCTACTAACTAAAATTTTGTGTTCAGATTTTAAAAGTATAACCAACTGTTGATGTTGATTGGAAATAATGGTGGACTGGCCTGTTATGTCGTCTGCGGCACCCCCTGCAACGAGGGAGATCTCTCATCCGTTTCTTCTCAGAGAGGAATTCTAGTTATGTTCCGTACGTGCCTTGCGCACCTTCCACGCTCTTCCAGGGCGACGTTGCCTAATATTGTAGCGGATCATTCTTGTTTTCCGCTTTTCTCTTTGTTTCTTGTACTCATGTAGTAAAATTATGTTACATTCTATTACTAACAATTAGATTTATTATTAGTTTTATTAAAATCAATTAGTCTTACTAAATATCATAATATATTTAATATCTACATTACCCCAATTAATGGATCACCCCAAATAATATTTAATGGATTAATAAATAACTCTCTCAATATTATATAAACTAATATAATAAATAAACTATTTAAGAAGGTAAATAGTTAAATATTAGAGACCTGACTAGGGATTTTGTGAGAATTTCCTTTACACGGTAAGGGTTGACAGTTCTAAGCACAACCTTTCTCCTTAATACGAGCTCAAGACCGGCACATACAGTTACTGAGCTAATTAGTAACATTAAGAAATAACATATTGTAGGGTTCACAAGTCTCTACAAAAAGATATTCCATTTTACCACGACTTCTTGTTCTAGGGTCTTTGCTACCGTTACATAAATCACATTTCTTACACCAATCTTCTACATTTTGGCGACATTTAATCCAGTATAATATGTCTCCAACTCTGGCTAGTGTGTTTTTAACACCAAAAGTCTTCCAGAAATACTGTTATAAAGTTCTTGTAATACACTTTTAATGTGTGATTTTAGCAGTACCATTTGTTGAACTGTATGAACTTTATCAGAACTCTCCCAGGATTTAATAGACCATTCGACATTGGAAAGATACAGATATTTTCATTGAGCCCAGTACGCCTTTATAGCTCCTGTATTTGGACATTTCCTGCCAAATAAGTCTTACTTCATTTTTTAGCCTGAAAAATACAAACTTCAAAACACAACTGTTACAAAACTATCAATAACATCTGTTTATATATATTTTTTGATGTTCCACACTTCATTAGACATCTCAGGAACTTTTGATATCTCGAACATTTCAGAATTTTTCATTACTTCTTCTTTTTCGTCAATGAAACTATATGAAATAAATGTTACGGAATAGTCGTAAAAATATTTATCCTTTTTTTCTTCTCGTCCATGGTATGGAATTTGCCGTAGCCTTTTACTAAGGTTCCTTCCTTATCTTTATCACGTGGCTATATCACAGGAATGGTTTAGATCCCATAATAGAATTTTGTCTGAGGCAATCCAACTCTACTGTTTTTATTTGACTTTTATGGTTTTTGTCATTTGCCAGCATTTAACTCCATTTGTTAAAATAGGTTCCACTACAGATTTTGAAATTATCATCTTTGTTTTTAATTTTAATTTCAGAGATTATTCTATCGAGTTTAGTAATTGCACTGATTTTCAACCTCTGCATTTTATTGTTAATAACTTCTTTAACGTTCGTTCTTCCGCAGTAGGTTAGATACATATTTACATTTTTCGCAGTTGTTAATTTATGTGACGAATGTATCAGGCTTTTCTCATTTTTTGGTAACAGTCCAGTTAGGAGTTGTATAGAGTTGACTGTTTAAGTTAGACCTTAAATTTTGTATTCATGAGCTTGTTTGTCACTATAGTTTAATTATTCTTCAGCTGAAACAGTTGTTGAACAATTGACATTACTGATTGATTCCGCTTTTTTAATCTGTAAAACTGAATATCTTATAGCTATGAAGAAAATAGATAAAAGTAAAATTTTCATAAAAAAGTTGATTGTGCAACTAGAAATAAAAAGTCCAAGAGGTAAGAATAAAAATTCCCACATAAAAAGTTGTAAAGATTTTTGGAAATTTGTTAATGGAAAATTGAAATAGCGTTTAAAAAATTTATGAAAGTTAAGTATGTAAAACTTGAAGATATTTGCAAAACACAATATATGTTTTGCATAAAAATTTTGTTATCTAGTTTTGTCCGGAAAATTGCACCATTTCACAAAATTCTTCTGCGAGAAAAACTTTCAGTTATAGAAATCACTGATTTTTTTCGTACAGAAGAGTAAAGCAGCTTTCAAACTACAAAATCGGTTAACTAAATAAGCTTCGAGAATATTTTAAAAGAAATATAAAAGTTTATTTTTTGTCTGAATTTTAATTTGTTTATAAATTGACACGAAAGGTGTCGAAAAGTTCATTCCTTATTTTTACTAAACATTTTGAGTTTTTGTATATATTTTATATACATTTTATATATTTTTTGCATATGTTTACCTTTACCAGTACTTTAAAATGCTGTTTTAAGGGCGTTGTATTATATGCCTTTTCCAAATCTTCTAACACTATATGGTTGGATAAATTTCTAGTTTTTCATTTTTCTATCACCTGTTGCATTAAAGCTATTTTATCTATTTAAGAAAATCCCACACGAAAATTAGTTTGGGATTTAATGTTTTTATTACGAATTTTATTACTCGATAGTATGACCTCATCAAAAAAATTCTTCCGTAGTTAATGCGTTATTATCTTTATTTTTTTTGTCTTTTTTGTCTTTTCCGTAAGATTACGGTCTATTCTCAATGGTGTTTCATTGTATTCTGTCTATTTTTTCATATCTCTTAGATTGTGATTATATGCCTGTTTTTCGTCTTTGATATTTCTTATTAACTTCCATTCCTCTGATATCTTCGGTTAACCCATGTACATATCTACTTTTTTGCACTTTATTTACCAGATTTTATTTATATTTCTCTTTACCCTATTCTTGACTTCTTTTGTCCCAGTACACATGATTTGCAATCTTATAGATCTCCTTTTTGAGCCACATTTGGCCTGCATTATTATTTTTTGTATAAACCAGTTTTATTGTCTCTTATAGCCAGTATTACGGATTATTTTTTTGTATCTTTCTGTCGTTGCCTATCCATGAATGAATGTTTTTATTTTTTGGTATAGTTTGGTTTTACCGCATGTCTTTGTAAGTCTTTTATAAATAAAACACCTCATTTTTGCTTAAACATTTCGGCAATCCTGGTCATTTTTAATAAGCACTTTAATTTTTAAAAAATTACTTTTTATTTATGTCTGTATTGTTTGCTAGTTTGTGATGGAATGTAAAAGTGTTATTTTAGCCTAAAGACACATATCTGACACTTAAAATTACGACTGATTTAGGTCGTATTTAAAATATCTGCCAATGATCAATTTACGAACAACCCAATTTACTAAGTTGTGATATATATTGGAGACTTCTTTTATGTCTATCTTATTATTGATACAATTTTGATTATTTTTATGTAAATCATCTGATATTCCAAGATTCCTAAAGAGAATTTACGAAGCATTTCCAGCGAACTCCATTTCTGGCTAAAACTTTAATTTCAAGCCCAGATTTTCTTATTTCCCTTCATCGAGTACAATCCTTTTCCAAGAATTTTTATTGTCTGAATACTTTTTGTCGGCCTTGAGGATTCTCTTTCAGTGGTGTTCTAACAATGTCATCCGGGGGTCAACGGAAAGTATGGCATATTCATCACAACAATGTAGTTTTGAACCAAAATATAGACCAAATAAATGGTATACATGAAAAGAGGTATACATGAAAAATATGCTGAATATAATAACAATACCCTTAATCTAACTTTGAAAGATATTATAAAAAAACTAGATATAAATAGCTGTATTAATACAAGATCCTCTCAAATATGCCCATATGCGCATGATGTTACCATCATAAGCCGCAATAGAAGGGTATTAACCGAAAACGCTTTAGTTTTAAAACGGGCTATATATTTATATCGGTCTTATTATTGATACAATTTTGATCTTTTGGTATGTGAATCATTTGATGTTTCAAAATTCCTAAGGAGAACATAGGCTTTTACGAAGTGTCCCAGCGAAATCTATTTATGGTTCATATTTTGATTTCAAGCCAGGATTTTTCCATTTTTTCTTCGTCCAGTACTGTCCTTTTTCAAATATTTTATGCCTACATACTTTCCGTCGGCCTTGGGGATTATAATCCAGCGATTTCCAAATTCTATTGAGTCAAAATATATGGAGGATTTTTCATAACGCTCTATTGATGGAAACTTATACATTGATGAAACAAATACTTAATTTAATTGGTGTACTGTGGGTGCTGATATCTTTCACGTTTTACAGCCATATAGTAATACAGTTCTTACATTTCTGTTGAATATTTTTAATATTTTTGGTTTAAATTGGATAAATCTCGGATTTTCATATATTATTAAGCATATTGTAGGCATTACAAGCAATTAATTTTTTGCTGCATATTATGTTATAGCCAATTATGCTGCCCAGATATACAATTTCTACAACTTTCTCAATTGTCTGGATGTTGATCACAATAGGTTAATTGTTTCTGAAATGGCATTTCTTTGGGTTTGTAGATAGTTATTTCTAGGCTAGCCTTCTTTGATTATACTTGTAATTTGTATATATATATAAATATATATATATATATATATATATATATATATATATATATATATATATATATATATATATATATTGGTCATTCAATAAGTCTTCTTGACCATTTAGGGAACTATCTTAGTTTAAATATTATGACAGACATGTATTATACTGAGTATAACAGGTCAAGCAATTCTTATGATGTTCAGCGCTGTTTTGCGTCTAGGGCAGACAGTGTGAAATTGACTACTGGGTATGCAAATGTGAACCACTGGCCACTGCATGTGAAATCAGTTTCCAGTAGCGATAAAAAATCTATGAAAGGACTACACAACATCCACATAGTCATTTGGAACATAAGAGATTTACTTCTAACAGGTAAGTTAGTGATAATCAGTAAACAGCTAATATTATGTAATATAAGGGTGACAGGTTTAGCTAAGACGCACTGGCATGGACTAGGATAATTTTATCCCGAAAAGTTGCTCGATCTATTATTTAAGTCAAGAAAATCATAGACACAACAGAGTTGCAGTTATCCGATACCCATACTCATACCATATTCTACGTCTATAGCACACGAAGCACAGCATTCCTCCCCTAACTTGTCTATTATTATTGCGTGAAGCCGATTTCAAAAATTTAATGTAACACAAAATCGGACAAAATCTACATAAACCAATTTAAATTATTTTCGCCTGTTAAAAATTTATAAAATCAGTAAAATATTTTTTCTGAAAGTCTTAAAAGGTATTATCAAACGATATCAAATTTTGATTTTTTATGCCTATGTATATTAAAGTTATTGGCAAATTCTACCTTAAAGTACTAATATTACCATCTTCTGCTCAAAAATGGCACATTTTCAACAATTTTTTTGTATCAGATTTATTGTATATGGCGATCAAACTTTTTTTATATTATAAAACTTTTGAAAATTAAATTTTTTTTCCATTGTTCCTGTATTTCAAAGATGGGGCCAAAAATTTTTCATAAAAAAATAACTGCTTCGTTTCGAACAGTTAATCTCTGAAACTGAAAATCTGAAATATAAAATTCAAACAGGGTTCAAAAAAGAAAAGTGTTCTTACTTGATAGTTACGTGATAGTTACCAGAAAAACTGAAAAAGTATTGTTCAAAAACTGAAAAGTTTTTCGACTTTTTTCAGTCACAGATATTTTATTATTATTAGTTTGGGTCAAATTGTGGTAAAATATCATAGAGAAAACCAAAATAAATTAAATGCATAAAGGTTTATTAAAATCGACCAACTAGATCCCGAGATTAAAGTTTTAAGAAAACTTACGTTTTTATAACTGACAAACAGTTAATTTCCGGATCTAGTTTTTTATATAATAGTTTACCACAATTTGACAAAAAAAAATTATAAAATTTTTGTGACCGAAAAAATTCGAGAAAAGTCCAAGTATTTTAAGTGTCCTCCATTTTAATTATTTTTAAGTATTTTTAATTGTTCGGTAAACTATCACGTAAACAAACTTTTCTTTAAATTATTTTTGAATTTTATATTTTGTTGACTCAGAGATTAACTGTCCGCCATGGAGCAGTAATTATTTGATGAAACATTTTTTGTCATCATCTTTAAAATACAGAAACAATGAAAAAAGAAATAGAAGATTACCATAAATACCACAACAGATAACATACCAAAAAATTGTTAAAAATGTGTCATATTTAGCATTCTAGACGGTGGTATGAAGGTGATAGTCTAGATGATGATAGTCGCTTAAAGAAAGGCGATAAGCAACGTGAATAGGTTCTTCTTAATTTTCTTTTTATATGCTCAGTACTTATGCATTCGTTCTGCAAAACGAAATTTTTATTTCTCTGCCGATTTTGGTATCACTTCTGCTTAGTTTGCTCTGGTATTATATCCCATTTATCTACTTTGTCTTTAAATATGGTTTTGTCTGTGGTGTCCGTTTCACATATTTGCGCTTTTGAGTTTTTTTTTTCGAATTTCAGTTATTTTGTGTGTTGTTCTTTTGGGTGGAGTTTATGTTCTCCAGTATTTTTTGTTAGCCCATTTCCTGGTAATCTTTTTAGACTAAGCCCATTACTTATTATTTTTTAATAATTTGTTAGTGACATGGTTGTTAACAAATTTTTTTTTTGCATAAAAGCATAAGCTAGTTTTTTTGAGCTACTTCCTATAATGATCTCTTTTTTAATATGTATGTTGTGATTTTAATTGTAATTCAAAGATTAAAATATAATGTGTGTTGGTTTTCGGTATACTTTGGTTGTATATACTGTACCTTACTTTGAGAACGATACACTTAGACATGGTAGAGTAATGATTGTAGTTATTTTTGTTACCAGGGAAACTTTTATGGATTCTTCTTTGTAGTTGGTGTTCACCAGGAATCTCCCTAATGCTTCTAATCCATACGACCATATTGAAAACACAGTATCTACATAATGATAACATATTGTGGGTTTAAATCGATTAATAATATTTGCTCCAAATTCTTCAATACAGATATCCGCTATTAATGGGGTTAAATAAAAATTCATTACTAGCCCTAGTTTTGTTTGTAAAAATTAATAATTAACTTCAAACAATTATTTTCACTATTATTCCCATTACAGCTGATATATTCAATTTTCGTTTGCTTGTCAGCATATCGTCCTTATTTAGTTTTTTTCGCGTTATGTGTAAAGTTACCATACCACAGTCTAGTACCATAGCTGTAAATACATTGATTATGTCAAATCTAACCAAACTATTGTTAGAAATAAAGTCCGTTTCTGATAATTTTTGCAGAAGGTTTTGTGTATGTTTTACAAATATGTTGGTATTGCGTATCAATGGTTGTTTTACGTTTGACAAAATCTTGCAGCAAGAGTTTGCTGCAAGAAAGACCCATACTACTACAAATTGGTCTAAGTGGTATATTGGTTTTATGTATTTTTATACTCCATAAACACGAGCTATCCCACTATAACAAAAAATGTAATTTGAATTCGAAATATATTAAATTTTATTCTGTATTTTAAATAATCAAAATAATTTAATAAAAAGTGTATACATAACCTTACCAAGAACTTATATAGGATCTTTATTTATCTGAAAATTTCTGATCGTGCAAGTTTCTTTGACTCATTGTCTTCTTGTTGTTAGTTCCCTAGGTTGTTTTGGGTCTTATACAATTCCATCCCTCGATTTTTTCCAATTCTACTTTGATTTTGAAAATCGAGACTGATTTATTCGGACTACATGTCCATACAAATTGCAGATATCATAATCAAGAATACACTCATTGCAATCAAAAAGCCATTTCTGAAATATCTACTGCAATGACTATTTTATCAAAAATAACATAAAAATTATTTAAAAAACTCGACTTCAAAAATATATAGAAAAACGATAGAAACAGGCATCAATTACATTCATTTCTACATACTATTAAGGCTTCAAGAAACTTATGGTGTGACACAAACTGACCGTAAGTTATTCGTCAAAATAACTCGTTTGCGTATAAGGTACATCAGACCAATTCATAGTTACCTCTAAATCAAATCACCCTTTTCATGACTGTTGTAACTGTGATATGTCCATAGCCCATATTTTAATAGATTGTCCCAAATATATTAATGGATTACTCAGATACTCTATACCTGATAACATAAAAACGTTTTCGAATCTAATTATTGTAATTTAACAAAAATATATTTAATTACCTAAAGTACATTTTTTTTCTGAACAAATTGTAAATAAGGTTTATGTTTTTTATAAATCATAATAATAAATTACAGAAAAGTTTATTTTAGTTTCTAAAAGACACAAAATCATTCAATTTTAATTTACACCCGAGCCTCTGCCCATATCATTTGGCCCACCTACGGAATTTGTAGTTTAGTCGATTACTATAAACAAATGATACTCTGCAAGTTCCCATATCAATTAATATAATATTCTTATTATTATTTATCAGAAATATTACCCTTATGGTTTTTAATTTATTTTCAACAATTTAAAAAGTTCACAGTTCACACAACAACCCTGGCTATGCATTCACTTATGTCAACATACGTTGATTTTTTTATAATTACGTTAAATACAGAGGTAGCTATGGAAAATTACATTAAAACAATAATATTGTCAATAAACAATGTGTTCTGAGAAAGGTCAGATGGAAGATGGTCTGTAGGGCGGCCTAGAAAAAGGTGGAAAGATGCAGTCAGAGAAGATCTAGAGAAGATTCACGAAGAGTTGTAGCGCCATTGATGATGATATTGTCAGTTAATGTCAAATAAATTTTGTAGTATTGTAAAGTTTTTCGCAGTTTGTGGATTGTAAAATGGGTCAACGTAAAGTTATTGATGAGAAAATTTGTTCAGTCATTATTAGATTATTTAATTCTGGAAAATACAAGTCCGAAATCGCTAATATGTTGAAATTGTCACGGTATAGTGTAAGAATTATAACCAGAAGATAGGATATTCAAAACTATAGGTTCGGTCGTGACAAAACCTAGAAATGTAAGAAAAAGTAAAATAACCGAAGCAGATCGAAGGGCATTACGACGCATTATAGTGAAAAATCGACAAGTAAATTATATGAAGTTAAGCGTTTAATGGAGTGACGTTATTGGAAGACACGTTTCTAGATCAACATGTCATCAAGGGGCCCACAAATTAGGATTTAGTACTTACAACGTAGGTTTTATAGTTGAAAAAATTGGATTGTAAACACAGACAAATATTTAAATATTTTAGAAGAACCCCTTTTACCGATTATGGAACACCATTTAACATCAGCGGAAGATTTTCTCTTTCAATAGGGCAGCGCAAGTTGTCATGCCTTAAAAAGAGTTTAAAATGGATTGAAGCCCATGGAATACCACTTCTGGAATGTGTTTCTAAAAGTCCCGACTTGTCCCCGATAGAGACTTTGTGGCGCGAAATGAAAAAAGATTTGACAAAATATCCTGCCAGGTCCGTCAAATAATTAAAGCAAAAATTGCAAGAAATTTGGGATTCGTTTACATTAGAATTTTGTAAAAAATATACCTCGAAGAAATGTGGATGACATTAAAAATAAAGGAGATGTAACTCAACGGTAAACTTTCACATTTTTTTGTTATTATTACATATTCTTTGCGTTTTTTTTTAATTTATTTTTATTCTGTTTAGTTAATAGGTTTAATTGCGTTATAAAATTCTTTCTATAATTAGAAAATTCAAAAATGTTGTTCGATGCATTAGAACTTCTAAAATTTACGCTGCGCTTTTATTTTTGTTCTCTAAAATTTAATTTTCTTATCAACCTAACGTTGGGCCAACTAATATGGAAAGGGGCACGTATTGCATAACATAGCTACTAATTTGATATATTATAATTTACTTTTATTAAATATAACCTGACTATAGACTCATTTTGAAATTGACTTGCTTATATCCTCCCGATAATGTATTTATCTCGCTCATGTAGTTGATCAGGTTTAAAAAATAAAAGAAGAAGTAATAATATAGAAGTACATTGGAAAATAAAATCTAAAAATGCATCCATAAATGACTAATTTTAAAATTATATACAATTACAGTTTATAATGAAATATTTAATAATACTGTGATCCAATATTTTAAGTATATAATAATAAATATGTACACAATAAAAGGTAACACGTAGTCACGATTGAGATCAGTAAATAGCCTATGATTTTATTTTTTAATCAAGATACTCCATATACTTTATTGGCGAAAAACTCATTTTTGACGAAAATAATGTACTTCATATTCGCATTAATAGACTTATAAAAGTATCCACAAAAAATCATTAAATTTATTCCCCAATTAAAAAGAGATTTCCAACATCTGGCAACGCTTACAACAAGGTGTTATGCTATGGAATCCTGCCGAACACGCGGATCAGTTGTTGCTGGCGTTACTCCGGTTGCGGTGATATCGAAAATGCTCTATACGATGGAGCTACTGCTTACGTAGAAAGTCGCGCGAAACTAACTTTTAAACAGTGAGGTGTAGGTCTGGGCGACTAGCCGGATTGCTTCAAATAACTATGGAATGGATAACATGCATCGATAAAAGGTAAATTTTGAATGAAAAAGAAGTTTAAAATAACAATTTATTATTAAAAACGCCTAGTAGCTTGGTGGAACATGGCGATTAATATATTTAAAAGAAATATTAACGTATTTATAGAGTCTCATATTTATTATAAATTCTATAAAACTCAGGTATAATCAATAGTTTGTTTATGGTAAGTAATATTCGTTTAAAAGATACTAGACGTTACTCAACACATAATCCAATCTTCTTCTTCTTAGAGTGCCGTCTCCCTACGGGGGTTGGCAATCATAATGGCTATTTTTATTTTTAACCTGCTGCTCTAAACAAATCAATCGATGTGCATTGATAACAATCGCGTAGATTCTTTAACCATGAGTTCTGCCTTCGGCCAACAGATCTTCTTCTTTGAATGTTTCCCTTTATCATGAGTCTCAAAATTTCATATTTTGGTCCCCTCATCACGTGGCCTAGGTATTCCAGTTTTCTGGTTTGTATAGTGGTGATTAGTTCTGGTTCGTTACCAACCCTCCCCAGTACTTCTTTATTTGTAATTCTATCAGTCCATGATATACTCTGAGGTATAACCAGAGTTCGAAAGCCTCGATCTTTTTTGAATTTTTTTAAGTCCTTTTCTCAGCTCAATATAATAATATAGAAAATATATAACAGCGAATGGTACGTAGTCTGATCTCCAAATTTAGATTTTTGCACGTTAGGAGTGGCTTCATTCGTATAAATGCTGATCTGGCAATATCTTCAGGCAAGAGTAAATTCCGCACAGATATACATTTTTTTTAATTTTGGAGAGGGTTCTTAAAATATTAGGCGCATTCACCAAAATGTTGAAAATGTATTAATATTTTCAAATTTTGGAAACTCATTTTTTACTTTTAAGAATATGTATTTGTATTTTATAAGTATGTAACAGATATGGCAAATATGTTACTATATATGATTTTTTTAAATTATTGAAATTCTGAAATACATACTAGATATCTTCTAGATATCTGGCATGACATTTATCGGTAATCAGTCAGTAAATATCATGGAAATTATAAAATGTAATGGTGCTTAATAAAGATGCTTAATATCTTTTAATCTAGGTTAAATTGTAATTACTTTAGTATCTATGAGACTGCTATTTTAGAATACGAGAAAAATGATCGGTATCTTTTTAATTATATTATCAGTAGTAATATCCCTAGGACATTGATAACAGACGAGATAATTTCATGACAATCGAAAGCTCGTAAGGCTGAGTGCTGTTACCAAGCAACAAGCTTGAGAAATTTGTCATGAAATTATGAGGCATTCATCAATGTCCGAGGGATATTCGGCGGATAATTTTTCGAAAAAAAAAAAATAACTCAACATAGCGAAACATTTATTTATTAAAAGTACAGTTAGTCAAAGTACAATTATTAAAATTTAAGTTAACATTAGATTCGTTGCTGTTCTCTACTATAGAAGATCTATTACCACACATAATATTTATAATCTTGTTGTGGTGTTCTTGATCGAGATTCAAGTATGGTTTTATAGAATTCTGATTGCCATGACCAGTAATTTTTAGCAATTGTTGTTCTTCTACACCACTTCTTGCTAATTCGCTAACAGCAGTTGATCTATTCGAGTGATTTGTTATTATTCGAAACGTGACATTTTGAAATTTATTTGGATGAAGTTGTCAAACTCGATAGTGTTGTCATAGGGATTGAAAATTGCACTAAATGCAATTATCAGTCTAATGTTCACATGATTGGGTGAAATTGTTCCACATGACACAAAATGACGAAATTTGAATGGTTGTTAGAACAGTCAAAAAATTATCATTGCAATAGCTTTCACTAATATATTATCTTTTCTCATGCTTTTCGGATGTATTTTGATAATAATTACATGAAAATTATAGAATAAGTTATGTTACAGCCTAATTTTAAAAATAACACCTTTGCCATTTTTAAAATATATTCTGATAATTGATAGATATTTCCAAGTAGCTATTTGCTTTGTTGTAATAAATAGAACCAAAAGAAAACCACGAAGTTGTTGCTGTATTATTCACAGTAGGTTATAGTTAAAGCATATTCGTTTCTACATCGTATCTTACGTGTCTAATCCATTATTTTTCTTAATAAAAAGGATCTTCGATTTTTTTCCTATTAGCTGCAACTATACCACTCTACTCACGAAATTCTTCGCCTTCCTATGGATCTTTTACCCTTTATTTTACCGTGCATTTCTATTTTGTCTTAATATTTAAAATTATTTTTCAAACTCGACAAAAACATCTAGTGGAAATCATTATTTAGAAAAGTTTGATCCAGTCATTATTGACAATAATTTGCTTACTTAAAGACTATAAGTATTATAAAGATATTTATAATTAAGTAACTACTGTATTATTATTTCTGTAAATAATATTGGTTTTAACTAATCGTATTTTCGGTTTGGAATGTGTCGTTTTTGTATAACCTATATGTGGGTCTATCTTAACAATGGCATAATATCGTAGATGGCTTTAGAAGTAGAGTAAATATTTGAGTATAATGTATAATTTTGTCTTTAGGTATATGAGTTTTTGACTTACTGTGACCAACGTTCACTACCTTTTTGAAGAAACTACCTACAAAGGCAATAAAACATTGAGATAGATTAACATATGGATCGTGCAAAAAAACAGTCCAAATCCGAAATATAGAAAGCACAGTTAGTGAAAGTACAATTATTAAAATTTAAGTTAACATTAGATTCGTTGCTGTTCTCTACTATAGAAGATCTATTACCACGCATAATATTTATAATCTTGTTGTGGTGTTCTTGATCGAGATTCAAGTATGGTTTTAATAAATTCTGATTGCCATGACCAGTAATTTTTAGCAATTGTTGTTCTTCTATACCACTTTTTGCTAATTCGCTAACAGCAGTTGATCTATTCGAGTGATTTGTTATTATTCAAAACGTGACATTTTGAAATTTATTTGGATGAAGTTGTCAAACTCGATCGTGTTGTGATAGGGATTGAAAATTGCACTGAATGCATTTATCAGTCTAATGTTGACATGATTGGGTGAAATTGTTCCACATGACACAAAAAGACGAAATTTGAACGGTTGTTAGAACAGTCGAAAAATTATCAGTAGTAATATCCCTAGGACATTGATAACAGACGAGATAATTTCATAACAATCGAAAGCTCGTTCCTCAGCCTTCGGCTTCGTGCTGTTACCAAGCAACGAGCTTGAGAAATTTGTAATAGAATTATGAGGCATTCATCAATGTCCGAGGGATATTCGGCGGATAATTTTTCGAAAAAAAAAAATCATAACTCAACATAACGAAACATTTATTTATTAAAAGTACAGTTAGTGAAAGTACAATTATTAAAATTTAAGTTAACATTAGATTAGACATTTTGAAATTTATTTGGATGAAGTTGTCAAACTCGATCGTGTTGTCATAGGGATTGAAAATTGCACTGAATGCAATTATCAGTCTAATGTTGACATGATTGGGTGAAATTGTTCTACATGACACAAAATGACGAAATTTGAATGGTTGTTAGAACAGTCGAAAAATTATCATTGCAATAGCTTTCGCTAATATATTATCTTTTCTCACGCTTTTCGGATGTATTTTGATAATAATTACATGAAAATTATAGAATAAGTTATGTTACAGCCTAATTTTAAAAATAATACCTTTGCCATTTTTAAAATATATTATAGTTAAGACATATTCGTTTCTATATTGTATCTTACGTGTCTAATCCATTATTTTTCTTAATAAAAAGGATCTTCGACTCTTTTCCTATTAGGTGCAACTATACCACTCTACTCACTAAATACTTCGCCTTCCTATGGATCTTTTACCCTTGATTTTACCTTGCATTTCTATTTTGTCTTGATATTTAGAATTATTTTTCAAACTCGACAAAAACATCTAGTGGAAATCATTATTTAGAAAAGTTTGATCAAGTCATTATTGACAATAATTTACTGCTTTGTGATAAAGACTATAAATATTATAAAGACATTTATAATTAAGTAACTACTGTATTAATATTTCTGTAAATAATATTGGTTTCAACTAATCGTATTTTGGGTTTGGAATGTGTCGTTTTTGTATAACCTATATGTGGGTCTATCTTAACAATTGCATAATATCGTAGATAGCTTTAGATGTAGAGTAAATATTTGAGTATTTGAATTATTGTGTGTGAGGCCTCTATAATTTTGTCTCTAGGTATATGAGTTTTTGACTTACTGTGACCAACGTTCACTACCTTTTTGAAAAAGCTACCTACAAAGGCAATAAAACATTGAGATAGATTAACATATGGATCGTGCAACAAAAACAGTCCAAATCCGGAAGATTTTAAGTTCTGACTGTAACCGTGGAAGCCCCGATTTGATTTAACATTTGTTTTACTGTACATAAACGGTGGTGTAGAATAGGTAGGACAGCCCTCACCTGTTTTAACATAGTTTTTGCAGATAACGATATTTATAGCTCATTAAGGTACTTAAGAAAAAGTTTTTGCATATTACTGTAGACCTTCATTGAATACTCAAAACGATTAAGTTTATATTGGTCATATATTATTTATATAATTTATCGAGTTGACTTTTATTTGCGACTGCAGTTTACTCCCAATCCAGTTCGGGGGAAGTCAATTATCAAAATATAGATTGTTCATATAAAAAACAATGAAATTAAACTTCTAAGGAACCATGTCAACATTGTCAGCAATAAAATAATTACAAGCAATAATATTTAAACATGGATTAACCTTTTAACAGTCGATTAATTTACCTAGCAGCTTGATAATTTACAAAAGCACTTGTTACTACAATATTGAAGCTTAAAAGGGAATCAATTTTAACCAGTACTGTTAATAATGTTAAATGCTAAAATATATTGTAATATCAACCAAATTAACTGTTTAGTGTAATTTTTTCTTTTCAAAATATATAACTAAATTATAATACAAGCATTGAATATAAAAAAAGGAATTTATGAATATAAACAGTAAATTATTTTAGTTAATTAAGAGTACCTTATCCCTTAAACCTATTTAAACTGATGAAAAAAAACAGTTTAATAAATAAAACTCAAAAACATATATCAAAGAGCTTAAAAATAATTTTGTAGGATCTTCTACAATTTAAACTAAATAAATTCAAATAAACACTACTGCACTTACATAAAAAATATTTAACAAAGGTGAATTATTGATTCTGTTATTGTTAAAATCATTCAAATAGGTTCTTAGATTTTAATGAAAGGTTATTGACAGTGATGAATTATTGAATCTGATTAATCTGTGTAGATAAGATGACTGTGTTTTCACACCTATTAATTTTTAAAACTCTTAGACACTTAGTTTTTGTCAAATTAGTTTTATTGTGTAACATTTCGAAGTTGAATAATATTATGCTTTTACCTGCAAAATAAATGTCTTTTGTACGTTATGGATTTTATTACACTTGAATTAAAACATTTTTCAATGCACCTCATCAATTTTATGACGTCAATATTCAATTGACGCCAATACTCAATAGGGTGCCAAAAGAAATTAAGATATATTTCTCGATTTTATAACGTTCTTCAGGAAAGCGCTATTGTCAAATACATTATATCTATAAAATTACCAAAAACTATTATTAGACCAGATGCTCTCTGCATTTTTTTGAGTCTGTTATAAAAGAAAAATAATTTTTGATGTTAGAAATCTGTCATAACTTGTAAAAAGTTTATTTAAGGTTATGTTTTTAGGACTTCATTTGACTATTTTTAATTTGATACGTAAACGAAATAGTTTTTCTATCTAATTCTGCTTCTTTAAGTTCCATCTTCTATTATGGCTATGCGGACCCTGTTGACTGCCGCTCTAAATGGTTCTGCATTGCTGCATTCAAACCTATCCCTCAAGCTCTTTAGCCATGATCTTCTTCGTCTTCCCACATTTCGCTTTCCTCGAATTGTGCATTCCATATTAAGCTGAAATAATGAGTATCTTTGATCTCATAGTACATAGACCCATAACATGGTCTATGTACTTAAATTTTCTTTTTTATAGTCAATATTATTTCAGCTTCATTTCCTAGTCTTCTAGTAACTTCTGCGTTTGACTACACGTTATTGGTAGGATTCTTCTAGGACTTATTTAGATGCACTTATTTTAATGTTCATGCTTTCAAGCCATAAAGGAGAGTAGTGAATTCGTAACACCGATGCATTCTTAGGCGTAGTCCTAACCTTATATCCCGACAACAAAAAAACTTTTTAAGTTTAACAAATTATGCACGTGCTATTTTTTCAGTACGTGTTTTAATTTCTTTGGTTTTTTCTACATTCATTATTATCCATGTTTCTAAGTATTTGTAGGTACCCACAATCTCAATTACAGTATCCTTAACAATCAATTAAATGGTTGCATGTGCTGATTTAGTCATGATGATGCATTTAGTTTTTTTCAAATTCATTCTTAGTCCTTATTCATGACAGCATTCATTAAGTCGTTGCATTACGTTCTGTGAATCATTGTTGTTATTTGTCATTATTACTGTATCGTCTGCAAAACGCAAGTTATTCAAAATTTCTTCATTGATAGATATACCTTAACATATAGATATACCTTAATAATCTTTTTTTTTGATGAGGGTGGGCAAAGGTACTCTACGTGTATTGGATTTAGAGCAGGAAAACTTTCGAGCCCATTTCCTCCTTTGTAGAGGAGGTCCTGCAAACGGATGCCTTTCTGTTGTTTTGCCTACCAACTAAAACCACCCATTTTTTGTCAAGACACCACCGTACGTGTTTAGTTAGCGAACGAAACTTAGGGGTTCCTTGCGCTGCCTGAATTGATAATGAAGATTTGTTGCCGATTCCTAGCTAGGCGCGGTAAGGAACCAGAAGAGAATGTATGTAAAATAGTGACATGGCCTTGCCGATGGTATTACCTAAGAGCGGTAAGAAACCAGGGGGAAAGTATATGGAATGTATAGGTATACAACATATATACATACATACATACATACATACATACCTACATACAGACAAATACATATATACACACATATACACATATCTATATATTCATACATAATATATAATAATAACCAGTTTTGAATGGAGGTAGATTGCCCCAGGCCACTTTCATCCTGTCTCAGTTTCTTTCTTTATCGTGGACTTTCTCTTATAATTTTTGTTATTTGGTCTATAAGAAATTCAAAGTTCTCTCTGCTTTCCATAGCGATACGTATCAAGTTGTCAAAGAATATCTCTTCTAGCTTTGTTCCCATTATATGTTGTTCCGACGCAAACACCTTGCACCTGAAGATACAATACTCCGCATCGTCTTCTACGTTACATACTACACAATTTTCATTACTGGTTTTTCGTATACGATACGTGTAAGAC
Organism: Diabrotica balteata; assembly: GCA_918026665.1. Classification (NCBI taxonomy): domain Eukaryota; kingdom Metazoa; phylum Arthropoda; class Insecta; order Coleoptera; family Chrysomelidae; genus Diabrotica; species Diabrotica balteata. The sequence continues at coordinate 60,903,577 of OU898278.1, forward strand.
CTGAAAGATCCATGTCCAGTCAGGAATTGCATAAAATAAAAATTTACTCTCTTGAATTTACTCTCTTGAATTTGTATCACTCTATCACATTTAGTATTAATTTTTTAGTCCATTGTGCCTTGTCTATCTGTGCCTCCTATTCTGCTTGCCATTCTGTTGGTGATTGTCCTCTAATGGCAGCTCTGATCTGAGATAGGTGGCTATCTCGAGAGTTGTAGAGCGTCTGCCGTTCTTTCGCTAGGGGGTGAATAGAGAGCTTGACCGCTGTTACCTCTAGGACCATCGTTGAAGTAGTCCTGTACGCACTTGTAACCTTTAATAGGGGCTTTCGCTGGGCTCTGGTTATCATGTCTCCGTACTTTTTGCTATTTAGTACATCTGCCCAAATGGGGGTTCTATATAGGAGGGTCGACTGTGCCACTTGCAGGTACATTCTTCGTTTTTGGCTTCTTGGACCTTCTATATTCGGCATGATTCTTTGTAGGGCTGCCGTTCTTTCTTCTGCCCTCTGTATTACATTTGTCAGGTGTTTTGTGAACCTTAGGCCTGTGTCTATGTATATGCCTAGGTATTTTGCAAAAAAAACAAAGATTGAATGCAAACCTGTACATTCAAAATAACGAACTCGAATGGGTGCACAAATATAAATATTTGGGAACAAGTGTTAATAACAACAATGGCATCACAGAAGAAATAAAAACTAGAATTGGAAAGGTACGAGCTGCTTTTTTTAATATGAAGGACATTCTGGGAAGTCATGGCATTAACTTAAATCTCAAAATAAGATGGTTAGATGCTACATCTTTTCGATACTGCTATACGGAGTAGAGATTTGGACTTTAAGCAAGAGCAATACTGATAAACTAGAGGCCTTCGAAATGTGGATATATAGAAGAATTTTGAAAATAGCTTAGACAGACAAAATAACAAATAGTGTAGTTCTTCGAAGAATGAACAAAGAACGGGAGATGTTGATCACCATCAAGAGAAGAAAGTTGGAATATCTTGGTCATGTGATGACAGGGAAAAACGAAGCTTGGGGAGACGACGTATATCTTGGCTGCGCAATTTAAGAGAATGGTTCCAGTGCACATCTAATTAATTATTTAGAGCAACAGCTTCAAAGATACGAATAGCAATAATGATTGCCAAATTCCTCAGCGAAGAGGGTACTTGAAAAAGAAAAAGATATTTTGCACAGTTTGTAGGCATTATAATAGCACTACCAATTTGAAAAGTCATGTCGGGTCTTCGTCGTGGTTCTTTTAGTATGACCACTTTCGTTTTGCTTCCTGCCAGTTCGAAATCGTTTCTAGCCATACAGCTGTTGACTTTTCTACAGCATGTGTTGACTTTTTCTTCGATTTTCCAGACAGTCATGACTAGTATCGCCAGGTCATCTGCGTATGTAATAGCTAGAGTATCTCGACCATAGTCTATTTCTAGCAATCCGTTATATAATATATTCCAGAGTGTCGGACCTAATACGGAACCTACCTTAATAATCTAATTATATGAAATAAATGTTTAAGTTAGTTGTATAAAACGTATAAAACGTATAAAAAAATGCATATAAATTACCCTTTCAGTATTCGCATACGATGCAGCAGGCCGGTTGTAAATGGATTAGCGCATATCTTTGGGAATAGGTGTGTACCAATCTATCCGTCCATATACTTATCTATTTCTTGGGCAGTTAGTACCTGAAACAGTAGGTGGCGTATATTTGGTGCCTGAAGAAAATTGTTGACTTACATGGTTGGGTAGAACCAGGTGCGAGTACTCGTATTATTATATTGTCTAAAAGTTATTAAGTTATATTGGGTAATTTTCTTGTTGGTTTTGCTAGTTTTCTTTAATAACTATTTATGTCGTAAACTTATTGTAGATATGGATTAGGAAAAAGAGCAAACCAGATTATTAAAATTGATGGAGAAAAATATGGTAATGATAATAACGATAAACAAGGTGAAGTTGACAACATTGAGGAAAGTAGTTATACCGAGCAGAAGTTTGATGAAAACCTAGATGATTATTACCCTAACACACACCACCATGATCCATATTTCGTGGAAAAAGACAATTAAACAAAATAATAAAAACTTGTCTACAAGAAATGTCGGAGCACTTAGTGCTAATATTATTCTACAATTACCGGGAGTAAAAAAGAATGTAAAATCTCAAAAAGCTCCACATTCCATTTGGGAATGCATATTTGATCTAGAAATGCTATCGGCTGTAACTAAATCAACAAATATAAAAAGTCAAAATAAGTCATATAAAATAAGTATTCTGAAATAAAGGCGCTCATTGGCATTCCTTACCTTGATGAACTAAGAAAGCTGTATTTAAAAGTGTGAGTGGGTGAACAACCAGATGAACCCTATCAAATAGATGACAGTGCAAAAGCAGTTGCAGAAAAACATTCTAAGCATTTAAATGGCACCAACAGAATTATAACGACAAAGAACTGGTTCACTATTAAAGCTTGCAGATAGCCTAAAATCAAATAATTTATCTTTATTAGGAACCATCCGCAAAAACAAAAACAGCTCCCTTTGGAATTTACTATAAATTCAGGTCGACTCATTGATATCTACTGTTACTATATATACTACTACTATATTTTATATTTTACTAATATCTACTTTGTACTATGAAGATAAAATTGACCCTACATACGAAAACCCAAAAATGATTTTGTCATATAATCAAACAAAAGGGGACGTAGATATGGTAGATAAATTATCTGCCCAATATAATTGTGATCGTGATACTCAACGATGCCTCACAATATAATTGCTAAAAAGCTGACGCTAGGAACATCTACAGGAAGAAGAAGCAGAAGCCGACCGAAAACGAATTAGGTGGTTAAATGGAGTTGAAACCGAATACGGTATACTAGAGATCAGAAAATGGCAACACTTTGCCAGAAACCAAACTGAATGGCGACGAGTGTTATGGCAGGGCAGGATCCACAGATGATGTTGAGCCAAAGATGATGATGGTGAAATGTGGCTACTATAAACGGTTTTGTAATTTTCAATGGTAATAAGCCTTGTTCCTCAACACCACCTAAAGAATTTCTACTGATGCTATCAATGTCCCTTGTGAATTCATAATAAAGAGAGCATCCTATTTCCATCAATATACCGACGACATTTAGGCTGAGGTTGCAAGCAATCTTTGCCTGGAGCTATTTACCGCTGTAATTTTTATGACTGGAAGAAGCACAGAAAAACTAAATAATTGTGTCAATACTGTTTTCATGCAATTACTATTTTTACTATAAGCCACAATTTAACACTTTGGTTACTGATGTTTGCCAGATACTCCAGTTGATGTTTACCAGAAACTGCGTGTACCAAATTTGGTCACATGAAATGATACTGTTTCAAGCTGTGTGTACATTTGGTGAACAGAGTTCTGATGGTTTTAAATGCGTATCTAGGTTCCTACAGTTTACTGCTAAATTCTGGCGAAGCAGTTTGTGACTTAATCAACAGATGGCTGTACTATGACCGATTTTTTAAAATTATGGCGAAGCAGTTTGAGACTCCTTCAGCAGATGGCATATTATGGCCATTTTCTGACTTGCAAAAACTTGTTGTTTGTGCAATATTAGTCTTGTGTGTTTACGGTTCTAAAATTAGTACTTAAAATGTCAAATAAAAAATTAAGTGATGCTGAACTATGTGAAATAGCCGAGAATATGAGTGAAATGGAGTATGAGTTTATTAGTGAAGATGATGATGATGATGCTATGGATATAGATGATCCAAATGATCAAGATTCGTGTTCTTCTTCCTCTAATTTAGAAATTAACAGTGATGGGCAAGAGTTAGAATTCGAATCTGATCTAGAATCTCTCAACAACGATTCTGAACCTGATAATTTTTTAAATAATCCTAATCCTAATGTTATTTGGAATAATCGTGCAGGTAATATATAAATTAGTATTCACTTTTATAGTTTTGAGTTTATAATTTTGTAGGTAATTTGAACATATTTACTTTCACGGAAGATTCAGGATTCTTCCAAAGTTTTTTTGCACAAAGGGAAGGAGATCATCAATTCATTTTTATAAATTATTTATTGACAACGATATCTTATCACTTATTGCCAAGGAAACCAACAGACATGCTGAACAAAAAATAGTATTAGGAATTACAAATGAAACATTAACAAAAACAGCATTATTGGGACAATGGAGAAACACAAATCAATCCGAAATTTTTGTTTTCTTAGGTCTTCTAATATGGATGGGTTTGGATCGTAAACCCACTTTGAAAGATTCTTTTAGCACCAATATGCTGTACAAAAATTAAATTGGAAAATTTGTTCACATGTTCAGGATAAGGTTTGAGCTTCTTTTGTCCAATTTGCACTTCTCAAACAACGAAATTGCCTCAGATGATAGGCTTAAGAAATTCCTTCCCTTGCAAAATTTGTTAATCAAGAAGTTCCAATCAGCATATACTCCTGACAAGAATGTGTGTATAGATGAGACGATGATTTTTTTTAGAGGACGACTGAGCTTTCGCCAATATATACCGGGGAAGCGTCACAAATACGGTGTGAAATTATTTAAACTATGTGGAGTGAAAGGTTACACATACAATTTTAAAATTTATACAGGAAAAGAGCAAACACCTAATGAAAAGCCAATTGGTACAAAAGTGGTTCTACAGCTTATGGAACCACTTTTACATTCAGGTCGCGTTTTGTGCACAGATAATTATTACACTAGCGTGAATTTAGCATACAAACTTCTGAACAAAGATACACATTTAATAGGCACACTGAGAAAACACAGGAAGCACAATCCAAAAGTAGTAAGTGAGGCTAAATTAAAAAGGGGTGAATTAGTCATGAGACAGAGTAACAGTAAAATCATAATTGGAAAATGGAAAGACAAAAGAGATGTCATGTTTCTCACTACGGAGTCTGTGCCTGAAATAGTGGACCTGCCAACAAAAAGGGGTGTCGTGAGAAAGCCTTCCACAATCGTGCAGTATAATAATGTGAAATCATTTATAGACGTCTCTGATCAAAAAGCATCATATTCATCAGCAGTGCGTAGGGGTATGGTATAGGAAAGTTTCAATTGAACTTTTGGTTAACACATCTATTATAAATGCACATACTGCATACGAGGCTATAACAAACAAAAAGATAAGTATCACTAAATTTAGAGAAGAAATCGCCTCAGAAATTTTTCGTAGTCAAAATATTCAGATGAAAAATTTAGATGATCGTCGTGTTAACCAAGAAAGAAATCACAAACTTTCCGAAGTGGAACAGAAAGGTCGTTGTACAAGATGTTATAAAAATAATAGTGCTAGAAATGGACGTAACCTTGCTATAAAAGGAACAAACCGTGTTAAAACATCTTGTCTAGCATGCAGTGATAAGTTTTTGTGTACCAACTGCTTTTTTGACACTCATTACTGTCAAGCAAAAAATGAACATTGTGTCCAAAAATGGTATACATAGTTTCTAAGAAGATAATTATGCATTTATTTCTGCCACAAACTGTGTGTACCATTTTTTGACACGGCCCTTACACATGATTTTTTTTCAAAAAAATACCTAAATGTTGATATTTACATGTTTTTAGTATTAGATATTGTGAATTTTACCAAAATATAGTTTCAGTTTTTGACAAAAAACTTCAAATTTATAGCCAGTAGCCAAAGTGTTAAGTTTAAAATACGTTTAGTTTTGAAGTTTCGATTTTCACTTCGGAAATCGTTATTAAAATACAAAACAATTTTTTCTTAAGAACGATTTTTAAAGTGGAAATCGGAACGTCAAAAATAAACTTATTTTAAACTTTAATTTTGGCTTATTCTAATTAAAAGCAGTAAAAGCATTAATATGCCACAAGAAAATAGCTTCATAACATTATTGTGGAAAATATGTATGTTTACAACATATACATGCTATGTGTTTGAAACGTGTTACTTTGTTAAACATTTGCGTGAATTTATATTAAGTTTTTATGGCGTTTTACAACGAATAGGTTTTTACTTCTTTGTTTTAGCTCTTCGTTAATGAAACATGTCCTTTTTTATTGCATTTAAGCATTAACGTGAAGAGAAACACGTCCCTATAAAGGTTATTTTTTTCTTATCAATAAAATTTATTATAAGTTGTTCGTGTTTCTGTTTAGTTAATATACCTAATTAATAAAGATAGCACAATTAACAAAAAAATATTTAAGTCAGAAACTGAATAAAGCAAATACAGAAGTGGGAACACTTAGGTCCTAAATTTTGCTGCGAATAATGAAAGATAAAAAAAAGGTATAATAATAACTATTCGAAGTGATAAAAAGGTTGAAAATGTGAGTCCATAATACTGGTGCATAGAAGATAGTCAATGCTCACAATCTTAGGTCGTTTTTATTGTAATAAAATTGTAGACTACCGATTTCGAGGCTTACAATATAAGCTCCATTATCAGGGCAGAGTACAAAGGTCTTAGTTTTAATAAAAACCAAAAGATATCAAACACAAGGAGGCTCCCATATGATATGGTATAACACTATAGTTTACCACTACTAGGAAGAAATCCATTTACAGGAATAAGCCATTTGTAAAAAGTAATGTATTGTATTCTCTTATAAAATTTTAAATTTAATGAGATTATTTTTCAAATAGTAGTTGCCCTTGTCAAATTGTTATTATAGAAGAACTTTTAAAAATTGAATAAATGGATTTCTTTCGGGTAGTGGTGAACTATAGTACTACACATCCTGGGAGAGCTTTCTTATTTCTAATATCTTTTGGATTTTATTAAAACTATGATCTTTGTACTATTTTTTTATGATGGAGTATATATTGTAAGCCCCGAAACCGGTAACCGGTAATTTTATTACAATAAAATCTACCTAAAATTGTGAGAATTGACTATCTCATAGACCAGGGGTCTCCAAACTTTCCAGCCTTAGGGCCATACTGATTACTCCAGTAGTTCCGAGGGCCAAGATGGCAACACTGTATTTTATATATATATTTTTTTATTTTATTATTATTTATATATTTTATATATTTCTGTATTTTATGTGTAATAGAATTTTGCTGAAGTGTGGATCATTTTTTGTAAGTGTGGTAAGCTGTCAACATTGTTAAGTATGTCAAATATTCACCTATTTTTGATATATTTTAATTTAATACAAGGTAGACATAAACAAACAAAATATTTCCACCAGTGGAAATCTCTAATATCTCCCGAGATTGTCCACTAATAACATAATTATTCTTTCTACTATTTTTCAACGCCATCGTTAGAAATTGTCACAAACACACTTAACTATCCGAAATAATAAGAAGTCTGAAAAATAATGGCCGCAAATCACTTAAGTGTTACGCACCTGATAACTGGGAGGAGACTAAAGACCCCACATAAGTGGGACGAGTGCGAGGACGAAGCGATGACAATAGTGGCGTAACTACAAGTCAGTTCCTATGAAACTGTTGTGAAATAAAATAGGGCGTACCTCCTTCAAACAAGTTTGTGCGTGTAACAGTATTTTGATTTGATTTGAATTTTTGCTTTTGTGTGTGATTTAGTAGAATGGAAAAGAAGCGAAAAATTGATAGTGAATGCAGAAAATTCAAAGATCAGTGGAACATTCAGTATTTCGTAATTGAGTCCAGTAACAAGGCGCTATGTTTGATTTGCAATGAAAGCATAGCCGTTCTTAAAGAATATAACATGAAACGTCATTATGAAACAAAACATTCTCAAAATTACTCAAAATATACAGGAATTGTGCGGACAGAAAAATTCGAAGCTTTGAAGTGCGGATTGAAATCGCAGCAATCTTTATTTACAAAAGTCAAAACTGAACAAGAGGCGGCAACTCGTGCCAGCTTTCGTGTGGCTCTTGAAATTGCAAAACGTGGAAAACCATTCACCGATGGAGAAATGATCAAGGAATGCATAATTGCAGTAGTCGAAGAAATGTGCCCTGAAAAGGTAAATTTATTAAAAACTGTCAGTATGTCAGCAAACACTGTGGCTCGAAGGGTAGAAAACATCGCTGAAAATATATCCTCTCAACTGTTCGACAAAAATGGACATGTTGAGTGGTTTTCTTTGGCCTTGGATGAGTCAACGGATGTGTCAGATACTGCTCAGGTGTTGATTTATATTAGAGGAGTAGATAAAAGCTATGAAGTGCACGAAGAACTTCTTGATATGTATAGTATTCATGGCACAACTACTGGTACCGATATTTTTAAAGGAGTTGAAATGGCCATTAATAAAAAGAACCCTCGATGGAAAAACTTGAAATGTATTACAACTGATGGAGGCAAAAACATGAGTGGGAAAGAAAAAGGAGTGGTTGCTCTTGTGTCAAAGGCTGTAGAAAATGACGGCGGCTCAAAACCATTAGTCTTACATTGTATCATTCATCAACAGTCTTTGTGCGGAAAATGTTTGGATATGTCTGACGTTCTGAAACTAGTCATATCAACTGTTAATTTCATCAGATGTTTTGGGTTGAATCACCGACAATTCCGACAATTTATTGCAGAGATTGGAGAAACAGACTTACCTTATCATACTGCCGTACGCTAGCTTAGTTGTGGGAAAGTCCTCCAGCGCTTTTTTGAACTTCGAGCAGTGATCGAAATTTTTTTGAATGATAAGCACCGCCCTCTTACTGAATTACAAAACAACGCATGGCTATGGAAGTTAGCATTCTATGTTGATTTGACAAAACATGTGAACGAACTGAATTTGAGATTGCAAGGAGAAAACCAGCATCTTCCTGATTTATACACTAATATCAAGTCATTCCGGATGAAATTGATACTGTTTCAATCACAACTACGAAGTAAATGTTTTTCACATTTTAAAACATGTGAAATATTCAGCCACACTACTGAGACTGAGTTTCCTATCGATTTTGCAATGGACACTTTGAGTGCTTTGAAGATAAATTTTGATACTCGTGTCTCGGACTTTAATGCCATTGCGAATCAAATTAAGATTTTTCAGAATCCTTTTGATGCTGACATTGAAACCCTAGCCCCGGAACTTCAAATGGAAATGATTGATCTTCAGTGCAGTGATATAATTAAGAACAAATATGAAAACTCATCTTTGTTGGATTTTTATAAGAGTCTTCCACTGACACAATTTGATAATTTGCATAAATTTACTCGTGGGCTGTTTTCCGTTTTTGGTACTACTTATTTGTGTGAGAAAACCTTCTCCAAAATGAAGTACACAAAAAATGTATACAGATCTAAATTAACTGACGAGCATCTTAAATTTCTTTTAATAATTGGTACAAGTAAAATTAGTCCAGAACTACAAACTATTGTCGGTGGAAAATCTCAATTACATACATCTCATTAGCATTTCATATGTCATGTTTGTTATAAGGTATGTGTTGTTCATTACTTACAATGTATAAAATGTTAGTTGGATTCATTTCAATAATTTGTTAGTTATTATATGCTGAAGTTAAATTTACTGCATAAATTATACATGTCTTTACTCATTACCATTCTGTGTTTCTTTATCCAACTTATCACAAACATTTTATTTGATATAAAAAATATTTGTTCTCTAAAAGGAGTTTTCAAGTATGTCTCCGCGGGCCGGACAAAATCTGTCTGCGGGCCGGATGTGGCCCTCGGGCCGTAGTTTGGAGACCCCTGTCCTAGACACCAGAATTGTTAGAAGATTCATGTTTAGACAATGCAATTTAAATACCTATGTCTCTGGAAGATTCTAAATTAGATATACTCTGAAATCGTTTTTTATAAATCTTCTAATTTTATTAAATGTTTTCTTTTTTATACTCTTATTTTCATAAATAAAAAATAAATATAAACTCAGTTGACAGATATCAGTTAATCTTTTTAAAGTATCTTTACCAAGTAAACGGAAACAGTGACATAATATAATAATATTAGCACTACGATTAAAATGAAATATAAATTATCTATCTTTAATGGGAATTAAACACAATTTCATATTTAATTAACAACAGTTTCAGTTAAAAATATGTTTATTTTAACGTTTCGATTTTCACTTCGGAAATCATTCGTATTTGGAAAATATTTTCAAAGAGGAAAATAAAACATCAAAATAAGCGTATTTTTAAATGAAGTTGTGGTTAATTCTCATTAAAGAGAGTAAACATGTAATATTAGAATGGCACAAGAAATTAACTTCAGAGAAATATATATTATAATCTTCGTGACTGTCAATGATTGTCTAATAACGCACGAATAATGCAAAAAATGTGTACAATTCATGTATCTTAAATACTTGATCTCTATGTAAAAAATATTATATCCTATCCATCTACACTTAGATATACACCGTGTTCGTTTGTAAAGCAAACAACCTTGATATTTTACAAATAGTCAGGAATCCCAGGCCCATTTTCATTCTTTATTACTAACAAGCTAATTTTTGTGAGTAGTTTCATTTTGACAAGACGCCCAACTTTTACAAAAATTTGCTTTTGTGGTAGCTAACAGGGGTAACAGGGATGACTGTATGTTGATTTTACGACTCAACAATTTTATTTCTAACGATTTTTTTTTGCTAATTCTAAAGATAATTATCCAAATTAGCCAAAAAAATATTTGTCTCACAAAATTCAAGGTTTTGTCAAAGAGTATCTCCTCCAACATATATCATTAACGTGGTCATAAAAACTAATTACAAACCACCAGATTTTTTTCTTCTATTGGTTACCTAGTATTTATATAATTTAATAACCATATTGTCCTACAAATTACGTGGTACGGTATCTTGGTTCAAAAGTTGTAGTAAAAATACCTAATGTAAAACTAATTACTATCAAGCTGAATCTTCGTGAATAGTTTCGATGAGAGGCTCAAAAATTTCATGTATGAAAATTCTCGATTGTGATTGTTAACAGGGGTAGCAGGAATATAATATGTTGATTAGATGGAGAGAAGCGAAAACATAAGAAGAGCATGCAATATGGAAGACATAAATAGATGGGTGACAAAACGAAAACAGCAGTGGAACGAACACATCAGTAGAATAACACGAGATAAGTCACCAAATGGACGAAGACGTATTGGCGGACCAAGAAAAAGAGAAATTTAAACAATTTAGTTCTCAAAATTATATAACTAACTGGGTATTTTTTTGTTAATTCTCAAAATACTTGAATTGACCGAAAAAAAATTTGTCCCAGAAAATGCAAGTTTTATTAAAGAGTCGTCACTTCTTAGCATGTATCATTAACGAGGTCATGAAAAACAATTACTAACCACCTAATTTTTTTTGTTGGTATGTTGGTTAGGTAATGTTAATATACATTGACACTACATTGTCATACACATTGCGTGGTATGTTATCCTGGTCCTCCAAATATACATATTTAAAATTTATAAAATTAATAGTATGCATACGCACAGCTTTGCTTAGTGTGTATTGGCAACGAATATAGAAGCCTATGCCTTTTCATCATAATTTTTTTGTGCGCACGTTAGGGTAGGTAGTAATATAAATAAAAACAAACTACATGTGAACACATAATTAAGATAAAAAAATACTAAAGTAAGTAAACTGATTGCAAAAAAGAAATAAGAAAATAAAGGAAAAAGTGATATTTCTACTATGAAATAATAGTGATACGCGCTATAAATCACATACCTATATACCATACGTATAAATTTTTCAAAACCTTTATTTCTTTATGTACAATCGCGTGCTATACCTACAATATTTTATTTGTATTAAATACTATTCAGTACATACATTTGTCATTTTTCCGTTATAATATTACATAATCTATTCTATTAATTATACAGCCTATTAATATTTTTGCAATTAATATATTTCAGCAAGTAATAAAAATGGTGAATCATTATTCAGAATAAAAAATTATAGATTCGTGTCAAATCTTTAAAATCGCTCTTATATATCAAAACGGAAACCGAAACGTCAAATTTTTGTAGTTACAAATGTAATTATTATTACAATAAATTATGAAGAGTATACCTACTGGTCAATTTAATGTTTCTGTTTCTTTTGCTTTTTTTTTGTTTTTAATTTATTATTACCTAGGTCTGTACGTGTGCGTATATATATATATATATATATATATATATATATATATATATATATATATATATATATATATATATATATATATATATATATATATAATATACTTATTATTATTGTTCTGAAGCTATTTTCTTGTGGCATTTTAAATTAATTACTATTTAACTGGGAATAAGCCACAATTAAAGATAAAAATACGTTTATTGACGTTTCAATTTCCACTTCGGAAATCGTTCTCATAACACAAAGAGTAAATTAGACAAATTTAGTTTTTTGTTACATAGTGAAAAATTCTTCTAATAATTGAATTTTATCTGACTCATTTATATTGACAATTCAGACATACATTATGCATTTTAAAGTAGACGACTTTAAAATGATATTGCCAATATTGTTGAGTTGCGCTCCTGAGACGACTTTACTTATAAGATAGTTCATTCGATTACATGAAATCAACTTTAACTTGAGAATATCCCTCAGAAAAAAAAATCATAGCATGTAATTCGTCTTTAAAAAGACAAACACATGACATGATGACAGTAAAATTCTCCTGTTAGTGATTCCATAGTAAATTATGAGGGAAAAACCAGGAAAAAAACCTCATAATACTATCCCAACATGGTAAGTATTTGTTCGTGCGTTTAGTTTACCTTCAATAAACACCAAAATTCTGATTTTATATGTTTCGTTATTTAAAAAACATAAATGATGTATCCTCTATATGTTACTAACTTACTAATACTGGTATTTTCTTATTAATAACTTCCTCTTTCAATATTGGTAACCAGATCCTACTACATTCTACCGAGGAATTTGCGACACAATTGGCCTCATTTAGCATAATTAGAGCCGCTTCTTTAATTTTTCTTTTTTTACCATCCGTTTCTTTTAGGACTACATTTGAATTATTCCATTGAACCCTATGTTCATTATCCCATGCGTGTTTACATATTTGAGATCTATTAAATTTTCTATTTTTAATATAAGATTGATGTTCACTTATTCTAACATTTAATGGCCTTGGTGTTTCACTTAAATAAAACTGATCGCATTCACAAGGTATTTTATAAATGCAATTCTTTGTCCTTTCTTGTTCATTGTTAGGTTTGGTTTTAGACAAAATAGATCTCAACGTGTTTTTTGTTTTGAATGTTGTTGAAATGTTGAATTTATTTCCTATCCTTTTAAGTTTTTCTGGTAATCCTTTTATGTACGGTATTGTTATTTTCCTCGTATTATTCCTTGTGTATGCTGTAGGATCTCGTTCTAAGTTGTTCTGTTCTATTCGATCGATTGTTGATAAATCCTTATTTACAAATGATAAAGGATAATCACTTTTTAATAAAACAGATGTTAACAAATGTTTCTCCTCCAAGAACGAATTTTCGTTAGAACAAGTAATTTTGGCTCTATCGTATAAGGATTTATTATTCCCTATTTTACATTAATATTGTGATTTGATTTGAAATTTAAATATCTATTGGTGTGTGTTGGTTTTCTATATACCTGAGTCTCATATACAGTATCGTTCTTAGAGATTAAAACATCTAGGAAAGGTAGCGTGTTATTATATTCCTTTTCCATGGTAAATGTTATTGTCTCTTCTTTATCGTTTATATCATTTAGGAATGTGTCCAACAACTCTGATCCATGAGGCCATATTGAGAATACATCATCTACATACCTCCACCATACTGTGGGTTTTAAATTTTGTTTAGAAATGATATTTGTTTCAAAATCTTCCATAAATATATCGGCTAAGAATGGAGATAAACTATAGCCCATTGCTAGACCAAAATTTTGTTTATAGAATTAATTATTTAGTTGAAAATATGTATTATCAGTACATAATGTTAATAACTTCATTATAGCCGATATGTTTAGTCTTGTTCTAGTGCCAATGAATCATCACTCTCTAATTTTGTCTTGACTATACTTAAAGTCTTATTTAATGGCACATTCGTAAATAAACTATTTATGTCAAAACTCACCAAAGTATTATTTGAATTAAATTCAATATTTGATAATTTATTTAAAAAATGTTGTGTATTTTTTTGAATGTGTCATTTTTATTTGTAGATGGTTTTAAAATATTTAATAAAAATTTTGATAGTTCACTACAAGGAGAATTCGTGGTACTAAAAATGGGTCTAAGTGGTATATTTGTTTTATGAATTTTCGGTACTCCATAAAAATGAGGAGTCTTACTGTAATGAGGTGTAATTAATCCTTTCCGATAACTTGTTAAAAAATCTTTAAACTTGAATAAAGTTCTATATATTTTGTTTTCCAAAGGCTTTGTTGGATCTTTTGTTAATTTTGTATAAGGTCTGTTTAATATTAGATCTTTAATTTTATTTTCGTAGTGAATTTTATCCATTATCCATATGATTATGGAGTAGTCATTTTTTAATTGTTCAGAGTTGTTGGACACATTACTAAATGATATAAACGATAAAGAAGAGGCAATAACATTTACCATGGAAAAGGAATATAATAACACGCTACCTTTCCTAGATGTTTTAATATCTAAGAACGATCCTGGATATGAGACTCAGGTGTATAGAAAACCAACACACACCAATAAACATTTAAATTTCAAACCAAATCACAATATTAATGTAAAAAAAGGGAATAATTAAATCCTTATACGATAGAGCCAAAATTACTTGTTCTAACGAAAATTCATTCTTGGAGGAGAAACATTTGTTAACATCTGTTTTATTAAAAAATGATTATCCCTTATCGTTTGTAAATAAGGAATTTTCAACAATCGATCGAATGGAAAAGAACAACTTAGAACGAGATCCTACAGCATACACAAGGAATAATACGAGGAAAATAACAATACCGTACATAAAAGGATTATCAGAAAAACTTAAAAGGATAGGACATAAATTCAACATTCAAAACAACAAACACGTTGAGATCTATTTTGTCCAAAACCAAACCTAACAATGAACAAGAAAGGACAAAGAATTGCATTTATAAAATACCTTGTGAATGCGATCAGTTTTATTTAAGTGAAACATCAAGGCCATTAAATGTTAGAATAAGTGAACATCAATCTTATATTAAAAATAGAGAATATGATAGATCTCAAATATGTAAACACGCATGGGATAATGAACATAGGCTTCAATGGAATAATTCAAATGTAGTCCTAAAAGAAACGGATGGTAAAAAAAGAAAAATCAAAGAAGCGGCTCTAATTATACTAAATGAGGCCAATTGTATCGCAAATTCCTCGGTAGAATGTAGTAGGATCTGGTTACCAATATTGAAAGAGGAAGTTATTAATAAGAAAATACCAGTATTAGTAAGTCAGTAACATATAGAGGATACATCATTTATGTTTTTTAAATAACGAAACATATAAAATCAGAATTTTGGTGTTTATTGAAGGTAAACTAAACGCACGAACAAATACTTACCATGTCGGGATAGTATTATGAGGTTTTTTTCCTGGTTTTTTCCTCATAATTTACTATGGAATCACTAACAGGAGAATTTTACTGTCATCATGTCATGTGTTTGTCTTTTTAAAGACGAATTACATGCTATGATTTTTTTTCTGACGGATATTCTCAAGTTAAAGTTGATTTCATGTAATCGAATGAACTATCTTATAAGTAAAGTCGTCCCAGGAGCGCAACTCAAAAATATTGGCAATATCATTTTAAAGTCGTCTACTTTAAAATGCATAATGTATGTCTGAATTGTCAATATAAATGAGTCAGATAAAATTCAATTATTAGAAGAATTTTTCACTATGTAACAAAAAACTAAATTTGTCTAATTTACTCTTTGTGTTATGAGAACGATTTCCGAAGTGGAAATTGAAACGTCAATAAAAGTATTTTTATCTTTAATTGTGGCTTATTCCCAGAAATAGTAATTATACTTATTATTGTATATAATGTATTATTGTATGTAATGTATTGTATATAATATACTTATTATTGTAGCAAGGAGCATTTATAATGAGTATCTATCATGGGAGAATGAATCAAGCAATTTAAAGCCAATAGAAAAAAATAAATTGTAGCATAATCCCATATAAACACACTATTTAACTTAGACATTCCATAAGAAAACAGTTCCAGAACCTTTTCAAGAAATATGTTTTCACTTTATGTTTTATTACAAATAGGAAAACGAAAATAAAAATTCTTGTCGGACTAGCGCTACATAGCTGTTTTATTGTAAGACATTGTCTGGATGAAAAATACACTAACCTGTCACGTGATACTTTTGTTCTACAGTTACTAATAAAAAATGTGGTATTGACAATTTTTGAACGTAGTGCCAGGATAATGGACCACGTGATTTGTAGTACAATGTGAATGTTAAATTATTATAAATATTGACTAACCAACAGGTGGTTGGTAATTATTTTTCATGACCTCGTTAATGATACGTGTTGGAAAGGGCGGACTTTTTGACAAAACCTTGCATTTTCTAGGACAAATATTTTTTTCGGTGGATTTAGATAATTATCATGAGAATAAACAAAAAAAACCCCGTTAGTATTAAATTTCTGAGAATAGTCAAATCAATATATTTTATCGCTGCTACCTCTGTTAGCTACCACAAATGCAAATTTTTGTAACGACTAAAGTAGAGCATCTCGTTAAAATGTAGCGAAATGTCACGAAAAATTAGTTTGTTAGTAATAGATGGTAAAAATGAGCCTTAGAAAATATACTAGAAAAAATGTCGAGACAGATCAAGTTATAAATTTAATTTTGCTTTTATTTTAGATAATAGCAACTGTATGACGTCACCATGAAGTCGTGATGATGTCATTCATTTGTTTGTTAAAAGGAAACCTATATTTTTTTGTCACAATTAAATAGACAATGCCATTAAATGAATGACAATATATACCAATATTGTCCAAAAGTTAGTAGTTTTTGATATACACGGTGCTAAAACTCAAATAATGTTAAGTTGAATAGTTTCAGGAAATTATGTTTAATTTTTAATAGCAGAAACAAAATATTTATTGATAATTGAAATTAAAAACAGTTTAAATAAGATGATTAAATTGGATCTTCTCACTTCTCAACAATAAGCCAAATTTTACTTAAATTCTAGAATAAAGCTCTAGACTAACCTTCTTGAGCCTACATGTAGATTGTCTTGTGCAAGTTAAGGGTTGTCACTCCCGAAAGTACTTTTTAAAAAGGCACTTTTAATAATTACAAAACAAATGACTTTAAAACAGAAATTTACAATATTTACATAAAATTAATTGATGATAACCTGTCTGCGATAAGTGTTGGAATTGCTGATCGGCTGGACTATTGGACTGCAATACTGCTGATGTATGGCGTCATTGTATCGTATTTCCCCCATCCTCTGAGGAAGTTTTGAGGATAAACAAAACCCTGTGCACTGTTTCGTGGGGTAAACAAAACTTTGTGTACTGTTTCTTAGGACTCTTGACTTTCCTCAGAGATCTCTTCTGCTGTGGTTGGATTCTGTTAATCGTTTCTTTTCTTCATTTTTCGGAGCTTGAAACTAGAATTTGTAGTTTGTCTAAAGTAATTCTGCCCAGTTTTACTGGTTTGACTATTGGGTATTCCTATAAAAGGGTGATTGTTGACTTTTGGTTTGGTAATGTTAGCGGTTCTTCTTTAAGTCGTGGAATTAGTATAAACTTCAATATTTGTTCCTAGTTCACATTCTGGTGGTAAACAAATTAGTTATGTTTATTTAAGTATCTTTATTTCAGTGGTAGCGCAATAGGTAGTTACTTTCGTAGCGATTAGAAAAACAGCAATTTAGTATGCATCTAATACCTTTTAAATGATTGTTCTAATGACAGTGACAGAAATACTTTGGCATTGGCAACATCTTTGATTAATTGAAGCATTATGTTTTGGATTCGCTTCTTTATATTATGGTATATCTATATGTATACCAGGTATAGACCAGGTAAAATGTTTATTGTGTAATTATTAGTCGGGATTAAATATAAATGGAAATACGTGAACTACTTAGAATGAAGGAAAGGAAAATGTAAAATAAAAAAAAAGGATGTAATTCATGTAGTAACCGCCAAGGCATGATTTCATAATGTTTGGTTAGGCCTTCTTCTTGAATATAGGAAATCTGTAAAACGGGGTGGTATTCAAGCATCTTCTGCACAGTCCATTGTATTTCTTTAAATCTAATGAGACCGTTGTGTAAAGTTTTGATTCTTGCAAAAAATGTAATTGTTCTTTGCAAATCATCCAGTATTTTTGTATGATTGTTTGTAAATTTAGATTTATTTCGAAGAAATATTTCGAACTTTCATGTATGTAATGATTAATGTTAAAAATAAATTGGTTCATCTCTCTTATTGGTTTATTGGTCTCTTCAGCTATGATTTTTTCGTTATGTGTAAGTAATAAAATTGTTTGGTTACAATCGGTCATTATTCTTTTATTTAGGCTGAGTTGGCTATTGATTTTAGTAAAAATATTCTGTTTAAGCGGATTTCTGTCAGCATTGTATTTTTCTGCATTTTTTTTATCTGGATTTCCAGCAATAAATTTTATTACACTTACCGATCCATGTATAAGTCTTCTTTTACTTCTAGATATTGAATATTGTGTCTAGTTTTTCTTTTGCTGTTTGGAGCAGGTACTGTATAGTTTTATCAAAGTTGTGTAGACTGTCAAAATATGGGTTGCTGAGTCTATTTTCTATCGCTTCATGATGGTAATGTACTGAGATTCTATAAATTTAATTTCTTCTGCGATGTGTTTCAGTCAATTTTATTACACTTTTCGATCCATGTATAAGTCTTCTTTTACTTCTAGATATTGAATATTGTGTCTAGTTTTCTTTTGCTGTTTGGAGCAGGTACTGTATAGTTTTATCAAAGTTGTATAGACTGTTAAAATATCGTTTACTGAATCCATTTTCTATCGCTATGATAATGGTAATGTACTGAGATTCTATAAATTTAATTTCTGCGGCGATGAGTTTCATATAAAAATAGTGAATGAAGTAATAAATGTCGGTCTGTATTCTCGCTTGTCCAAGTTTAACTGGGAGGATTCCTGGGTTTTCCTTCAGATTTTGAATTTGTTAAGCTGCTAATAAGGTACATAATGTAAAGCCGTGTTTAAGTTAGTCTTTAGCTGATGTTTGATGTTCTTTTTGTGTATCAACGTATCTTGAGTGTCGATTGTCACGGAATTGTCATTTTTCACAATGCGCGAAGAAAATCTCGGAAAAAGTTTATTTCTTCTTACTGTTTGTTACAATATTTATATAAAATTAATTAATGCCGACTCGTCTGTGATTTATCTTGAAACTGCTGATAGATTGGGTTATTGCACTGCAATACCGCTGATGTACAGAATTATTGTTTAAGTAAAGTATTCTTAAGTTTGGTGTATTGCCCAGAAGAGAAAGGATCTTAATTTAAGCATCCTATTTAAACTTTTGTTTAATTAAATATTCAATACTTTTGTTTCTGCAATTAAAAACTAAATATAGCTTCTTAAAATTTTTAAAATGACTAGTTGATTTTCAACACCTTGTGTATGAAAATATTTAATTGTGTCGGAGAAAAAGGTTTCTATTTAAAAAACAAAAGGACTACGCCATCACAACATCATGGTAACATAATCTCAGTTGCTAGTATCTAAAATAAATGCAAAGCTAAATTTAACAGTCAACCTTAATATGTCGTAAGGTAGTGACGCCAAATTAGGCCAGTGTCTTAATAAGGCCAACTGTAAATATTTCCTTAAATATAGATATTATATACTAGATGTCACTGTAAATCGCTTTCCCAGCCAAAATCGTCTACGCCATTCAGTCGGTAGTATCAAACAGCAGCTCGAAGTATACTAGACACGTGTTTACTACGGTCCGAATTTCGGTTATAAATTTTAGGTAAGTTATAAAATCACTATAAAGTTACTTAAATAATATATAACAAATTTAATTTCTTTGTAAAGCAACAGAAAATTAATACTCTTTTAGACACTGGTACTGTTTTTTCGCTATATTGCTTTTTATTATTGTACTTTTATGTTAAATAGAAAAGTAGACAGTGCCCTAATAAGGCCAATTGATTCGCCTTATTAAGAGTCGACTGGCCTTATTAAGAGCTGGTTGACATTATAAACAATTTGTTTACATAATCGTTTAAACTATTTTTTCTTTGCAGATATGTACATCAGCAAAAGGATACAGTGAATCGAAGAGGCCATTGAAGCTGCAATGAATGTCGTACGAAATGACATGGCTGTTCAGCAGAAACAAAAATTATAATTACCCAGAAAGGAAGCATGACAGCAGATGCATTTATAGAGTAGTTAGATCCATCTGTCGATTTAAAAATCCTGGACAAGCCGTATTAATTTTTGATGGAGCTTCATCTTATTTAGACATTAGAATTGTAGAAGCTGCAATAAAAAAACGTAACTCTGTTTTGTCTACCGTCCAACACCACCCATGAGCTTCAACCACTCGATCAAGCAGTCTTCAGGAGTTTTGAATTTTACTGGGATGAGGAGGTATTAAATTTTTGGGTGAACCATAATATCGAACGTACCATTAACCGAGCAAGATTTGAGCAAATATTTACGCCGGTTTGGAAAAACGCAATGCGCAAAAAAATATTTTTTCTGGATTTGAAGCAACTGGAATATGGCCATTCAATCCAAATGCTATTTTGGATGCTGCCTTTACACCTAGTTGTCCGACACAACGAGAGATTGAAACAATCGCCGAAGATTTTCAAGAACATCCTACAACCCAACCTGAAATTGAAACAACTGGCAAAAATAATAAAAGCAAAGCATTCTCGAGCAGCGAGAAAAGGAAAATTACCAAAAATAAAAGAACTCACCAAAGTTTTTCAAACTTAATCTCAGATGAAGACAGTGACTCATCTGGGTCTTACACACGTGGTACAGTTTCCAGCGAGGATTATAGTGATGCAGTTTACACGTCAAATAAATATGATAAAAATAAAGTTGCAAAAATAAGTGAGACAGAGCCATGTGAAGAACTAAATGCAAGTTTTAGTTCCAGTGGTTTGCTGATTACACCGGAGTTAAAAGTATCAACAAAAAAACGTCGGCAGGCCATTAATGCGAAAGCACAAGAAGTTACCAGAGATTTATTTAGTGCACAATCTCATAGCTCAGCAAAACCAAAACCGAATTTAAAAAAATATTCATGCTACTGTTTCTTGTGTGATGAAGATAGAGTGGCTGATATGCGCAAGTGTATTTGTTGTAATAAGTATATCCACGAGGAATGTATAGAATTAACAAAAGGCGACAAGGATATATTTGTATGTCTTCGAAGTGTGTACATGTACGATATATGTATTTAGTGTATTGACAAATTTTTGTTTTTAATTTGAATAAACGTTTCTTTCACAAAACTTTGTATTTATTCTTTAATTCTTGGGTTTAAAATTTATTAGCCAAGTAAATTCCTTCTAACATTAAACTGGCCTTATTAAGTTACTAGTTCTAAATAAGGTCAAATATTCAAGATTTTTTGAGTGTTAAAATTTTATTATATTTATTTATTTATTAAGTATTTTAGCCTAAAATTCGATAGCTAAAATGTTAGGAAATGCGTATACAAGAATTTCCCCTCCATATTTTTGCTGAATAAAATATTACAGACATTTAAACCTTAACGTGACCTAATAGAGTAAGTCTGTTTAAAACACAGTATATATATATATGGTTTGCATTGCTTTATAAATAAAAAAAACTAAACATCTTTCAATGTATTTGTCTTAGCCATACACATGCGAATAAAGATATTTGATTTTCTTCTCTTTGATGATGCAGATGATGATGAAGACATGTTTGATGATGGCAAAAAACCGGATGAAAAAATACCTATAACGCAATGGGAGATTGTACCAAATGTACATATTTCTGATTGTATATTCATTGTAAATTATCATGTTCTTTTAGCAAAGTTAATTAATTAAACATTAGATTTACATAGAAAAACTCTTGGATATTTTAGTAAACATGCCTTTTATCTAGTGCCCTCTAAAATAAGGTATTAGGAGTGTAGTAGTAGATTTGTGTACATTTGATTTATTTTTAAAAAGCTATACTAACAGTATTTTTGTATCTCTAGTTAAAATTTAAAAAGAGGACGTTTCTTACACAAATAAATTTAAATTTTTGGTAAAAATTAATCAATTTAAACAAAAATTTTTTATATCATTATTCTATACAAAGCATTAGCAATCAATGTTTAGAAAAACATTTTGTAAATTGAATGAAAACCAAAAACCGCTCTGATAAAAGTTTTTCCAATTCTACGGTCCTCTGAGAGTCCTTCATTTTTTAGGGATCGTTAGTTTGTATATGTGAAACTTCTGGGAAAACGGGTTTCTCCAGTGTGTTCATTTTATATAGTTTGTTTACTCTTTTTTCCATTTTGTTTCTGTCAGCTGATACGGGTATAGCGTTACAAGCTAACAGGAAATGTAAAATGGATTTTGTACGGTGCTTTGTCTATATTTAATAACCCGTTATGTATAAATAAGCACTATTGACACAATAAAAAAGTTGAATGGTATATATTTAAATATGTTATATATTATATAATCTATTGTTATTTACTCTTATGATTGCATAGTTTTATCGAAGCAATATTTTATTATATGTTTCTAAATGAAAAATATAAAACTGAATTGGCCAGTATATGCCCTAATGACTAGTCAATGATTTAAATCTTTAATCATTAACAAGCGGAATAGAACGGACTTTCAAATATTGTGTTTTTTGTAATAACTGAGTAGGGATTTAATTTATCAAAAAATAGTAATTTCAGCATCATCTAAATTTGTTATTATTATTATGTATTTAGGAGACGCATTATACTGTATTTATAAACATAAAATAAACATTTTTAGAAACTAAATTATAAGGTCCGAACCTAAAGTGAATCAAACTCTTTAATATAACAATAAAACACTAAAAGCTTTGTTCTCAAAATGTTTACAAAATTTATTTTAATATCTTATTACTACAGCTGTTTTGGCAGAGTATCTTTTCAAGTGATCTATTTTTGGTAAGTGTTTACACTTAATAGTCTTTAACTGAATAGGTTGACGAGGGGAGAACTGTTTGTCTTAAGTTCTGCATTTTTTAACTTGTTAATTTCCATAGATTTTAATAAAGATAGCTTAAGGCATTTATTTTGGATGTGAGTAATTTAAAATTCGTCATTAACAAAATTATTATGATCTATAACGTGAAGTGCGTATGTGGAATCTGTTTTTCTATTATTGAAAGCCCTTTTATATTCTGCTATATTGTTATTGTAAAAAGTTTTACCAGTTTGATCGATGTAAGTTTTTGGGCAGTCGCCGCATTTAAGTTTGTATACACAACTGTGTTAGTGATTTTTATTTTGGCTCTTGTTGTTTTTAATATATTTGCCTAAGTTGTTGTTTAGCTTAGGACATGACTGTCTCTTTTATATACATTGTGAACTTTCGAATCAGAAACCTCAAAATTTTTCCATTAGGTAACATTTAAACAAAAATTGCTGATATAAGCCGATTTCTTAAATTAGGTTATTAAGGTTACCCATAATAAAATTATGGGTAACCATAACTGTTTTGACGTCACCATGTTCTAAAAATGTCATCCGTTTGTTTTAAAAAAAAACCTATATTTTTCTGTCAAAATTAAATAGACAATGGAACTCTAAGAACGGCAATATGAGTATGTATCACTATGGTCTCAAACATTAGCAGTTAGTAATTTTTGATATACTGGGTGGTAAAATTTAAAAAAATAGTTGGACAGCTTCAAGAAACTAACAAGAAATACCACATTTCACTTAGAATAATCTATTAAATTAAAATTAAGAAATAATAAATACACACTAGTGATACGGCTATTTGGATTATAGGCTAAAAAATCTAACCAAAAATTTTAAGAAATGTCAATATTTGTTGGGACTTTTTCGCGTAAGTACGTATAATATGTATAAATGCGACGGATGCATCATATGGGGCGGCCATCGAGTTAAAATTTATAGAGAAGCTATGAGCATATTAACGTGTGTATTAAAAACGGCGTCAGTAGCTGTGGCTATCGATCATACCAATATGGCGGTGGGTTCAGGGTCAGACTCAATAATATTAAAACTACTATACAAATATGACTAGATATTTAGATATAATCATAATCTAAAAAAGTGGAATACATTTTTATTAAAGATAAATTATTACATTCAAATAACAAGTTGTATCTGAAAGAGATAATAATATAAATAATATTTTACATGGTAAAATGAATATACGGTATGAAATAAAAGAAATACATGTTTTACAACTTATATATTTGATAAATACAAATTAACTGACACTTAAAATTCAGTTCAATTAACAAAGCTAGAAAAATTATTATTAAAAAAACAAAATTGAATAGATATCTGCTGAATATCACAATGGAAATATTGTGTAGAAATAAAAATAATTATGTTGCAGTAGTTAATAAGAAAGTTTAAGATACTTAGGAGATTTTTTATGAATACTATTAATTTATTTCCTGAAGTACGGTCCATTACTTTGTTTACATATTTGTATACTAACCTGTGGAACGTTGTTCCTGAAGATTTTTTATTAACATTGCTTTTGCTACCGCAACCACGTTGAGAACTTCTTCTTCTTTGAGTACCGTGCCCAAGTTTTAGGCGTGGGTAGCTTCCATGACGATTTGCCGATATCGTTCTCGATCTTCTTCTTCTTCTTACTTTGCCTATCTGTTTTGGATGTTGGCGATCAACTTGGCTGTCCTAATTTTGCTTGCTGCAATTCTAAAAAGTCCGATTGTCGATGGATTAAACCACTTTCTCAGGTTTTGAAGCTAAGATATTCTTCTTCTCCCCGGTCCTCTCTTTCCAAATACCTTGCCCTGAAGAATGAGTTGCAACAAGCCGTATCTCTGTTCATTTCTCATAACATGGCCCAGACATTCTAGTTTGCGCTCTTTAATGGTGTTAATAATCTCGCACTCCTTGCCTATTCTACGTAGGACTTCAACATTAGTCACACGATCCACCCACGAAATTCTTAAGATACGTCTATAACACCACATCTCGAATACCTCGAGTTTTCTTAAGGAAGCTTCGGGAAGTGTCCAAGCCTCTACTCCGTATAATAACGTAGAAAATACATAGCATCTAATGAGAGAGATTTTGGTAGCAAGTGGTAAATCGTGACTTCTGAAAACAGACTGAATCATTATGAACGCTGATCTCGCTTTTCCTATGCGCTGTCTTATTTCACTGGAGTGATCCCATTGGTTGTTAATTTTGGTACCTAGGTATGTGTAGCTGTCCCTTTTGTTAATTGGCTGTTGGTTAACCAAAAGCTCTGTAGTTAATATTTCGTTCTTACTGACTACCATGTAGTTTGTTTTCTTCGTATTAAGATCAAGTCCGTGTTCTCTACTTATATCTGATATACGTAACATTATTCTTTGCAAACCGTTCTGACTATCTGCAAAAACTACTGCGTCGTTGGCATATCTAATGTTGTTTAGACGGATTCCGTTAACTAATACGCCTTCTTGTAGTTCTCCCAGCGCTTGCTCGAAGATATATTCAGAGTATATATTAAATAACACCGAGTACAGAATGCATCCTTGCCTCACTCCTCTATCTATGGAGACTGCCTCTGTCAATTGGTCATCCACTTTAATATTGGCGGTTTTTTTTGTAAATAAATTATAGATGATTCTCAAGTCCCTATCATCTAACCCAACTTCTTTCAAGATGTTTATCAGTTTATCATGTTTTACTCTATCAAATGCTTTTTTGTAGTCGATAAAACAAATTTACACATCGCAGTTAACATCCCTGCATCTTTATATAAACACTTGGACAGCGAATAGAGCCTCTCGGGTGCCTAAGGAATCGCTGAATCCAAACTGCGTCCATAATACTTATTCTTCGCATTTTTTATATATTCTGCCGTGTATCACTTTCAAAAACGTTTTAAGTAAGTGGCTCATTAGGCGAATTGTTCTGTTGTCATTGTAGGCATGTCTTGGCATTTATTTTTTTGGTATGGTCACGAAGGTCGACTTTAACCAGCTTTGGGGTATTTTTCCAGTTACGTATATGTTGTTGAATACAGTTGTTATCTATTTTATTTCCTGTTCATCTATAAGTTTTAGGAATTCTGCACAAAACTCGTCAGGCCCTACCGCTTCACCTTTATCTTTAGTTGGTATCGATCTTGCATGGCATGTAAAAATTCATCTGCTGATAAGCTAGTCCATTGACGAAGGTTTCGGAGCCATGAGTATTTCTTTCTACCATTTCCTCTTCTTCCGTCAATATTTCCGTCGAGTATCAACTGCATTATCCTGTATCTGCTTC
This sequence comes from Diabrotica balteata, assembly GCA_918026665.1. Lineage (NCBI taxonomy): Eukaryota > Metazoa > Arthropoda > Insecta > Coleoptera > Chrysomelidae > Diabrotica > Diabrotica balteata. The sequence continues at coordinate 60,930,055 of OU898278.1, forward strand.
CTCTCATTATATGCCCCAGATATTCGAGTTTTCTCTTTTTTATCGTCTTTATTAAGTCACCTTTACCTTGGCTTACTCTGTTCAAGACTTCTCTGTTTGAAATGTGTTGAACCCATGATATTGTGAGCATTCTACGATATAACTACATCTCGAAATCTTCTAATTTGTTCATCATGTAAACCTTCATAATCCAGATTTCACATTCATACAGTAATACAGAATACACATAACAGTTTAGGAATTTAATTCTCAGCTGTAAGTTCAGCTGAGAATTGCTCAAAATAGATGAAAATTTCATAAATGCTCCTCTTTCAATTTCTATACGAGTTTTAATTTCTTCATCTGGATTTAGTGTCTCGTTTATCCAACATCCTAGATATTTAAAATGGTTAACTTTTGTTATCGGTTCATTATAGACAATTAGTTGTGTAGCGCCGAGGTCTTGTTCACTAACCACAAGTAACTTTAGTAACGTTGAGAACAAGAAACCATTATTATGCACTATCACAATATAATATTACAGATAGTATAAAAGTATTATAAAACTAAAAATATTCTTAAAACGACAAACGTAAACAATCATACACAATCTGTCAAAACGATCTTAACAATATGGCCGAAGTGAGGTCGTTTTTAGTCACGTGGTGCCCTCTCCTCGATGGGGATGGCGCACGGGTTTAACATCGAGTGGACGCGCAACAAACAACAGTCTAAATTGAAATAAGCTCCGACTTCTCTTCAGAATCTTGAAACTGAATGTTTTCAATTTTCAATAGATTTCAATTTAAGTACTTGGCAGCTTTGAAAATAATAATTTACATATGAGTTTTCAAGCCTCGAAAATGCGCATTTTCCCATTTTTCAGATTATAAACCGCTTACAACACGAAAACTGTCAACTTTAGAAAAAAAATTAACATGTCTCCTTTGTTTAAAATGACACAAACGACCTAAAAAAAATATTTTTCAGAGCAAAAAAGTGTGTTTTTTAAAATTTGTTTAAAAAAATTGTTTAAATAAGTTCTGCCCAAAAATTTCGTTCGGAACCCTTTATATTTGTTTAAAGGGGATATTTTGAATAATTATCCCGAAAAAAACTAAATCACAAAACCTTTTTTCTTACGGGAGCGGTCTTGTAACATGGACTATTAGTACAATTTGAGCTCGACAAATTACCAAAATATGTTTTTGCCGCATCGCTTGTTTCCAACGAAACTTCCAATGATGTTAGTGTTTGTGAACCACGCAAAAACCGATCTAATTTAAAGGGTTGGCTTTAAGACATCCATTCTTAGTAAAACCCGAGCACCTAATTGGAGCTTGCACAGATAGCTTTTGGAATACACAGAGGTATGTTTTTACTTAAATTTTGAAATTTTTAAATCGATGTGAATATTCTTAGATAAACATAATTAGTTCAGATGTATTTTACACATTAAATATGTTTGTAACTAATAAAACAAAAATAAAGGTAAAAAGTCCAAAAGTTTAATGAACGAAATAAACCAAAAAAGAGATAAAACTTTCTTTGTGTTAGATACTACTTTATTGGTAATAAGCCGCAATTAAAGGTTAAAATAAATTTAGTGTCGTTTTAATTTTCACTTAGGGAAATCGTTATCAAAATACAAACATTAATAAATTGTGTTTAAATAAATAATAATAATAAATAAATTTCTTTGAGAAGTTATTAAAAGAATGGCAGAACTATTTAAAGATTTAATTACTACTACTACTACTACTTAAACGACCAACATTCTGTAAATTCCAAACCATACGATACATTTTGAAATATTCTGATGATATCCAGAACATTCTAGATTTTTAATTCTTTCTTTTTCATCAAGGGACTTTTTTATATGGAATAAATCTTATAGAACTGTCGTAACACTGCGTCTTACTTTATATTTTGCCGCCTCAAATAACTGATCTATCAGGGACCGACTGAAGGTAACAGGGTTTATCAGTTCTGTGACATAAATCTAATCTCTTGGTATAAACTACCTTGGATCTTCTTCTAGGCGAAAACTAGATGTGGTAGATTAGATCATTTATTTTTTTGCAGAAAGGTATAGCAGTATCGTAGAAGTTTTAGACAAAGTTCTTTCTTATGTTTGGGATTGAATAACTGTACTGGGTTAACTCAATATACACTAACTCATTATACCTTAAAAGTTATGATGGTTGCGTTGAAGTCGAGTGTGGCCATGAATTTATCACTTTAATTCTACAGACTTTTAGCAGCAAATTTGAAGACTTTTTTAAAATTTTTCTCTGAATTTTTGATGTATATCAGGAATGAAAGTACTTCGTCGCAAGGGAGCGATATTCCAAAAATAAAATCACATGAAAGCTTCATTTTTCTTCTGGTAACCATTATCGATATTCAATAACCGGTTGCTTCCTAATCGATTTTATAGGCTACTAAGAATAGTAAAGGAGTTAAAGTATCTCAATATTTTTAATTATCAACTACGCACATTGAAAGTTACTCCATAATTCTGCTTTAAAATATCGTCCTTGATTAGAATGCAGCTATAAAAAAACTTCACGTGACGTGTGTTATGAATACTTCTGCTACTGTAGCCGCTTTTTTATTAGAAAGGGTGCAATTTCAGACCATTAATAGCGTCCAAGAAATACTTGATTCTTCTCGCTGTCATCGAAAGTGTAGCAAAATTACCTCCTCATTTCGTTCAAAAAGGTTCTCTTTAAAGATATTGTGCAATTTTACTATGACTTCTTATTTTAGGATCTTTTCTATCGTTACATAAATCGCATTTCATGTACCAATGTTTTACATATCGGTGACAAATAATCCAGTACAATATGTCTAGAACTATGGTAAGTATTCTTTTGGATCCAAAAAGCCCCAAAAAAAACCTGCTATGAAGTTCTTGCATCACACTTTTATTGCATGATTTTGGTAGTATATATTGTTAAACTGTACGTACTTTCTTTCCCAACGCTGATATAATAAACCACTGGAAAGATACCTAAATTCTCATTGAGCCCAGTACACCTTTATAGTTCTACTATATTTGGCTATTTTGTACCAAATAGATCTTATTCCACATAGGTAAGAAGTTGTTGTTTTTTAACATCCTGTATTCCATCTATGAATGCTTGTATGCCAATTTATTTCAGAAAATATTTAGGCACCCAAAGGTACGCAATAATCTTTTAATTATAAGCTTCAAATTCTTGCCGACTTTAGTTATGTTTTTTATATCAAACTTTTAGCTGACTTTGGAAAACCTGCGGGAAATGAGAGAGGTATATTTGAGTGCATTATGAGAAAGAAATTATAAGACAGGTTACTCCTGTCCTCGAAGCTACACTAACAATGAAGCTGCCATTACTTTCTCACTCCAACTATTTCTTTAACTCCAGCTTAGAATTATAAACGATTAGTTTCAGACTCCTGTCCTCGAAGCTACACTAACAATGAAGCTGCCATTACTTTCTCACTCCAACTATTTCTTTAACTCCAGCTTAGAATTATAAACGATTAGTTTCACGTACTGTTTGACTATCGAATGCGGGTGGTTTTAAATTTTGCTAGTTCTAATTTTGCCTATATTAACTATGGAAGATAATGACTCTTCTGTGTTTAGATTCGACAGTACTTACTGAAACAGTATTAGATACGGAAGCTTGGGTACCTGTTTTTCTTTTTAAGTCAGTTATTTGTATTTTTAAATTATATTTATAATTGTTTTTTTTATCCGTTTTATTTTCCAAATTGGTTTTAATTTTAATTTGTCTATTTTACTAGTAATTTGACTTACCTCTAACTTGAAATTTTCTTGAATATTACATAAATTATTTATGATTTCTATTTGTACTTTTCGATGCTTCCATATCACCTCTTTCTCTTGTTTGCACATCTACTTTTTGTCATTTACCTTTAAAACCTGGAACATGATTTTTACGGTCTGCAAAAGGAAATATGGCATTTCATAAGGGGTCAAAGAACGGAGATAAAGGAACTAATAGAACCAAAACACGTAGAAAAGGATACGTGGATTGACTTCCTAAGAAAGCTATATACAGAAGAAGAACAAACGACATTAAAACCGAAAACAACAAAAACCTAAAGAACAGAAAAGCAGCAGGTAAAAACGGGATACCAAACGAGTTACTAAAATATTGTGAAGCAGCAATGACAGAACAATTAAAACATTAATTATTAAAATTATAAAACACAATAAAATACAGGAACAATGGAGAACAAGTGAACTAGTTCTACTATTCAAAAAAGGATACAAAAAACAGCCAGAAAACTATAGAGGTATATAGTTGTTAAATGGTACGCTAAAACTTACTACTAAAATTTTACAAGTGCTAATAAATCAGAGGATAAGTTTAGCAGATGAACAACAGGGTTTTTGTAGTGGAAGATCGTATACAGATGCAATATATGTTATAAAGCAAATTACTGAGAAATCACTAGAGTATAATAGACCAGCATTTCTGTATCTGATTGACCTAAAGAAAGTGTTTGACAGAGTAAAAGGGATTAAGATTATCCTATGCCCATCTCCAAAACCCTACGCTATGACCTTGTCTGCAGATAAAACTGACGTCGTCTTCTTTGGTGCCGGTCCTCTCTTTTGAGACCATTGTTTTGATTGTTCTTTTGGCTCGGGTGTTAAGTGATGTACTCTTGTTTTACCTATGATTATAAAACGGTGCAAAAATATTGGTTTTTTTTGCAATAAAACTTTGATAAAAACTATATTGGAACATCCTTCGATTATAAGCAAACACGGCCTACAGCTTGCTCAGTTTTCTCATAACCAAATTTTCAGTTATTATGCGACGTACCGCACTTTTTGAAGTATCTACTAAGATTTCTAGCTCACGCACTTTCGATATACAATCATTCAGTACCATTATGTGGTAGTTTTTCACCGTTTAAATTAACTGAGTTTAATGCTTGATCTTTGTGGTATACCGTTTTCTTAGCGTTTTCGAGTATATTACGTTAACTTAAAAATGTAATTTTCTATTTTACTGTAAATTGGAGATCTATTTAAATACGTTTCCTTTTTATCATCATTTGCTAATCGTTTTATTGATAAGGTATTACCATAATGTCATCAACGAAGACAAAACCAAGTACATGTTGGTAACAAAGGATCCGATAGCAAATGAGGAACGAGAAACAGTCATTGGAAGTCATACCTTTGAACGTGTTGACAACTTGACATACCTTGGGTTGGTATTGACTGCCACCAATAAAACAAGCGAAGAAATCAAAAGACGAATAAATCTTACAAATAGGGCATACTATGGACTCCAAAAGCATTTTCACTCAAGAAACATTCAAAGAAGAACTAAAATTATTATATACAAAACATTGCTGAGGCCGGTCCTCACATATGGAGCAGAAACATGGACTTTTGTTAATATTTAAGCGTAAAATATTTGGAGCTGTAAACGACCAAGGGCAGTGGCGCAGAAGATATAATTTTGAATTGTATCAGCTCTTTGATGAGCCAGATGTCATAACATTCATTAAAACACAGCGACTTAGATGGGCTGGACACATAATACGTATGCCAGAAAATACGATTGCTAAAAAGCTAACCACAGGAACACCTGTAGGAAAAAGAAGCAAAGGCCGACCGCGAATTAGGTAGTTAGATGGAGTTGAAACCGACTTACGAATATTAAAAATCAGAAGATGGCAACATGTTGCCAAAAACCGAGCAGAATGGCAAAGATGATGATGATTGCCATAATGTGTGGCATATACAGATTGAACCAAATTAAAACGGAACATACAATTTAATACATGTGTGTTTGAACTGCATTTGAAATAGTGGACCAATATAAAACTCGGACAAAAATAAATCCATACCTGGGTATGGACATTGTATAAAATATCGTTCAACTACCTGTCTCACAACAATGTTGTTTGCATAAGACGGGTTTGTCTAAGGAAACGATTATAGTTCAGGAAATGTAGCTCGAAAATAGTTAAAACCTCGCAATTTTTTCGTCCTGCATGTATCCAGTTCAAATTTTAACAGAAGGTAGGTGATAGCCCAAGGATCAAAATCTATATCGAACCGAAGTGCGCCGAAGGGTTTTAGGGGTGAAAACTACCCCTAATTGTCAAAAATTATAAAATAACATATTAAACCTGAATATGGGTAAGATTTGGTTTGAATTAGTTAAATAATGATTATTTTATACTTTTGAATAGAGTTCCATCATATTTCAACCCTTAAAAAGCAACCCTTGTTAGAGATTAATGTAAAAAAATTACTAATTCTAAAAAAATGATTTCGCCTTGGATCGATTTGGATAAAAATTTGGATTTAAGCTCAATTCACCCGCTGCTTTATAGTTTATGTCATGTCGACGAACCCTGATTGTTCTAAGGAGTGAAAACTACCCGTAATTGTCAAAAATTATAAAATAACATATTAAACCTGAATATGGGTAAAACTTGGTTTGAATTAATTAAATATTGATAGTTTTGTGCTTTTGAATAAAGTTCCATCATATTTCAACCCTTAAAAAGCGACCCTTATTAGAGATTAATATAAAAAAATTAGTAATGCGAGAAAATGATTTCACCTTGGAACGATTTGCATAAAAATTTGGAATTAAGCTCAACTCACCCTCTGCTTTATAGTTTATGTCATGCCGATGAACCCTGATTGTTCTTAGGGGTGAAAACTACCCCTAATTTTTAAAAATTGTAAAATAATATTATAAATCTTAAGATGAGTGAAATTTGGTTTGGATTAGTTAAATAGTGATTTTTTTATACTTTAAAATAAAAATTCATACATTTTCAACCCTTAAAAATCAATTGTTATGAATGCTATAGGTGAAAACAATTTTTTGCCAAAATTTTGCAACTTTTCAACTTTTGAAAATCACCTTTTACAACATTGCAGTTTTTATAAACTAATTTATAAGATATAAATTGAAAAAAGTAGAATTAAATACAAAAAAATTCTTATACATTTACATAAATAGTTGAAAATATTTACATTTGTAGGTAAAACAATTGTAATATTAATTTTATTCGTCATCAATTACATCTTCATCGTGATCTATGTCATCCTCATCTTCAATTATTGGTGGACTATTATTGCACCCTTCACCTGAGCACCCAGAACAAGTAGAGTTACAGTATAAACCAACTTTTGTGCACCCACATGAAACACCGCATCCTTTTTTGCATTGCCAAAAAATAATTTTCAAAAGTTCATCGAGTGCAGGTTGTTTGTTCATGCGTACGGGTAATAACAAACCATCTTTGGAATACCATCCCCAATCTGTTGCTCTAATATTTTCATTGCCAAGCCATAGACATATGAGCAGATGTTTTATTCTGTTGTATGAGATTTCAAAATAAGAACGCTTAAAATTTCGAATGTATAACGCCCCACTAGCTAATATACCGGTTTTGTAGATTATTATGCTCCGAAATGTACTGTACTATACTAATAGAATTTTCCGGAAAAAAATTCACTGGTTTTTTTTAACGTATTTCCTTTAATTTTTAACGATAGAGTGTTTCTTCAAAAACGATTTGTAGAGGTTTTTAAGAGCTACAAGAATCTGTGAATTAAATCTTTTTGGAACCCTTGGTTTTTAAATGGGGTGAGTTTAACGGGCTCGAAAAAGATGGTGCTTGATCGTAAATCGATGCTTTAAACGGCTATATCTCGCCAAATATTCATTGTACAACAAATCTAAATGAAGGATAATTTTAGTCATTAAAAAAGCTACAATTTGGTATTTTGTATTTTTTTCATATATTCAGTATTTTCGGGCATATTTAAAAAAAGAAGGGTAAAAAATATGAAATTGTAAATCGTTTCTCGCTTTAAGCGGTACTTTTTCTAACACAAAGCATTTTAAATGGGTCAAACTTCTTGGACGTATTAACAATACATGTACAAAGGGAATTTCAAAAGGGTGAAGATCGATTTTAATTATGGTGGTGGTTAGGGGGATGTTTTCATCGATTTTTTCGTAAAAAATGAGGTATTGACCTTATTTTCATCATAACTCACTCAATTTTTGAGCTAGAGTCTTTTTTATGATAGGTCTATTTATGCTCTTTAAAAAAGGTTTTGTGAGTTTTCTTCCAAAATGCATCATTTTCCCGATATTTGATTTTGAATCTTTCAAATTTGGCATTTGAAGAAAACCGCTGAACATTGATAGGCCGCATTTCGGTTCCTATTATATCCCAAAAACATTTTAAAAAATGAATTGTATTTGTCTTTTTAAAAGCTACAAATTTTTTCTCTACAATTTTTTTGATAAAATGCACCATTTTCGAATTATTCGCGAAAAATCGATTAAAAACGTGGATTTTTTCGTCTAAAAGTTATTACTTTCAATCGCGAATAACTTGAAAAATATCATTTTATAAAAAAAATGTATAGCACATTTTTTGTTTAGAATCACTTTTTTAATCGAAACCTGTAGTTAAAACGTAAAAAAAATTTCACCCCGGAGATGGGGTGGCAACCACCCCCTAGGCTTTGGCGCACTTTGGTTCGATATAGATTTTGATCCTTAGGCTATTAGGTACCTATCTTCTATTAAATTTCAAGTCAATTCAGGGAGCACGAAAAAATTGCGAGGTGAAATGCTTCATTTCCTGGACTATAACTGGTTTGACAGCATAGATCGTAGATTTATGTGTAGCTTTCAATTTTTATGAGTTCAGAATCCAGCAGCCCGGTGAAGTATTGGATTTTTATAATATAATTATTTGACAATATTTTGTTGGCCAACCACCTACAGCAGAATTGAGCCGAAATACATTATATTCCTATGTTCCGAATTTATTTCGTTCAATCTGTATGTGCATATTGCGATGCACTGCTGTTTTATTACAAATGCTTCCTGTTTATTTGATTTAGGGTCCACATGATTATCTAAGGTGAAGCGATATTTTCGAACAACGCATTGTTCTGATATAAGTTTCTTTTTAATTCTAGATACCTACCAAATAATTCTGTTATTTATTATCTTTTGCAATATTTTTTATATCCACTTAAATGACTGAAGCTCGTATTTTGGTTTAATTGATGTCGGAATTGTTAGTATGATTAAATATTTTCATGATGCTATTTCGTACAAATACTTTTTTAATAAAGGTGCAAGATTTTCAGTAAAAGCAGAAGTAATATTGTCTGGTTCAGGAAAGGAGTTCTTATAGTTCCGTAACATATTTTATAGCGCGTACACCATTCTTTCTATATTTGGTGCGTTGTTATTTTGATCTTTTTATTTTATTGTTTGTTTTTCTTTAACAATTTTGTTTTACTTCGAAAAGTAGGATGAAAAGTATTAATTCAAGTAAGTTCAATTATTTTGATAAACTGATAGTACTAAACTGCATATTTCTTTTCGAATTTTATAAATGGTATGGTTTTGTTTTAGAGAGTTTATTAAGTATAGTGACTCTTTAGTTTTATGTCGTTTAAACCTATTAAATGCTTTTTTGCCTTAAACTAGTTTATTAACTTTTTTCTTTGTGATTTGATCCACTTCCATATCTGTTTATGTAGATCAAAGAAGTCATTATTTGCTACAAAAATATATAACTTTGACTGTAACTGAATCGGTCAATTTGAAAACGGGCCAGCTCCACTTTTTTAAATTTCACAGGAGAGGTAAAAATTTTTGGTTTTATGATTTACTATACCAAGCGAAGAATATTACAAAAAGATATTTTTTATTTTAAAAGATCTAGAAACCGATTTTTTTTTTGTAAAAGAGATGATCCGATTTCAAAATAAACGGGCAATAAAAGTTTATCAGTAATTAACCAATAAACAATATTCATATTATATTGACTATTTTTTACTAGAATTACAAAATATGATGGATGAATCAACGGATGAATCAGCGAATCAACAAAAATAGGTCTACAAATAAATTATAATAAAACGAAAATTATGACCAACCAACCAGAAGAATTAATAATTACACAAACAACTATAGAACAACTAAAAGAATATGTATATTTGGGATAACTAGTTACATTAAATAAAGAAAATCAGACCGGAGAAATAAAGAGAAGGATACGGTTGGCTTGGGTATCCTTCGGAAAATTTTCCTGTATACTAAAAAATAGAAAATACCCCCAATATTTAAAAACACGAGTCTTCAACCAATGTATACTTCCTGTTATCACCTACAGTTCTTAAACTTGGACGTTTACAAAGGAAAACATGGAAAAAATAGCGAACACCCAAAGAGCCATGGAAAGGCAAATGCTGAACATCAGGCTATCAGACAAAAAAAGAAATACTTGGATCCGCAACAAAACAAAAGTGACCGATATATCAACACAGATAGCAAAACTTAAGTGGAAGTTCGCTGGACATACCATAAGATAGAAAGACGACAGATGAAATAAGATGATTATACACTGGAGACCATATAGTTACAAACGAAAAAGAGGAAGGCCACAAATGAGATGGTCAGATGACTTATACTGATTGACTGATACCAACTGATACAAACTGCCTACAATAGAAACACGTGGACGAAGGAAGAGGAGGCCTATGTCCAAAATTTGGCAGCAAGGGCTTGATATATAGATATATAGATAGATAAATTGTTTATTAGAAACATTTAACTGCTACACTAAATTTATAAAAAAAAACAAAAATATTTAAAATTAATAAGGATAGTTTAATTGTCTCCTTATTCCGCTTCTTCGGCACTGGTAGTAGACCATTCACAGATCATGTTGTAGAATGGCTTGTAACTGTCTGGCATGTATTGTAAAAGCCCTTAATTTTTCTATGTTTATTGAAATTTTCCCCTGATAGGTAGGAAGATTTTAAGGATCAGGTACAAACATGGATGAACTGCCCTTTTATTGAGATTTTAAAAGTTGAAAATGTTCTTCAAAAATTCCATTAATGTATGGTTTAGCTAACGCAATATCCAAGTTATCTGAGGAAAAGCTAAATTCATAATAAGAGTTAATACTGAAACTAACCTTTTTGCTTTTTGGAACTTCTTTACCAAAGCTTCCTGTGGAAGTTTTTTTTTTAATCTGGACACCATTTTTTTCTGGCAACGAATTTTTCTTTTAACGGTATCGAAATCTCTTGTCACAATTATTAAATAAGTGGCTTCGTTGTGGAAAGTAAGTAGTCATTTTTTTGAACTTCTTGGTCATTACGACTAGATAGATATCGAATAACAGTATTATTGCGATTCTGACCTGGACATCCGTCACAAAAGATTTGCAGCTCTTCAAAGTTTTTTGAAATTTTGTTGTTTATATAGTCATTTAAAAAAGAGCAAAGTTCATCGGGGCATCTGTGTCCTTCGCCTTCGTGGTAAGAGTAAAAGGTTGTTTTGTTAGTTATAAGATTCTGTATTTTGATTCCTCACACCGTTTTTCCGTTTTAAAGAAGGAGATTTACTTGCACTACTATTACTACACAACATTGTATTACATACAGCGTCTGTTTTCAAACAGATTTATACAACTACTAAATAGATTGCATCGTCAATTTAACCCTTCATTAGGCGCGCGACCTGCCCGAACGCCGTTAGTCGAGGTAGGTCCAATGGACCTATGATTAACTATTTAATTACTAGAGGATTTTTTAAAATATTTTCCTTATTATTTTAATGTTACAACATAAATAAATGTATTTTCTAAGGAAGTACATAATTAAAGAGATTTCGAATGCGTAATATTGCCCATATATGGAGAAAAACAGAAAAAAAAACAAAACTACTTATGGAAATAATAAAAATATATTTAAAGTGAAAAAACAACATAGACATGTATATTATATTTATTTACAGATTTAATATATATCTCATTAATATTTATTAAAACATTCCTCGCACATTTTTTTAGCATTTATACTCAAACATAAAAATTTGCTACACCTTTCACAAGAATATTGAGTCTTGCATTGTTTCTTTGTAACAAGCTGCACAGTGTTTTCTTTTACTTCGGTTTGAACTATTTGCTGCTCGATCCCTTTCATGTGTCTCTTCTTGTTCAGGTTTATAAGGTTCTAAAAGAGTTTTCAGTTTAGTCGGTAAACTTTGTATTGTTGATCTCCTCTGTAAATGTAGAGTTACTAAACTTTTTGCCAAATTTTTCAAAAAGATCCGCCTCGTAATATACTCTGCCTCATTTCCAAAAGAAATAATCATTTAATAAGCGGTAAAATATCGCCATAGGCCATCTTCTCGTAGCTCGTGCTGCATCATAAGTGGCACATAATTTATCCACAACGTCCACGCCTGATTCTGTTTCATTGTAAAATTGTATTATCTCCGGTTTCTTATCGGTGCCTGACGATACAACTGAACTTGACGTATGATAACTAGACAACAATACAACTGTCTTGTTTTTTTGTACATATGCTACAAGTGTCTCGTTTTTACTATAACCAAATAAGCTATTATATTCATTGCGATTTTTGGGCAATGCCAAATCTGCCGGAATTTCTCGTCGATTTTTCCTCACGGTTCATAAGAAGGACAATTTTTGTTTTTCCAGTTCTTTTACAAGGTTTAAACTCGTAGACCAATTATCGGCTGTAATATTCCTGCCTGTGCCGAAAATTGGTTCTGCCAACCTGCATACAATTGCATCTGCAGAATTACTCTGCCTGTAAGGTCCTTCCAGTTGTTGCCCGCAATAAATTTTCATTTGAATTATAAGTATAAAAATAAATAATATAAAAGTTTTGCATCACATAAAGACAATATCTTGATTCCTTACTTGCTCGGTTTGGATGGTATGTAATGTCAAAATCCGCAACGTCCTCGGAATCCTGTGGCAGCATTTCATCAATTGTTGTGTTTTGTCCTAGGCTATAATATGTCTTGCAATTTTCCAAAAAATAGTTAAAAATATCTCTCACTGAAGCTAATTTATCTGTTGCTTGTCTTTGAGGCCGTGTGGTTTTTTCATCGAAACGGACACATCTTATAACCTGACTTACCATTATAAAAATTTTCGCTTTCGGCGCCCACCATGTCTTCTGTATCTACGTCCTCGATTTCATGATCGGTATCAGAATCCATCGAACTTGTCTCCAGACAATCCTCTGTTGACGATTCATCTGATTCGTCAAAATCTTCTTGGGGTAAAGTATTTGTGTCACATTCACCTTCTTCGAAAACAAGACGATTAAGCTCTTCTACGTCTGCTATTATCAAGTTTGTAAATACGATTACTCATTTTCTCAAAAGTGTCGCCAAATTATGATAAAATACTTTTTTACGTAATTGTCACAAAATAAGTAAGGCCGATTATTCACAAAACACACTATTCAGAGTCAGTAAAAGACAATAAGCACTAGTATATACGCCACAGCAGACGTACTGAATAGCACTGACGTGGTTGAGCGGGCTAGCTCCGGCGGACCTATTCTGTGTACGGTCGAATTTGTTCGCAAATTTCAGAAAAATCTCGGTGGTTATTGGAATGTTACTTCGACAGGTCTGATCGGTCTTCGAAGACTGATCATCATTAGATGTCATTTAGGCTCAATGATATATATTAATTTTATTTTAAATTACAGCCAAAAACCTGGCGTCTAGGTCCACTGGACCTATGCCCGACTAATGAAGGGTTAATAAACCATTATACTGTGGGTAGGCCGGATCTAATAAACCATTATACTGTGGGTGGGTACAATTCGCCGTTCATTTTGAAAATGGGTTTATCTCTAGGATATGACTAGTTTTCAAACTGAACTGGTTTGTGGGGTATGCTATATTTACGGTAATAATAAAGAAAGTTGACCCGTTTGTATATGAAATAGACGCGTCTACGTGTGTTAAATAGAAATTCGACAGAAAGTGGAAATGTCAAAAAAGTGGAGATCTCCCCTTTTCATAATGACCGATTCAATTTAGTCTTATTTTCTTATACTTATACTATCACTATTTAGATTAAAACATAATTTGTTAGTAAATAGTAAAGTAAACGTAATTTAATTTATATTTCGTACCATACAATATTTATTTTAGACTAAAGCTTATAACTACATTTCGCGTATTTATATACATATTTATTCATTGTGAAACTTCCATCAAAGCCGGATCTGCTTCTCACTAGAAATTTTTTGAGTGCTGTTACATGAGAATCGCGAATGGGTAGGAGCCCAGAGAGGTTGTCATTCGTAGACGACAGCGTTATTTACTTAAATCTCGTCTAACATCAAATTCTCTAGGGGGTCACATAACAATATACACTTTTACACAATATAATGCTCGAATCGATCAAACAACGAAACATCCAGATTCCACCAATAAAAATGATCGCTTGGTAAGCACCCTCGACTACTTCTTCCTCCGGTTCTCCTTCGACTATCTCTCTATATTATCGGCACATGGTATATATCCAAAAAATGGTATATATATTTTTAAATATTATGGAAATTAATAAACGTAGATTTTTAATATCTACAAACACAGATGTATTTGTCCTTCTGGCTGTTCAAAGAATTGGCACTACTATTCTCCAACACTACTCAAATGTATCGATTCTTTCCTATCTGCTGTTTGTATGGTTCACGTTTCAGAGTCATAGCTAAGTATTAAAACGTCAGTGCTTATATATATACAAGATTAATCTTAGTGGTTTTTGTTATGTGTGTGTTTTTCCACATTTAGTGAGATTGGACATAACGGTTTTACCCATTTGTATACGTCGTTAAATTTTCTATTCAGTTTCCATTTTTGTTGACGGTGTTGTCTTTATAAATTAAATTTTCAACTAGTTTTTGTCAAGCAATGTTCTGAATTTCTGTTCTATTGTTGGTTCTATCGGCAATAATTACTTTTGTCTTGTTTTTATTAATTCGTAGTCCACGTTTTTCGCTCTCCAACTCTTTTTAGTTTGTCGAATATTAATAAAAGCTCTTTCTCACTTTGGGCTAAACAGTGGGTCATTGGAAAAGTGAAGATTGGACACCTTGGAAGGACTTTACTTGCATCTTCTTCTTCTTCATCAAGTGCCATCTCCCCGACGTAGGTCGGCAATCATCATAGATATTCAGACTTTTGAGATGGCTGCTCTGAAAAGTTCATTTCAAGTACATTCGTACAACTCTCGCAGGTTGCGCAGCTATGACATTCTACGCCTCCCTATGCTTATTTTTCTTTGGATCTTTCGCTGCATATTCAGTTGGAGCAAGGTGTATTTCTCTGCACGTGTAATATGTCCGAGATATTCCAATTTTCTTGTTTTAATTATATTTAAAATTTCTATTTCTTTATTCATTCTTCTTAGAACCTCTTTGTTTGTAACGTGTACTGTCCACGTTATTTTCAGAATTCTTCTGATTTCAGTTTTTTCATTGATGTCGCATTCAAGGTCCAAGATTCCATTCCATAAAACAAAGTTGAAAAAACATAGCACCTCGTCAACCTAACACTTAGTTCCAATTTTAAATCCCTTGTACATAGCTCTCTTCTCGTTTTGTTAAAATTTGCTCTAGACTTTTCTATTCTGATTTTGATCTCCTTAATGTAATAATTTGTGGAGTTAATTATTGTTCCCAGATATTCATGTTTGTCAACTTGTTCGACGTTGGTTCCGTTTGGAAGATTCTCGATTTCTTTGAGTTTTCGATATTTTCATAAATTTCGTAAATTCTTATAAATTCTCATACATAAAAAATTTAAATTTTTAAAAGTGAAACTGGAACAAACCATGAAGTGGAGATATCCAGGAGTGGCTAGTATACCTGTTGAATACAAAGCACGTGGTGTTCATGTGTATTAAGGTATAAAAAAAGCGCTTATTAAAAGCTTAAAATTTTTTATTATAAAGAAGATCTTTTCGGAATTGTATCATTCCATCATCAGTTTACTAAGAGAGAGAGAGTAAAAATACCAATATTAAAAACAACAAAGTTAAAATTTTAAAATACAAAAAGAAAAAGTTGGTTTTTTACTACTTACATAAAAAGTTGTTAAAAAAACATTGTGTGGCCACATAAAAAACATTCGATGGACATCTGGATTTAAAAAATAATCTTCATGTTATTTATTCAGGTAAATGCAATAGACTTTTGACTTGTGTAATATTAAAAAATGAAACTGGGGGCATCTTATATGACCCCCTGTAGTTGGTGAGGTTTTATTGACTTACATTACCTCTGATCTGTGTTGGAGTCTAGGGCTAACTGATAGAAAGATGGTATGAAAAATCAGTTAGTACCCGTCAATGTCAAAAGGAATGATGTGGTAGGAGCAAAGTCATTGTGCTTAAGTTTGTGAGTAGGCAGTTTTTAGTAAAGAAATGTGTTTTGTGTGTAGTAGGATCATTAGCAATTTTTGGTATTTTAAAAAACTGATGGGAGAATATAAATCAATGAGTGACTGCGATGTAAAATAAATCGGTATACCAAGGTAGGGAAAACATTTATGTAATTTAAGTGGTTAAAATTAATAAATCATTTTAAATGGGATGAAATGGATGTTATTACCTAATTGTTTAGTTGTATTAAAAGAGTATATATAAAAGTTGGATTGTAATTTATGGAAGATGAGTCGAAGAAAAGAAAAAGAAAAAAGAAATAAACGAGAAAGCAAGAAAAGGAAATAGAAGGTGAATGTACCGATGTAAGCTGGGGATATTGAAACTGATTGTGATAAGAGATCGATAGATGTAAAATGAATATTTATAAGAAAATGTGTATGATTGTATGTGTATGATTAAATGAGTATATATAAAAGTAGGATTGTAATTTATGGAAGATGAGTAGAGGAAAAGAAAAAGAAAAAAGAAATAAACGAGATAGCAAGAAAAGGAAATAGAAGGTGAATATAACGATGTAAGCTGGGGATATTGAAACTGATTGTAATAAGAGATTAATAGATGTAAAATGAATATTTATAAGCAAATGTGTATGATAAGTGAGATGGTAGTTATTGGAGAGGATGGGTAGTTGGATATTGGCAAAGGGGTGATGTTAGTGTATTAATGGTGACAAGTATAGAGTTAAGTATGAATGATTATGTAAGTTGAAATTTAGCTATGGGAAATAAAAATAAATGTAGAAGTGAAGTAAAAGTGGATGTGTAGTTAAAAGAGAGAAAGTTAGATTAGGAGAATAATTGTCGATGAAGTGGGACGAAGCCTCTGTTGATGCTGGTGTGACGATTAACACAATTGGGACTATTTTTCTTTTCCTTGACTATTTCCAAATCCTCAAAAAGGTCAAGTTTGAGATAATCTCTACCAGGAATGTTATGAAGAAGAGAGATATCATCTGGTACCTTGATTGTGTGATTGTGATATTTAAGATGATGTGAAAAAGAAGAAGTGTTCTCTAACTTAGAATGTTCAATGGCCCTGGTTACTAGAGATCTACAAGTTCTACCGATGTAAGTGGCATTACAGTCAGAACACTGAAGTTTATAAACTCCACTGCGTTTGGTGAAGTCAATAGGATCCTTACTATTGCATAATGATCTACTCAATTCTTTTTCTTTTCCTCTACTCATCTTCCATAAATTACAATCCTACTTTTATATATACTCATTTAATCATACACATACAATCATACACATTTTCTTATAAATATTCATTTTACATCTATCGATCTCTTATCACAATCAGTTTCAATATCCCCAGCTTACATCGTTACATTCACCTTCTATTTCCTTTTCTTGCTTTCTCGTTTATTTCTTTTTTCTTTTTCTTTTCCTCGACTCATCTTCCATAAATTACAATCCAACTTTTATATATACTCTTTTAATACAACTAAACAATTAGGTAATAACATCCATTTCATCCCATTTAAAATGATTTATTAATTTTAACCACTTAAATTACATAAATGTTTTCCCTACCTTGGTATACCGATTTATTTTACATCGCAGTCACTCATTGATTTATATTCTCCCATCAGTTTTTTAAAATACCAAAAATTGCTAATGATCCTACTACACACAAAACACATTTCTTCACTAAAAACTGCCTACTCACAAATTTAAGTACAATGACTTTGCTCCTACCACATCATTTCTTTTGACATTGACGGGTACTAACTGATTTTTCATACCAGCTTTCTATCAGTTAGCCCTAGACTCCAACACAGATCAGAGGTAATGTAAGTCAATAAAACCTCACCAACTACAGGGGGTCATATAAGATGCCCCCAGTTTCATTTTTTAATATTACACAAGTCAAGAGTCTATTGCATTTACCTGAATAAATAACATGAAGATTATTTTTTAAATCCAGATGTCCATCGAATGTTTTTTATGTGGCCACACAATGTTTTTTTAACAACTTTTTATGTAAGTAGTAAAAAACCAACTTTTTCTTTTTGTATATTCAAATTTTAACTTTGTTGTTTTTAATATTGGTATTTTTACTCTCTCTCTCTCTTAGTAAACTGATGATGGAATGATACAATTCCGAAAAGATCTTCTTTATAATAAAAAATTTTAAGCTTTTAATAAGCGCTTTTTTTATACCTTAATACACACGAACACCACGTGCTTTGTATAAAAAATTTACTTGCATGTGCTATATTTATGAGACTTGTTGCATTTTATGATAAAATCTTTTTTACGCAAAGAAATAATTACGGAGATTGGAGTCAGTAGGTCATTTAAGGGTGACCATATTTTGTATAATAATTATTGTATATTTTGTTGAGAACATTTATTTAAAATGTGCTCAGGATGTCTACTTATTAACAGATTATTATTAAAACAAAAATTCTAATCACTTTAATTTACTTAGTAATATTGATTTCCATGGGATAAAAGCTGATTTCCAAGATAGTATAGAAATTTTATGTATTATTATTTTTTTCCAATCTAATATTCTATACGAAGATATGTGGTTTGAATCTTTAATTTTTAAATTTATTATTAAGTTATTTTTAATCCATTAACCTAAGTCCTTTGGTTTATCTAATTTCCTTTTAGTCCATTAAGTTATCTTTAGTCTTTATATTTTTATTCCCTAGCTCATCGAATTTATTCGGTATAATTAGCGGTAGTGATAAAAATTGTTGAACTATTTACGTATTTCTGCTTTCTGGGCATATAATAGCTTGTATGGTGTATAACCTAGTGTTGCTCCTTTTGTAACCAAATTTTTGTCTTCTATATACAGGGTGTCCCATAATTAATTGGACATTAACTAATGGGTGATAGCTGACAAAATAAAGCGTTTGAGCTCAAATTGCTTAGGCAAAATGTTGCCAGTTTTCGTTCTACAGGGTGATTCATTTTTATTTTTTTTAATTTTTGTTAGGGATATATTGAAAACTATTCAACTGATTTAGATGGAATTTTGTATCTTGCTATTACTCAGTATGCTTAATATGAAAATAATATTAGTTTTACCGTTGACACTAAATGGCGCCACCTACTATAATATTGGTTTATTAATGCGGCCATAATTTTTGTGTCCGATCTGTATAAACATTCTAGGAAAAAAACATGAAATAACATTTAATTTTACATAAAAAAGGTATTCTTGTTTCAAATCAAAAAAGTACACCGTTTTCGAAATAAACATACTTTGTTAATGATACGCATGTCTGTATTTAGTTTTTCGCAAAACAAGCAGGTACACTTCCCGTCATATAAAACTGGTACACTTTTTTTCCCTTTATAAACCCGTGTTCAGAAATCAATTCGTTGTTGCCATTACAGATAACGAAATTGCACTAAATCTAAATAAAAAAATAACGTTCAAAAATGTATACAATTTTTAGATAGGTATTATTTTTATCATTAACAACAAAAAACCGTATCCAAGAAATTAAATAAGCAGAGATAGGGTGGAGTTATTATCCAAAATGTTTGAAGGATTTTTAAACCTAGGGTACCTATTGGCACAGGGAACATTGGAATGCATCTACTGTAATTTTATACTTCAATTACCTACCGAACTCGAACTGTACTCTGTGTCAATAAGTTTTGTAACAGGAAAACTACCAAGATTAATTAAGTATTTACTAGAAGAACGATAAAAAATGTTCTAAACTAACATTATACTTTATCCTACGTATTATAAACTATAAAATATTCGGGGCGTAAAAACGCTTTTCAAAACGTAACAGTTACAATCAAATATATCACTGTAACGTTTTATTATAATTTGAAGTTTGTCTAGATTTATTATCTGTCATTATTTTTTAATTGAAATATTTTCATAAATTGTTATAAAACACTAATCAATGTATGGGTACTTAATTAAGATGATGGAAAATTACAAAATTAATATGATAATTTTTTAGGATGCATGTTTAAACAAATTTAATGTGACTGACTGATCGATAATGCTCGATAATGTTTAAGATTTTAGTATACTCAAAACTGGCGGTCTGTCACACATCTCTACTATTAGCTGGTTTTAGAAAATATTTTGGTTGAATTGGCAATGGTGCCCTAGAAATTAGAATGACACATGTGACAAGATCAACCTACACAACTTAAAAAACAGGATTTTTTATTATAAGAGTTGTACCAGTTTTTTATGACGCGAACGGTACCTAGGTGTGCTGTGAACTTAGGACAAAGTTAAGGCACAGAATAATAAACAATCAGAAGGGCCACTCTCAGATGCCGCTTTTGAAGTTTTTCAGCACGCGCGCCATGTTTTAGGAGGACACAGACATATGATTTGTGTGGTTATGTAATTGTTTATATTTATGTTTAATTATATTATATTTATGTTAATATATTTAACAATGTTAATATAATTGTATAGTATGTCTATGATTGCCGTAAGTCAAATAAACCTGGTTAATTTTTCCATGCACACCACATAAACAACACTAATTTCTTTAAAATCCTCCTAAAACATGGCGGAACGTCTGCGCGGAGGAGATGCGCGTACTTAATTTTCCGTGGAGAGTGGTATTCTGTTTGTTTATTATTCTGTGGTTAAGGCGTAGGTACGAATTTATTTACTATTTGTTGTCAAAGTGCAGTGCGAGTTTATTATTATAAAAAAAGAATATGTGTGTACGCAGGTAAGAAGTTATACCTCTATTATATGATTTCAACGAAATAAATATATTTTAAACAGTTTATTTGTGTTTTATTTAAATATTAAACTAATTTTAATACTACCAGTTTTCTACAAGTTTTCTTAAATAATACCGAAAATAAAAAAAAGTAAGCACCCATTTACAGTTTGAGCCTGGTCTACACTGCTTGATTCCTGTTTTCGAGTGACAACTGGTGTAAGCCAGTGTGCTATACTCGTAAAATTCATACTAAAATGAATTATTTTGACAAATTATATCTACAAATAATATTCACATTGCTTTTTAATTGTCTTTTCGTCATATTTTAACATCTATTATCATTTTTCTGACGAACACAAATTCAAAGACACAAGTTTACACATTTAGTCAGTTTATGATAGGGCGGCATTTAGATGATGCAATGTTTATAATAAAATTTTATTTGCCGATGAAGCCACATTTCCTAGAAGCGGTGTGTTTAACTGGCGCAATAGCCATACCTATGCGACAAAAAATCCTCATGCATTTCACGAACATAATTTTCAACATAAGTTTTCCATAAATATCTGATGTGGCATATTTGGGAATTGTATTGTAGGATCATTCGAAATACTAACTGGGCTTGACGGAGTAACGTATCTAAATTGTTTAAAAGAAGATTTAACTCTTTTAGAAGACATACCTTTAAATTTGAGACTTAACTCTTGGTACATGCATGATGGTGCACCACCACATTATAGCCTAGAACAGTGGTTCCCAAAGTTTTTTAGTTCGCGGCGCACTTAATAAACTAGAATTTTTCCGCGGCGCCCTGAGTCAAAATATTGATTTAACGTCTAACTTTAACTGTAGTTAATACGGTTTCTGTTGCAGCTGATATGGTTGGGTTAATTTAATAATAATGAAACATTCACAAACAATTTATTGAAAAAATAATTACAGTAATTAATGGGATAAATGAGCTTGTTCTTGTTCATTACACAACTTCAAATCTCGGAATCAAACTAGACACAGCTACCCTCATTTCTTGTCCACGTTAATTTTAGAACGGTATTTACTTATTACAGCGACCACCGAAAACTCAGCTTCGCACAAATAGGATGTTGCAAATGGAATTAAGATGCGCAGTGCTTTACCACTCAGCAGCGGATTTTCATCTTTTACTGATACCCAAAAATCAGTTAGTTCCGTGCAGCCAAACTTTGTCTTCAACGTATTGTCGCAAGCCAAATCAATGAGATTTTCTTGTTCTAAAGAAGTAAATTCAGAAGGAGCTTCGCTCTAAATGGATCTTGAATCCATGAAAACTGGTCGATATTATCAGCTTGAAAGTATTTTTCGAACCATTTGATAAGCTCTGATAAGTGATCCGCAAAAATAGATTTAAAAATGCAAGAGATATTAACTTCATTGGAGATAATAAGCTCCTGCAACAAGGGACAAAAATCATTGATATTATTATCATTAATTTTTCTCTTCCATACTTCTAATTTTTTTCTGAAAGCTGAAATCTTCTTCGCCAATTTTAAAATGTGCGTGTTGCGGCCTTGCAGGGAGAGATTCAACGCATTTAACGTTTTAAATATATCACATAAGTATGCTAGTTGAATAAAAAAATCCGTTTCTACAAAGTACTTGGCATACTGGTGTTTTTCTTCTTCAAGAAAAATGTACATTTCTTGCCGTAATTGGAACGCACGAGACAAAACATTACCACGAGAGAGCCATCGTGAGTGGCAGTAGTATAACAGAGACGTGTGTTCTGCACCCACATCCTCACACATTTTTTTAAAAAACCTTGCTTTCACCGGCCTAGTTTTTATATAATTTACCACAGTTACCACACGTTCTAAGACCAAATTTAGTGAAGGACTCAAATTCTTTGATGCAAGCGCTTCTCTATGAATGATGCAATAGGTCCATACTGAATCCGGAGCTTTGTTTCGAACAAGCGCCTGTAATCCTCCATAACGGCCAGACATTGAACGACCGCCATCAGTGCAAACACCAACGCACTTTCTCCACTCCAAATTGTTTTCAACCACAAATGTATTTAGGATATCGAACAAGTCTTGCGCCTTTGTACTTGCAGTGATTTTTTTACAAAACAGAAGATCCTCCACAATTGTATTATCATCCAAGAACCTTATGTAACAAATCAAGTGTGCATCTTTACTAGAATCTGTTGCCTCATCCAACTGTAACGCAAATTCACTTTCTTTTATTTTTTTAAGTATTTGATCATTAAGTTCCTCCGCCATATGCTGAATTCTGCGACTGATGGTGTTGTTAGATAAAGGCACCGATGAAAGAAGTTTTCCCGTAGATTCTCGGATCATAATGTTTACCAAATCTACAGCAGCCGGTAGAATTAATTGTTCTGCGATTGTGTAGGGTTTTTTACACTTTGCAACTTTATACGCAACCTTGTATGATGCCAGCAAAGCATTTTTAGGTATCGACAAATGCTTGGAAAAGTTACCTTTTTGTTGCTTAAAATCATTTAACTTCTTGGTAAAAAGCTACGAGGTTTGTCAGCCAAGTTTGGATGATTGGCTTCCAAGTGGCGTTTTAACTTACTTGGAAGCATGCATTCTGGAGCCAAAAGTTTTAGGCACAATACACATTGTGGTCTCTCTTCATCATTGACGTTTATTGATGTAAAGCCAAAATCCAAATAGCTGTCATCATATTTACGGTATTTTCGTTTCTTCACGACTCTACCACTAGTTTGTGGTGCATCCACTTTATTTTTAGAACCACCTTGTTTATTTAAATTCAAAAACTTTTCCATTTTTACAGCAACTTTTGTACACAAGTACTAACTAAAATTTAGATAAGTAAAAATTAATAGTTTTAAAATGTGCACGTGCAAAGAGACGATTGAATTTGCCGACCGGCAGTGATTTATGGCCTGTCGGTCGAAGCCAATTTACATTAGAGACAGAATTGTTTCGTGGAATTTAAAATATCGAGGATATATTTTCGGCATCAAATAAAATTACTAATAACTGAACTCGTTTAACATGGGAAACATTTTTATATAGGTATATTTTAAAAGTTAAAAAGTTGTCATAACAACTTTAGTTTAATGTTTATTTAATACTTGAAGGTAATTATGTGATTATGTCTAATATTGGAAGAAAACTTCCGCGGCGCCCCTGTAGTCGAACCACGGCGCCCCAGGGCGACGCGGCGTACAGTTTGGGAAGCACTGGCCTAGAAGTTAAAAATTATCTAGCTGAAATTTATCCTCAAAGGTGGATTGGTAGAGGTAGTATATACACATGGCCAGCACGCAGTCCCGAACTAAATCCCCTAGACTTTCACTTGTGGGGGTAACTAAAGTCACTTGCTTAAAAAAAAGCTAAAAAAAACTAAAAAAAAGAACCGTCAAGAGTTATGGCAAAATATTGTAGAGAGAGTTAACGTAATAAGGGCAAAAAAACTATTTAAAATAAGACAAAACTTACGTTATAATCTTAATAATATTAAGATTATGTAGATTATCTAATGGTGAACCTTTTAAATACTTATTGTAATTTTTTTTAGTTTCGTTTTGAATTATTCAGTGTCAATTGTTTTATGTTCACTTCGTTGTTTAATTTAATTTATTTTCTGTTTTTTTTTTAAAATATGTTACTGTATAAAAGGTTTAGTAAAAATAATTGTTTTAATCATATGCATTTTGTTTGAAAAAATTATCTACTACTAATACATTTAATATTCACTGATATTTAAGACCTTTTAAAAAATGTTTAAACTTATATTATTTCATTTCATTTTATTAAAAAATTCGTTTATTTCGAAAACGGTGTACTTTTTTTATTTAAAATAATAATACCTTTTTTGTGTAGAATTAAATATTATTTCATGTTTTTTTACCTAGCCGGGCGGACAAAAAAATTATGGCCACATTAATAAACCAATGTTATGGGAGCTGGTGCTACCTAGTGCCAATGGTAAAACTATTATCCTTTTCATATTAAGCATACTAAATAATAGGAAGATACCAAATGTTACTTAAATCGGTTGAACAGTTTTCAGTATACCTATCCCAAAAAAATAATATAAAAAATATTCTTGAATCACCCTGTAGAACGAAAACTAGCAACATTTTGCCTAAGCTATTTGAGCTTAAACGCTTTATTTTGATGTCAGCTATCGCCCATTAGCTAATGTCCAATTAATTATGGGACATCCTGTATATGTTATTTTGCCTGGATTATTTTATAAATAGATCAAAATATTTTGCACACATTTTTTGTATGGTTTTTTCTGTCAAAGTGAGACTCTTGGCTCAAAAAGGAATTAATTTTGATTGAAGTTCTAGAAGGATAATATTGAAAAAAAAATGATTCAATATTCAGCCACAGAATAATAAACAAACAGAATACCCACTCTCCACGGAAAAGGCGGCATCTGAGAGTGGCCCTTCTGATTGTTTATTATTCTGTGATTCAGCACTTACTTTCCTCTGGCATATTAATAACTGTCTATTTATAGTCGGTTCGCTAATCTCAGTCCGAACTGTCTAGTAAATTTAGTAATTATCTTTTTGCGAAGTTAGTTACTTTTTGACAGATCATAAGTGGCTGGAAATTACTATACAACCAAGCACGCGTACTCTTAGCCAATATTAATGTAAACAAACTTAAATAAAATAGAACTTTACGAATTACCCACAGTCGATATTTATTTATTTACACCATATGATGTATTGATAATAAATAATAATATGATTTATTGTACAATATAAAAATATTTTGAGGAAATAAATTTTATAAAATTTAACAGGCACCAGTCAATCAGAGGGCATACTTAATTGACGTTTTCATAGAATGGAAATAACATAAACAGTGGTTTTATTGTCTTACAAAATAAGTATACTATACTGCTCTATGCAAAGAGGATTTAGCAAAGCAAATATATGATATTATAATAAACAAAGCAAATATTATTAACTTTCTAACAATTCATCCTGAAATATATTTTTTAAATGATATACTACCCAAAATTTTATGGGTTTAGTATAAACTTCCACTATTTGTAATAATTCTTCTTTTTTCAATGAAAGAAGCCTGTTTTAAAAGTTTATTTAAGCTATTAATAGTGTGAGATAGGAACTTTTGTGTTGTAGGTTTCCAGCTATGAATCTGTCAACATATGCCCGAGCTGATCGAATGGACCTTACAACAATCACCAAAATCAGCCAAAATATCTTTAGAAGTGACAGCTGTCAAATTTGTTTGGTTAGTTTATTTGCGGATAAGATATTGCCAGTTGACGTCACATATAACTACACTTCATCTAATTTATATAACGATGCACGTCATCGGCGTCATAGCCTGTGACATCACATGATACCAACACAAACTGTTTAGGGTGTAGGTGTGTTCTTTTTTAGAATCACTTTACCGAGTACACTGGCATTACAGCCACTAGACATATTTTATTATATACGCGTAGAAATAATATTTAAAAATTTCTATTGATGTTAACTTAAAGAAATACACAATAATATGTTTCATTGAATTTGTATAAATGCATTATAAAGCGTTTTTATCAAGAACATTTGTTCGGATCACACTGTAACTGTAATCGAACGAAGGTAAAATTTTGGCATAAATTGGTAACACTTATTTGACAGTTGCGGTGTTGACACTTTTTGTACTTCATTATTTTGAATTTTAAAGTGAATATCTCTTGTTTTATATTTTCAACTATTTAATAAAATCTGTTCTTTTTAGAACAAAATTAGTGTGTTTTATTTCAAAAATGTCACGTAAGAATTTAAATAGTCGTTGTAAAGAGATGGTAATACTTTTGCAATAATTATGTAATCTATTTGATTTAAAATGGAGTCAGGATTTTTTTATACTTTGGCAACTATGTCAACTTCGAGCTCTGACGTAGATAATGACGTAAGTCGTTATCTAAATTAGATGAAATATACCTGCTTTGGAGACAAGAATCGGTCCGAAATCCTAGTTTTTGAAAATTTCGTTTCATGCAGCTTCTTATGTAAAATATCACCCTGTGCGGCAGTCGATACCTTCAGACATGAAAATATATTTTATCCTCCTTCACTACAATCAGAAAATACATTATTTTTTTCATATCTGGTTAGCAGAATTGTGTACTTCTTATAGTGACATAAATTATGTCATCTTACACCGACACAGTTATTAATAATTTTTCATAACCGATAATCATTTCATAAAAAAAACTGGTGCCAATTTTTTGTATAAATTGTATCATGGTAAAAACTTTTGGTTTCAAAAACTTTTTCGGAAACAATTCAGTAACTGTAATGTAATATTAATACTATCTTATGTTACACTACCTGAAATTCCATATTTGGAAAGAAGCGGATCAACTAAAAGTCATGATTTTCTATGTCTAAATCCTACAATAATAAAACTTAATTGATTTATGGAGAAGGTAATATTATTTCTGCTTTTTAAAAAAAAAAACTTACCTCTTCCAAAATATTTTCCTGTCAGTTTTCTCTTAATTGATCCACAAAATAAACAACCATTTAGTTTTACTGGCTGGTAAATAATCTTCCATTTTTTCTACTTTTTTAGGCGTTGAACCTTCCATAGCTCTTCTTCTTTTATTTTGATATTATTCAGATTAGAGTAGTTGACTATACTTACATTGTAGCCATTATTTATTTTCCTATTCCTATCTTTCCTATATTATTTACTTTTATCTTCTCTCTCTCTCTCTATATGTCACCCGACTGTGTACATGGATCACTTCTAATGCTTCACTTTTTTAAGAACTACCTTATCTCTCGCATCACTGACGGTATCCGAGAGCTTAGTTTGATTTCTTGCCTTGATGGTTGTTTTTATTTTTTTGTTTCTGAGACCATTTGCAAATACATTTATTGTAATTTTTTAGTTTATCTACGTCAATATATTTTTATCTGCCTGGTTTAGCCTGGGTTAACTTAAGTTAATAATTTTTTTTTCACAAACCTCCCACAAATTTGAAATAAAAAAATTAATTTCACGAAAATACCGCTACTGACTTTTTGTTAGTAGTTTTCCTCGTATATCTTTGTCGTAGATATATATCACTCTTTAACCTTAATTTCGCGGTTGGTGACAACGCCGTATAAACGTCTGTGTAAAACTTTCGTTATGTTGCATAATTGGCACTAAACTTCCCGCGGTTTTGCGATCGAAATTATCTCCCATTTTCTTTTCCTCCCGTACGGTTTCCTGTATAATCGATGTTAATTTGTTTTCAATTTTTTTCCTTATCTGCTCGGCCAATTTGGTTATTTTCTCTACGTATTATTTAACTAAGCCTATAGTTGTTTTGTAGTGTGTTTCCGAATTAAATCAAAAAATAGTTTCTTTAAAGCCACTCTGGTTTCTTTCTCATTTTTACAGCCCTTTTCTATTTACTTCATAATTTACACGTCTCTCGTATAAATCTAGGATCAGTTCTATATTTAAATTCCTTTTTCGACATCAGAAAGTGGAACTTTTAAAAATTAAAATAATGTACGACTAAACCATGCAGAATTTATTCAAAAGAGAAAACATAATATTTATTATATGACAAACTATTATAAGTTATACATGGTATTATTATAAAAATTTGTACCCCCTAACACTCGGTAAAATAAATGATTTGCTAAAAATTAAAATCCGGTCGATTTTTAAATCGAGAAAAACCAATTTTAATTCAAAATTTTTGCATTTTTAACCCTGTTCTGTGGGTTGCAACCCTCACCGATTTTTAAATGAAATGAGTTGAATGACCCATAATTTGAGAAGAGTAAATAAAAAAAAGTAAATAAAAACCCATTACTTGATTATGTTTTTTTAAATCGATTAGTTTGATACCGATAAATCGTATTTTAAAGTTTTAAATTTTGTAATCCCAACTAAACTTGTACCCTCAAAAACTCGATAAAATAAATGTTTTGATAAAAATACAAAAACCAGTAGATTTTTATATCAAAGAAAACCAATTTTTATACAAAAAAAAAATAATCCTTGTAAATTTAAAAAGCTAAGAGAATTAAACTTCAAAGAATTAAACCACTCACAAATTTTTAAATGAAACGAACGTCAAATGACCGCTAATTTGGAAGATACTTGTGCGTGCTACGTTTGTTTTGCTGTTTAAATTTTTATAAAATATTTTATTAGTTACCGACCAATTGCATATTAAAGTTGTAGGGAGTTGCAATCTTGTATAGGGATTTTTGACAAAACAGTTATTTTACCGTGTTTTAGGGGAGTACATACTTTTAGTAGGTTGCAAAAATTAAATATAACTATTGTGTAAGCAACGCAAGCATTTTATTAGGACAAATAAAAATTCGGGAAAACTATTAGGCATTTGTTGCCTTGTTCTATTTAAAAAATGGTAATGTATTTCACACCCCAGGGTTAAAGTTGTGACAATAATTTTTACATGAAAATTGGTGACCCTTGAAAAAAATTAATAGTTTTAAATTTAATTAAAAAAATTACCCAGTTTTTAAACACATATTTTTTGACAACTGGAGCCAGATATATCACTCTCTTATCATAAAAAATAAATAATCAAACCCCTTACATGACAGCAACTTCATTCTCATTCTTTTTTACATTTTTTGTTTGTTTGTTCTTTAAATAAAAAGAAAAAATGAATCCTTTTTTAAAAAGGCCAGTCCCCGTTCCGCTCGCTAATACTCCCAATAATTGTACCTTCGTCCAGCATTCCAAAGAAACACATGTACGACAATAAGCCACATGTGAAAATTATGACATCCTAGAGCTAATAGAAAACAATCGAAAAGATTAGTGTGGTTTGACCCTCGAAAGAGGTTAAACTAACATTAAAATGAAGCCATCGGTTAAAATTAAATGAACAATAATAGTGTACTTACAGTTTTTTTTTGTATTTTTTGTTTCGTTTCTCTCGTTTAGTTGTTAATCTTTAATGTTTAGTTATCGTAGAGTTTTTATAATATCTAAAAAAACCTACAAATTGTTTTTGTAAGTACGAACTCTGTTGGTTGTTTACTTATATTCTAAAATCTTTTTTATTTGTAGTGAACTAATGATGCTTTTAAAAATAAAAGCGAAACGCATTCGAATAAATCAATAAAGTAGTTTTATTTGCCAATTATTGACCGATAAAATCTCTGCTATTCAAACATTGAATATTTTTTAAATATACACACACACATATATATATATATATATATATATATATATATATATATATATATATATAAATATTTATATATATATATATATATATATATATATATATATATATATATATATATATATATATATATATATATATATATATATATATATATATATATATATACGTCTTCGTAAGTGGGTACATTTATTAAAAAACCCTCAAAAGGGCTACATCAAAAAAACAAACGTTTTCGGACTAAACAGTCCATCATCAGGTTTTTTTCTATAATTTCTATAATATTAATAGATAATAATTAATAAAATCTATAATTTCTAAAAATAATTTTTGAATCTTTTGGCTGTAGTAATACTAGGTATAACTAATATAGTTCTATGTTACATTGACATTTTGTTTTTGACACCTTTCATAGGTATATTGTAAATCAGTTTCCAGCTGTTCTCCGTGCGTAGAGGTTTTCTCCCAGCACTGGAACTCAATTTTTTGCTATGTATGTTACCTGAAGTCATATTTAATTTAATAATGAACATCACAGTTTTTTAACAACAAGATGTATAATCTTTTACAACTATATGTAATTTAAAGGATTTTTACCCATGTATTTTTGGTGGCACAGTCATTTTAACCTAGTAAGTATAGCCATTTTGCTTTTTTAACCATAGTCAAAATTTCATAACCACGTTTGTTTTAACTAAATGGTTTATACTTATTTTAGGCGATTTTAAACCTGATGATGGACTGTTTAGTCCGAAAACGTTTGTTTTTTTTATGTAGCCCTTTTAAGGGTTTTTAAATAAATATACCCACTTACGAAGACTAACCTCTTTTTTTTTTATATATATATATATATATATATATATATATATATATATATATATATATATATATATAAAAAATATTTAATGGTTGAATAGCAGACGTTTTATCGGTCAATAATTGGCAAATAAAAGTCGACAACTCTTTATTGATTTATTCGAATGCGTTTTGCTTTTATTTTTAAAGGCATCATCAGTTCACTACAAATAAAAAAGATTTTAGAATATAAGTAAACAACCAACAGAGTTCATACTTACAAAAACAATTTGTAGGTTTGTTTAGATGTTATAAAAACTCTACGATAACTTATACCCCAAGGTTCTACGATCTTTACTCTTTTTCTAATAGCCATCAATGATATTTATTACTGACATGTTTGAGTGTGAGATCTGGATTATGTAATCTGCATAAAGTAATCTATATAATTTCATATTATATCAGTTGACTTCCTATATTAGTGTCAGTTGTACTTTTAGTCAATGTTCAGTTTACCATAGAATTTGATTGATGATTGTGACTGCTAATCCAAGTTGTCATGTATCAGAAGTCACTTTAACATTTCCTTTAAGACTAGGAGCCATTCTTTCTTCTGTTGTTACCCACGATATAACTTCTTCAAATTTAAAAATGTTTTAAACTGTTTTTCCTTTGTCTAGTGTTGTGTAAATGCATCATTTAATGTTTAGGACATTCATAAAAGTGCTGGATAGCCTATAACTATAACGAAGTAAGTCTAAAATATTATATTAAAATATTTTTATCAAGTGTCAATTTCGAATTTTTTCGAATTTAATTAATTTTCCTTCACTTGGAAAAACGTTATATCAGGTGTTCCTAAACATGCTCTAAGAGCGAAAGTACTTGGCTAAGATTTAATAAAAACTGTGCTCGATATCTGCCTTTTGTTTGATTAAAATCCTTGTATCGGCATGTAAGTGAAGTTTATTTAATTATTTATTTATTTAAAATAATATACCATCAACAAATCTGCACACATACAATATTGGCATAATTGCTATAAATTTTGTACCAGACAGCACCCTAATACGGGTTATTGTAATTTCAGCATTTAATTTGACACTAGCGGACCAACTCGACATCGAGTTTTTTAAATGAAATTTTTATTTTGCGAGAAAAATTTAGAGATCAATACAAACACTATAAGCAAGAATATACATAACATTCATCAATAATAATGCAAGTAAAAAGTGTATAAAATATCACGAAATATTTCGTTGAAAACAATGTTTTTTGTTACAATGTCTCCATTTTCTGAAAACTTTTGCTTGACACCGGGAGTTATGTAAACTTTGACTTTTTACTTTTTAATAAAAACGAAACCGGAAGTCGACCTCAAAACCGGAATGCAATATTCATCAAATTTCGACATAGATATTATTTAGCAGTTAATTTTGCATTATGATCACGAATCCGGTGTCAGATTTGCTCTATCTTGACGTTTTATCCGCGTTTCGGGTCACTTCCGGTGTCGGATTGCAACCGGAAGTACCTATTTAGATTCGTCTCGACGAGACCTTTCGATCCATATATACATTGTGGGGTCTAAAACTTAAAGTAAATTTTAACTTCCGGTCATCTCAAGTAAATTTTTGTACCAAAAGTATATCTTGACAATCTCATACATAATACTAATAATATTCCGAAAAAATGTTTTAATTATCTAATATGGTTTTTGAGTAAAGTGGTGGACAAGAAAAGGGCTTAGCGTTTTAGTATATAAGATTGGTAAAGCGTAGACCTAAGGATGAAAAGAAAGTTGTAGTACTCATAAAGGCAATACACTCAAGATTTTTAAAATTTATTTCTTTGCTGAGTTTGGATATTTTATATAACTTTGCTTTACCCTACATGATATCAAGTTGATCATACCGATTTGTATACGCTTCTGCTTTAGATTTTAATATTGCTAGTTTCGCTTTTAACACCAAAATTAAATATCTCAATATCCAACAAAACGTTAATAGAAAATGACTTAAACAGTGAGTTAAAAAAATCAATAAATGAAAACAACACAGAAATATGGAACACATTTAAAGACCTTACCTTGAAAGTAATAGAAAAATATTCAACAACGTTACACAGGCACAAAAAACAACAATGGATGACTGAAGAAATTCTGGAATTAATGGAGCAGAGAAGAAAACTGAAAGGTAACGAGACAGAATATAAGAAAAAACAAAAACTAATTAAACAAAAAATAAGAATGGCTAAAGAATAATGGATGGAGGATAAATGCAAGGAATTAGAAAAGTTGAATGAAAAACATGATACGTTTAATATGTTTAAAAGAGTTAGATAAGTAGCTGGTCTTTATCATAAGAAAACTCCACATACTATAACCGATTCGTCGGGAAAATAGACGAACATGAAATTCGAACAACCTGGTGTAATTATATAACTGAACTGTATAATGATGATAGACCCGAAGAACCGGAGACTTTAGTTGAAGGTGAAGAACCAGAAATACTAAAATCAGAAATAC
The DNA here is from genome assembly GCA_918026665.1 of Diabrotica balteata. Lineage (NCBI taxonomy): Eukaryota > Metazoa > Arthropoda > Insecta > Coleoptera > Chrysomelidae > Diabrotica > Diabrotica balteata. The sequence goes on from OU898278.1 coordinate 60,963,561, forward strand.
TGCATGCTATAAAGTTAGCAAAGAACAAGAAAGCCGTTGGCCCTGATAACATACCGACAGAGATATTAAAGCTTATAAATGAGGAGACCATTGGAATACTGGTCAAACTGTTCAATGATGTTTATTCGACTGGTGATATCCCTGAAGATTGGTTAAAGTCCAAATTCATAACACTACCAAAATAACAACGTCCAAAAAACTGTAGCGATTATAGAATGATAAGCCTTATGAGCCACACTTTGAAAATATTTCTACGCATCATCCATAATAGAATCAGAGATGAATGTGAAGAAGATCAGGATGAAACACAATTTGGCTTCAGAAATGGACTGGGAATAAATGTATTACTGCAGAAATGTCGAGATCAAAGGAAAGACGTCTTTGCTGTATTTATTGACTATGAAAAGGCCTTTGATCGAGTACAGCATCACAAATTAATTACAATATTAAAAGATAAAGGAGTTGATAGTCAAGACATACGATTCATAGAAAAGTTATACTGGCGTCAAACAGCGACAGCTTGCATAAATGGAAAATCAACAGAAATATGTAAAATACAAAGAGGTGTCAGACAGGGTTGTATAATATCCCCACTGTTATTTAATTTATATTCAGATAGAATATTTAAAGAAGCGCTGCATAATTTGGAATGGGGCGTGAAAGTGAATGGAATTCTGATAAAAACAATCAGATATGTAGACGATACAGTTATTTTAAGTCACGACATGAATGGATTACAATGCCTTTTAAATGCCATTGATACAGTGGGAAGAGAGTTTGGCCTAAACATAAACTGTGCAAAAACTAAACACATGGTGTTTAGCCGTTTAGCACATCAAGATGCACGATTATATGTTGATGGTCATATAATTCAAAGAGTGTCCAGTTTTAAATATCTTGGTTGCCATATTAGTGAACAACTAGATCCAGATCAAGAGATAAAATGTAGAATCGCGATAACCCGCACGAGATTTTTAAAAATAAGTTCATTCTTCTGTAATGATAACTTGCAACTTCAACTTCGAAAGCGCATGATGAAATGCTACATTTGGTCAGTCCTCTTATACGGTGTCGAAGCATGGACATTAAAAATATCCACCATTAATCGTCTGGAGGCCTTTGAAATGTGGCTGCACAGACGTATACTAAAAATTCCATGGACGGCTATGCTGACAAATGTGGCAGTCCTTGAGAGAGTAAATGCTGCTCGTGAGCTGCTTGATAACATCAAATGTAGAAAGATGGCCTATTTTGGACACGTAGTAAGGGGAGACCGATATAATATTCTTCAACTTATTATGATGGGTAAAATCGAAGGACGCAGAGGAATTGGTAGAAAGCAGGCCCGCTTGGTTGAAGAATATCGGAGTGGACAGGAATAAAGAAAGCTGAGCAACTATTTATAAGAATAGCTCGAGACAGAGAGACAAAGAGGACTTGATAGGGCACGTTAAGAAGAAGTTTCGCTTTCTTCATGGAGACCTTATAATTATAAAGATTTCTGTCCAATATATTTTCTAGACTTTGTGTATATAGTTTTCTTTAATCTACTTTTTTTTTCTACTTTTCTCTAGTTAGGCTATACGATCTTAAACTTACATACATTTGATAACTCGAAATTTTTCTATTCTTTATATTATATTTTTAAATAACGTGAAATAAATTACATTGGTTTTAATTTATTTATTTATAACAAATGTCTACATTGGTTTATATTTTGTAAACGATAAAATTTAAGTTAATTTATATGTGGAACAGTAGGTTGCATATGTATGAACTTAAATAATACTAAAGCTCTTTTCAAAAAACCTACTTTAATTAAATTTTATTGTTACTTGAATAATTAGAAACTTGCTATTTTCCCATTTTTTCAATGCGGCATTGTTTCAAGTTGTCCTTTCTTTCTCGTAATTAGCTTATCTCTGTGTACGTGCGATGTAACGAAGAGTGACCCCTTCAACATCTAATTAGGTTACCTATTGTGTACTACCGGAGTTGACATAACCCATTAGATTAAACACATTCCGATAATAGGCAGTAAATTGGCTTTGGATTCAAGTAATAAGTCAGTGTGCTAGATTGCTAGTGGCAATATAATTATTGCAATACAAGAAGTAATAAAGGAAGTTTATTAAAACTGGAATTTGATAAATAATTTTGAATGACACAAAATGTGTTTGTAGCTTAACGTGTATCTTAAAGTCATATCTGACTTCGTTTTTTTTTAAGTTTAGAAATTATATTATTTATTTCTTTTAAAAAATTTTTCGTTCTTCGTCGATTCTATAGGGAATATATATTTGATTTATATCAGTTATATCTATTCCTATTAGTAAGGGCCTAAAGCAAGGCTGCTGCATAGCACCTACACTCTTCAAAATATATCTAAATGAGGCACTCTCACTGTGGAGAAGAAAGTGCTGCAATATGGGCATCCCAATCGGAGATGATAGATTGTACACGATACATTTCGCTGATGACCAAGCCATTCTAGCTGAAGACGAGAGTGATATAAGCTACATGCTTAGAAAACTGGAAGATGAGTACACCAAATGGGGCCTCACAATTAATATACAAAAAACTGAGTACTTAGTTGTAGGAGAACAACCAGAAAGCCTACAAATAGAAATGGGAACTATAAAACCAACAGTCAATTTTAAGTACTTGGGAGTCCAAATAACATCAAAAGCAGGAAGTAGCGAAGAAATACATTCCAGAATTGGCCAAGCAAGATCAGCCACCAGACAGCTACACGGACTATTATGGAATAAAAAAATAACAAAAGAAAATAAAAGAAGAATTTATAAAACAATAATAGAAAGTATTGGACTGCATGGCGCCGAACTCTGGGAAATAAACCAAAGAAACAAATCAAAAATTAAGGCCATGGAAATGAACTACTGGAGACGATGTTGCCAGCTCACTACACTAGATAGGGTGAGAAACGAAGATATTCGGAGAGAAATGGAAATCGATCTTGACATAATAGACACAATCGAAGCCAAAAGACTTAACTGGTATGGACACCTTCAGAGAATGCCGGAAAATAGATGGCCAAAAAAAAAAAATAGAAGAATGGACTCCGCCAACTAGAAGAAAACGAGGTAGACCAAGACGATCCTGGAGAGACGATGTCGACGATGCAATGACCGCCAGAGATCTAACAACTGAAGATTGCTTCGACAGAAAACGCTGGAAATTAGGATGCGAGAAGCGGCGCCAGCTGTAGAAGACTCGCCTGTTATATATATATATATATATATATATATATATATATATATATATATATATATATATATATATATATATATCAGTATATCATCTGTTATATCAGTTATATCATCTACTATATAGCTAGGCAGCTATATAGCTACCTAGCTGTATAGTAGTAACAATTATACCCAGATATTTAGTTCCGGCAATAACACTACTCTTGTTCTTTTATTGCAGACATGACTCTGTTTGTTTTAACGTGTCTCCAGTAAGTTTTACCATTGTTTTCATAGTCTTTCTACTGATTGTCTTACTATTGGGGAATTGTCTATTGTCGTCTTTACTACTCATATGTCATTCAGCTCATATTATCATTCCATTCTCCTCTTCTATTTTTTATCTAGTCCTTCATGTTCTCCACCTTGCTTCTACGTCATATATTTGTACTTCTAGCTCTGTCCCATAGTGTCTTACCATTAATTTTTTAAGTTTTCATCTCTGCTGTTTCTTTTTGTTTTCTCTGTCAGGTCGTGTTTCTGCCACGTATGCCATTATTGATCTAATGACTGTTTCTTAAAGTCTGTATTTCATTTTATTATTTCTTCATATTGTTTCATTTAAGCAACCTGCTGCTCTTTTTGATTTTCCACTTCTGTTTCGAGCGTTCCGTACATAAATAGTATGATGCCTAGATATTTAAACGCCATCACTTGCTCTATTATTTATTTTTCTATCTACAATTTTCATCTTAGTAAAAGCTATAGCGGGATAAGGTGGTAAAATCTGCACTCAACTAGTTTTTTATTTGGGGTTCGGCACTTTAAAATACATATTTATAAACCCATTTAGCCAAAATTTTTAGCTCCCTAGGTAACCACAGGGGACCTCTATCGAAAAAATGTGTTTTTTCGAAAAAAAAAAAAAAAAAAAAATTGTCCTGCATCATCCTCTGCTTTTAAAAAATTGAAAATAAATTACGAACATACATTTTAATGCCCAAAAAGCTTCTAATCTTTTTCTTTAATTGGGCTCAGGAAAAATATTTGAATTAAAAAAATTTTTTGGGCTATGTAGGTAATTTTTGGCAAACTTGTTAATTATTTTTTGTGTACTTTTTTTCGGCCCTTTGAATGGCGGGGTTAAATTTTTCATTTACGCTTCGAAAAATCCGCAAAATTTGAAAAATCTAAGTTTTTTTATATTACTTCCAATGTTTTAACTTCATTTAAATGTTACAAAAAATATCCAGTTTTGTTCCTTTCCCCCTGTATTCGAGTGATAGTTATTATTTAAATAACAATAAAACACTGAAAACTTCGTTTTCAAACTACAGCTGTTTCGGCTGATTGCCTTTCTCAAGTGATCTATTTTGGCTTGGGTTTACAAATTTATAGTCTCTAATGAAATAGGTTGATGAGGGGAGAACTGTTTGTCTCAAGTTGGTTATTCAGAATTATATGTGTGTTTTTAAATTTGTTGATTTCCATAGATTCTAGCAACCTAGGCAAATATATTAAAAATAACAAGAGCCAAAATAAAAAAACACTTAAATAGTGGTGTGTACAAACTTCAATGTGGCGACTGCCCCAAAAACTTACATCGGTCAAACTGGTAGAAACTTTGATAAACGAATAGCAGAACATAAAAGGGCTTTCAAGAATAGAAAAACAGATTCGACATACGCACTTCACCTTCTAGATCATAGTCATTCTTTTAATGACAAATTTAAAATTCTTCACATTCAAAATAAAGGCCTTAAGCTATCTTTGTTAGAATCTATGGAAATCAACAAATTAAAAAACACAGATATAGTTCTGAATGACCAACTTGAGATAAACAGTTCTCCCCTCCTCAACATATTTCATTAGAGACTATAAATTTGTAAACCCAAGCCAAAATAGATCACTTGAGAAAGGCAATCAGCCGAAACAGCTGTAGTGATAATATTCAAAATAAATTTTGTGGAAGTTTGAAAACAAAGTTTTCAGTGTTTTATTGTTACATAAAATGAATTTCCATCAAGTAACGGTCGACTCCATCAATTATTATTTAAATATTTTCGTAAACAAAAACACTCTTAAAATATTTGAATTTTTTAAAGAATTTTTAGGTTAAGTAGGTAATTTTTGGAAAATTTCTAAATAACTATTTGATATAATCCAATTTTTTGGTATTTTTCCTCATGTTTTTACTACATAAACTCAACTGTATGTCCATTAATATCTATCTTTAATATTTTTTCGTTATTTTTAATAGTGGAGTTGGGTTTGCCATTTTGATACCAGAACGTGCTCAAAATACGACGAACCCTATTTTTGGATATATTTTTTTCATGTCTTAAGCACATAGCCTCATTTAAATGTGGCGAATAACGATTTTTGCTCTTTATTCGAGTCATGATCAAAATCCTTTAAAAAGAAACATCCTATAATAGAAGACTTTTTTTAGAAATGACTCACATTGCAATAACTGATATTGTGATTAACACAAAATCGGATATACAATATCTAACTGAAATTTATTTCTTTCTGCTTATGCTAGAAACAAAAAATAATCAAGTTAATATATTAGACTCTTCTTACTTTTTTTATAATAAATCGAGAACGATTGAATATATTTGGCTTATTTTGGGTTTGAAATATTTATTTAAAATTCTAAGAAGGTCTAATAGACAAGAAAATATGATAAAATAGTAAAAGGAACGGTTTTATTTTTTCATACAAACAGTTACATTGTAACCTTATACAAAATATTTCATACCGCTTTACCTCTACTACAGTGGTAGTTCATTTAAACATAAACTGGCGTTTAACAAACTTCACGTCTATCTAGTTTTTTCGTTTGGCTTAAACTTGAGAAAATAAGATGAAATTGTAAGGAAAATAGTAAAAGTAGTTTTATTTTCAAATATAAACAGTTATAACATACTGATTTACGCCATATACTATCAGATATAAACTGATTAGTTGTATAAGTGTTTTAAAAAATGTGATTTTTACTCGAGATTAAAATATTTTTATTTTTGACAGAATTATTTATATTTTCGACAGCATTAAAAATAGTTTGAACATGTTTAACATTATAGTTTATTCGTCTTCCGGTTTTGGACCGTGTCATTTGTGAGTGACCCGAAAGTGGGTTCATCTCGACGTTTCGCTACAATTGTATGTAGCTTCTTCAGGAGAACAAAGAAAAAGAAATCAAAAGACAGGAAGATGGGTAGTTAGAAACGGTAACTCAGTTACTCAACGCAACCAGAGGCGAATACTAACTACCAAGATGGGCATTTGGTCACAGTAACTCCACTACTTAACGCAGCCAGAGGTGAAAACCAAATGCCAGGACAGGGATTCACGTCCAACATCTCAGAACACTAACGCGTCGAGAGGCGGGGAGTGAATCCGGGATTGTGAATGGTTGGTGACTTCAATGCAAAAGTAGGTAAATAAAACTAGTATAAGAAAGTAGCAGGGAAAGAAACTATTCATGACGAGTCAAACGACAATGGCAGAAAAGTATGTCATTAGCAGCAATAACAAACAGCTATATTATAAGCATAAATTTGATGCATAGAAGAGAGCATAAAGTAAAAATGGAAAGCAATAATGCACAATGTCAAATCATACAGAGGAACAAACGCAGACACAGACCCTTTTTTAGTAATAACAGAAATCAAAATAAAGATAATTAAAACAGAGAGAACAAAACAAAAGAAGATGGAATCTTTAAAAGGTAAAAGTACAGGAACTAAGAGAACAATATAAGAAAATCCTAAAGGAAAAGCTAACATAAACAAATAACACAGGGGACATATGGAAAAATATAAAAGAATCCATTTTGAATTCAGATGAAGAGCTAGTGCTAGGACAGAGGGAAATGAAGAGAAGGAAGGAGTGGTTTGATGCAGAAAACGAAATCAAAATCAAACAGAAAAACCAAGCAAGAGATAAATGGATATCAACTAAAGAGAGCATCATCTAAAGGAATATAAAGAAAAAAAAGAAAGCAATGGATAATTGTTGCGAGAACAAAAAAACTGTGGATGGAAGAGCTGTTAAAGGACCTAGAAAAGAATGTAAAGACAGCGCCAAACTATTTGAATACCTAAAAGCTCAACAAAAAAATGGCAGATCAGTAGTTAAAATTGACAATAGATCATAGGAAACACACTTCATAGAACTATATAGATGTAAAGAAAACCTGGAAGATGAAGTAGGCGCAATGGAAGACATTAGAGATAATGATCTAGGGATACCAACATATGATGAATATTTATACATTATTCAAAAAATGAAACAGAAAAGAACACCTGGCCTAGATGAAATTCCCATTGAGCTAATTAAAACTGAAGGGGAAAAGTTATTAAAAAGCATCTATAACCTAGTAGTTAAAATATGGGAAGCAGAAGAAATGCCCGAGGATTGGAAAGAAGGCAGAATTATACCAATATTTAAGAAAGGAGAAGTAACAAACTGTAACAATAATAGAGCAATATCTCTACTGAACACATCATATAAAAATCTAGCAGCCCTAATTAAACAAAAATACATTAGAACAAAAATTAGAACATTACACCTTTGATTGATTATTTCATGCAGTTTTATTTTGCATGTGTTAGTGGTGAATAATTGTTAGTTTACAGGCAATTCCAGTCTATCAAAATGTAACTAACTTAGTTTCATTTTGATAGACTGGATTAAACCTATACATATCATTTTGATTTTATTATTATGTCGTGTTATTTTATATATTATTAATATCATCATCATCATATAACGGGGGTCCTACGGCGATTGCCGCTTCCCGCATTTCAGCCTCCATCTTTTCCTATCTCCCCAATCTCCCTCTTCTAAGCCTCTAGATTGCATTGTTTTTGTAATTTCTCTTCTCCAGGAATTTGGTGGTCTTCCCCTTTTCCTTCTTTCTGGCGGAACATACATTAAGGCTTTCTTTGGCCACCGCTCCTCCTCCATTCTCATCACGTGACCATACCATTGTAATTGCCTTCCTTGTATTCTATCTGAAAGAGTATCTCTAATTCCTGTACGGTTTCGTATTTCCTCATTCCTGATTCTTTCCATTCTCGATACTCGACATGACCTTCTAAGATAATCCATTTCCACAACGTCTACTTTATCTCGTTCATTCTTTGTCATCGTCCAACATTCGGCACCATATGTGGTAATTGGTTCTACAATTGCTCTGTATACGCGAAGTTTGGTATGCATCTTTATTTTATTAGACCACAGTAATGAATTCAGTATTCGGATGCATTTTTTCCCTTGGGTTATTCGGTTTTGTACATCTATCTTAACTCTGCCATCTGCTGATATGATGCTTCCTAGATATTTATACTGGTTGCAGCCTTTTATGACTGCGTTTTCAAGCCTCAGATCTGTGGTATTTCCTCCAATTTTTAAATATTCTGTTTTGCTTATGTTTACAGTAAGCCCCCATTTGGCATATTCCTCAAATAATTTTCGATTCATATAATTTATATCTTTCATCGGTTGCAACCACCACCTGATCATCTGCAAACAACAATGTATACAGAGTTTCTTGTCCCACTTCGATGCCCATAAATCTACATTTATTTTTATTTATTATATATTATTAATAACAGTTTGCAAATTTAAATTAAGTTTTGTATATTATTTACATTGTTAATTCAGCTTATCATCAGTGGTGATTTTTAAGTTACGGTTATTGTCTTAAAATTTTGTAAAATAGTAGAATAAAATAAAAAAATAACAGATGGATTTTACTTAGATCAGTTTTATATTTATGTTGATTTTTCCTCTCTCCAATGGTCCTGCAGCCCAAATCAATCCTTGACTTACTTGAAACTATACCTTTAACTTTGCCGGTCTTGCACTGATCTTCTCCAGGCTCTCATGTCTAGTAAATTTTGTGCATCCGCTGTCATCTTATCCTCTCACTTTTTTCGTGGCCCTGCTATTGGTCTTGCGACCTGCATTTTACTATGTAGGGCTCTTTTTGGCAATATTTTGGTCTTCACTACATAACTAGTCCATACAGCTTCTAAAGTTTAACAAATTCCAAGATCGGTGCCTCTTTGAACAGTTGGTAGAGTTCATGGTTGTACCTGGATCTCCACACTTTTTATTATTAGGTCCAAATATCTTCTTTAGGACTTTTCTTTCGAAGACTTGCAGCTTTTGTTTTGTGTCATTACCCATGTCTCGCATCCATAACATACTATTGGTCTGATTATATTTTTGTAGATTCTTATTTTCGATCCCTAGTGTGTGTTTTTGGAGCGAAACACACGGGCGACTAAAAAGTTAGCTTTGTTTCTGTTTTTGCTTTAGACTTTACTATTCTTCTTTAAATTTCTGGTTTTGAGCTTGATTTTATTTAAATTGTTTAAAGCATATTTATTATCCTTCTTTGTAAAATGCTCCGAAGAAAACCAAACCTTAACAATCCATATAGCCAATCCACAAGACGTAAACGAATTGCAAGGGCTAATAGATCGGGTGCAAAACGACTTAAATAAATGAAGATCAGAGAATGAGGTCAGAAGAGACCCATGCACGAGAATCTTATGTACATCATGACCACCGTAAACAACAGAATATATTAACGAGAGCTACACGTGTAAAGTATATAGCTACATCCAGAATATAAGAACGAGAAAGATAGCGAATTAACTGCAAATTTACACATACCTATCATTTTTTCATCTTGCGTTTAAATATGCTTTAGACCTTAATTATTCTATAGATTTTGGTGCAATGAACACAGTATGCCAGTCTTATCAGGCATTGAAGTTTCACAATGAAACACTTGGCATTTGTTGTGCATCAGGAAAAGTTGTGTTACCATCTCTTATCACTACAGCAGAATTTTTAAAATTACTTATTCCTCGTGATTCAGAAAAGTTTTAGATGGTAGGCGAATAGTACATGCAGTACTCGAACTGTCATTAGACATTCATAGCAAACTAAATGCAATGTGGAACATTAAAGAAGAAGTGAAATGGTTGCAGTGATCCAAACGAGTTCAGTTATTATCTGGGATAAATATATTATGGCTCATAAACATTCACTCAAAGCATTACATAGCAATAATCCTTTTACAAAGCCAAGCATTTGTTACTATTTTACATTGCCAAAATATGCCAAATGTAATGTCCTGCATCAATCCAAGTCTTGCCAAGGTAATAAATCTTATTTTTTGCCGCACGTTGTTCCAGAATCGATTATAGATAATTATGTCGCCATAATATTTCTTCTTAATATATCATTTTAGGAAAATGATAGAATTCACCTATTTTATTTAATACAGATTTCAAATTATATTTTTAAAGAAATTCGTTTTTCTTCCTCCATAGTTCTGTGGAGGATGTTTTTTGGGTTTCATCTAACTTACTAAATAGGTTTTCATCCGCATGGATTGTAGAGGTTTTAAAATATTTATCAGTTTTGTTTCGTGCACAATACTGTAATCACTGAAAATCCTGTTAAAAAGTACGGCAAGGAATTACTTCCATTGAAGGTATTTTTTAGTCTATCATATATCTTCCAGATACTTAAATTGTTTTTTTCTATTGTTCAATAGCAAACAGATATATTGTATATTGCAAAACGTCTTACTTCGACTTTATATTTTGTGTTACCGCACAATAAAAAACAAATTATCAAAATTAATACTAAAATTATCCAGACGAAGCAATCGTACATACATTTAAAAGCCGATAGTATAATAATAATGGAAATTAAAATACTGATTGCAAATTGCTAAACACTGATTGAACATTTATCAAATAATTAATTCTCTATAAAATATTAAATAATACCAGATAATTAAAATTTTAATCATTAACACAAATGTAGTATTACATTCATATTATAAAAACAAGTAAGAATTCGATCGTATTATGATATTCACAGACGTCGCAGAATAAGAATTTTATTTTACATTTGCTTTGACATTTCCAGTTCAAATCTGAAAATCGTTTTCAAATAAAATATATAAATTAAAAATTACAACCTGTAAATAATTAACCTGTAGATGTTTATTAATTGGCGCTTTGTGGTAACCAATTTGGTCAAATTTTTGCACCGATTGATAATCATTTACAGGTTCACATTTATTTTCTTTTGCTTTAGTTTCGACCCTTTAGTCCCGTAATTATACATATGTACATACTAGTATTTATTTATACGTAATTGTATAGGGAGGACACTTTTTTGATACTTAGGGGTATATCAGAGCGACTTTTATAACACTGGATGACATTTTTTTATTTACCATCCAATGTTTATTGCAATCTGTCTCATTACAAACAATAAGCAATATTATGTATAATTTAAACAATAGCATAGTGGGAAGCCGCTCAGTGGCAAGCACCCAGGTAAGACATAATATAAATATAATATATGATAAAACAATTAATTTAAACTTCAACTTAACAAACAATGTTTAATACAGATAAAGATCACTGACACACATAATTATAAGTATTGCAACACTAAAAAAAATTGAAAAAAAAAAAAAATGGAAAACACTAGAATAAAAACTTGTTATTTCACCGCACTATGACACTATGCTCTGTTTCTCCATAATTACTTGAGGGTCAAAGGGTCTGGTCGTTTTAATTTTCTTTCGTGTGAAATGTTAAGCAAATCCGTGGCCAGCGGATTTGGATGGCAGGATAGTCTGGTCTTCTATACAGAGTTTACAGCAGATTCAGGACTATCATCGTTTCGTTGATGATTCTTGTGGTGGACTGATACCCATTCACTATCACTTTTTACCTCATCTGCTGTAGCGTTTACGCTACTGACTAGTCCAATTTAAACCCCTCAAGAAATTTTTATTACCCGCCTACGATCGATTTTAAATCGACATTTTTCCCCACGCGCTGTTATCGCTTTGAAAGGAAGATCGATTTTATGCGGAAGCGAAGTTTCAGTTTTGGTCAGAACTCGTAAACGCAGACACGCCAACCGGTGAGTCTTTTTCTCACGTTCAAAGTGACGGAATTGGGGCAAATAAAATCTAGGACAAGAATAAAAAAAATATATATAATTCATAAATAATAATAATAATAAGAAATTTTTCTAATAAAATCAATATTCATTTATGAGTTCCACATAAAAAGGAAGATTTTTTTGGCGTGGTGCGGCTCCATGTAAGTAAATCATTTTATACGTATTATCTCTTTATCATACGATCAAATTTATCATTGTATTTAGTATTTCTTTAGAGATTTATTTTTGAGTTCCGAAATAATTTAAATATAAAATTTCCTTGATTTACTTGCAAAGAACAGAAGGTCATTTTTTTTATATAGTCAAACTTAAATTCCGATCTATTTCATATCTTATCATTAAGTTTTTTTTTGGGTCTCTTTTATCTAACTTTTTTGGTGGAATATAAAAAGGTTCTACAAATGTGGGACAGCCTTCTGTATTCTGCGCATGTTTATTTCATGGCGCAAGCTTGTCATGCCTACGAAAGTAACTTCATAAATTTGACATGATGTTGACTTAACCTAATACCTAATGTTTTGATGTTTTGTTTTGGTGCAGTCAATCCATGCTGCTACACCTATTGAATTGTATTTATTAAATTAAATAATAATTTTAGATTCCGTCACTTCACTTGAGGATATTCTCTTCAGAATATTCCCTCAAGGACTCAAGTAACTAAATTTCTTGAATAGTTAGCAAACCCGTGGATTTTGCTGTCACCCAGAGACCAGTGACTGGTTGTGGCTTTTGTGACCAGGATTCGTCTTTACAGCCATAAACTGATGTAGCCGTGCCAAGAGGAGTTTTTCCTATGGACTTATAGTGCTGTAAAGATAAGTTGTTTAACTATTTGACTTTTTGTATTACGTATTACTTTCTATTTACTGTTAACTTTTCATATGCATATGATCAAGTAACTACATTTTGATAAAATATAATTTTGATATTATTGGGAGAGGGAAAATATATTACCTTTTTTATTAGTTTTTTTAAATAGGATTTTAAGAGTACTGACCAAACTCACTTTTGCTATAATATATTTTTTAATACAATATATTTGATAAAATAGGTACAATTTTGATATTGGGGAAAGGGAAATAAATTTCATGTGGTTTTTAAAACATTGTATAAAGAGTATTAAAGACTCACTTTTTTGGATATAATATAATAATTGTAACAGAGTTATCATTGTTGATATCTGTACAATACGGTAATTATTTCTCATTTTAGTTGAACTATTTAAGTTAAATTACTACCTTTTTGTGTTAAGACTTAGGCTACCCTACGGACTATTCTTGTTGTTTACTAATATTTTTATATTTTATTTGGCCAGTGGTAGTGACTATTCGTTTGTTGAGGGGCTATTAGGTCCCATTGTATCTTTACACCATCCACTACCACTGTTATTTGGCTTTGCATTATATGTAAATTGTTTATACACATATACCTATATACATTTTTTATAAATATATTTATTGTTGCTATTTTGAGTTTTATTTCAGTTCTACTAACCAGTATATAACATAGCAAAACAAGATTATTATTTAGTATTTTTGTATTTCAGAGTATTATCTCCAGATTCATTTGTTACTTCGAAATCTCAACTATCGTTGAGTTGGCGCCCTTCTTTTCTCTTCTTATTGTTCTCTTTCTATAAATTTATTCCCAGTGACCTTCTTCAGTTGTATCACGTTTGATATTACCAGGTCTCATTTCTTTCTTGTCTCATTAGCTCATTATCTCTTGTTATTGTTGTTTATATCTTTAAGCCACAATCCAGTGCATTGAAGCTAGCCCGAACACTCACTTGAGATTTAGTGTCTCTTTGGCCATTTAACTTTGTTCCTCTGAGCTTAGCCCTATTTTTAGTATTTTTTTTTCATCACTTCTCTTTTAGTTATTCTGAAATTTGGAAGTTCTACACTTCCAAAAACCCAATACTCCCGGAGTATTGAGCGTTTCACTGCATCTGTGAGATTTTTTTGTGATTTCTCTATTTGAAAGTTTAGTAAATTTGTATGTAGATCGTTATTGCGTGTTTTAATTTTTTTCTGCTGTTTATCTAGTGAGTTGCAACTATCTTTTCAATTTATTCCAGGTGGAGGAGTCCGGCTAGGCAGAATTTTCTAATGGCTGGCTTTATGTGCTCAATGCGTTGATACTAGTTGGATCTTGGTTATCTAGTTGGTGATCCATAGTTTTCCACTAATCACAATTTGGAATTATTAAGACATTCCGGCATATTTTGTTAATATACTAGACTATTTTATTTATATTTATGTTAATAAATCTAGTAATTAAGTTTATATTAGCTCCTTGTTGGATAATTATAACAACATTGAACACAAACACTTTTTTCGGTTATTGTTTTTAAATTTCTTGAAAACGAATGACCTATACTAATTAAAGGTTCTAATTACAAAAAGGTAAGATAATTATACACAAGTTCTTCTTAGATGCTTGTTTTCTAAAACCAAGGTGTGAACCAGATGGACTGGAAGACATAAACCGCGGTTACATAGATCGCATATATATATATATATATATATATATATATATATATATATATATATATATATATATATATATATATGTAACAAAAAAACACTGAAAACTTTGTTTTCAAACTTCCACAAAATTTATTTTAACTATTATCACTACAGCTGTTAACTAATAGTTAAAATAAATGTTGTGGAAGTTTGAAAACAAAGTTTTCAGTGTTTCATTGTTACATTGTTACATAAAATGAATTTCCATCAAGTAACGGTGGTCGAATCCATCAATTATATATATATATATATATATATATATATATATATATATATATATATATATATATATATATATATATATATATATATATATATATATATATATATATATATATATATATATATATTATGCGGTCTGTTATTATTTAAAAAAAACTCTTTTTTCTTTTAATCCTCTATATTTCGCTGATTTTTTGTCAGATTCATCAGGACACAACTAAAATATGATTAAAAGTTATATAAAAATCAGTTTCGAATAAACAATGACTCATTTACAGATTTAGAGAGAAAAGTATTTAAACAAGTTGTTGAACATAATTTGTTCAAATAATATAATCTTACCAGTTTTGCTATATATATATATATATATATATATATATATATATATATATAGCAAAACTGGTAAGATTATATTATTTGAACAAATTATGTTCAACAACTTGTTTAAATACTTTTCACTCTAAATCTGTAAATGAGTCATTGTTTATTCGTATATATATATATATATATATATATATATATATATATAAATATTTATAAATATATATATATATATATATATATTTATATATATTATGTATATATATATATACATATATATATATATATATATATATATATATATATATATATATATATATATATATATATATATATATATTGTTATGATATTTTGTTTGTATATGAGTTATTGAGTGTTTAAAATAAAATATAGAAGTATAGGGTTTTTATCGCGGTTCTCAAAGAATTAGTTTGTAAGTAATTTTTTAAATTATCTTTATTATAACTATTATGAAACAGATATACATATCTAATATAAACAATATAAATTTAAAATAACCTATCTAAAATTTGAAATTCTTACAATTATTAAATTATATTTACAAAATTTGGTACCTGTCTATCTCTGAATGCCTAAAGTTTTCCAAAATCAAAGTTATAATCACCACTTATTATCTTCTTAATTAGCCTCGGTTATCCTTGTATTTGTGAAATTGCATATAGATATTAGAATTTAAAATTCTTGTGATTTCCATATTATTATAATATACTTTACTCTTGTATTGAACTATCTATATTGAATTAATTCACTCTCATACTCTCCAACTGTATCTGACTTAATGAATTCTTCTTAGTTAATCCTTTCTTCTAATTCAATTTAATTTTAACTGTCTTGAACTAACTTTCTTGATAAATCTAATTTAATGACTTAATTGTAACTGACTGATTGACTTCATCTAACTTAATAATTGACTGTAACTGACTTAGTAACTGTAAGTTAATGCCTGCCTGCTCCAAATTACCTGGTATTTATATTATTTTATCGTTGCAGACTGTTCTAGCAATACACCATGTTCGAAACTCTTCTTCTCATCCATATATGAAAGTTCTGGAATAATCGACTATGCAAATAGGGCTAACTGCCTTGTATATTGACGTTTTCAAGAAAATTGTAGTGAGAATCTTATGGAAATTTAGGCTTGCAGATCAGAATACACTATTATATATAAACTAATATCTTAAACTAATATATTATCACTATTTTACATCCGTAATTATATTTAAATTAAACATTCCAACTAACAAAATAACCCCACTTCACATCCGCAACCAAACAAATGTCAAATAACATAGTGTATATATGGTTGCCTATGCACATGGCTCACTTAAATATATTTATTTATAAAATAAAATAAAAACTTTTTAAACTTAATCCTATGCTAAATTTTCAAAGATACCCTCATATAATTATTTTTTAATAATATTCGCTAGTATATAACTTATAAATTATTTCTTTAACCACTATTTATGTAAGTTTATTAATTAAACATCATAATATTACTATGCTAATTTCTTGTATATCTATTATTATTCCAATTATTCCAATATATATATATATATATATATATATATATATATATATATAAATCGAAAACAATATGTAAAAATGTAATAATTGTGATTTAATCCCATATAAATACAATATATAAATCTGCCGAAGTAAGAAATTCACGGAATGACAAAGGTACCTACGGAGACATCACAAGAGAAAGAATTTCTAAGAAAATAATTAAATCCCAAATTGCGAAATATCGACACCGCTGGAATTGTGGAGTTGCCTTTATTGCGAATTGCCAACAGTTCACGGTCTTAGATTATCTAAGACCGTGAACTGTTGGCAATTCGCAATAAAGGCAATAGATTTAATTTTTAAAAACATTCACCCTCTTTAATTGATTGCTGGACTTTTAAATATACCTACTTAGATAAATAAAAGCATATATAAGAGAAAGGAGGACACGATACTTAATAATTTTATTGATAAATTTAATGTATTTTAATTTAATTTTAATTTTTAATTAAATTTTTTACTGTAACATTTTTTAAATTGCATTATATTACGTTCACAATCCACAAGAAAACTAAATTCCTGTAGCTGGCTGTATACCATGTATCACAAACAATTTATTTAAATATGCGTTTTCGAACTTAAACCGAAAACGTTCCGAAAACATCGGTGATGTAGACCGATGAGGTTTTTAATATTATACGTTCACAATGTTATTAAAAGTTAGTTAAAATATTTTCCGTTACAGCTCATGTATTAAAATTTTAACAACAATGAGTGTTTTAATTATGGCAACATTTTCCATTGTAGTATAATTTTTAATGAATGCTTTTACTGCGGGCTAACGAAAAAGGGTAAAAAATGGTAAAGGGTAAAATACATTATCTACAAATTATAAACTTGTGGTACTAAATGAACACTAAATTTTTAAATTTTAAATTAATATTAAATTTTATGTTGATCATATTTTACTACGCAATAGCTTTACGTTATTTTGTGAATCATTAAATCGGTTTATGTTGGTTACACTTTTAATTAAAGATACCTTAAATTGAGCTTGTTAAATGATAATGTATAACTATCTGCTGTGATATAATATTAATGTAGCATTCTCAGAATCCTAAGATGATAAGGTCAAATATCGAAGATTCATAAATGTTTTTTTCATATAAAAAAATTCTAACCACTCCTGTCTTGAACTTTTTATGCTCCCAGTTTTGACAAATGGGTTCTTTACTAAACTCATTATGTATATGCAATTAGTGTTGCTATTTGTACATACACGACGAGTAAATAAATAAATGATAGCTTAATTATAATACAATTATTAATAAAAATAATTAATAATACAATATGAATAATAATACAATTATTAATAAAATTCAAATATTTTTGAAGGGCCCGCGTAGCGCAAGCGGTAGTGTGCTTGCCTCGCATGCCGGTGGTCGTGAGTTCGAATCCTACCGCCGGCAAGAACAACTAGGCATTTTTAAAATGTCTATAGGCCCCAGGTCGACTCAGCCTGAATAAAATGAGTACCTTGGGTAAAACCAGGGGTAATAATAGGCGGTTGAAGCGTAGCACTGGCCATGTTACCTTCCTTGTATACCGTAGGCCCTAGATATAGCAGACTACCCTGCTATACTCCCAAAGCCGCGTGCGGTATAAAACGGGAGACTATTATTATTAAATATTTTTATTTCTAGTTTCAACTATTAACTACTGTATTTAACATTAAACACACCTATATTAACACCATACAGTTGTGTGGCGAATATCGTTAGACGAGTCAAGTTAGTAGAAAATAAGCGTTTTTTCGTCACAACTGTATAGACGGGTTTGACAGTTGAAATGGATAGTATGAGATATTACAAAAGGACTCTCTTCTAGGGATTCATGAATTTTTTAGTGGAACTATTTTTAAATAAACAATTAAGACGTCAATATCATTATTTTGCTCATAACTTATAAACTTCTCTATTTAGAGATTTGACGTCCACAGACGAGTTGTTGAGAAAGAAAAAATACATAAAATGAGATATACTAAATTAAAATCGGTTAATAAACAAAAAAGTTATTGCATAATAACCAAGTAAAACGGCTGTTTTTGATTATTGTTAATAACTCTTTTAGTGATCAATAAAATTTATTTAAATGTATCTGAACTTAAAGATCTCATCATGTTCGAAGTGCGTGCAAAAGATAGGCTAGATCCGTCAAATAGTTTTTGCACAATTTAATTTGTTGATAAGATTTTTTGAAAAATGCACAAATTTCTAAGGCCGGTCCAGATAATTTGACTGAATGGATCTTAATAATCCGGGGCTTATTTTCTTCGATGAGACATGTATTAATATCCTGTGGAAAAAAAATTTAAAAAAAAATACGTCTATGTACACAAAATGATTTATTAATAAATAGCACTTTTTAAGTTTATAAACATTTACAATAACTCCGTACTATTTAGTTTAAATTAAATGGCAATAAAATATTCGGAAGGCGGGTTTAAAAAACAACAACTTTTTAAAAAAAAAAGGTCCTGCGACCATTAGGAGCCGAGTTAGTCATTTTTTTTTAAAAATCACTGTTACGTCAATTAACAACATTAAGGGCTGAAATTAACCAATCTTTTAGAAGAAAAGTCACAATTATTCACAAAATGTTAAGCAAAAAAAATAATTGAAAATTGTTTAAACAGGAGT
Source organism: Diabrotica balteata (assembly GCA_918026665.1). Taxonomy (NCBI): domain Eukaryota; kingdom Metazoa; phylum Arthropoda; class Insecta; order Coleoptera; family Chrysomelidae; genus Diabrotica; species Diabrotica balteata. Next base: position 60,983,098 of record OU898278.1, read on the forward strand.
GTTGTAAACGAAGAGTATTTTGCGTTCCGACTAGAATGGAAGGAGTGGGGATTGCCGATTGCACACAAGCCGCGCTCTCCAAAAAAGTCGAGCGCAAGGTTTCAAAATAGAGTGCTTGGAAAAAAATGACATATCTCGGGTTCTAGTGGACCAAATTTGTTCTTTTTTTTTTAAACTGGGGTACAACGTTAAAATAATAACATTTAACGTACTTTCATTGCAAAATTATTCAAAACAAAGCAGCTAATGACTACGGAATGTACAAACTTTTCTTAAGTCGTCTTTTTATTGTTATTTTTCTATTTATTTATTTCAAATATGATTATATTAAATAAATGTTATAAGTAAATGAACATTTTGAATAATGTTTACTAAAAATTTATTAATGAAATAATAAATTAATTTTATGTTATTACAGAAGTTGAAATTTTGTGTAGTGATTTATTAAAATAATTTAATTTATTGTAATTTTCTACGCTTAATTTCTATATCGTCACTGCTACTACTATGTAAACATTCATCTTCACTTTCATCTTCAATTTCACTTGTATTATAACTTTCATAAATCATTTCATTTTCATTGTCGCTATTCTCATCAAACCCAGTTAAATACATTTCATCAATTATATCTTGTTCATCTGTTGTATCGTTTTCTTCTTCATTAATAATTTCATAAATATTAGTACATTATAATAGTAAACTAATATTATATTCAAAGTTAACCGTATATTATTCAGATAACGTGGTACAACCATGTGTTACGTAGTTTTTTTTAATATTCAGATGAATTTTACGTACCATTAATTATTTGTAACAATTATTAAATAAAACAAAACACTAAATATTTCAATACAACAAACCGGTTGTATAGTCGCAGGAAAATGAGTTGTAACGCTTTCGACGTGCGCTCGACGCTCGACTTTTTTTAGAGCGCGGCTTGAGTGCAATCGGCAATCCCCACTGCTTCCATTTGAGTCGGAACGCAAAGTACTCTTGGTTTACAACACTCCTGTTTAATCAATTTTCAATTATTTTGTTTGCTAAATATTTTGTTAAAAAAACTGTGTGTTTTGTATAAAATATTATAACTGTGAGTTCTAGGTCATATTTAATTTTAACATTCCTAATGTAATATAAGTAATATTAATAATAATATTACTCTCATGTTTTGAGTATAAACGAGGATTTTTTAAATTAAAAATTACTTTGGTGTTTCTACTTTATCAGAGCATTTATCAAAGTAGGATTTACAAAGTATTTTGAGTCACATCTTTCCGACCAACCAGTTAAAAAAAGTAATTAATATGGGAGGTGAACAAAAAAACCACAGAATTTTAATCGACAAACTTTTAAAACACCAGCGTCAAGCAAGTTTTTATAATTCATATTTCAGTAGGGGTAAGAGGTTCTAAAGTTTATTAAAAATGTGTTCAGAAAAAACAAATTCTTAAAATGAACATCGTAAAGTTTTTTTGGTAAAACAAATATTGATAAAAAAAAATAAATATAATATAGGGAAAACTGCATTTATAAATTGTGTTTTTTGTAATATATGTTTTCCTGTTACGTATAATAACAAAAATTGCTTATGGCACTTTTGGAAAATGGCAAAGTAGAAACTAAAACTTTCTCACGATAACATATCATATCGCATTTTCTTGTCTCATGAAAGTCAGCTGTGTTCAAAGTGTAACCAAACAGGCCATTTCTCAAATAATTGCAAATAATTTTCAAAAAAAAATACCAATATCCCTACCACTTGAAATGAAATCCTATCAATGAAAATCCCTATTACGACAAACCAACAAATAAATGATAAATCTTCACCTTTCCAACCTTTAACCCATAACATACCACCAAATACATAATATAATAATAACGAAATAGAAAAACAACCGGTCACAGAAATTTCCTTGCCCACCTCAGAACAAATGGAATCAGAATATTTACATAAAACAAGTTCCAAGCGTAGTATTACAGAAGTAATAACACCTCCTCCGTCCTCACAAACTGAAGTTACATTTGCAGTACCAACAACCCAGAGAAAGAAGAAAACTAAAACTATTACTGAAGAAGAATCATCCTTGGTCAAAACACACCAACCAAAATCTAATGAAATATTGCCGTTACTGGAACCAACTAGGAGAATATTCGAAGAAGAATCGTTAAAACTCAGTTTTGACCAAATGGTCGATTTCTTTGAAAATGTTAAAGGAAAGAAAGATCCGATAAGCTTAGTTAAAACATATACGCAGAACGTTGATGATTTTTTAAAACTCTTATCTAAAATTCACCCTTATTACACCGATCGAAGTATGAAAAACAGAAGCACGAGAATAAGACGTAAGATTATGAAGCAACTAAAAATGGACCCGGTAGCGATGAAGATACTTCTGGAAGAAGAATCTGACACCTCTTTCGATTCATCGTAAAGCATATAATAAATAGAAACAATGGCGTCCATAATACAATGGAACGTAAATGGTTTCTACAGTCGCTTCGAAATGTTAAAGCATATTATCTCTGAAATCAACCCATTGATACTTTGTTTACAAGAAACCAACTTTAAAGATTCCAACCACGCATTCATGTTTCAAGAATACACAAATTTTTTCAAACACAGACAAAACGCTGAGATAGCTAGTGGCGGGGTTGCTATTTACGTCGATAAAAAATATGAAGCTCATCAATTAGATATCAACAGACAGAACTTTGAAGCAGTAGCTATTTCAGTAAACATGGAACAAAAAATCAATATTTACAACATACATTTACCTCCAGATCAAACTATAGACCAAGAAGATTTTAATAACCTATTGCAAGAAATTCCCAGCCCTCGTATTATTTTAGGCGATTTCAATTCACACAAGCCTATATGGGGTTCAACAAAAACTAACGCTAGTGGCAAGATAGTGGAAGTTATTATGACCTCACAAAATCTTAATCTATTAAACGATGGTAGGCCCACGAGGTTTAATATTCAAACGGGTAGTTAGTCAGCCATTGATGTAACGTTATGTGATCCAACATTATCCCCAACTCTAGAATGGGACGTTATTCCGTACCTATACGGAAGTGATCACTACCCCATTAAAATTGCGTTTCCACAACAAAAAGACTCCAGTAGTGCTACTACTGCATCAAAATGGAATATTAAAAATGCAAACTTGGAAAATTTTACAAATTATGTACAAAATGAAATAAACAACATAAAAGATGTTACTCTTAATGACATAGATAAAGACCTAGATACCTTCATATCAATAATTAACAAAGCAGCAGAAAATCATATTGGAAAAACAAAAACACTAAAATATCATAAACCTTTACCATGGTGGTCCTCAGAATGCAAAGAAGCCGTAAAAACATATTAAATAGCTTTTAATAGGTTTAAGCATCATAAAACCAATGAAACTATGGCAGAATACAAAAAACGTCGAGCGGAAGCTAGATATATTCTTAAAAAATGCAGGAAAACGTCATGGCAAAAATTTATTTTAAGTATAAATAGTTCTACTCCAGCAACTGAAGTGTCACAAAATATCAGAAAAATATCTGGAAAAAAATGTTCAAACAAAATACCTTTCCTAGCAAAAGATAACAAAATTATAACCGACCGAAATGAAATTGCTGAATTATTCGCCAGTGAATTTAAGACCAATTTAAGTAACGATAACTATCCACCGGACTTTAAGCTTAAGAAAGAAAGCGCAGAGAAAACAAAGTTGGAGTGCCACTCTCACGAGTATAATATACTTATTGTACCGATTACAATGCAAGAACTCAAGGATGCCCTAATGTCAAGTAAAAATTCCGCTCCAGGTCCAGACGGTATACCATTAATTTTTTTGTTAAACCTACCAGAAAATGGAAGGTCTTGGCTATCAAAATTGTACAATTTTATTTGGACAAATCAGGTTTTTCCATCTGTATGGTCAGACAGCATTATAATTCCTCTGATCAAATCCAACAAAGACAGAAAAAATATAGACTCGTACCGTCCTATATCACTCACTAATGTAGCATGCAAAGTTCTAGAAAAAATTATAACCAAAAGACTGTTGTGGTACTTAGAACAAGAAAAACTTTTAATTCCTCAGCAAAGTGGCTTCCGTCAAAATGGATCGTGCGTAGACAACTTAGTAGATTTAGACTCAGAGATACAAGAAGGTTTTGCAAATAATCAAGAGACCATCGTAGTATTCTTCGATATCACCAAGGCATACGACACGGTTTGAAGATTTAATATTATATCAAAATTACACAAATGGGGAATCAGGGGTAATATGCTAAGATTCATAGAAAACTTTCTTCAGTCAAGAGCTTTCTCTGTTCGCGCCGATAATTCCACTTCATCAAAAAAAATTCAAAAAAACGGAACACCTCAGGGGTCAGTTATGAGCCCAACTCTTTTTCTCGTGGCTATCAACGATATACTGGATCACTGCTCCCCGCTAGTTAAGACTATATGCCAACGATCTGGTTCTATTTTCAAAGGGCAAGAATATGAGAATGATTCAAAGACACTTACAAGAATCTATTTATAAATTAGAGATATGGTCACTGTCAGAAGACGTGCAATTCTCCCCACTAAAAACAAAATGCATGCTTTTCTCAAGAAGGCACCGGCCACAGAGAACATCTTTAAAACTGTATGACGAGCCGCTCAAATTCTCAGAAAAAATTAATTTTCTCGGAATGGTATTTGACCAAAAACTAACATGAAAACAACATATTTTAGAAATAAAAAAGTCTTACCAAAATGGATTAAATGTAATAAAAACATTATCAAATAAAAAATGGGGATCCGACGAAACCACGTTATTAAATATTTATAAGTCACTCGTTAGATCAAAAATAGATTATGGGGCTATTGTGTATGCCTCCGCTAAAAAACATATTACCAAGTAACTTGAAGTCATTCAGAACACAGCACTTCGCATTGCCATAGGTGAATTTAGAAACACACCAGGTAAGAATTTCCAATACCTCACAAGAGAGCCACCTCTTAATCTACGAAGAAAATATTTATGCCCTTCGTATGCAGCATCAGTCGCCAGCAACAAATTCCATTCAGTATTTCAAAATGGATTTACGGACCGTTACCTAGAAGCTTATAACAAAAGTAGGTTCGATCCACCATTCTACGAAAGAGTTCGAAGAAATTTAAAAGATCTACAACTCCAAATTTCTGACCTCTTTCCTTCAAATGTAAAAACTCCACCTCCCTGGTTAATCATGATTCCCGAAATCAATACAACGCTACTCCAATATAACAAATCAGATACATCACCCACTGTAATCCGACAGTCATGTTTAAAGGAACTCGAGACTTACGGGAAGAGCTTTTGCATTTATACAGATGCCTCCAAATCTGCAAATGACGTAGGAGAAGCATTTGTCACTCCATATTCCTCTTCCCAATTTAAATTAATGCCAGCCACTTCTATATACACAGCAGAATTATATGCAATATTACAAGCCTCATTCATATTAAAAGTACAAACCATTCTTCTTCCGTCATTATCACAGATTCTCTAAACTCCTTAACAACAATCGCTCAACTATATACTAAGAACCCTATAGCTTTACTTGTCAAGAAAGAACTTGCTGCCTTACAAGAATCTGGTTCAGAAGTCAAATTTATGTGGGTTCCATCTCACACGGGAATACAAGGTAATGAAAACGTAGACCTCCAAGCAAGAGAAGCTACCAAAAAAGATCAAGCTATAATAGTGTCAAAGACTATCTGCAGTGATATAAAACAGTTCGTTAAAGAAAAAGTGACCAGTGCGTGGCAAAATAAGTGGAACTTATCGGAATCTAAATTAAAAGAAAATAAATCGACAGTGAAACCGTGGCGCCTAGTAAACTTAAAATGAGCTGACCAAGTCAAAATTTCTCGACTTCGATTAGGTCATACCAATATTACTCATAAGCACCTAATAAGTAAAGAAGACATTCCAGGGTGTGATTACTGTCAAGTCAATATTACTGTTAAACATCTCCTAACAGAATGTGGAAAATATACAGTTAACAGACAAAATAACAATATTTCCAGTGACCTAAAAACAGTATTAGGTGAACATTAAAATACTAAAAACTTAATTAGATTTCTAAAAGAAACATCTTTATATAATTTAATATAATGTAGTAACTAATGTAAACTAATGTCGCTAATGACCCAGGGGGTTGAAGCGACTATTATTAGTAAATAAAAAAAAACAATATTAGTGTCGCACCACCAAAAAACTACCCGTTTTAAGAGGTTTGCGTATGTTGGATTTGGTTTTTATTTGGATACATACAGAATTAGTTACAGTTATTTAAAATTATATTTATTGACATACTTGCAATAACAACAACAACTTAACATTCATAGCATACTTCATAGTCTATTATTTTTCTTCTTTTTCGTGGTCCAATACCACTAAGCCTTTCATCCACCAAATTGTTTCAGGTAAAGGTAATATCTGACATACTCCCACCTAAGGAATATTCTGATAAAATAAAATATTCCTCACAAAATCTAAATGACAAATGCTACAAAACCATTATACAAAAAATTAAAAATGGCTAATAGGTACAGTTTTTGACAATCACTACTCTAAATAACGTTTAGGCAATTTAGAAGCCCGTCCCGTACGTGTGATTTTCACTTCAGAAACCTTTGCACTATTTGTCGGAATACTGACTTTAAACACTCCCGCACCCTCACAATATTCGTCTTCGGATCTGAAGTCTCTCGCAACCAACTCAGGAACATGTGGGGTACCATTTAATTCACTGTTATCCTTCATTGACGTCTTCACATCATTCCGAATCTCGAACTCAGGAACAGTACAACACTCTAGTGGGTAAAGACGCTGGACTGGTCTCAATAAATATCCCTTAGCTGTCTTAACTTTGCACAGTCGAACACTTCCATCTTTACTAGGAAAAAGTTCAACAACTCGTCCCATAGGCCAATCTAAACGTTTACTGCCATCGTTGCCGACAAGCACAATTTCATTAAGTGCGATCTGGCGCTGAGTTTTATTCGCGTAAACTAGTTTTAACTGTCCAAGATATTCCAAACGGAATCGCTTACGAAGTTCCTCTCGCAAAGTCTGAACCCGACGCACTTTCCGACACAATGAAGCATTGTCTATAGCATCACAATCTGGTAGCCCCCAGTCCACGTGATCCCGCAGAAACATCGCTGGTGTCAAGGCAACTAACTCTTGAGGATCCTCCGATAGATACGTTAATGGTCGCGACTTAATTATTGCCTCACACTCACATAACAACGTTAGCAAAGTCTCATAGTCCAAACTAGCACGACCTAGTGTTTTTCTCAACAACTGTTTCATAATACCAATGAGGCGCTCCCAGAATCCTCCCCAACAAGCTGCGGTAGGTGGATTAAAATGCCAACGAATACGTTGCACAGACATCTCACGAGTAATACTGTCCCAGTCCAGACATGATAAGGCATTTTCAGCACCCACAAAACCCGTACCGTTATCACTATAAATCGTTTTCGGCCTACCACGACGAGACACGAACCGACGTAAGGCCTGAAGAAAATTGGAAGTTGATAACGAACAACAGAGTTCCAGATGAACCGCCCTGAAGATCGCACACGTGAACATACAAATCCAAACTTTTTCACCGGTCTTAAGGAACAGCGGTCCCGCAAAGTCAATACCGGTCACTTCAAAAGCTACAGCGTCACGCACTCTGTTAGCCGGTAAAGGAGGAAAATTGGAAGTTGATAACGAACAACAGAGTTCCAGATGAACCGCCCTGAAGATCGCACACGTGAACATACAAATCCAAACTTTTTCACCGGTCTTAAGGAACAGCGGTCCCGCAAAGTCAATACCGGTCACTTCAAAAGCTACAGCGTCACGCACTCTGTTAGCCGGTAAAGGAGGAGTATGAACTGTTAGGTGTTTTCCAGTGTACCTCCGGCACAATACACACTTGGAGATAACGGATCTTACACTGCGCCTTCCTGAGAGAACCCAAAACTTTTCTCTGAGCAAACTTAAAGTGCCTTGGGTCCCAACATGACAAGACTTCAAGTGATAATACCTAATTAACTTGATGGTTATCTCATGTTTAGATGGCAGTACGACTGGAAAATGGTAATACTGTGTATCTTCTCTGTTACAAACTCTAGATCTCAATCTAATCAAACCCCCTTCTTCATAAAATGGGTCAAGATGATTAATCCTTTTATCATCCACACCTGAGAAGCTTTCCTGCTGTACTTTTATCAAAATAAATTTCTCTGCAGCCTCAAACTCTTCAGAGGTTAACTCACCTTTATACTTCTGGTCACCTTTGCGACAATTTTTTACAAAACGTTGAATCCAAGCCACCATTCGTACCATCTTAGTATATTGTGAAAAGTAGCTAAAATGCCAGTCACACGAATTATAAACATTAACAAGAGATGTCACCAAAGTCTTTCTACGCTCTGCATTAACTTCTTCTTCATCACAAGTAGCCGCACTAGAAGGCCACTTATCACGGCTTTCATATAACCACTTTGGCCCCTCCCACCATCTCGACTGAAACAAATGTCTAGACGTGCACCCTCGTGATGGCAAGTCTGCAGGATTGACCACTCCTGGTAGGTGACGCCAGTTTTCCATTGAAGTTAAGCTACGAATTTCTTTAACTCTGTTCCATACAAAAACTCCCCATTCTTCTTGGCGTTGTATCCAGAAAATAACAGTGCTTGAGTCACTCTAAAAAAAGGATTCTATATTTCCTGGCAAGTTCTCTGCAACTTGAACATACAAACGGGCACCTATAGTTGCAGCTAGCAGCTCAAGACGTGGAATAGTCATTTTCGAGGTAGATTTCTTAATTGGAGCCAATCTAGCTCTCGAGGCCAATAGGGATACAAATACTTTACCAGAATAACTCACTCTCAAAAAGATAGCACAAGCATAGGCCAGTTTGCTTGCATCACAAAAGACATGGATACTTAAATTTTGTGATACCTCACCATTCATTTGTACCCATCGAGGCAATTCAATCTTCTCAAGATAAGGTAAATCTTTCAACTAAATTTTAAACTCTTCAGAGATGACTTCATCAAGTGGTTCATCCCATGCCAAGCTCTTCTCCCACAACTTTTGTAACATGAGTTTGGGTACTAATAGAGCTGGACATAAATATCCAATAGGATCAAACACTTTCTGTGCTGTAGAAAGGATTCTACGTTTAGTCACTACCATATTTTCCAAGTCAGTGTCCTCTCTTAAGAATTTCAAATTAATTATCAAAACATCTCGTACAGGATGCCAGTTCATACCAAGAACAGGACATATCTCTTCAGTTCCACTAACTTCATCATTTCTTGTACGCTCCCACCCTCTTAGTTCGAACTGTCCCTCTGCCATAATTGCTACAGACTCTGTAATGAACCTTGATACCATCTCTTCATCAGGTAAACTTGTAACACAGTTGTCAACATAGAAGCTTTGACTTAACCTTTTAACAACATCTAAAGCATACAATGATTCTGATGTAGAGCCCTTTTCCAGGTATCTTGCTAAGTGGTACTCTAGCGTCATCCCTAACAAAAATGGACTACTGTTAACACCAAATACCACACGTTTATGACGAAAAACTACTGTCTGACCTTCTTTATCAACCCATAAAAATTTGAGGAAATCACAGTCCCTTTCATGCACACTTATCTGTTGAAATGCCCTCTTAATATCAGAAATCACTCCTATTTTGTTTTCTCTAAA